>CM057455.1:1508466666-1509685000 GCA_016271365.2 Neoceratodus forsteri
AGAGGGAGGGTGACGACAAGACAGAATTAATATGGGCAATGCTAAACAGAAGGACAGGGGAGTCGCTTGAGGCTTGGAGTGGTATACAGAACACCCACCCAAGAGGAGGAGCAGGATAGGAAGATGACACTGGACATAACGGGGGTAGCTCTGAAAGGGGAAACGTTAACAGTGGGGGATCTGAACCTTCCTGACGCTGAGTGGTTCATCCCTGACGCAGCTTCAGCTAGAAGCAGGGAAATTCTGGAAGTATTGCAAGGGGCTTTTCTTCAGCAATTAGTCAGGGAACCAACAAGGGGAAGCAAAACTACTGGATGTGGTCCTGACAAATGGGGAGAACGTGGAGGAAGTTGTGGTGGGGGAGGAGCTGGATAATTGCGACCATAGTACCATCAGATTTAAGGTGAAGGTGGGCAGGGTGGTGACCCGGACCAGCACAATGGTACTGGATTTCAGGGGTGCAGACTTTGATGAGATGAAAAGGATAGTGGGGGTAGCAATGGGTGGTATAGGGAACATAAGGGAAGTGGAGGACCGATGGGGGGCTATTAGGGACCAGGTCAATGAGGCCACGAACAGGTGAATAAGGAGGGTAAGGAAGGGAGTAAAAAGTAGGAGGCCTCTGTGGTTCAACAGGAGTGTACTGAGGGTGGTGGGGGGAAGGAGAATTGCATTTAGGCAATACAAGGAAATGCGGAAGGAGGAGGACAGGGAAACCTACAGAGAATTGAGGAGGATAGCGAGGAAAGAGATTAGGAAGGCAAAAGCTAACACGAAGGAGAGGACTGTGAGACAGGAAAAGGGGGGACAAAAGACAATTTTAAGTATGTGAGGGAAAGGAGGAAGACTAGTCAAGGGATTGCTAAGCTCTGGGGGGATGGGAGGAGCCACTACAGGATGACTGCATGAAAGCAGAGGAGTTGAATAGGTACTTCTGCTCAAATTTCACGAAGGGGGGGCTGAGGCTAAAGGAAAGGGGGGAAGGGGTGGAGATGTGCCAATTCAGTACAGAGAGAGAGAGAGAGAGAGTGTCAGGGAAGAACTTGGTAGGGTGAAGATGGACAAGGCCATGGGACTGGATGGACTGCATCCAAAGATGATCTGGGAGCTAAGGGAGGAGTTAGCTGCCCTGCTGGCAAGATTATTTAACCTGTCCTTGGATGCTGGGAAAGTGCCAGAGGACTGGAGAAGGGCCACAGTCATGACAATACACAAGGGGTGAGTAGAGAGGCAAAGGATAACTATCATCCAGTCAGCCTTACAGCAGTGGTGGGGCGGGTCATGCAGGCACTCATCAGGGAGAGGGTGGAGCAGCACCTGGAGAGAAATGGATTGCTGAACAACAGCCAGCATGGGTTCACTAGGGGGAGGTCATGCTAGTCCAGTCTTATTGAATTTTTTGACTGGGTGATGCAAGAGATAGACCGGGGGGGGAGTGGACGTGGCCTACTTGGACTTCAGTAAGGCCTTTGACACCATCCCCCACAGAAGATTAGTCAATAAACTGGGAAGTATGGGGGCGAGGGACAAAATAACTAGGTGGGTGAAAAGCTGGCTAGCTGACAGGACCCAGAGGGTGGTAGTGAAGGGGGAGCACTCTAGTGAGGGACAAGTGATGAGTGGGGTACCCCAGGAGTCGGTGCTGGGGCCACTCCTCTTCAGTGTCTATATATGCAACATTATGGACAGACTGAAAGGATGGGTGACACTCTTTGCTGATGTCATGAAAATATGCAATAGGATAAACACTGAGGGAAAGGTGGAGGACATGTGGCAGGACCTGAGGGCACTAGAAGGGTGGGCGGAGACCTGACAACTGAAGTTTAACATCAGGAAGTGTGCGGTTATGCACCTAGGACATGGGAACCTGGGAACAGAGTACAAAATTGAAGTGGAGGGAATCAGGGAAACAGAGCAAGAGAAGGATCTGGGTATAATAGTCTCCAGCAACCTTAAGGTGAGGAAACAGTGTACTAAGGTGGTAGGGAAGGCATATGGGATGCTGGCTAGTATTGGCAGGGGAATCACTAACAGAAGGAGAGAAGTCCTAGTACCCTTGTAGCAGGCTATGGTGAGACTGCACCTGGAGTACGGAGTCCAGTTCTGGAGGCCTCACTTGTGAAAGGACATAGACCAGATGGAACGGGTTCAGTGAAGAGTGACCAAGATGGTGCAAGGGATGAAGGGCAAGCCATATGAGCAGAGATGCAGTGAGCTGCGGTTATATACCCTGGAGACCAGAAGGGAGAGAGGGGACATAATAGAGACCTTCAAATAAATCAAGGGGTTAAACAAAGGAGGCCCAGGGGGCCTATCCAAAATGAAGAGGGACACTGCTACTAGAGGGAATATCCTGAGACTACAAGGGGGACGCTACAGGGGGAACATGAGGGGGGAGATTCTATATGGATAGGGTGGTTAGATGCCTAGAACAGGCTTCCAGAGGAGGTTGTGGAGGGGAAGATAGTGCTGGGATTTAAAAGGGGCTTGTGACAGGTATAAAGGGCTATGGGGGGGGGGTGGGATCCCAGGGAGGGAGGAGATAAGCCAGGGAGGAGGGCATACTGGATTGACCATGGGGTCTTTTTCTGCAATCAAGTTCTATGATTCTGTGATTCTAAATCCACCCTCTTCCTCCTTTCCTTGAGGGTATACATATTAAGCTCCTTTAGACTCTCTCCATATGGCTTCTGGTGCATACCCAGCACCATATTAGTTTCACTCCTCTGGACTGCCTCCTTCCTGTCTCTGTCCTTGCAGAGATGGGATCTCCTGAACTGCATGCAGTACTCCTGATGGGATCTCACCAACTATCTGTACAGAGGGATAACAACTTCCTGCTTTCTACTGGTGATGCCTCTTCTTATACATTCCAGTATCCCCCAGCCCTCCTTAATGCCTTCTCACATTGCTTGCTTACCTTTCGGTCATCTGATATGACTACACCCAGGTCCCTTTCCATTTTGTTGTTGTTAATACTCCCCCAATTGTGTACTCTTCTCCTGGGCTTTTGTTTCCCAAGTGCATTACTTTGCGCTTTGATGCATTGAATCTAAGCTGCCATATTTTTGAGCATTCCTCCAACCTTGCTAAGTCCCTTCTCATCCTTTCCACCCCCCCTTGTGTATCAAACTTGTTGCAAATCTTTGTGTCATCTGCAAAGAGGCATACTGTTACTTCCAGTTCCTCTGCAATGTCACTTATAAAGACATTAAAAAGGACCGGACCCAGTACTGAACCCTGAGGTACCCTGCTAGTAACCCCTCCTTCTTGAATGGACTCCGTTTACTATTACCTTCTATGTCCTTTTGTCCAGCCAATTTTTTACCCAGGCTACCACCCTGAGACCCACTCCCAGGCTGGCTAATTTGTTTATTAATCTTTTGTGTGGGACTGTGTCAAATTCCTTGCTAAAGTCCAGGTAGTCCATGTCCACAGCCCCTCCCTGGTCCACTACTTTGGTCAGCCAGTCAGAGAAATCTATTAGATTCATCTGACATGACCTTCCCACTGTGAATCCATGCTGACTTCAGTCCAGTACCCTGCTGGACACTAGGTACTCAACAATTCTTTTTTCACAAGTGATTCCATCATTTTCCCTACCACGGAGGTCAACCTAACTGGTGTATAGTTTCCTGCCTCTGCTTTGCTCTCACTTTTGTGAAGGGGAATCAAATTTGTCCTCTTCCAGTCCTTAGGTACCACACCATCCTCCCATGATTTGTTAAAAAGGGTAGTCATTGGTGTCACTAGTGCTCCCCTTAGTTCTCTTAGGATTCTGGGATGAATCCCGTCATGGCCCATTGCCTTGTCCACCTTCAGTTTTAGGAGTTCTTTCAGAATCCTTTCTTCTGTGAATGGACTGGTATTGACCCCCCTATTTAGACTGCTTCTATTGACTGGATTAGATACCTCCCCTCCTCTTCTTTTGTGAATACTGAGCAGAAGTATTCATTCAGTATCCCTGTTTTTTCACTGTCACCCTCTGCCCACCCACGCTCCCCTTTATTAAGCCACATTATCCCTCCCTTGGTCTTGCTTTGCTCCCTAATGTACCTATAAAAGGTTTTATCACCTCTCCTTAACCAAGTTGGCTATCTTTTCCTTGGTTTGGGCCTTTGCTATTCTGACTGCCTTCCCCATTTCCTTCTGCTTTAACTGGTACAGTCTGTCCTGCTCCTTCTGTGTTTCTTTATATACTTTCTGAATGCTATATTTTTCTCCCTAACCTTCCTGTCACATCTTTTGAGAACCATAGTGTTTTTTTTCCTTCATTTTGATTTGTTTATTTGCTTCACACAAATGCTTGTTGCCTCTGTGATGGCAGTTCTGATGTTTCCCCATTGTTTCTCCACCTCTCCTTCTTGCCCATTTGCTAGTGCTTTTCTGAGCACTCTTCCATTTTGACAAAGTCAGTCCTCCTGAAGTCCAGTACCTTCACTTTTGTATGGCTTGACTCTACAGCTGTGTTTATTGTGAACCACACTGTTTGGTGGTCACTTGTTCCCAGATGGCTACCCACTTCTAAATTTGAGATCCTCTCTCCATCCCTATTTGAGAGTACCAGGTCTAAGATTTATTCCTTGTGAGTGGGTTCCAACACTAGCTGTCTGAGGTATGCCCCTTGTAGGCCATCGACAATGATCCTGCTCTTGGATGTAGCTGCAGCAAAGGTGTTCCAGTTAACAACAGGCATATTCAGATCCCCCATTATCAATCTCTCCCCTTTTTCTGCCATCCTGAGGGTGCCTTCTATTATTTCCTTGTCCATTTCCTCTCTCTGAGATAGGGGTCTGTATACAACACCCGTGCAGATTGTGGTGCCATTTTCTGTCTCCAGGGTAACCCACAGTGCATCCTCTCCTCCCTGTTTACCTTTAGTTCCATTGCTTTCATCCCTTCCCTTATGTAGAGACCTACTCCTCCTCCTCTTCTTCTACCTTCCCTGTCCCTCCTGTAAACTGTGTAACCTGGTATGTTGGCATTCCAGTCATGGTTCTCTGTGTACCATTTTTCTGTGACTGCCATGATATCCAGGCATCCTTCTTCCATCAAGGCCACTAGTTCAGGGAGATTGTTACCCATACTACAGGCATTGGTACTCATTACCCTCCATTTTTTGATGGCCTTACCCCTTTTGGTCCCATCCATGTCCTTACTGCCTTTGCCTATTTTTTCATTTACCCTGCCTTTCTTCCTATTGACTTTTCTATCTTGGTGTTTACCTTATTAACTACCCTGTTTTTTTTTTTTGGGGGGGGCCTGGTATTTCCCTGCTCCTTTTCAGTGCTTCCCCCTTGGCTAGTTTAAATGCTTGCCAATGAAGCATTTAAACCTATCACCTAGGATCCTGGTCCCCCTTCCAGACAGATGCAGACCATCACGCCAGTACAGGCCTGTATCCCTCCAGGTGGACCCCCAGTCCCCAGAACCCTAAGCTCTGCACCAATTTTTCAACCAGTCATTGAATCCCATGGTGTGGAGCACCCTAACCTCACCCATGCCATAGACAGGCAGCACCTCTGAGAAGGTTCCAGTGCATGCTACTTGTCTTAGGCCCCCCCAACTCCACAAACTCTTCCTTCACTGCTCTGATCCCATTCCCAGCCAGGTCATTTTTCCCTAAGTGGATAATGATGTCCATCTCAATACCGCGTGCAGCTGCTTCCATAAGCCTGAGGATTCACTCCCTGTCCCTTCAAGCCATGGCACTGGGCAGGCACATTACCTCCCTCTCCCCTCCCTCCACCAGTTCTACCCCCTTAACAATTGAGTCTCCCACCAGGATTTGCTTCCTTCCTCTGTGGGATCCCATGCCATCCTCCTGTGGGTCCCTTTGTGGAGGTTCCCTGCATCCTCCTTGATCTCCACTGTGTGTGCCTCCATAGAAGAACCACACTCTGCCAGAACAGCGTGCACATTGTGGAAAGATACAACTGGAGGGATGTACCTCTGTTCCTCTACCCTCACCCTCTCTGAGCCCACTGTGGTCCAACCGCTCTTCTTTCTTGGCAACCTTTGAGGCAGTGGCGAAGGCCCTAGTGGTCCCTGGGTGGAAGAGGAGGTCCCCCAAATCCTGGTCAATTTAGCCTGGAGATGAGCAATCTCTTCCCTAAGCTCAGAGAGGTGTCTGAAGATGGGACAACACCGCATACACCAGAACATATCCAGGAAGACTGCCAATCCATAGCTACTACACTGCACCACTCCCATCATGTCTTATTTGTGACCCTTCAACTGTTGTTTTGTATGCTTAATCTTTCCTCTCTCTGGTTAATTTTTTTTGTTTTGTTTTTTCTCCCTACTTTCCTACTGCCTCCATGCCTTTACAGCTCCTACCATTCCTGTTCTAGGACTGGACGTTCCTGTATTCCTCAGTAGTCTCCTTCTTACTTGCTTAGAGACAGACCTCCAGCAGCTATGGGGTGAGAGAGAGCTATTCTTTTCCTTCTAGGATGCTCAGTCTTTTGTGCCTCTGTGATCACTGTCTTTCTTCTCCCAAACAGGAAGTTCCTGTTGTCAGTTAAATCCAGTGCCTATAAAATTGGAATTGGCTAAGGGTGGAGGCAGAAGGGGAGGGAGGGCAAAATAGTCCCATTAGAGGACTTCTAGCAGCTGTCTCCTTCCTCTTGCTGGTCTCTGCCAAAATCTAACTAGGGAAGTTTATATACAGACACCTGACTTTCTGTTGCCTAAGCCACACCCGCCAATTAACAGTTCTTCTCTTCACCTAGCTAACAGTAGAGATAACAGTTCCCTTCCCCCAACTCAGACAAGCACACCAACTCTTGTTTTTTTTGTTTGTCTAACCCCGTGCCAAAATTGGGGAGGGGTTACTAATGTGATGCCCTGCTGGTATCGGGAGGTGCGCAAGCTGCAAGGCCAGGGGTGTGGCCTAGCCAGAGCATGAGTTTTTCAAACACCAATGGGAATTAAGGGAGAGCCATGAAGGAGTTTGAGAGAGAGTCACTGAGAAGAGAGGAGTGGGTCATGCCTGCTCCAAGGCCTGAGGGGAAGGCATCCAGTTGGAGCAGGAGAGGCTCCTGGGCAGGGGTGGGGAGATTCCCCCTGGCCCCATAGGAGAAGCTTGGGTCCCCCACAGTCTATCAGTGGGGCCACAGATCTGCAGGGAGCAGCAGTCAGAAGAAAGTCACAAGGAGCCTTTCCTGCTCCATGTACTGCCCCAAATTCTGTTTAAGAACAGTGGCTGCCATTGAGGGTCCGAGAGGCATAGGTGGCAGTGACATCTCCCGTGGGGTTTTCAGGTGGATGATGGTACCCCTTGCTTGATCTGTGTCCACTCAAGGTATGAGCTGCTAGCCTTAGATGGGGACCGCTGGTACTACAAGAAGTTTTTTGCCTTGCACTGTGTGAACCCTGCCCAAGGATCGGCAGGTGTGGGTGCCATAGATGAAAGAATTGTGCCCTAAGAGTAACAACAAATGTTCAGAGTATAGTGCACCCCGCTCCCACTGGCAGGGATTCCTATAAACTGTGACCAGAATGGGGACATGGAGTGAGTCCTAAAGAGAATTGGAGCCCCATTTGGCTCGATGGTGAGGGATGTGTAGCATAGGGTTCAAGTTCAAACCTAGTTCCCCACAAGTGACTGTGCCACGGTGCTGTGCCATAGAAAACATGTGGAACTGTATCAATTAATTTTGAGCACCCTTCATTGAGTTTTGTTGATCAGCTTGAGTTTCTGTGACTAAATAAAATGCTTGATTTCATCCTATTCCTGTTTGGTTCTAATATCTGGGAGTCCTGAACTGCTACACTGTGTTTTGCCTAACTCAACTGTTTTCCAGAATACCAAGTGATCCTGTGCTATCAGTCATGAAGGGAGGAACATTACTATCCAGCCTGCGCCTCAACAGAAACCCAGCCATCACCAGTGGAATCCCATTCTTCAAAATATAAGGCACTGTGTTGGAACTCTGATATTTTTCTGCCAGTAAAGATGGTGCCCTTCCCTTTCCCAGAGACTTTATTTCCAACAAACCCCTAGACAGGGAGGGGAGGGGGGTAGCTATCTGATGTAGTCAATTACTTCATGGGACTGAAAGCTGCTACCTGCTTGAAATGTAACTATCAAACCCCACTAGCAGGAGTGAGTAGAATCCAAATGATTGTCTGTTTTGAAAGAAGCACTATACATTTGGAAGAAATATTCAGAGACAGATAGAAGTTACAAAATGGGGGCTTGCCCAGGATCCAAAGGATGCAGTGCAATTCACCTACCTGGCATGACCGGATGGCATTTACAGCTATGGAATGTTGGTGGGCCACAGCCTGTTTAGAAGTTTAAGTTACAGCTTAAATGCATTGTGAGGAGACAAAATGGCGACTGCCCCACATGAAATAAAAACGTGATGATTGAATGTGAGGGAATAGAGTGATTTGATTGGTGGATGGGACTAATGAGATGCAGCATTAGAAAAGGGAGGTCAGGTGGTCTTGGATTCAGATTGCTGAAAACTTCTGAAGAGAAACAAGTGTTGTTGCTTTGCTGAGAAAAGTCTGTCTTCTACACCCAATGGTGGAGCCTGCTGTTAGACCTACTGCTATCAGAAGTAAAGGGAAGGCTTTACTCATCTTCTGCAGTTGTAAGAACTTTTTGGAGGCTAATTTCTAAATACTTTTGTTTGGAGTAATTTAATACACTGGACACTGGAAAAGACAAAAATGGCTTATGCCCCTGGATTTGGAGGTCGGACCATTAATGTGCCAGAGGAACTGATGAATTGGTTGTGGAGCATGGTCTAAAGGAGTGCTTTAGGTGAGTCATGCATTGACTGTGGACAGTGTGGGAGTGGGGTGATAAGACAGCCTGTTTGTATTTCTTGTGTTTGTGGGAATATTCCTCAGGTGATTGAACCTTCTAATATGCCTCAGCAGGAAGGAAGCTATGTGGCCCCTGCTCCACCAACCACTGCTCCCTGGCAATGGCAGTAATCAGCCCGAAATGTCTGGCCTACAGTTAGTGTGGCCATTACAGTGGAGCAATCAGAACAGTGGGAGGAGGCTGTGGCCAGTGAAACTGAAGTAAAGCCAGAGGTGGTACCAGGGCCTAGTTGTCTGCCCAGCTGTGTACCACTGCTGAGTCTCCCAGAACTTACCAGTGGCTGAGGACGGTGCCTTTGGTGTATCTCAAAGATAAAGAATACTGCTGCAGGGTACATGAGGGATATAAATGAGCAGTCAGGTTCCCCGAGGCTGTGGTGCGAGGCGTGCAGGATAAAACCAGGATGTCACCAAAACCTAAATTCACCCAGGAACCCATGGTGAGGACTAATAATTTGCCTAAGAAATTAGAAGAGGCTAAACTTTTAAGACTATGACCCCTGCTCTCCATAGTGCAGGAAAAAGTTCCTGGCGCTGATGACCCAGAGGTCATAGTAGAATCAGTAGAAAGAGACAATGAGTCTGAGGAAGAGAGTGCTGTTGAAGCTTCTGAAGTCATCTCTGTTTATGAACAACCAATGGAGAGTATCACCAGAATGTTCAAGAATTTAGTCATAGAGAGAGGTATTCCAAAGCCCTATGCTATGCCTATCATTGGAATAATAGAGACCACCGCTCTGCTCCCAGAAATTTGTAAAAGACACTTGGTAGACATGGATGCTAGGCATCATTTGGTCCTCACAGTGCTTAATTATAGAGAGGAACTTTGGTTGCCCAGAGGAGTGGGCCCACTGCCCAGCATGAGGTCCTTACCAAATTAGAGCCAGGCAAAAAGATGGATAAGGAGATACCTTAAAATGGAGTACCCTTGATCAAACTACCTTTTTGTGAGTGAGAGAATCTGGGACTTAATTGAATGTAGAAGATCAGACAGGTGTTACAAGGAGCTGTGGAAAAGGTACACCTCAGACATAATATGGACCTTCTGGATTTGGACTACGACTGAAACAAGGTAACTTCCTGGCAAGATCCATGTGTACCTCCTTGGCCTGGGAAGGTATAACTCTATTCAAGACCTTTGCTTTGGTGCAAGACAGACTTGTACACCTCTTAAAGTATTTTGTGGTAAATCATGATAGTCGAGGGAAAGCATTCACCAAACCAGACCATTGTTTTTATTTTGCACCAGAGGACCCAGCTGCCAGGTACAGGACCCCCAGAGAAAGAAAACCCATTAAAAGACCAATGCCTCTTGGCATTGTGAGACTGTGCTTTAAGGAACTGCAAGTACTTGTTTAGACTGTTTAATTTTATATTGAGCATCAAAACAGACATTTGCATTTAGTATGGACAGAAGCCTGATAAAGATGGTTGCAGTTTGAACAAAATAAAGTTTTATGGTTTAAAGCAAACCATTGTAATTTTTTTTCAGCTTATGTATCATTTGAGGTAAATGTTTTGCTTAAATGAAAACCTTGGCTAGCTAGTTTAAGGATAGGATAAGGATGTGTTATATCATAGGCCTACAGCATGTTAGAACTGTTAAGTAGGGAGCCCCTAGAAATTAAGCATACTTCCCCATTGGTGCTACACCTAGGATTTCTTGGACTTTAATTGATAGGGACAGTTATCCAGAGATTTTTCTGTGCACCAGTGCATTTTTGAAAAGGACATTTGAAGGGTAAAATTGTGCCCCTTTCCCACTCTTAAGTAGGTTAGTATGATAGGAGTGCAGATGTATTTTAGGCATGATGTAGAAAGAGTTTGTGTACTTCTTTTATAGACCTGTGAGTAGAGGCTATACATTTCTGTTGGGGGAACCAGTCCAGTCCTGTGTAGTATAGCCAGTAAAAGTACAGAAGCTAGCCCACCACCCCCTGGTTGTGTTAGGTAGACTAAGACTTACTAGCAGTAGTTAGATGGGAGTCTGTATTGAAAGAAAAATACATATTTTTTTTGTTTGTTGTGTTTTGCAAGAAGTGTTTGGGGTGCCAAATAGGCCTGACTGGGTACTGAGCAAGGTCCAATGGGGAATGTTTGGAGCTAGAAATAGTCAGAGAGTGGTGTCCCTAGGGGGGGTGGATTAGGGTGGGACATCTGACTGGTGGAACAGCCATTGTTTGGGAAGCCAGATCGAGTTGCCATGCCCCTTAGTGGAGCCAGAGGACTGTAGGTAGGTGGGAAGGCCCACCTAGTTCTATATCAGCTGCTACTATGCAGTCAGCCAGGTAGAGCCTGGATATGATGGTCTGTGCGATAGTGAGCATTATCACATGGAGCACAGCAGCCATGGTTGGCCAGTATGGGGATTGCTTCCCTGGCAGGTGAAGCATTTCTGAGAGGGGAAAGTGAAACCCTGTGCAAAAATTGGGGGGTTACTAAAGTGATACCCTGCTGCTATTGGGAGGTGTATGCACATGCAATACAAAGGCCAGGGGCATGGCCTACCCAGCTCGTGAGTTTTTCAAGTGCCAACAGGCACGAAGGGAGAGCCGTGAGGGAGTTCGAGGGAGAGTCATCGAGAAGAGAGGAGCGGGTCATGCCTGATCCAAGGCCTGGGGAGAGATCCTCCAGTCGGGGCTGGAGAGGCATGGGGCCAGGGTGGGTAGATTTCCCCCAGGCCCCATAGGAGAAGCTTGGGTCCCCCACAATCTATCAGTGGGGTTGCAGATCAGGAGGGAGCAGCAGCCAGAAGAAAGTTACAAGGAGCCTGTCCCACTCCAAATTCTGTTTGAGAAGAGTGGCTGCAACTGAGGGCCCAAGATGCAGAAATGGCAGTGATGTCTCCGGTAGGTTTTCAAGTGGCAGATGGGACCCTTTGCTTGATCCGTGTCCACTCGAGGAAAGAGCTGCTAGCCTGGGATGGGGACCGCAGGTACCGCAAGAAGTGTTTGGCCCTGCACTGTGCAAACCCTGCCAGAGGATAGGCAGGTGCGGGTGCCATAGATGAAAGGACTGTGCCCTCAGAGTAACAACCCCCCCTTGTTGGGGAAGGAGTCACAAGGTTCAGAGGACAGTGCACCCTGCTCCCACTGGCCGGGATTCCTGTAAACTGTGACTGGAATAGGGACATGGAGTGTGTCCTAAAGAGAACTGGGGCCCACTTTGGCTTGATGGTGAGGGATGTGTAGTGTAGGGTCCAGGTTACAACCCCAGTCCCTTCAAGTGACTGTACCATGGTGCTGTGCCATAGAAAAAATGCAGAATTGTAACAATTAATTTTGAGCACCCTCCATGGAGTTTAATTGATCAGCTTGAGCTTTCTGTAACTAAATAAAATGCTTGCTTGTATCCTATTCCTGTTTGGGCCTAATCTTTGGGAGTCCTGAATTGCTACACTGTGTTTTGCATGACTCAACTGTTTTCCAGAATACCAGGTGATCCTGTGCCACCAATCGTGAATGGAGGAATATTACCATCCAGCCTGCACCTTGATGGAAACCCAGCTGTCACCAGTGGAATCCCATTCTTCAAAAGATAAGGTACTGCATTGAAACTCTGATATTTTGCTGCCAGTCAAGATGATGCCCTCCCCCTTTCCCACAGGCTTTATTTCCATCAAACCCCTAGACAGGAAGGGAAGAAGGGTAGCTGTCTGATGTAGTCGATCACTTCATGGGACTGAAAGCTGCTGCCTGCTTGAAATGTATCTATCAAACCCCACTAGTAGGAGCACATACAATCCAAATGAATGTCTATTTTGAAAGAAACACTATACATTTGGAAGAAATATTCAGGGGCAGACGGAGGTTACATTTCTTTGTTTCTTACCCTAATTGAAGGTCCCAGTAGTAGAGCTTCAGTTCTTTAGTCCTAGTAGAGGAATTCTAGCAGCTGCTGCCTTCCTCTTGATGCTCTCTGCCAAAAACTAACTAGGGAAGTTTTAAATACAAACACCTGGCTTTCTGTTGTCTAAGCTACACCCCCTAACTTACAGCTCTTCTCTTCACCTAGCTAACAGCACAGATAACAGTTCCCTTTCCCCAACTCAGACAAGCAAACTAACTCCTGATTTTTTTTTGTTTGTGTTTATTTTTACCCAAATTGAAGGTCCCAGTAGCAGTGTTCTAGTTCTTTAGTCCCAGTGGAGGAGTTCTAGCAGCTGCCTCATTCATCTTGCTGTTCTCTGCAAAAAGCTAACTAGAGAAGTTTTAAATACAAGCACCTGGCTTTATGTTGCCTAAGCCGCACCCCCTGATTTACAGCTCTTGTCTTCACCTAGCTAACAGCACAGATAACCTTTCCCTTCTCCCAACTCAGAGAAGCACACCAGCTCTTGTTTTTTTTTGTTCGTGTAATGCCTGTGCTGAAATTTGGGGATTACTAAAGTGATGCCCTGCTGGCATCAGGAAGTGCATGCGATGCAAGGCCAGGAATGTGGTCTAGCCAGTGCATGAGTTTTTCAAGTGCCAATGGGCTCGAAGGGAGATCCTTGAGGTAGTTCGAGAGAGAGTCATAGAGAGGAGAGGAGTGGGTCATGCCTACTCCAAGGCCTGAGGGGAGGGCGTCCAGTCGGAGCTGGAGAGGCCCCTGTGCCATGATGGGGAGATTGCCCCCCATCCCATAGGAGAAGCTTGGGTCCCCTACAGTCTATCAGTTAGGTAGCAGATCCAGAGGGAGCAGCAGCCTAAAGAAAGTCATAAGAAGCCTGTCCTGGTACAAATTCTGTTTGAGAAGAGTATTTGCCATGGAGGGCCCAAGAGGCAGAGGTGGCAGTGACATCTTCAGTGGGGTTTTCTGGTGACAGATAGGACCCCTTGCTTGATCCGTGTTCACTCGAGGTAGGAGCTGCAAGCCTGGGATGGAGACCACTGGTATTACAAGAAGTGTTTGGCCCTGCACTGTGCGAACCCTGCCAGAGGATTGGCAGGTGAGGGTGCCTTCAAAAATAGGACTGTGCCCTAAGAGTAACAACTCCCCCCTTGTTGAGGAAGGATTCACAAGGTTCACAGAATAGTGCACCCTGCTCCCACTGGCAGGAATTCCTATAAACTGTGACCAGAATAGGGACATGGAGTATGTCCTAAAGAGAATTGGAGCCCCCTTTGGCTTGACGGCGAGGGATGTGTAGCATAAAGTCCAGATTCGAACACAGGTCCCCTCAAGTGACTGTGCCACGGTGCTGTGCCATAGCAAAAATGTGGAACTGTAACAATTAATTCTGAGCACCCTCCATGGAGTTTAGTTGATCAGCTTGAGCTTTCTGTAACTAAATAAAATGCTTGTGGACCTAATCTTTGGAGTCCTGAACTGCTACACTGTGTTTTGCCTAACTCAACTGTTTTTCAGAATACCAAGTGATCCTATGCCACCAGTCATGAAGGGAGGAACATTACCATCCAGCCTGCACTTCAACGGAATCCCAGCCATCACCAGTGGAATCCCATTCTTCAAAAAATAATGTGCTGTGTTGAAACTTTGATATTTTACTGCCAGTCAAGATGGTGCCCTCCCCCTTTCCCACAGACTTTTCTCCATCAAACCCCTAGATGGGAGGGTGGGAGGTGGGTAGCTGTCTGATGTAGTCAATCACGTTATGGGACTGAAAGCTGCTGCCTGCTTAAAATGTAATTATCAAACCCCACTAGCAGGAGCGAGTACAATGCAAATAACTGTCTATTTTGAAAAAAACACTATACATTTGGGAGAAATTTTCAGGGGCAGATGGAGGTTACATGTCTTTGTTTTTTACCCTAATTGAAGGTCCCAGTAGTAGATCTCTAGTTCGTTAGTCCAAGTAGAGGAGTCCTAGCAGCTGCTTCCTTCCTCTTGCTGCTCTCTGCCAAAAACTAACTAGGGAAATTTTAAATACAAACACCTGGCTTTCTGTTGCCTAAGCCACACCCCCAAATTTACAGTGCTTCTCTTCACCTAGCTAACAGCACAGATAACAGGTCCCTTCCCCCAACTCAGAGAAGTACACCAACTCTTGCTTTTTTTTTTGTTTGTTTTTTTTACCCTTATTGAAGGTACCGGTAGTAGAGTTCTAGTTCTTTAGTCCCAGTAGAGGAGTTCTAGCTGCTGCCTCCTTCCTTTTGCTGCTCTCTGACAAAAGCTAACTAGGTAAGTTTTAAATACAGACACCTGGCTTTCTGTTGCCTAAGCCACACCCACTAATTTACAGCCCTTCTCTGCACCTAGCCAACAGCAAAGACAGCACTTCCATTCCCCCAACTCAGACAAGCACACCTACTCTTGTTTTTTTTGTTTGTTTTTTACCTTAACTGAAGATCTCTATAGTATAGTTCTAGTTCTTTAGTTCAAATAGAAGAGTTCTAGCAGCTGCCTCCTTCCTATTTCTGCTCCCTGCCTGCATCTTGCCTCCACATTCTTTCCCAAAGTCTGCCCCACCTGCCTGTGCAAGCTTACCCAAGAGAAGTAACTTTTAGAGGACACCTACCTGCTTTCACAGGCTTACCCATGATTGGGAGTAGTTAAAGCAATACAACTTATCTGCCATTGTAGGCCTACCTCCAATAGGTAGTGGCTTTACACAGTACAACCACCTCCCTTCACAGGCCTACCCCAGATAGGGAGTAGTTACAGCAGGACACCTGTCTGTCTTCTACACAGTGCAACTGCTTACCTTTGCAGGCCTACCCCAGAAAGAAAGTAGGTACAATAGGACACCTACCTGCCTTCCACACAGTACAACCACCTGACACTGCAGGCCTACCCCTGATAGAGAGTAGTTATAGATGGACACTTACCTCCCTCCCACACAGTACAACCACCTTTGCAGACCTATCCCAGATAGGAATTAGTTGCAACAGGGTGCCTATCTGACTAAGTAAGCCTACCCCAGATAGGGAGTAGGTATGAAGAGGACAGCTATTTACATCTGGAGGTCAACCTGTGCAGGATTTGTTGGGCAAGCAGTATCCGAAAGCCCCTTCTACTCTTCTCCCTGATCACTTCCCTCATCACTGGTGGGCAGAATCCCCTATGGTCTGTGATCTGCCCTGTGGATGTCCTGATGATGCCCCTTAGTAAGATGCTCACTCCTGCTTCGTGGCATTCAGGCATTGGGGTTGCTCATGCATCAGCGTCTATAGGAACTCTGGGAGTTAAATATTGGACTGTAGTCATGCTGTTGGCTGGCTGCAAGCATGTGCTCCTCAGGCCTACAAATGGCTTCTGACTCATTCACTACTTAGCCTGCCCTCTGCAAGTCCCTCCTTCCCCCTCCCTTGTTCCACACACACAATTCAGGCAGACATGTAAAAATCTATTAAAAGCACCAAAAACAAAATTTAGCTAAACACAGTAATATATAACAGTTGATTTAAAATGCTGGACAAGCAGTGCCTTCCTGGTCTTGCTGCTTGCTCCTTCTCTGGTCCTGCTTTGGAAAAAAAGACAGACAGTTTCTCATTTAAAACTTGGGACTGCAGTCTCATTAGTGACTGGCTGCAGTCACATGCTCCCCAGGCCTACAAATGGCATCCAACTCAGCTGCTACTTAGCCCACCCTCAGACAGCCCTCTGCCAGCCTGCCCTCTTCTCCCCTTCCTCATACCTCACGCACAGTTCAGGCAAACATGTAAAAAACTATTAAAAGTACAAAAAAAATCAGCTCACCACAGTAAAATGTAACAAAAGTTTTAAAACATTGCACAAGCCATGCCTACCTAGTCTGGCTGCCATCTACTTGGTTCTGCTTTGGGAAAAAACAATGCAGAGTTTCACTTTTAAACCATGGAACTGCAACCATGTTAGTGGCTGACTGCAGTCATGTCACGTGCTCCCCAGGCCTAAAAACAGCATCTGAATCGGTCACCACTTAGCCCACTCTCAGCCCACCCTAAGCACCACATTATCTAAATTATTTAATTGACTAATCACAGAAGAAAGAAAAACAAAATGAGAAAACAACAGTTAAACACAACTGTTGTAAATATAATAAAACTTTTGACCATCTAAGCTTATCATTCTTTAAACAGTCAGTTAGTGACACATACACCTCATGGCAAGTGATGTCCTACACCTAGCCCAGACCATCTTCATTCTGGCCATGCCATCACAAAGACAGACAAATGGGGGTGGCATAATGCCATCAAGGAGAATGGGAGTGAGAATCTGGGCAAATTCAGCCTGCTGAGCATGCACTGCCAAAACACAATACTGTACCAGAGAAAGGAAATGTGTCAAGAAAGAGTCAAGCCAACCATGTGAGCCTATTGCTCAGTGGTTACAGCACCAGGATGGTATTCTGGGGGCCTGGGTTCAGTTCCCAGTAGGTCACATTATTTCTTTCTCACCACAATTTGTGATCTAAAATTGCTTAGCAGGGGCTACTACTGCACCAAAAACATCTGTCATCTGAGCTGATCTTGCAAGAAATGACATGGGGTCAGTTCTGGTGACAGGCCTACAGTACCCAGTGCAAATACTGTGACCAATATTATACAGTATGCTATAAATTGAATACAGAATACCTGACAATGAAAAGAACAATGCTTCCACTTTTAAATGACACCTTTTAGTTGGGGGATAGGCTTTTAGTGTAGACCCACTGCCGCTCTGGGCTAAGGTAGGCCAGGCTCAGGCTTTGGGGCAGAGGTACATCTTGAGCAGCAGTCATCTTGCTAAATCTGAAAAAGTCTGAGTGCAGTACTGTTTATGAGGGGTTTTGCACATGCAGTTGTACAGGTTATGGGAACTCGATGAAAAGTGCACACCGTAAATGATAAAATAATGAAATTTATAATACTGTAACTGCAGAACTAACTCAAAACACTAACAAATTGCATAATTGGTCAGGACCAGAGATACAGTATATCATACTTTATTGTACATTTACACTGAAAACCAACTCTCTAAACCAATCAGAACACAGAACTACTGTCCCAATTCCATAATATCCAGACAGTAGACAAAATAATGAGACCACATGCAGTATGCCAATACCCATTTTCAAATTAGCTGGCTCATGCACATTGCCAACAACAGAATACCAGTGAATGGCAAGTGACAGCTACTGGTAGAGATATGAATACATAGATATATATAGATACATAGATAAAATGGTAGATATACTCTTATGGGCCACCTAGTCTGCCTTCCATTTGAGCTTGTAAGTTCAGTTTGTTTTCCTAGAAGTCTGTTTCCTCACCTGACCTCTAGAATTCCTTTATGTCTATCCCATGCATTCTTAAATCCCGTGATTGTTTCAGCCCCCACCACTTCCTCTGGCAGGGTGTTCCACTTGTCCACCACCGTTCTGTGAAGAAATTCTTTCTCATGTTTCCTCTGAATCGTCCTCCCTCCAACTTCATCCCATGCCCTCTAGTCCTGAAACATCTTTTAAGCTTAAAATAGTGTTTTCCTGCACCCTGTTCCTCCCTGTAAGATACTTGTATGTCTCTATCATATCCTCTCTCTCCCTCCTCTCCTCCAGGGAGTACATGTTCAGTTCCTTCAACCTGTCTTCATAGGACTTGTGGTGCAACCCATGCACCATCTTTGTTGCCCTCCTCTGAACCTTCTCTACCTGTCTATGTCCTTACGTAGGGTATGGTCTCCAGAACTGTACACTGTACTCCAGGTGGGGCCTCACTAGTGTCTTGTATAGCGGAATTATGACCTCCCTTTTCCTGCTGGTGATGCCCCTGCCTATACATCCCAGCATCCTATTTGCTTTACCTGATGCCTTGTCACACTGTTTCCCTACCTTGAGGTCATCAGAGATGACAACCCCAAGATCCCTTTCCTGCTTGGTGCATGCTATATCCTCACCCCCCCAACTGATATATTGTGCCAGGGTTTTTGCGCCCCATATGCATTATCTTGCACTTCTTTGCATTGAATTTCAACTGCCAAACCTTGACCATTCTTCAAGTTTCTGCAGGTCCCTTCTCATTCTGAATAGAAACTAACGGTAGGGTCTTAAAGGAAATTGACAAGTTAAAGGCAAATAAAGCTATAGGGCGAGATGGGATACACCCAAGAATACTTAAAGAAATTGGTAGAGAACTGGCAGCCCCCTTAGCAGTACTCTTCAACAAATCATTGAGGAGTGGGGAGGTGCCGGAGGATTAGAAGAGAGCAACAGTAGTACCACTCTACAAGATTGGAAGCAAGGAACAGCCAAGAAGCTACTGTCCGATTAGTCTAACATCAGTCATGGGAAAACTGATGGAGACCCTGCTTAAGGAAACAATTATAGCTTTTTTGGGGAAAACTGGTCAACTTGACAAAAATCAACATGGCTTCATGGCAGAGAGGTCCTGCCAGACAAACCTGGTTGATTTTGTTCAATTAGGTCACCAAAACAGTGGATCAGGGTAGGGCAGTGGATGTGGTTTACTTGAACTTCAGCAAAGCTTTTGTCTCTGTTCCACACAGGAGATTAGTCAAAAAACTGGAGAACATGGGAGTCGGGCCTGAGGTAATGAACTGGGTCAGAAACTGGTTACCTGGAAGAACTCAGAAAGTATTAGTGAATGGCATTCTGTCAGAAGAGGGGAGGGTGACCAGTGGGGTCCTGCAGGGTTCGGTTCTGGGGCAATCCTCTTCAAGATATTCATCAGCAACATTGCAGATGGACTAAAGGGAAAGGTGTGCCTATTTGCAGATGACACCAAAATTGGCAACAGGGTGGACACACCAGAGGGACAGCATAACATGGAAGCTGATCTCCAAAAAATGGAGGAGTGGTCCAGAACCTGGCAATTAAAATTAAATAGGTAAAAAGCACAAACACTGTGGCTCAACTCAGCTCAGAAAACTGGAGCCCCGCTACAATAAATCCAATATAAAAAATGAAAAAATGCAGGCTCTACAGCTATCAGCGAAGAATAGTCCACAAAGTTAGGACACACTAAAAACTGCTTTTTATTATGAAAAAATGCAGTAACAACAACTGCTTTGAATTAAGGTACAACAAAGTGGTAGCAAACTCCCCAAACACATCAACATTTCACGTCTGATTGCTACAGTGAAACATTGGCGTGTTTTTTGGGTTCTTCACCACTATTCTTGAGTTGTTTAACCGGGTATGTGCGCTAAGCTGAAGCTTTTGACAGCATAATTCAAAGCGGATGTAGCTGCGACCTAATAAAAGAGTTACAATGTATGTCTGAACTATTATGCGCTGATAGTGAACAGAGCATTTTTCATTTATAATTAAAATTCAATGCCAAAAATGCACAGGTTATGCACCTGAGAAGACATAACCCAGGGGAAACTGTACTCAATGGGAGTACAGCAGATGGTGGCTACTAGGCAGGAGTGAGACCTGGGGGTGATCATATCAGATGACCTCAAGGTCAGTAAAGAATGTGAGAAGGCAGCATTAAAAGCTAGTGGCATCCTGGGATGCATAGGGAGGGGCATCACAAGCAGAAGACATATAGTAATCGTGCTCCTGTATCAGTCCCTGGTAAGGCTTCACCTGGAGTACTGTGTCCAATTCTGGAGGCCACACCTCAGGAAGGACATAGATAGGCTGGAGACGGTACAGAGAAGAGCAACAAAGATGGTACAGGGCTTGCATCAGAATCCGTACAAGGCAAGACTAGATTACCTCAAATTATGCTCCCTAGAGCAATGCAGGAATCGTAGGGACATGATCAAAACATTTAAATACCTTTAAGGCAACAACAGGGTGCACGTGCAGAACCACTTTCAGTTAAAAGACTAAAACAGGATTAGATGGTATGACCCTAGACTTAAGGGAGGAAAGTGAGGAGCAATATGAGGAAATTCTTCTTTACAGAGTGTGTTGTGGAACCATGGAATAGCCTGCCGGAGGGGGTGATGGGAGCCAAAATGGTGGGGGAATTCAAGCGTGCATGGGACAGACAATGTGGGATACTCAAGTAGGCAGCTAAGTAAGGGGGGTTGGAAACGAAGGGCAGACTTTTTTTTTTAAATTAACATCTTTATTAATTTTCAGTCAATACCATACATTAAACTGCTATACAGTTATAAAAGTAACAGAGTACAATGTGACAGTTAACGCTTCATGTTCCCTCCTCCCCAGTCCCCTCCCCTCACCCTCCCACCCCTACTAACCTCCCTCCCCCTGCCTTGGCTGAGGAGACTATCTCTCATTCTGGACAAAGGGTAGGCTGAAGAAAAAGTGTAACAAAATCAACAGGGAACAAGGCTGACTATTGGCGAGAAACCTACCTTCAAGACGACCTGGCCCCAGACTGAATCAAGTATAGGGTATGCATACTCTCCCAAATCTTCTTCTAGTTATTTAGAGATCCATGGAGGCTGGCTTTGAGTTGCTCTGCCCTTAGATTAAATAGGAATTCTTGCAGTCATTCTGTATAAGTGATGGGGTGCGCATCCAACCAGTGGGATAGAACTACTTTGTTGAGGGATAAGGAAATCATTGTCATGTAGTATCTCCATTGCCTGATTGCAATGCCGACAAAGTGACCAGCCAAGCACACTTCTGGTGTAAAGCACTCAGCAATGCCAAGTAGGGGGTCCACCTTACTCCTGATAGAGTCCCAGAAGGATTTAACTTGTGGGCATTCCCAGAAAATATATAGCAGGATGCCATCTTCCTGGTGGCATCTGGTACAGGTTGGACAGGCTATTCTACCCACTTTAAATAACCTAGCTGGGGTTCAGTACATGTTATGCAAGAATTGAAATTGGGTTAACCTTAGTCTATCTTGGATGACTTACTTGTATGTGTCGCACCATATTTTGCTCCAGATGCCACCACTAACCACAAGGCTGGGAGAGACAGCGAGGGAGGACACAGGAAAGCCACAGCCAATCACCTTCCATCCCTGCCCCACAGCACCCAGCTGAGCGCCGGGGCTTCGCTCCACCAGCGGGTGGTCGGCGACACCTTAGCCGACCCAGGGAACCACGAGGCCAGGAGGGACAGCGAGGGAGGACTCGGGAAAGCCGCAAAATTTTTGACCACCCGCCCTTCCCCCTCTTGTGTGTTACTTTTATGGGCATCTTCCCACTGAAATCTCTTCTCCCGCCCTCAGCATTACTCTAACCAATAAACTGTTTCGCCGTCCTGCTGATCCAACTAATCAGCAATTTCACTGTTCTCTCGGTAGCTAACTAACAATACCTCTCTCACAATGGGGAGCTTATTCCTGATATTTCTTTCCCTGTCATGCATGGGGTTCCTCAAAGAGGATGTCCACACCACACAAAATATGGTGATCCATCTGCCCAGTCTCTCTGTCTCATTCTCATTGTTTAACGCTCAGACCCTCACATATGCCCTACCATTGCTGCATCGATTTCGGTGGGGTGACCCCCAAAAAGAGACACAAACCACCATATATGTATTTCAATCAAGGCTCCATTACTGGATATACAGCTCTCCCCTACGCCTGACCACCAAACTGCTACTTGGTGTCTGACACAATCTTATAACCCCACATGGAGCACCCAAAGAGTGGCAACAGAGTAAGAGAAGGAGGACCAAGGACAGCCCCTCTTCCTATCTCTTGCAGCCCTCATGAAACTCCTATTCTTTCTATTGCTCTGTATTGGAAATGTGGAAATCAGCCAGGCCCCCTAGGTGTATTACCTATCCAGCAGACCTAACCTCAATTAAAGGCCTCAGTTTTTTGCATATTAATGTATGCAGTCTGTTGGAAAAATTTACGCTGATACAAGCCAGGGTTGCCTATACCTTGCCAGACTTTCTCGTGGTATCTGAGATATGGCTCAAACCCACCACAGCAGATAGGGATGTTAACCTACCCAACTATCAGTTATTCAGAGCGGATCGCCAAACAAGGGGCGGTGGAGTAGCTATATATGCAAAGTCCGATATACCTGCATCCTGCTTTACTGCAACCTCTATGCCCAAGGAATTCGAATGCCTATCCCTAAAAGTATCTATCTCCCCAATACAGCAGCTCTCCAGCTAGTTGGCTACTACAGTCCCCCCTCTGCTGACCTCAAGCTCTTATCCCACCTGGGGAATCTGCTCAAGCCCAGCTCTGAAGAAGTCATTATACTAGGTGACCTGAATTTAAATTGGCTTTCCAGGGCAGCTGCACCTCTGGTATCATTCTGTGATACACATGGGTTCACACAACTAATAAATGAGCCAACAAGAATAAACACGAAGAATAGAAATAACAGCACACTACTTGATATCATGCTAGTGAATAAACCCCATCTATTCACACATGCTGGAGTGCTCTTCAGTGATATAAGTGATCACTGCCCCATCATGCATGAGTAAGATCTTCCAGCAAAACAACAACCCCTGCAAAATTCCTAATGAGGAGATCCAAGAAAAACATCAATATTGAAGGATACCTGCATGATCTAGCTCACTCTCCAAGCTGGCAAGAGTTTTATCTTGCTCAGTCTGTGGAAAAAGCACAGCAGGTGTTAAATAGCATAATAGTAAGTGCCCTTAACACCCATGCCCCAATCACTAGTATCTGAATAAAAAACAAATCCTGTCATTGGTTTTCAGCTGACCTCAAATCTGCACTGCTGGAGAGAGACAAACTGGAAGATGGCAAGAAAAACCAAGAACCCAAATGACTGGATGATATTTAGGAAAGCCAGGAATAGATGCACCAAGAAAGTTAGGGATGCAAAGGCTGCCTTCTACTTGGCTGAGCTTGACTCCTGCTATCACAGTCCTGCTAGGTTCTGGGGTACCATCAAGGGTATTGTTGGGCAGGATTCTAGCACCTCTCTACCAACTCAATTACACCACGATAATGGCTCTATCTCTGGCAAAATGGGAATCCTGGATGCTTTCAATAACCACTTCACAACTGCTGGCCTTGCCTTTGACACCTCTCCAGCTAACCTGCTGCATGCACAATTAAGCTCCCAGTACACTGGTGCTCAGAGAGCTGACTCTTCTTTCTTCTTCAAACCTGTCCTGTTGAAGCAAGTAGAGGACCTTCTATGGCAGCTGGATATCAAAAGCATGAGGGCAGACTCTCTTAGCCCTACTTTCTAAGATCATCTCATGTGCTTCCAGTTCCCTAACACATCTCTTTAACCTATCTCTAATCTCTGGTTCTATTCCCACAATGTGGAAGACAGCCCAAGTGGTTCCCCTTCTAAAATCAGGGGACCCTGTGGACCTTAATAACTACAGGCCCATTTCTATTCTACCAGTGCTATCCAAGATGCTAGAGAAATTAGTGAGTACCCAGTTAAGAGAATATCTTGATGATGCTAACCTCTTGAATCCAGCTCAGTCTGGATTCAGGGCCAGGCATAGCACTATCACTGCACTGGCCAAAGTCACAAATGACTGGCAAACCGAACTAGATAAAAAGAATAATGTTTGTGCAGTATTTCTTGACCTAAGCAAGGCATTCGACACTGTGGACCACGAGCTACTACTATCATCCTTGTATTCCATTGGCCTAGATCCACCCTCACTTAAGTGGTTCAGGTGTTATCTCACCGGCAGATCACAGCAGGTAAAAGCTGAAGGTGATCTATCCCCATTAAAACCACTGCTAAGAGGAGTCCCCCAAGGTTCTATCCTGGGTCCTATCATTTTTGCCATCTACATAAATAATATTGACTCAAACCTCACCAAAGCCTCTGTACACCTCTTTGCTGATGACATTGTTTTGTATGTCAGCAACCCATCACGGGTTCACGGCAGTTGCCCGTGAAATTTTACAAACAGAATTCTCCTTGCTACAATATCAGCTACTTGAGAAAAAGCTTCTTTTAAATGCAAAGAAAACTAAAGCAATGCTGTTCTTCAATCAAAGCTCCACTAGCACCTCCTCACCAATCATTCTCCCCCAGCTATGCACTATCCTTGGAGAAAATCTGGAGTATGTAGAAAAATTCAAATATCTAGGTGTGTGGATTGACAGTAGACTCGACTCACACATCATATAGAAGAACTGCTAAAAGTCAGCCAAAGGCTTGGCCTATTCTATAGATTAAAACCTTCCTAACCAGAGACTCAAAGATGAGGTTAGTCCAGGCCACTTTTCTCTCAGTTGTTGACTATGCAGACTTCCTTTATAGTCACTGCCCCATCTCCTACCTACACAAGCTGGATACCCTGTACCATAGAGCAATAAGATTCATAACAGATCTGACATCTAACACTCATCATTGGTCTCTCTATGCTGCAGTTGGATGGGTTTCCCTACATCTCAGAAGGAGCAGAAATGCAGCATTATGGACCTACAGAGCATTGTCAAAAAAACTTCCAAATTATATTCTGGACTGCTTCACCCAGACCATTCCTAGTTCCTATGCCCTAAGAAGCAACAACATCATCCTGTCCAAAATGCCTAAATTCAACACCCGGCTAGGGAGGGCGGCAATCAGCTATTCTCTAGCTATGGCATGGAATACCCTACAAAAATTCCTAAAGCTGTCCAATCTTATACGTATAGCATCCTTTAAACAGTATTGCACAGATTTCTTCACAGAGAAATGCAACTGCTACCACTAGAGCTAGTCTTGTCATTTCACAATCCCCCCCTTCCAGAAATCCACCATATATGGCATCATTTTTGTTCTTCAGTTCTCCCTCCCAGGCAGCCACCCCTTCTTATGGCACCTCAGTATTGCCTCCCACCATCCTAGTATTACATTATGCTGTGCGTATGCCATGGCTCCTCAACTGGGATACGTATATACTGTATTTATTAGTATAACTTGCCTATAACCCACATTATCATGTGAATCTTACTGTGCATCACTGTGTTTATAAGTGTTTTTTTTCCTGTATGTATAACTGTATATATAAGTGTATTGATGTATCTGTTGTGTATCAACTACTGAACCTTGACCTTATCAGGTCCATTTTGTAAATGAGCCTTGCTCAATGATGCTCGCCTGAATAAATAAAGATTTGATTGATTGATTGATTGATTGATTGATGCCATCAAGAGTGGGAAACTGATTGCTCCAGTATTGGGGAACACCATCAAGGGCTGCATATGCTCTATCAAATAAAGAGCAGTAAGCCTTGGAGACTGCATGGGGGCTGTTAGTCAAAGCAAAAAAAGCTATGAAAAAGTCACCCATAGTGTCACCCTCAGTCCAGAGATCCTTTTTTCATGTGAGCAAGTGTCTCGGTTGAAAGACTTTAAATATTAGCCTCTTGGGTATACACTTATTCAAGATCACTCTTATGGGGCTGCAAGCGCCCTCTGAAACAAGATTAGTGATCCTGATCCCTTGCAGCTGAGGGAGCCAGTGGGCCGAGATGATTTGCCCTGCTTTTTTTAAGATTAGGATTCTCTGAAAGAGGCTGGACTGTGACATGTTTATACTTATATCATAAAAAGAGCATAACTGTGCATGTATTTTAACCGAGGTTGCAATAGGGGAACTAGTTAAACTGTGAGGGAGATGTTTTGGCGTAATATGTAAGAGTGCTTCGGGAGACATACCTGCTGATGCTATCAGTTCCTTTTCTATTTCAAGCCATAAGGGGACATATGAGAGAGAGGATAGCTTGGTCAGTCTAATAAGCCAATGTAAATATTTACATGCTTGACTAGCCCAGTAATATAGCCCAAAATGCAGCAGGCGCAGTCCCCCATGGTTCTTAGGGGTGGCCATTTTAGAAATAGCATGCCTAGGGGGTTTGCCTAGCCAGACAAAGTCAGTGATTTTGAAATGTACAATTTTAAACCACTTCAGGGATAGCCAGGAGTTCAGCATGTTCAGGGGGTTAAAAAGCCTCAGTAGAATATTCATTTTAATAAGATTGATGCGGCCCCAGAGAGAGAGAGAGAGACAGAGATTGGGAGGCTTTTCCACCTAGCTAGATCTTGCTGAATAGTATGGAGGAGAGCATTTAAAATTAAGTTTTACCAGTTTGGACTCTCTTCTGGATAGAATGATGCCAAGATATTGCAAGCTTTGTGGGTTCCAACTCAATCCTAGCTGCATAACATCATGCTTAAATAGATTGTTATTAAGGGTAATACTTTAGTTTTATCTATGTTAATGTTATAATCGGAAAGCAGGCTAAACTCTTTAATCACTTCTAATACTGTGGGAAAGGACTTTCAGGGATGGGCAAAATGTAATAAAATATCATCTTCATAGGCAGATAGCATAGGTTCCTGGGACCCTTTAGAAATATCTTGTATTCTGGGATTATTTCTGATTTTGATTAAAAGGGTCTCTAAGTAAATATTGAACAAAAGCAGTGACAGGGGGCACCCCTGCCTGGTACCCAAATGTAGAGAGAATGTGTCCAAAAACACCCCATTACAATACAGATGGGCACATGGATTGCTATAAAAAGAAGCAACCCACTGGACAAAAACGGGAGGAAAACTGAATTTGTGCATGGTGTGAAATAGAAACTGTAGTCTACTCTGTTGAAGGCTTTCTTTGTGACTAGGAACAGTAGGCCTGCTGGAATAACTGAGTCCCTAGACAGAGAGAGAAAATGTGAGCTAACTTATGCAGATGGTCTGAGGAGGTTTGCCCCGCCATGAAGCCCACTTGCTCTTTTTGGATTATAGAGGGGAGAACTCTAGCTAGTCGATTCGCAAGTAATGTGGCTAGTATTTTGATATCATAATTTAACAGGGAAATTGGCCTATAGCTAGTGACCCTATCTGCCTCTTTCCCCAGTTTATGAATGACAACAATCAGGGCTTCTAGTAAGCTTTTGTCCACAGTCTGAGACCCTAACATACAGTTATATAACTTGAATAGCCAGGGAGTTAACTGATTAGCAACAGTTTAAAAAAATTAGGGGAGAAGCTGTCTGGCCCTGGAGCTTTATCTAATGGAAGGGATTTAATAACAGCCTGTATTTCTGCCTCACTTAAGGAGGTGATCATACCTTCCTTTTGTTCCTCCACCAGAGACGGTAGGGAAATAGAGTGGAGATACTTATCAACTGTGGTACGAGCAGCCGGGAGAGTAGGCATAAGACTATAAAGGTCCTGATAATAGCTTGCAAATTCTTTAGTAATATCCTGGGGATTCAGTTTAAGAATATTATCTGACAAGGACTGTATCCCTTTAATAACCCTAGAGGCCTCCTGTTTCTTGAGCCTGAGGGCAAGAAGTCTGCCTGCCTTCTTTCCCTAATTAATGTACATCGCTCTGGTTTTTAAAATTGAATATTCAGCCTTCTCCCATAATAACTGACTATACTGATCCCTAAACCCTATTAATTTATGTCTGTCCTCCTCCGACGTATTAGGAGATAGATTTGCTTCGAGGCTGCGTATTTTGGACAAAAGATCCATGGCTTTTTCCTTTCTGTTCCATTTCCTAATGGAGGCTAGGCGTATGAGCTCCCCCTTGATGACACATTTTAGAGCCTCCCATTCTATATCCAATTTGCCAGTGGAGTGTAAATTAACCTCTGTATATTGGTCAGTTATACTCACAGTTTGTTTCACCACCTTGTCTTCCTTTAAGAGCTGATTATTAGTTTTCCATATTGTTTTCCTGGGGAAACTAGGTGTGAGGTCAAAAGGCACCATATCGCTGAGTGGTCTAAGATGACCTCTGGCTCAATTTTACTATCTATAATGCCAGGTAAAAGCATATGACTGAGCAAAAAGTAATCATTCCTTGATGAGGAATTGTGGACTAAAGACTGAAAGGTGTATTCTCTCGAGTCCCTATACAACAACCTCCAGGGGTCATAAAGACCCATATGGTCCACTAATTCCCGGATTGCCCTTTGGGCTGGGGAGAGATCACTAGGTCTCCTCTCAGATTTATCTAAATCTGGGGAGAAGGGCAAGTTCCAGTCCCCCCCCCCAGAATAGTAGGAAGAGTAATAGAGGGTGCAAGAGCAGTCATAAGCTCTGTGAAGAAGGCAGGAGAATCTATATTGGGGCCATACACACACTCCAGCAGGACCTCCACTCAATCCAAAAGACCTTTTAGGAAAACGTACTGTCCATTGGGGTCCTGAATACACTGCTCATGTAGAAAGGAGGAACCCCTAGATAAAAGAATGGCCACCCCCGCTCTGCATGCTATTGTCTGCAGTGTAAACCTGTCCCACAAATTGCCTCCTAAACAGATTAGCGTCAGAGTCCAACAAGTGCATCTCCTGTAAAAATGAGATGTCCCCCTTAAGAAGCTGGAAGTGTTTCAGTAGCTGATACAGCTTTGTTTTGGAGCAGGCCCTTTTAACATTCCATGAAACTATTCTCCTACTGCTCGCCATAAGCTAAACTCAAAGAAATCTGGCTGACATTCAGCTGTGAAATCATTCTTAGACACTCGTTGTCCCATAATTCGGTAATGGCCATAGCCCCCTTCTTACGAGCAGCACCAAATGCTCCTAAGCCAAAAGCCTCTCTTAATCCCTGAATGTTCCTGACCCACATACCCTACACAGAAAATGCCCTTAAGCCCCCCAAACAAACAAAAAAAAACAAATTCCCCAATTCTAAATATTTCTGTAAAGAAAAATACCTGCAGAAACCTTGAAGAGTATACCACCTCCCCACCCAACAACACAAATAGTTTCTGGTGCATGATGAAACCCCTTCCACAGTAACCCCCCACCAAAGAAAGCAGTGCATCAAACAAGTAAATTCCCCATAGAAATGAAATTAAAAAATCCATAGCGTTCATGTGGAGCATGGCCCATAAAAGTACAACACAAAAATGTCCCCATGTCCTTCAAATCCCCTCAAGCAGAAAAAATATAACATGTATGATCAAAGTTGTGCCAAATACAAGCATATACTCTGAACAATAACAAACTGTGCTATCCAAATGCGATGAAACCTCACACAACGGTGTCTGTAGAACTGCCGACCAGTCCCACTCAAGCTCAGTTCCAGTTGGCCCTCAGAAAAATGAGTAGCAAGCCGGAGGGTCTTGTTTACGATAGATGGGATAAATGATCACAAATCAATGAGATAGGGGCTATAAGGAATAATGGGGCAGGCCTGGTGTAGCCTGTTCTTCCGAGTATTAGCAGAACACTGTTTAGAACTGCCTGCGTCTAGTTAGGCTGGGTAGTCCTCTCAAAGTTCCTACCAAGGCACAAGCAAGTACACTCCTAAAAGGAAAGATCATAAACACTCATCAAAGAAGGAGCCCCCCCCTTAAATCACACAGGCCAGATCCCCAGAATTAAATTGTCCCAGTGCTAGGAAATATGGAGCTGCTCAAGTCCAGAAAATGAGGAGTACAGTGCACCATGTGGGCCCAAATGCAGGGCCATCCACAAGATAGTAAATGAACATCCTACAGATACTGAAATAAGTCCTATATACCAGCAGGCCCTCATTAGAAGCCATCGTGATGTGTAGCAGTGGTCAGTGATTCTTGAACAGTTCAGGGAAGATTTCCTTCAGGGCAACCTCTGCAGACTTTGGGTCCTCATAGGTATTCCAGGTACCAGCTATGAATAGTTGGAAACTCACAGGGTAGCCCATCCTGAATTTGATGCCCGCTGGTATTAATTTAGACACAACAGGATGAAAAGCAGACCTTTTCTGATGCACTGAAAGGGGCAGATCTTGTGCCACACGCAGTTTCAATCCTTCCCATTTAACCTCCTGTAATTCTCGCACCTTAGCCAAGAAATTTTATTTTTCCAAGAAGTTGAGGAACCTGAAGATCAAAGTGCAAGGAGGAGCCCCTGGTGGTGGCATAGGCTGTAAGGTGCAGTGGGAGCGCTTAATGGTATAGGTAGGCCCAAAAGGTGAAGGGCCCATGAGTTTTGCAGCAAGTTTCTGGGTGAAGAGCACCGGGTCTGGTCCTACTGCTTTTTCAGGAAGTCCAATTATTACTACATTGTTCTGCCTGCTCCTCCCCTCTAAGTCCTCCACTTTAGCTTCTAGTTTAGTGATGCGGTGTCTAGTTGCTACAGTTTTGGGCTCTATCCATTCTAGCTTCTTCTCCACTGAGACAGTACAGGCCTCTACATCCCCAGTTCTCCTGGTAATATCTTCCAGAGCTCCGGCCATGTACTCGTGGGATCAAATGGAGTCCAGCACATGGTCAGGATTGTAGAAATCAAACTTAAATTTATTCATACAGCAGGAAAAATAAATGTACTGAAGGCAGAAAAATAAAATAACACTAAGCAAAATGAAAAGAAAATACAAGTCTACAGTTACATTCACTGAAGAAAGGGGTTGCTAGAAACTGGCTAGACAACTGGTAGGCTTGCCTCCCTACTACACACTGACTTAATACACTCTTTTGCACTCAATACATACTGTGGTCAGATCACATGGTACAGGAAAACTCCTCCCTATGCAGAACGAATCTAACTTTTTAACAGCAAACACAGTTTATATTTCACCTTTCTCGGGCAGCGTACCACCAAGTATCCAGCCAGAACAGTGGATTCCAATACAGGGCTGGCACTTTCATCCAGCCAGGTATCGGTATTGCAAGTCAGATCAGATGTTGCAACAAGATCGGCAATAATTGCCATCTTGTTCTTGATAGATCTGGCATTGCACAACACTGCCTGAGAAGGATAGTAGATGAGGTGGAGGGATGCCATGTGTCCTGATTAGCTTTCTTGTTTAATTAAATAAAGTGATTTTTAACTGGATCTTGCATTCATGTCTGTTTGTCTGTTGGTTGCCGAGTTTCTCTGCTTTTCTCTGTAATTACATTTTTTGTTTTGCAGTAGCACTGGCTATGCCTTGTGTAGCCACCTCTTCTTGTGCAACTGATACTCAGCTATACCTGTCTTTTATGTCAAGCAGCAGGAGATAGTCTCAGTATTTAACAGCTGCCTTGCTAAGATCCAAGATTGGATGAGGGCCAGCTGGTTGAAGTTGAACCCAGACAAGACTGAAGTACTGGTGCTGGAACCTGGTTACAGGGGGGGTGAGGGGGCAATCTGGTCAAGTCTCTGGGCTATGGCTTTGGGATTCCGAGTTGCTCACCTTGGATTGGGTAAAGAATCTTGGTATTGTTTCAGACTGTGGCTTGACGCTTAAGTTACAGGTGTCAGCCATGGTCCAAACCTCATTCTACCATCTGAGGAACATCACCAGGATTAAACATCTGATTCTCCCTGGTGATATGCCACCACTGGTTCATGCCTTTGTGACCTCACACCTTGATTACTGCAATGCCCTATACCTGGGGCTTTCAGGGGTAGAGCTTCACTGCCTGCAGCTAGTGCAGAATGTGGCGGCCAGGTTGTTGACTGGCCTACCCAGGTCATGTCATATTACACCTGTGCTTTGCTGTCTGCACTGGCTGCCATTTAGGTGTCAGATCTCCTTCAAGTTCTGTTTGCTAACCTATAAGGCCCTACATGGACAGGGGTCTGGCTACCTGCAAGACCTCCTGCATCCTTATCACCCCTCCCCCTCCCTTCACCCCACATACAAGGGATTGCTTGAGGGTCCTAGGGTCCTCTTGAAAACATCCGGTGCTCACACTTTTATATTTGCAGCCCTGACCCAATGGAACTCTCTACCTTACCATATCTGAGATAGCCTTACCATCGATCAATTTAAATGGGAGCTAAAAACCTATTTATTTAGACAGGCCTTCCTAGAATTGGATTAATATGTTATTGATTAGTAAGCAGGAGTTATTTATGTGTTGTGCTATATTTATTATTGCATTTTAAATGTTTTAGACTTGATGTAAAGCACTTTGAATCACAGTGAGAATTGTGCTATATAAAGTATGAATGAATGAACGAATAGCTCCTGGATTCTGTCCTTAAATTGTGGGAATGAATGTTGTCATCTTGAGATGCAGTCAATCACATTAAAGACAGTAATGCAGTACACATGTGGCTAACTAAGAAGTTCAAGTCATATAATCATTACAGATAGGTCGGAATACAGTGGTGTCTGCCTGGATGCAACTTAATATTGCAGCATACTGCAGTCAAGTTTCTGCAGTAAACAAGGATATTTAAGCAAGCAATAATACCCAACAGGGTGGGAGGTATTGGGCAATACCAGGCTGCCCAGTGGTGTAATGAGACCAGACGCCTCTCACGTGGAGGGCCTTATAGCCCCTGGAATATCCAGTATTGCCCATACCACCCATCCTAGAGGGTATTTTTGCACTTAGAAAATGGGCTATATGTGTCATTTTTTATAAGATTACAAAAAAACCTAAAGTAATTCTATAAAAAATGACTACAATTGTATTTTTAGTCCTTTTTTAGTAAAGTAGTCCCTGTAACTACTGTATTGTCCAGTAGAGGGCTCTACAGCGTTTTCATAAATGCTTCCCTGGTTAGAAGTTCCTCACCCACCAAACACACAGACACACAGGTTGTGTCTTTGAGAAACTGTACTGTCCCGCCCCTTCCCAAAATAGTCTGTGGTAATTTTCTTTTTCCCCATTTGCTGAGATTGCTCTGTTACCAACACTCCCCCTTGTTCTGTTTGAATGGGATGCTGAGATTGAACCAGGATCTTGAAAGGCAGTATTGCGTGCAGTCAGGCAACAGAGCTGAGAAGAGGTACCCTTTAAAAAAAATGTTGAAGCCTGTTTGTTTTTTAAAGGTTTCACATTGTTTTGTCAGCAGGGGAGTGAGGGAGGCAAATGCAGGAATAGTGCACCACTAGCGCTGTCAGGGACAGGCCCAGCAATGGTGGTGGTAGTTTACTTCCCCAAAGCGTGGTTGAGATGGACTCTGAGAGCACAGTCGATTTCAAAAGAAAATGTTTTTTTCTTCTTTACTTAGGGAGAACTGTGGTTGTTGTTGCCAGACTGGGGAGCAAGTGGTTCAGTGGTGGAGCGAGAATGGCATGGTGTGCGTGTGGCCAGGGTGACTCCCTGTTTCCTTTCGGTAAGTGATGGGGGAAAATTAGTGGCTTCTATGTTTTAAAATCTAGAGGGGCTTCAAGATACCAGTGATGGGGTCGGCATGCCTGACACTTGTTATTTATTTATTGAATTTTGTTGACCCGGTAAGCCCACTGGGCCTAGAAGTCCCTTTTTCAGGGGCGATCGGGGGGGGGGATGGATACAGATGGTAAGCAACTGAAAAATGTAACCAGGTTAAGCTGTTGGTGGTATTTTTTAGTGCATGGGGGACATTTGGCCAAGACACCAGGGAAATTCCCCTACTCTGTGCTGCTGTCTCAGTGGCCAGGGGGGAGTATGGGCATAGTGGTGTTGTGACTGAGTGCAACATGGCTCAGTCAGAGCTTGGAGCGGCAGAGAGAGCGCTGGTAAGCGCAGAGTTGGAAGGTGAAGGAACGGCTGATGGTCGTCAGCAAAACGAGATGGAGCAGTCCATAGCAGTTACAAATACGGAGGATGCACAGGAATTCTGCAAGGAGCGAGGTTCCTTTATGGCTGGAGGAGCGGAGGACCCGCGGTTATCGAGACCCATTACTGAGGTAGTGGTGCCTTTAAAACTGGCTAGGGAAGCCGGCAACGCAGAACTGGGAACAGGAGACGGTGATGGTGTAGTACCGTCACTAGCGAGGTTGGCGAGGGCAATATATGTCACCGTGAGTCGTAAAACATGCATGGAGGTCGGAGGAGTAAGAAAGGCAACGGAGAAGCCGAAAACGTCTGCAGTGGTTATATCTGATATAGAGAAGGAAGCGAGAGGGACTGGGGTAGGTTCAAAACCCTCGCGACTTGTGAGTAACCCGAATTTGTTCAAGAACTTTGCCTCAATACAGATGTCAAAGGACTCGGGTTTCGTTTTCAATGCAAGTGTTGTGGCTGATGCTAAGAAAGATAACGTGACTTATCAAGTTAAGACTGATCAGCAAGAAGGAGTGACTGAATTTATTTTCCCTTCTGGTACAATATCTGGGAAGTCCAGTCAAAAGAAAGACTTTGGTATTAAAAAAGGAGCTGGTAGTTTAGGGGTGGTGGGGAAACATAATAGCTCCTGGACTCCTCAATCTGCATTAACAGCAGCTGGCTGGAGGCAGAAGGAACAAGGGGTATGGACACCTGATTCCTCTTGGGAGAATTCTTGGGGTTGGCAGTCTGTTGCTCCTGTGTGGAAGCCAAGGGGGGTACCGTGCCTCTACCTCTGAAGCTGTGCCTTTTCAGGAATTTGAAAAGAAAGTCCCGAGTGCTGTAACAGGGAGTAAGGTTAATTATATACCTCCGGGAAGGGAAGAGAGTATTGAATTGAAAAATTCAGAACAGTTTAACATTAGTGTGGAACAGAAAGAAAAAACCCCTTTATCTAGTCTCTTTTCACAGAGTAAAAGGGAAGCAGCACCTAGGAGGAATGCTGTGAGGATTCGCTACAAAGGTGGCTTAAAAGATAGACCCAACAGATATTATGTGGGTAAAACTTTAATCAAAGAATCTTTGAAATTTTCTCCTAGGGATGTCTTTGCATTTATTAACATTTCAGTGAGGACAATTATGATGTTAGTTTTCGCTCACCAGCTTTACTTGACCTTTTGGGAAAGATATAACCAGGTGAAGTTTTCTCCTTTGTGGACACCTTTTTTCGTAATCCCTTTATCAAAACCCCTGATAAAATTTGTAACGGTGATGTTCAGAAATGAGGGTGTTCAGGTGGAAGATCTTAAGTTTTGGTTAGCACAAAAATGTGAGGTCTTAAGTGAACCCGAACCCATTTTGGATACGGAATTATTTTGGACAGGAGGATAGAAATTTAAAGTAAAACTTAAACAGCAACAGGAATAAACCATATTCCAAACTCCTTTATGTTGGGAAGAGACAGGGGGGTCTGTTTCTATAGCGGGCAGCCCAGGGCCTGCTATAGATGTGGGTCTAAATCTCATTTGTCTAGTGTTTGTGACCAGCCAAAATGTGACAACTGTGGTGAAGTGGGTCATAGTATTCTTTCTTGTACAAATGCGTTGAAATGTGATTTATGTGAAGGAGCCAATCATGCTTTTAAGGACTGTCCATGGGCTGTCCAGAATAAGCAAGTTAGTGGTGTATCAGACCTTTTGGTCCAACAAGCACAGGAAGCAGGAGAGTCTCGACATGAGATAACACTTGGGGTGGAGGAGGTTTTACCCCACCAAAATAAGGGTGCATTGCAGGAGAATGTCCTGACTGGAGGTAAAATGGTGCAGCAGAGGGAACCTATAGAGGGAGGGCTAGACCATCTACAACCGGATTGCTATACTGATTCTTTAGATGAGAAGTGTGGTAGGAGTCAGGGTAAGCTCGATCCCCCTAAACCCCCACCATTATTACATAGGTCTGGCAGGGCAGTGAAGAATGTGGTACCAGTGGAGGTAGATGGTCTAGAATCAAAGAATCCTTTTGAAGAACTGGCCTGGGGGGATTCAGAAATGGACATGGGGGATACGGATTCCCAAATATCGGTTCAAGAGGGAGAAAAAGTACTAAAGGATGATTATAAGGAAAAAAAGAAAAGGAGGAAGAAATTACATTAGAGTTAGTAGGTCCGCTTGAATAGGTAATTATAAATGGATATAACTTGGGCTTCCTTTAACACCCATAGTTTGTTAAAAACTCTAAAGAGACGAGCAGTGTTTCAGATAATTGCTGAGTTACATGTATCTATTTGCTTCCTACAAGAGACCTGGATGTTCTCTAGTTTCCAAGTTAATGCTTTCTCTAAGGATTGGCCATGGGGACCCTCGTTTTGGTCCTTTGGGGAGGACAGGGCGGATGGGATAGGTATTCTCTTTAACTCCTTTAATTTTAAGTTACTTAAGTTAATAGAAGTTTGTCCTGGGAGAGTGTTAGTGCTTGATGGATTTTGGTTTGGTAAAAAGATCAGATTAATTAATATTTATAGTCCACAATTGAAAGCGGGAAGGGCTGTGTTTTTCGATGTGCGTCCCTTTCTCAATAACAACAATGCCGATTTTTGGGAGGGATTTTAATTGTAATTTAAATAAGGCCAGAGGTGTAGGTAGTTTAGAGAAAGGGAAGAAAATCTATTGTGACTCGATCTGTCTCCAGAAGATTGTGAAACTGCAGATCTGATTAGTTGTGGACAGCTCGAAAAAGGGGTTAGGCACTTTCTTTACAAAAGGGAAGAGCTTTGAGATAGATTATCTTTTATATCCAAGAGTATTCAGTACCATAGTCCTCAGGTTATTCCCATGGAATTTTCTGATCATGCCCTGTTACTGGTAAAGGTGGGGACACAACAAGGGTTTCCTTCGCATACAACCATTTGGAAATTAAATACGCCAAGCCTTAAAGAGGGGTAGTTCAGAATGTCATCCAGGCTATTTTGAAAGCTAGGTTATCTGTAGCTTTTTGTACCAAGATCTTGGGAGATGGTGGCAGGAGACCAAAGAAGATTGTATTAAATGGTTTAAACAGTTTGGAGTAAGGAAAGAAATGATAATTTTTTGAATATCTCAAACTTAGAAGACAGCTCCATCATATTCTTTCATGTGCCAATGCTTCTAGAGATAATTATGCGGAGCAGATAGCTATGATTAAAAGTTTAATGAAAAGCAAGCAGTATGATAGAGCTAAATCTTTGCAAGCATTAATTCAAAATCATTTAAAAAAATCTGTTTTTGGAGATCCGTTTGAGCTTTGCAAAACAGTTAAGGAAAAGGTGAAACTAGATTTTTTAGTCCAAGGACATACTAAGGTATCTTCAGTTAGTGCACTAGGGTCAATTATTAAAGACCATTTCTGGGGCCTAGAATCACAGGTTGCATCATCATCTTTTCGAATTATGCAGTTTTTGGGATCCAGTTTAAAACAAAATTGGGAGAAGGATGATTTGAAGGACTTAGAGCGGTCTATTTCAAAATCTGAAATTTTGGGAGTTATTACTTCACTAAAGCAGAATGTGTCCCCTGGTATGGATGGGTTACCAAATGAGTTTTATAAAGTATTTTCTTCGGTTTTAGTAGAATGCCTCTGGTTAGTCTTTAATTTTTTCTTTACGTCTGGCGTGAGCCTAAATTCCTTTATGGAAGGACGGCAGATATATATTTTTAAATCTGGAGATAGGGGAGACTTTAGGAACTGGAGACCTTTAACCCTGTTGAATACCGATTACAAAATTTTGGCTACTATAATTAATAATAGACTGAAAGGGGTGGTAGAGGGTTTATTTTTACCTGTGCAACATAGTGGGATTCCGAATAGAAGAATTCATACTATATTAGGATTCATTAGAGATATAATTGAGCAAGTTGGGGATGGGGGTTCTTCAGGGGTAATTGTTTCGGTGGACCTTGAGAAAGCCTTAGACAGGGTCAATCATGAATTTTTATTTTTAACGCTGCAGTGGTTTGGGATTCTGCAGTGTATTATACAACTCATAAGGGGACTATACATGAATGCTAAAGTATATCCAGTGTTGAAAGGCACTCTGGGGGAAGGCTTCATTATGAAATGTGGAGTAAGGCAGGGATGCCCATTAAGCCCGATTCTTTATAACTTTTCTTTAGAACCCCTAATAAGAGCAATCTGCCTTCCACCATTATGGATAGGATTGAAAGTGCCAGGGATTTCGAACTCTGGCCTAATACAGGCTTTTGTGGATGATATTTGTTTATTTTTTTCTAACCATTTAGACTTTTCGAAATTCCTTAAAGTTTTTACAGATTATGCAGAAGTCTCTAATGCCAGACTAAATCCGCATAAATCTAAAGGGCTATTGTTGGGGGATTACCAAAGGGACTCTTTTTCCTTTAGTTTAGTGGAATTTTCTCACAGACCCTTAACTATATTAGGAGTAGAATTTCAAAATCAAAATTGCCCAATGGAGGTTTGGTTAAGGGTTCTAGATGCAATGTCACAGAAGGTTAGTATTTGGAAAAGGTTTAAATTTTCTAAATTAAAGAGAATTCAGATCATTAAACAATTTATTTTGCCTCGACTACAGTAAATTGCGGTTCTTTATCCATTACCAGTACAGTTGGAAACAAAATTATATAGTATATGTTACCAAATGTTATGGGGCAGTAGGTTAAATCCAATTAAGAGAGGATGCACATACCTGAGTAATAAAAAAGGGGGGTTAGGGATGGTGGACCCAGTAGTATTTTGTTTTTCTTTATTCTGTGCTTTTTCTTTGAAGAAATGTTTACAGGGTTCTTTAGACCTAGACAGTATAGTTTTCAGGAACCATTTGAAAGCATACCTGAATATGTGGAGATCTTTGCCTCCGAAATGGTCAGCAAGATTTAGGACTCCGGATTATTTTAAGCCGGTAGCACAAAAAATTATTCAGATGGCATATCACACAGGATATGATTTTAAGATACACTGCAAAAGGTTTATACAGAGAAATTATGACACAATATGTTCTGATAGAGCCAAATTTTTAAAAATTGTCCCAGTGAGAACATAAACAATGTGCTGGAGCAGTTAAATAACCGCAGACTGCCTCCTTATATGTGGGAAAATATGTGGTTAACTATGTATGGGAAACTAAATGTTAGGGGAACGGCCAAACACAAGGCAATCAAAGAAAGAATTTGTCCTTATCCAGACTGTGTTAATGTGGAAGAGTCGATGGAGCATTTTCTTTGTTCCTTTTCCTCCAAGTTATGGGGGTTACCTAGCTCAGACATGGAACCTCACATGGTTAGCTAACATGGATTATGACCTTTTAGTGATTGGTATTTTCCCTAGTTATTTGAGCAGTTTGGAGAAAGATACATTAAGAGTTTTTTTGGCCACCTTGCGGTTTTGCCTATGGCATACTAGGGTACAATGGGTGTTATACCAAAAAAGACCTTCTTTTGAAGGTTTTAAACTTTATGTTACAAATATTTTAATTAAGGTTTATAAGGATGAATGTCAAATTTATAATGTGGGGAAAGTCAGAATGTGGTGGAGGGGATTTCTTCATTTTGTTAAATTTAAGTAAACAAAAGTCTATAAAGGAAAGGGAGATTTGTAAAGGAAAAATTAATAAATATGGTATAAATGACACTATTAAGTAGTATAAATACGACCGGAGACTGTTTTTACTTTGTTATATGAGTGATATTATTTTGTATGGTTCACAGCTCAGCTTTATGTTATGCTTTTCTTCTTGTTTATGTAGACTTTTTCAGTTGTATTAAGGTACTGTTATGTTTTTCTTGATTTTGGATGTATATGTGTATATTCAATAAAAGTTACCCCTACTCTTTTTCAATAAGTGCCATGGGATCTTTAGCAGCCACCTGAACTACCACCAATCCAGGCAGATGGGACCTCGGTTTAGCATCTCATCTGAAAGATGGCACCTCAGAAATACAGCACCCCCCTCATGCTGCACTACAGTGCTATTATTGGGATATTAACCCAAGTGCCAGATGTGGGAACTGAACCCACAGCCCTCTGATCTCCCGGCCTCAGAGGCGAGTGTGCTACCTACTGAGCCACTGACACTGTTATTTGCAGGGTTTTAACTGCAAGTTAATAGGAGACAGTATAGTGTAGTTGTTAAGATCACTGAGCTGCAATCCTGGAGACCTGGATATGAATCCCATCAGGCCCACTTGCATACTGTGTGACCCTGAGCAAATCACTTAATTTCCTTGTGCTCCCAGGTTGCACCTTGAAACAAGCTTAGCTTAGTGTGCCTTTCCTGGTTAAACAATTTCCCCTTTCCTTTCCCTAATGTACCCTCCTGGTATTCTTGGCAGCCAATCAGATTCCTTATATTTATAAACCCATTTTCTAAATTGCAGTTAACCCCATTGTCATGCAATAACTCAGGACACTGTGTTGCATCCTGTCACGTACTACTGTACCTGATACTTGGTCTTGCCATTCTCCACATGAATATTCCAGTTCTATATTACATGAAAGCAACTATACCAGCTCAGTTCCTCCTTCTACAAACTATGAGGGGAGGTATATGACAGCTCTTCTCCCTTGTCTACAATATGCAAGGGTGTCAACAACATCTCTACAGTACTTGCTTGTATATAAAATATGAGTGATTATGTTACAGCTCTAATCACTCATCCATACAGACAGTGTATCATGATCTTCTCAGTACAAGGGTTCAAGGGCTTTGTTCCATTTGGGTCCATTTAGAGCTCTTCTTGGCACTTGACATGGTAGGTCATGGCATGTTGTTTGATCACTGGAGGAACTACTGTGAGGTTTGCTGGCACTGATTTTTGCTAGCTTGAGTTCTATATATCTGGAACAGCACAGCAGGTGGCTGTAGTTAATTCCATCTCTGAAGCTGCTGTACTTCACTCTGGTGCTTCTCAAGGCTTGATCCTGGCCCCCATGTCATTTGCTTTATGCATGTTGCCACTATGTGAGATCATAAAATGGTATGATCTTGGATTTCAGTGCTATGAAGATGATATACCCATCTATCTTGTGCATCTGATGGGATTAACACAGCCTCAGTGTTGGGATGATATCTATAGGAGATCAATGACTGAATGGCCTCCAGATGGCTGAGGGAGCTTCAACCCGGGGAAGACAGAGGTTATGATAGTTTATCTAAGACTTCATGGAACAGCAATAACTAATGCTGATGCCTTGTTACCATCAATGAAAGCAACATACTTCAAGCAGTGGATGCTGTAAAAGATCTGGGGGTTATTTTGGACTGCAGGCTTTCATTAGAACAGCAGCTGTCACTGCTGTTCACAGTGGCACTTTTCATCTTCAAGAAGTCACACAGATCAAGTCACATCTTGCACTTGCTGACTTGGTTAAGACAGTCCACTCATTAGTTATCTCTAGACTATACTACTATAATACTCTGTACTTAGTGTTATCTGGAGGTTTGCTGCAGCCCTTGCAGTTAGTTCAGAATGCTGTGGCTTGGTTGGGGTCGGGAACTTCCCAAAAGAATCACACCATGCAGGTCCTGAACATTCTACAGTGACTGTCAATTTGGTGGTGCATTACCTTCAACATTGGCTTAATGAAATCCAAGGTCTTATACAGTTCGGGTCCTGATTACCTACTGTAAAAGATCTGTCCCCATGTGCCCCTATCTGCCCTCTCCACACCAATGGTGAAAATTTAGTGGTCCCCTGATCCCACCTTACATTGTCAAGGAACAGGGCATTTGGGTTGGCTGCTCCAGTTCTGCATAATTTTTTCCCCCCAGCATCCACTCTGCCAACACATTGGAAGGCTTCTTCGAAGACTTTTTTTATTTAATGATGCCTACTGTTTCAGTCAATTGAGTATTTATTTGCTTTTAAATTTACTTATTACAATGTGCTACAGTACATTCACTTGTAATGTCTTCCCATGTGAGGCATTCTGAACCTCAGGATAGAGTACCCAATAAATAAAAATTGCCTTGCTTTCTTATGGAGGGGTCTTCTGGGAACATTTACCTTACTGGCTCAAATGTATAACTGCATCCCATCTGCACCTACATTTCACATGCTTTTCAACAATGTCACTCAAATAGTGAGTGCCAGACCATCTCTATTTCCATGCTTGGAATTTAAACTACAGAGGTCTGTAATATCTATGTGACATCACCACAGGACTTAGTCTTGATGGCTGTGTAAATCAACTACACACTCTGAAACTTTTAGCTCATGGGTGCTACATCTTCAGTCACAAAAGTGCCTTGATACCCAGCCCTGAAAGGCATTGAAATGCTGCACATATAACGTATACAAAGAGTGACTTACAGCTGCAGGGGCTACTCAGACAGCTCCTGCTTAGCCATTCACAAGTGTCAGCACAGCATGACCTACACTAATGGCCCTTTTGACTAAAGTCTGTATTTCTTCGACCTTACAGCTGCACACCTTTACATAGCTTTCTAAAAGTTTGTCCTCGCTGTCTTTCTGTCATCCTTCAATAAGCTGGAACGCATGTAAACTTGTCCCCAATACCAGGATTTACCACAAGTCTTCAGGGAAAAGAAATCTAGCCCACTAGGGCACTCCCGTTGAGGAGGAAACCCCATGCCTCCTGCAGCTGTTGATCCCAACTGTTTTTGATTGGAATTGACTGGGGCCTCAGGGGTATAGTACCCCAAGGACTGCTCTGTTCTAGTTTCCTTTTCTCCTCTTGTCTCTTGACTTCTCTCTGACACCAAATCCAGGCCAGCAGACAACTGACACTTTTCATGCGGGGGGAACTCCCATGCTTCCTACACCTACTGGTCCCAACTGTGTTGGCCTGGACTTGGCTAAGATCTGAGGGCCCCAGCACTGAAGGGTTGCTCTCTTCTGGTCTCATTTTCTCCTCTCTTTTGGCTTCTCTCTGCCTCAGCCTGTTCAATAACAGCATCCTAAATTAACTAAAACTGAAACTGTCCCAGACTAAGCTATGCTTAGCAGTCTGGGGTGGGGGGGGTGGAGTGCATAAAACAGGCTCTCAAGAATGCAGTTAATCTTCAGTTTTGTTAAAGCGCATAAATTCTTTCACTGGTGTGTCCCACTCTCTTCTTTTCACCCCTTATTCTTGGGGTTTCCTCAGGAGATCACCTTTAATGTTCTATAACACAATGCAAAAAATTAATGAACTGCACTAATTTAAAAATCATGGAACAGAACTTAATTTGAAACCATTGTAACTTGGACAGCTACTCACTTAGCTAACATCCACAGCACTTGTACAGTTTAGATAAATCTTTTTGTTCATGTTTTTCCTGTAAGAGATGTATATATTCAACTTCAACATCAAAACTTATTGAGAGACAAATATAGTGACCGACATAAACGATTTTCCTGAATGAACACACCCCTTCTCCACACGCTCATGTGGTGCAATCCTAAAATGACAACAGGCATAGCCCTGCTATCCCTTTGACACTTGTGAAAAGCAAAACACTCTCCTACCTGACTGCCAGTGTTTACTGTTAAAAGTTTCTATTATTTCAGGCCTTAATCCGACTTCAGAAGTCTTAAAAATCCCAAGTGAAACATTGGGTTAGTAACCAGTTCTGTGCTGAATTATTTAACTAATAAAGATGAACTGCAAGGAATTTATAAAGGCACTTACTGTACTTAAGAACTGATCCAGCAGTGCTTCCTGCTGCTCACTGGAAAACATGCAGTCAGGCAGATCATCCTCGCTGCAACCCTCGTATGTTCACCGTCATGGGCTGATGCCATGTGCGTCATGACATCGTCGTGACATGTTGGATGTCCAGGTGCCCAATATTCAAAAATGGGCAAAGTGGAGCACAAAGTTTTGTGCTCCACTTTGCCATTGCCCAGGATCCCAAGGATGCTATATTTAGTCAGACAGCACACTGATGCTGTCCGACTGAATATAGGAGCATGTCGACACAGCACTAAATCAAGTGGCACTGCACCAACATGGATCCCTGGGCCTGATATTCAAAAGTTTGCCCAGTGGGCAAAGTGATTACATCCTGTGTGCCCAGGGTTTGTGCCTGAGCACAATATTCAAAGGGGGCAGTGGCATGTGCTAAAAGGCTTTGTGCGCTCACAAAAAAAATTGTGTATGCAGAGGGATGGGGCATGAATCCTGGCACAATGCAATATTCATCATGGTAGTCTTGCAGATGGGGAATAGTGAAGGCCATCTTGCACTGTGCAATTACTGCTGAGAAGAAGCCCGACTTACTCTAGGCAACCCTAGTGGTGGCGGGGCCACTGCAGCAACAACCTCAATGACAGTTAGGGGAGCACACCTACTCCCTGGTGCCTCATAGTCTCCCCCCACCTTCTGATCTCTCTCCCTGGAAGAATTACATATTGCCCTGGTACCTAGTGGTCCCCCTGACCTCTGATCCCTGGATCTGGTAGAATTACATAGTGCCCTGGTGCTTAGTGGTCTCCCCCCACCCTCTGATCGCCATCCCTGAAAAAGTATAACAGTCCCTGGTGTCCAGTGGTCCCCCCACCTGCCAATCTCTGGCCCTGTGAAAAGAAAAGTCTTCCATGGTGTCCAGAGGTCCTCCTTATATTCCAATCCCTGGTCCAATGAGAATAAAATTATTTTCTGGTGTCCAGTAGTCTCCCCACCCTCTGATCCTGGCCCTGCATTATAAAAAACATTCCCTGGCATCTAGTGACGCCCACCACCCTTCAATTTCTGTCCCTGTACCACCGTAAGCTTTTTCTGACATCTAGAAGCCTCCCACACCACTGGCACTGAGCAACCCACCCTCTCTTACTGGTTTTGTTGGTGCCATGGATCCACTACAGTGACTGGCACAGCCCTCTTTTCACTACCTCGGCCAGCCACTATATAGACTGATGCGTAGCGCACATCCTCTGTACTGTAAAGGGAGCATATGTACTGTCTAACAGTTGTAGTAGTACTGTCTAACAGTACATACACTCCCTTTACAGTACAGAGGATGCATGCTACCTGTCTGTCCATATGGTGGCTGGCTAAGGTGGTGACAGGAGGGTTGTGCTGGTTACCATAGTGGATCTGTGGCACTGGCAAAACCAGCAAGTGGGATGGCAGGGTTGGTCACTTGGTGCCAGTAGTGTGGGGGGGATGCTAGATGCCAGAGAAAGCTCATGCTGGTGTGGGGATGGGGATTGGAGGGTTGGGGGTGCCACTAGATGCCGGGGAATGTTTGATATAATACCGGTCAGAGGATCAGAGGGTGGGAGGAGCAGTGGACAGGAGGGAATAATTTTACTGTCATGGGGCTGGGGATTGGGGGGGTGGACCAATGGATAACAGGAAAGAGTTTTCTTTTCAAGGGCTGGAGAATAGTGGCTGGAGGGACCACAGGACACCAGGAACTGTTATGATTTTACCAAGGATGGTGATGGGAGAGTGGAGGGGGGGTGGAGTACCAGACACCAGGGACTGTTATGCATCTACCAGAAATGGGATTGGAGGGTGAGAGGTATCACTTGGCAACATGGAACTATGTAATTCTACTGGGGACAGAGATCGGATGGTGGTGGAATGCCACTAGATGCTAGGGAATATTTGAAATAATACATGACCAGGGATCGAAGGGTGGGTGGACCACTGGACACTATGGAATGGTTACATATTACTGGGGCCAGGAATCAGATGGTAGGTGTACCAATGAACACCAGGGACTGTTATGCTTTTACTGGGGATGAGGATCAGGAGGTGGGGGGACCACTAGGCACCAGGGGAGTATTTATTTTAATGGGAACAGGGATTGAATGGGTGGGTCCGACCACAGGAGGGGTGCCATCTGCCACCACTTCCATCCAAATGAGCCCATGATGGACATGCATATGGCCCCTTAGCACCTTGAATGCCCAATGGGCTCATTTGAAAGGTGCCAGATGAAAATCGTGCTGGGTCTCCAGGCACTTTTGGGTCTGGGTGTACTGTTCCCTGCACTGCCAGGATCCATGTCGGGGCAGCACTAATTGACTTGGTACTGCCCTGACATGCCCTTATATTCAGTCGAATAGCACCAGTGTGATATCCAACTGAATACCGCATCCTGAGGGTTGTGGGCAATGGGCAAGTGCAACGCAAACCTTTGTACTCTGCTTTGCCAATTTTCCATTATCCAATATCAGGCCCCTAGTGTCTAGTAACATGCCTAACGTAGTGACCCCTTCATGATGTAGAATAGAAATGTATAAGTCACTTACACCCATTGTAATCAGGTGGGTATCCTCACACCTGATAGATTCATTGACGTCCCTTATAATGTTTAACATACGGGTGGTGTCTTTTACATACATAGGTATTGTCTTGATCAAAGGCTGCTATTGCAAATTTATGTAGGTTGAAATAGGTTCAAAAAGGCTTCCAATACCCAACACTATTGGTTGGCCGGGAGGTTCTGTCTGTTTTTTGTGAACTTTAGGTATAGAGTAAAATACTGGGGATTCTGGGTGTTTTTGATTTAATACCGTCATTCCACTTCCCATTCCCATAGCCATATGTTTTGGCTATTTCTTCAAAAATACAAACCAATTCCCTCTGTAAGTCAGATGTGGGATCTTCACCTAGTACAGTATAGTTTTTTTTGCCATTAAATAAATTCATACAATTCCGCTTATAGTAGACATACTGTACCTAAAACCATAATGCCTTCTCCCTTGCCTGTTGGTTTTATAATTATAATTATTAGTATAGTCCCTCTCCAAATTATTTAATGACATTTTTTCTTGTCTGGACAAATTGTTCTTTGTAGGTATTTTTTCTTCCTCAGTCCTAAATAATCTCTTCTCTAACCATCTAACATAAGTTTCTATTGAAGGATTTCTTGCTCGGGGGTGTACACAGACTTTAGAAAAGCTTTCTTTATTTCTGTTTTATACGGATTCTGGGTGGCTCTTGACTAAACTGTGACCTTAGACATAACTGTCTCATAAACTTTTGTTGGTCATATTCTAGTTTTTAATTACTGACCTTGTTTGGCTAGAACTGAAGATAAACCCTTCAATAACACTGCCACTTCTGTTGGATGAAGTTCTCTGGAGCTTAGGTTAAAGAACAGGATTGACGTGTTGTCTGTTATTTGGGTATTGTTTTTTTGTTTTTTTTCAGACAGAGGGCCCCTTTCCCTCTGCACTGCCTTGTTTCTCTTTCAGTCCCTGCCCCTCCTTCTGCCTGCTCTAGTTTCTCTTCCTATACTGGGCTCCTGGCCCGGGTCATGTACTTAGATTCTATTGTTTCTGTCTTGTCATGGCCTATCAATTCTGCCTGTTCTGTGCATGGCTTTCCTGGTATCTGCCTCATTCTATAAAAATCTTATTTTGTTGTTGGTTATCTCTTTGGTAGCTGGGGCGGGTGCTGCTGTCATCACATTCTGTATCGCTTGTTGCCTGTCTTTGTTGGCTTTGAGGTTTTTATTTCAGCTGATATTTTTATGGTTATATACCCTAAGTTCCCTATAGCCATTGATGTCCCTTGGAAAGTTTCTTAACTTTTTTGTTGTTTTATATTGTCTCCTTATATTCCGTCATTTTTTTTTTGATGTCTTCTATTTTTTTTTTAATTCTGCTAATTCTATTCTAAATTTTAGGCATTCCTGTTCTCTCTGTACTTCCTCTGCGATCTTTCCTCTTTCTCCTATAATCGCCAATATTAAGGCACAAATAAAATCTATGGTAAATTAGGCTCCACATATAATCTCAGCCCACTTGTTATTTTGTATGTGACAGATATTGGGCCAGGGTTAGACCATATCAATCTAGGCAGAAGTCATGACATTTGAGATTTTCAATTTTTTTGTGCCAAATATTTAGTGCTTTTTCCTAGTGCTGCAGACAAATCCCACTCACCCCTAATAAGTCCCAACAATCTTTGTCTCTCAAAATCTGAGAATTCCATAAAATGAAATTTGGATCCCACACTACTACCAGTTTTGAAATGAAATGCTTCTTCTGTACTCTGTTTTACTCACTTTGAATTCAGCGGCCTGAATGTCTGCCTGCACTGTACAGACAAATGTGCTACCCAAATTTCTACAATACCAATAGACGAAAATAAAATATCAATAAATTATGTTAGCTGATATCTGTGTTGCAAAGCTATATGTCAACATCTGAGATACAGCCACACACATCCACATGTGGCTAAAATACAGTCCATGGCCCCGATTCTAGAAGGGTGCTGCAAGTCACTGCCAAACACAACTTGCGACACCCACAACTGCGATATTGACCCTGCGCCCTATTCTAGAAAGAGCAGGGTCATCGCAGTTAAGTCCTTTGACTTGCAAAATGTGGCCAGGTATGCTGAACTGCGGGAGCACCTGGCGAGCATGTCTAGGCTGCAACAGCAGGGTGGTGCTGCCAACCCCCACCCGTGCTCACCCCGAGTCGCCTGCCACAAATGCGCTTATACTCAGGTAGCCCGGTAGTCTAGTGTCCCCCACTACTGTTACATTAATTAACATCTCCCACATAGCCCTGGTAGTCTAGTGGCCCCAGATCTGTATAATATTAATAATGTTCTCCATATCCCTGTAGTCTAGCATCCCCCCATCTGTATAAATGAATAATGTTCACCATATCCCTGGTAGACTATCAGCCCCCCCCCATCTGTAGAAAATGAATAATGCCCTCCGTATCCCTGGTAGTCTAGTGGCTCCCCCAGTCATCATAAAACAAATACCAATCACCAAATCCCTGGTAGCCTAGTGGCCCCCCCTCCCAGCTGTGCCAGTCCTCCCAGCAACCTCCCCACCTGTTCCCAGCCAGCGACTGGCATAGCCCACCTCTCACCTCCATGGCCAGCCACCGACTGAGTGCAGGACAGGTGTGGGGGTGCTGGGTGGACTGGCACGGCTGGGTGGGGCAGTGGGGCCACTAGACTACCAGGAATTAGTGATCATATTTATTTTATGATGATCTGGGGTCGCTAGACTACCGGGATACTGTGGACATTATTCATTTACAGATCGAGGGGGCCAGACCACCAGGGATACAGTAAAACTTTATTAATTTTATGCTAGATTAAAGACTAGACTACCCAGGGATATGGAGGACATTATTAATATTCTACAGATTGGAGGGCCACTACACTACCAGGATCAGGAGGGAGATTATTAATATTCACAAGATCAGGGGCCACTAGACTACTAGGGTAGGCATTTTTGCCACATATGAGGCCAGTGACTCGCGTTGGGAGCACAGGTGGGGGGACAGCAGCACCACCCTTCGGGCCTTGTGCCAATGGGTGGTTCGGAGGTATGGGGGTATGGGTAGCCCTGTGGGACCCCACTGGGGTATTGTTTGCTGGCATGGGGGGGTGGACATGTTGGCATGTCTGCAGGCAGGTCTACAGGACCTCCAGGGGGGTGGCCGTAGGTTAATGTAACTTATGATGCCAGTTCTCCTCCAGGGGTTCTTGTAGAATCCCGATGGTGGGGACTTTGTGGCTGCCTTTCTAGAATGGGGTGCAACTGCTGCCGTAAATCCCCTAGCACCATGTCGCAGGGGGTTTATGGCGCAACTGTCGGCGTAACCGCTGTTTGGCGCAAGTGGCCTGCAACATGTTGCAAGCTACTTTGTAGAATCACGCATGTCACAACTGCTGGCATAAGTTGCTACATGCGCCATTCTACTTGGCGCAACTGCTGTTACGCCAGGCATAACTCTTCTAGAATCTGGCCTCAAATGTATAGTCTTCAGGAGGTGTACCGCAGCAAATGATTCTGGTATTGTATAAGTTGCTGCCACTCTCATGGGATGTACTGAAACAGCATGTCAAGGGGGGTGCTTAAAGCAGACCATAGGCTCTCAAGAATGCAGTTAATCTTCAAAACCTAAACCTAAGCTAAACCAAACTCGAGTTAAACCTAAGCTCCCCCTCTCTTAATCTTTACCCTTGCCAGACTGCAGCTCAAGTGCCTGTCTCAGCAGTGGCATGTCTAGAAATCAGCCATTTCCTCCTACTGCAGAGAGAGATTTGTTACATTGATAGAGATGAATTTTGATTGGCAGAAGGAGAGAGCCTCACTTATGTCAGTGGCAACCCAGAGAAAAAGACCAGTCCTTGTTACGGAGTCATCAAGGAGGGAATTCTGATTAAGAGACCTAAATGACCTCAACCAATGGGAGGGCTAAAGCCCGAGGTTCAATGTGAAATAATAGCTCCTCCCACATTCCCCTTAAAGGCCAGCCTCCTTCAGCAGCTCTCTGCCTAGCGAGTTGTGAACCATGTGCGTGCTGACCTCCCTGTGTGGCTGGTGGTCTGAGCCTCCTTACCTTCCATTTCTCCTCCCTGTTCTTTATTTGTTTCCCCGTCCAGCCTCCCGCTTATCTTTCCTCTCTCTTTCCCCTTCTCGCTTGCCCCCCCATCCTCTTCATTCTTCTTTTCTTCTGGTGTTCCCCCACTGTTCTCTCCCTCCTCCCATCTGGTGCCTGCTCTCTCCCATTTTCCTCCATCCACCCCCCTCTTCCCGTACCTCTTGTGCTGCTCCTTCTCTGTTCGGGGCCACTGGTCCCCGTTTTCCTGCCCCTTCGGTGTGGTGTCATCCCCCTGCACCTGCTTGGCTCTTGCTCTTGCCCGCTCCTCTACATTCTTCTTTGCTCACTGCCTGGAGTTTCTCCTGCAGGCTGCCTCCTTCTCTCTCTCTCTCTCTCTGTGTCTCGCCTTCTCGGTGGTTGGCATGTCCTGGAGGCCTCCATGTCCTTCCCCATGGAGGTCCGCATAAGTACACATATCTGCACTACTTTTCCATCTCTGTTCTCATGCCTTCCTCTGCGACTGGCCCATATGGGTGGGCTGTGGTTCCTACCACACAGTGATGAACTCAATCACCGCCTGGCATGACATCCTCCATGGAGTAATCTTACACAGTGCAGCTTACTGTACCTACTATGGTGTGGAAATGAAAACTGTGCCAGGCACCCTGCTGCCCTACAGCTTTGTACTACTGCTGCCTTTTCCCTTGCCCAGTTTCCAATATTTCTGTGTACTCGATTCTACATGTTCTATAGTCCATCTCCTGACTGGTCTGATGTTTCTTATCGGGCCAGCAATGTTACTGCTGTGGGATGCAGTTGCCTTCTGCCTTGCTGTAGCTTGGCCCCACTGGATTTCTGATGCTACGCCACCCATTGCTTTCCTCCTGCATGGTTGTATACCTGGTTTCTCCCCCCTAATTCCCTACCTCATTTACCAAGGTCACTCCAGTGTTCTGACATTTTGCCAGATTCTGCAGCAGCTGTAGACCTCTCACCTTTCCCAGTCCCACCTTTCCTTTTTTTCCTAGCTCCTCATCTGCCCCTGATGTCTCTTCCTGGCCCCTCTGCTGTGCTCCCCCATCCTCTATTTCTGTCACGTGCTCCCCTGGTTCTCTTTTTGGGCCTTTCACTCCTCATAACAGTATTCCATCCCCATTTCCACCCCTTCTCCCATCCTGCCCTATGATACCTCTACCCCATAGTCTGGAGCCTGTACCCTCTGCCATTTCCTCCTGGCATTCCATTGCTACCATTATGCTCCTTCCTGGACTACTCTAACTCCCCCTTACTGGCATTTCCTGCTGCCTTACTCCTCATGTTATCCCACTCTTACTTGCTGCCTTCACCTTTATACAGCCTCACTGTTTACCTACATATGACTCTGCAGCCAGCTGTCTTTTCCTTGCTTAGCCCATACCAGCAGTTTGTCCGGACTCCATCCCTAACTCATACCTTCTGAGGTACTGAGCGAAGGTAGGCTTGCCCTGTCTGCTGGGGATGGGATTCCGTTACACTCACTACTATCTACTACTTTTTTTTTATTTAATATGCTTTATTAATTTTCAACACATAGAAAAAGGATCAGATACAACAATCAGCATGATGACAACAAACAACAAATACAACCCAAAACCTGCTTCCCCCACCCACCCCCTCAGAGGTTTAGACATTATAGGAAACAGTCCACTTTAATCAAGCACTTGATCTAGGATTCAGTGCTCAAAGATTTATCCTTAGACAGGGTCAAATTGGCAGAAGACCAGAGGAAGTCCTGTGCACTGCTCTGCCCCATGCAGTATAAGACTTAGAACTATTCAAGCTCCATTGACCCACTCAAGGGGAAGAAGCAATAGAGTATAATGCATGTAGTTTACCCCACTTTCTATTGTACACTTGAATGGAGTTATACAATCTAGCTATCATTTTTTGAAGCCTCAGATTATCTAATAACTCATTAAGCCACTTTGAATAGGGGATTTCCATCACTCCATCATGGTGCATATCACAGTGTTAAATATTATTGGGCTGGCATTGTAGCTATACTGATCTTCTCAGTTATAGCCTTTCTGCTACTATTTTGGTTGTATTTGTCAACTGGTTTACATGAAACTGTTATCTCTAGCTGCCTGCACTTCTTATCACCTCTGCCCCCCAACCCCATTCCCAGGACACGCCTAGAAAAAAGCCCTGGCTCAGTGCTCCTTCCCCATTACCAATTTTCAAATAAATAAATACTGTAAATAAACAACAAGAGATTCCATTTTTGAATGGCCAGTCTGGCCAATAGGGAGAGAAAGCTAATATTCATATTGCATAGAAAAAGCAGCTCCCCACAAGTAAATAAAGAGGAAAGGGTGATGATACTATCTGATAGCAAAACAGTCTGTCCCTGGGAAAAGCATAGACTCCATCAACACAAACAGATAGAGAACAGGGGCAAGAGTGTCCGTATAGAATGCATTTATGTAAGGGGGGCACAGCAGCTTGTGAAGGGATGGTTCTTACCTGGCTGCCTCAAAACCCCAATGGCTTCAGTAGCTCTGACCTTGCAAACAGATTAGTCCTGTTTGGACTAACTTCACATGCTCCTGCAGACTGTGGGAAATATAGTCCCTGATAACAATGGCATTCATCCTGCAGCCTGACTGGCTGGGAAGTAGGTATCACCAAAAGTTGAAAACTTAATGATCTCCTTTTGGTGGCTTGGGGGAGGGATGGCACCTGCCTGATGCCCTCATGACCCCCAGTGGCTCCACTGGCTCTGGCAACACAAAACATTAAGGTATATGGGTAAAAGACAAGCGGGCTAGAAGCAAATTCAAGTCAGCTTTGAGCTTGGGCCTATGACTTTGGTTCAGCTTCAGAAATTCAGCTAAACCACTTTTATTCACAATACAGTAATTGGAGAAGTGTAAAGCAGACTACAGATTGTAGGTAAAATGCCCTGAGTTTGGCAATAAATATTTATAATAGTAATAACTGCAGCTTACTTGTGGCAGGTGGTGTTAGAACACCACTGCTGTACGTTGCTGTGTTTGTGGTGTTGTGATAGAGTGTACATTGCACTAAGATTGCAGAAATCCAGTGCTGTGCTCCAGTAATAGTTAATCGTCGGTGCTCAGCTCCCAACATGTATTTGTTGCTGAGCTTCAGGCACCCAGCACAGCTGATCAAATTTACTTTGTTTTAGAAAATGGGCTTTACAAATAAAGAAATCTGATTGGCTAGCATGGGATACATTAACTTACAGTGAGAGCCCTGTAAGTAAAAAGTACCAGCCATGCCAACCATGCCAGCCTCATAAATGGCATCATTGTGCCCAAGCTGCTTCATCATTGGCTGCAAGCACCAGATTGAATTCCATCTTTTTCACTCGCTTACCAACAGCTGCCCCCTGCCTGTCACTGACACAGATGCTCCTCATTTCAGTGGCAGCTGCCCACTCCCTACATTCATTTATTTTTAAATCAGCACTGCCTTGTTCCATGACCCTTGATTCCCAATACTACGACTATTGGTGAGCCGACGGTTATGTACCTGCACAGATGGGCTGAAGTATTGCTCTTAACACCCCTCCTCTTCACTCTCCCAGTCCTCAGGGCAGGCAACAAGCACCGGGAACCAATAAAAAAAGAAAATAGTGAAAACTGACTCCTAGTCCTTGGCATAGACAGCAAAAATTGAGAAACAAAAAAACATTACTAAAAAATCTCCAGGACAAGCAGCATACCTCGGAACGCATTTTCTGCTTTTACATGCAGCTGGGTCAAATAAGGTCATGCTGAAAACCATTGCAGGTTCGGAGACTCAAAAAAAACAACATAAAACAGTTTGTATTTTTTTTTTTCTTCCTACAACGACAATGACAACAGTCTGCTGGCTTGGAAAATGTGTTACACAGGATGTGGTAAGGGAGGGCAAAAGACCATGGCAATGTACTATAGAGGGAAGCAGACTACCCCAGAAACTAGGGACTATTTTACAACAAAATGACTAAAACTTCATTCTTTTTAATTATTTTTATTTTTCTTAACTTTTTAAAATCCCACATAAAACTGCCACTGGTAGCCCATTTTCTAAGTGCAATTATACCCTTCAGGGAGGGCGGTATGGGCGGCGATGGGTCCCATTACACCCCTTGGTGGTCCAGTATTGCCCAATACCGCCCACCTTGTTGGGTATTATTGCTTGCGGTGATCACATTGTAAAAGCTGTATCTTCAGCAGGAGGACTTATACTAGTGCTGTGTTTCAGAGTAGTATTTGTGCTGCCACTGCTGCAGACAGTGGAGGTCCCAGTGCCAGTGGGAGTTTGGGGTGACTTGCCAGCAACAGGAATAGGAGTGGGAACAGTAGTATATGTCATTTGTTGGACATGTGAATAATCAAATAGATAGCTAAAGTTGATCAATGGTAAGCTGACTTTTAGAAAGGCTAAGTATTCATTATTCTAAGGATCTAGCCTTGAAGGATATGGTGAGACAATATACACAATTGTACTGAAACATGGTTCTACATGATACCGGCGATCGCGGAAAGGCAATCACCATCAGGGCAACGTACATCGGCAAAAATCTATTTTGCCGATGTACACTCATGGGGCAGACCAAAAGGGAGCTGAAAACATAGATTTGTTTTGTTTATGCTAGGGGCTGTGCCCCCCCGCACCCCTCCCCAACTAATTTTCTTAACTCCAACAGAGTGCATGTCAGGGGGGTGAAAACAAACAAACAAAAAAAATCCCAGACCAGCACAAAAGTATTGATGTGCCCAGCATCGAACCCAGCACCCTCCCAACCCTAGCTTGCCATGAACCCACCATGCCACATGGCCAGCTTGGCAGCCCACCACCTTGCTACACCTCACAAACCCTCAGTCCCCTTCCACACATCGCACAGCGTGCTCGCTCCCCCCGTGCGCATGTACGTATAGCGACAGGATGTTACTATATCCATATTTGCCCCCCTCCCAGTGGCCCTGTGAACAGGCAATGCTATTGAGTTGTCCTTTTTGTAAGCGCTCAATAGCAGACGCCCTTAACACAGGATACCCTGAAACATCTTTCTGAAGTGACCACTATTGGGGGGCATGCTAGATAGTATAAAGACACTTTATCCAAGGCAGGCCAAATAACTTCTTAGTTTGCCATAATTTGATGGGATCACTTCTGCTAGTCCCTGGCTCTGCTACTGTACAAACGCCTGCATCATGCACTCTTCCCCCTAAAAATCTGAGAGATGTTGGCTATGACTATTATAAAGCTCTCAAATGTCCACAGTGTTTTTCAGGTTCATCACTATCCAAGTTTTCTTCCATGTTGTGCAGATGCCTGGCACTGGCATTATGCAAAGACAGCAGAAGAGGAAGTGCAGTATGACCAGTTGTGCATGGACATTCTGGTAGTTTTCTTCAAGCTGTCTTTGGCTCTCAATGATAAGTGTTCTCAACACTTTCTGTTTGCTAGAAATGCTTTATGCAACTGGGGAAATGAATTATTTTATTTATATTTGGGATCCAGCAGTGAAGCCATGCTATATAATGTGTGTGTAATTTAAAGCTGTAAAAGCTGTCTGGAAGTTGTCTCACAAACATCTCTGCCACTTCTCGAGTGATTATTGCATATTGCTGCTGCTGCTGCTGCTGAGAGGACTCAAATGAACTGTGATGTAACCATTCCCTCATCCACCACTATCATCTCTGTTGTTCTCATCGCCACCACCACCAGTGCCACCACTTTGAAAACCAGCATCACTAGCCTTGAATGTTGGATTGCTGTAGAATATCTAAATAATGGTGCATGCATCATTCAAGTAGACTCACCATGAGAAGGACCATGGCAAGGGCTGTGGATACAACATCAGCACCTTTGGTGGCCTGGTCATATTGCTAAAGAAGCAGAACAAGCTTTTGTACAACACACACCTGCAACCTGGACAGAAATCCCCCATAGACAACATTGCCAAATTCCATAGACCCAAACTCAGGTTTCTGATCCACCAGTCTCTTTACCATTAGGGGTGGTGAAGTGGCCAAAATTTGCTTCACAAATTAAACCGCTAATTCTGTAGAATTTGCAAAATGCTTATTTGCCAATTTCATGACATTTTGCTCAGCAAAGTTTTTGTTATGGAGAGAATTGACCAAAATTTGCTTGCCAAGTGGCCACTTCAATGAAGAAAAGATCCTGCATGGTAAAAACATTGTAGTTCCAGCGATGTTGATGTGGCTAAGGTCTGCAGAAACTTTGCATTGCTACTTCATCTGCTAAGTTTAAATTTGCAATACGTCTATCCATCGTATAAAAGATGAAGTTCCACCATGTGGAAATGTAATTAATTAAACATTACTGAGGAACACTGTGTTTCTGCTGGCACTTTTCCAGTGTTCCTGTTCACTCTTAGTCTTCATCCCATGGCAGAGTCAGGGCCAATGGAAGCACTAGAGAAGTGAGAAATGATTCACTCTGTCACACAGATCTACAACCGTAAAATTAAGCTGCTTAACATTTTGCATCTATGCACGTTTTTGTGGACTACCTCAGCTGGAGTACTCTGTTCATATGTTTGTTTGGTGTGCATGCAGCTGACAGCTGACTGAAGGCACCAAATGGGAGTGGAGGCATGATACTTTTTGTTTATTTGACACATAACTATGGGCTGATGATCATTGTCTAGGTGCTGTAGGTGGGGCTAGTCTTTATTTTTCCCTGCATGACAAACTTTCTTTATTATTTTTTCCTTTTTATTGAAGAGTTAGTGGAACCAAAAATTGCAGACAGAAAACAATTTTTAAGAAGTAGTCATTTATAACATTTTATTTCTACAGTTAGTATTTTTCTTTTACCTTTTGCTTCTTAGAAAGTTTTATATATGATATTAGTGTGCTGGGTGGGTAGAATGGCACTCTGCCTGGCAGCTGACATTTCTACTTCTATTCCTCCCAGTACATCATCAGAACTGTGACCTCACTAATAGTGACATCACAGGCAACTGACCAGACATCTGATAAGTGGCTCTTCCTGTGCAGCTATGATGTCACAGTCAGTGAGGTCACAATTCTGATGGTGATATAATGGTAAGAACAGAGCTAGGCATCTCAGCTACCTGGCAGAGTGCTATTCCACTCATCACACCTGCTGTCATTAGGTAAAGAATATTCTAATTAACCAAATGGAAAAGAAAAAGTACTTCAGATATAAAAGGTACAATCGGTTAAGGTAATATACTAGGTGCCCCATATTAAAATATAAGCACACCCATTAACAGGGTTAGTTGGTGCACTAAGCTGGATTTCTACTGGTGCTCCTGTTCAGCCCATATTTAGAAGTCCCAGGAGCACTGGCACAAACCCACAGTGCCAAAGTGCTGTAATACCATTGCGTCTATGCAAATGAGGGGGATCCCTCCATGCATATCGGTGCAGCGGTATCTTCAAAGGTTTGTGGCTGCAGTAAGCAGTCCCCAAAGTGATGCTCTTTACTGTCACTGAAAATCATGTCTTAACAGGGCACCTGCACCCCTCAAAGGCAGGGTGGCTATACTGCATCTCTGTTTTACTATATCTAGCCCTGGTGTCTAGTGGCACCACCACCTGCTTGTTGGGGCAACACACTTTCACTAAGTGCAGTACCAACATGGTCCAATATTCTTTCGGACAGTGCCACCCGGTATCTGATTGACTGTAACAGCCACGAGGTGGGGCACTAGCACCAGTGCAGTGCAAATATTTGCACTGCGCTTGTACTGCCTTTTGAATATAGTGTTCTAGCTCTTTAATTTTGATGACTGTGGGCAGACCCTATAGCCATTTTGCTATCTGTAGCTTGAAAATGGAGTTTTGTGGAACACATTTTTTTGGACTTTTCCATGTATCCTGTTGGAGACATAACTCCAAGCTGCTTATCTGATGACCATTAGGAAGCTGAAACAGTTTGTTAAATATTGGTTGCCTATTAAACTGGAAATTTGTTTACCCCCTTCAAAATGCAGCAGCTTGCACATTTAAATGATTAGTATTTAAAAGATACTAAACAAATATTTTTGCTCAGTATTTACAAATGAAGAGGGGGAGGTACCTAAAAGAAACAATAAAAACACTCTGGATACAGAAGTTGATACCAGCCCATTTACAGAAGAAAGGGTTCTGAAAGAACTCTTAAAACTGAAGGTGGACAAAGCAATGGGGCCTGATGGGATTCATCCCAGAATTCTAAAAGAACTAAGGGTAGAACTAGTGACACCACTGACTACCCTCTTTAACAAATCATTGGAGGATGGGGTGGTACCTGAGTACTGGAGGAGGGCAGATGTGATTCCCCTTCACAAAGTGGGAGCAGGGCAGAAGCAGGAAACTACAGACCTGTTAGTTTAACCTCAGTGATAGGAAAAATGATGGAATCACTTCTGAAGAAAAGAATTGTTGAGTACCTAGAGGCCAGAGGGGCACAGGACCCAAGGCAACATGGATTCGCAGCAGGAAGGTCATGCCAGACAAATCTAATAGATTTCTTTGACTGGGTGACCAAAGTAGTAGATCAGGAAGGGGCTGTGGACATGGCCCACCTAGACTTTAGCAAGGCATTTGACACAGTCCCACACAAAAGATTAATATACAGGTTAGCCAGTCTGGGAGTGGGTCCCAAGATGATAGCCTGGGTAAAGAATTGGCTAGAGAATAGGACACAGAGAGTAATAGTAAATGGAGTCCACTCTGAAGAAAGGGGGGTTACTAGTAGGGTGCCGCAAGGTTCAGTATTGGGACTAGTTCTCTTCAATGTCTTTATAAGCAACATTGAAGAGGGACTGGAAGGAAAAGTATGTTTCTTTGCAGATGACACAAAGATCTGCAACAGAGTTGATGCACAAGGCGGGGTGGAAAGGATGAGAAGGGACTTGGCAAGGTTAGTGGAATGGTCAAATGTATGGCAGTTTAGAGTCAATGCTAAGAAGTGCAAGGTAATGCACCTGGGAAACAAAAACCCAGGGGAAGAGTACACAATGGGGGGGTGAGATACTAACAACAACAAAAATGGAAAGGGATCTGGGGGTAGTCATATCAGATTAGTTAAAGGTGGGCAAGCAATGTGAGGGGGCAGTAAGGAGAGCTGGGGGATACTGGGATACATAGGGAGAGGCATTACCAGTAGAAAACAGGAAGTTGTTATCCCTCTGTACAGACAGCTGGTGAGACCCCATCTGGAGCACTATGTGCAGTTCTGGAGACCCAACCTCTGCAAGGACATAGACAGGATGGAAGCTGTCCAGAGGAGGGCAACTAAAATGGTGCAGGGTCTGTACCGGAAAACATATGAAGAGAGACTAAAGGAGCTTAATAGGTATAGCCTCGAGGAAAGGAGGGAGAGGGGGGGACATGATAGTAACTTTCAAGTACCTCAAGGGAATCAATAAAGTCCGAGAGGGTAGCATCTTTCAAAAAAAGAGGTGTGCAAGAACAAGGGGCACAATTTGAAGATGGGGCGGCTCAGAGGTAATTTAAGGAAGTATTTTTCACAGAGAGGTTGTGGATGCATGGAATGGACTTCCAGAGGAGGTTGTGGAGTCAAAAATAGTGGTTGAATTCAAGCATGCATGGGACAGTCATAAGGCAGTTCTAGGGGGTGAGGGTAGAAAGAAGTAGGCTGATGGTTAACTAGGATCTGCAGCTTATCCATTAGGTAGGGAAATGGGCAGACTGGGTGGGCCAAGCGTCGTTATCTGCCATCAAATTCTATGTTTCTATGTTAAACATGTTTGCTACTAACTTCAGTTGGGGATGAATATTTTTTAAGAAAGAGTCATACCTCATAAAAGTTACCCTTTCCAAGCATATTTTGTAAAGATTTACACTGTTTTTAACCTTGCAAGACCTATCTGATAAAATGCCAGGTCTTCAGTGAACTACCCAGATTAAATACATAAATGTCTTTCTGACAGGAAGGGCTGTGGCCTGATCCACAAACATAACAGATAAGAGCTACTGAGATCTCTTATAGTAAGACAGAGTGTGTGTGTGTGTGTGTGTGTGTGTGTGTGTGTGTGTTTGGGGAGGGGTGGAGAAATGGTCAAACTCCTGGCTAGGTAGACCTCATCTAATGAATTAACTGCTGGCAAACCATGAGTGATAGAGAAGCAAATGATTTGATACCTTTTATTGGACCAACATAAATGTAATAAAAAGAAGTTATAGCATTTATAAAATTCCTGATCAAACAACTGCAAACAGAAGACTGCTTTTTTTGTCATTTTATAATATGATATTCTGAGTATGTATTTACTGAGTTGCTGGATCAGGGCCTTGATAAAATAATAACATTTATTTAACTCATTCAAGATTCCATCAGGTGGATAGAAAAAAGTCAATGAGAATTTGTCTGAAAACTAACAACTATTAGATGCAAAAATAGCATTTGTGTGTGTATATATATATATATATATATATATATATATACTGTATATATATCTATATATCTATCTATATATATATATGTATATACACCCCATATATTTTCGATTTGTTGCTGTCCTCTAACAGAAGCTGCCCTCTAACATAAGCCGTGGACAAATCTTAAATTAGCTAATACAAGCCACCCTCCAATAAAAACCGCGGCTATTAAAAGTTGTATTTTGCATCCTCGCCTAAAAGGCACCAACGTTTTTACCACATGTACCAGTAATTTCAGAAAACTATGTAGTAATACTGCCACTTTAATCTTACCTTCCTAGTTCCTAGTATGACCTCCAACAACACTCTCAGGTTATTCCTTCTCATTTTACAAATGCTTAAAAGCCCCAAAATAAAAAATCGTCAGATCTACAAAGTGAGTCAGATGCCCTGATTGTTTGTTTCACCAGTATCTGAAAGTTCAATACCCGGAAGTCAGCAAGACTATGCTATCATAGTTGTGAGAGTTAAACAAGTGATAAATACATTTTTGAGCACAGTGAGCTGTACATTTTTAGTTTTTAATCAAGCTCTGATTCACTGCCATAGTCAATTTCGAAGTCAAAATAACTTTGTTTGCTCTTGCCATGGAATATCGCTCTCGGAGCTAGCACCACACAATTCACACCTCTCACACCAACTGGCACCTCTCAAGTGCTAAGCTACTCAATTCAGCCTTTTAGATCATGGCAAGTCAGTGAGTAAGTGAGTAAATGATAAGTAGCTATCAGCAATTATCCCATTAGTCCATTATGTACCATAGCTGGCAGCAGGCAATCGCTAACATAAGCCGTTCTCAATAATAAGCCACCCTCAAAGATAAGCCGCATCTCTGAGTACCCATTTGCTAATATGAACCACAGCTTCAAACTGAAGATATATGGTGTATATACATAGATAGATAGATAGATAGATAGAAGATAGATAGATAGATAGATAGATAGATAGATAGATAGATAGATAGATAGATAGATAGATATGGAAATGTCTCTGTTTACAATAAATTTGTTTACAGGCATTACTAGTATCTTTTGAAAGATTGTCAGACTTGGGGGTGTGGCTTAGCCTTCAACCAAGATGGCAGCATAATTACTTAGCTCCCTGACTGTGGGCTTACATCTTACGACATCCTGCAATAGATGGTGTGCTTTTACTCTCTGAAGGCACAAGAATCAGAAGAGGGACTTACCTTCTACACCGCGTAGTCCTCATTTTCTTCTTTTCTGGGAGGTAAAGTGACTTCAGGAGCCCTCCCCTTGCTCTGCAGCCTGCAGGATGGCATCCTCCTCTCCAGCTCCAGCTGACCCTGCAAAGATGGAACTAATGTTTAACCAACTGATGGCACAGATGACCCAAATGACTCTAGCTCTAAATAATAATACTCAAACTCTACAGGCTATTGAAACATGGCTGTTCCACACTGAGAGGCATCTCAAGGCCCATGATTCAGCCCTGCAAGATCTCACTGCTACCACCTAGGAACAGGTCTGCCTTATACACCTTCTACAAGACAAGGTGGATGACCTGGAAAATCGCAGCCACCGCAATAATTTGCGGTTCATCAGCTTCCCCGAGGGAGCTGAGCAATGGGATGTAATTCATTTTCTGCAAGGCACCTTGCCACAGATCCTAGGCCTACTACCCGTGACTGTCCTGCACACAAGCAGGACCACCACACGCTAGCCCTGCCACCTAAACATGGGGAGTGCCCGGGTCCAACCTTGGCTCAATTCCTTGATTTCCAACAGAAGGAGATGGTCGCCATGATGGCAAGGGACAAAGGATCCATTACCTGGAATGGCAACAATATCCAAGTTTATAAGGACTATTCAAGGGAGCTAAATGAGCAGCACAAGGCATACACGGCATGCCGGAAAATCCTTCATGCCCACCACATAACTTTCTCCCTCAGATATCCAGCAACCATGTGGGTGGTTATTAATGGGGCTCCTACCTTCTTCTCTACCCCCGACAGTCTCCTGGACTATCTTTGGAGGGAGTTCCCCAAAGACTTTCAAAATCTGAAGCTATTCAATGCTCCCCACAGCTCCTCTGACACCCCGAGCCACATGGAAGCCTCACCCAGCTCTCTGTCACACTCTCCCAGGCTCCAGGTTTACCAGTTTGAGGCCTTACTCCCTCCTCGGAGCAAAAGGCACCACTCGCCATGGCAACACAAGAGAAGGCAACACCTGATCACCAAGTAGATGGAGAAAATGGTCACAGCACTTGAGAAAGGAGGCTTGCACCAGTACTACTCCCCAAATAAATTTGCCCCTCTGCTGACCCTACCAGAAGACACCCCTCAGGAGGAAGACCAATCGGCCCTCCCTTTACCTGCCGAAGAGCCAAAATCCTGGGCCAAAGTAGTGGCAGCAGATAAGGAGCATGCCTCGCTGAGTAAACAGTCTCCAGCCCCCTTCAGTCCATTCCAGTTGCAGGTGCAAAGCCGGGAAGCATCGAGTTGCTCATCCCCTCTGCAGGCAGCTGAAGCGCCACCCTGAACAGACCACTAAGTAAGTGGCTTACTTGTTTTTGCTTTCTCCAGGCTGGGGTAAGAACTGGGATTGGGGTTCGCCAGCATACAAGGCTCTCTTCTCTAACTGCTCTGAGCTGGAGCTCAGGCTTCAACTGACTATTTGGTCCGATTACTTAACCCTGTGATGATACAACAGGAACTGTAAGCTCCAGCGTCTGGCCTGACTATAGCAGGCTGTGAATCATTTGGGACTAAAGCGTATTAAAATCTAACAATGTTTTTTCTGATCTGTGTTATGATTATTTCTTGTATCTTTTTTGTGGTTTCTGTTCTGACACTGTCATGTTACTCAGGGCCATTGACTTCCATCGCCAGTCCCCCCATATAGCCTTTAGTCTGTGCCTGATACCCACCTGTATCCATCTCTCTAGGGGCTGAATGCATGGACCTCACTCTTGTCTCTCCTTGCTATGGGTAGTCATCCCCCCTTTTTCCAGACCTAGGGCACTTACGGACCCCCATGACCCAGTCCCCGAGTGCCCCTTAAGGCTTTGGCTGGGGAGCGCATATGGTCTAGTATGATTACCCCAGTATCCCCCCAATTTCATTCCCAGATCCTGCACCAGGGATCACTGCATAAGCCCACGATCAGCAGGAGGGGTCCCTCACACCATCATGCATGACACCGAAGATCCCCAACCTCCTTATACAGTGCTGGACAGGACCTCTCCTACAGCTACCTGTATGGATACGGGGACAGCCTCCTTACTTATCCCTTGCAGTTTTATATCCCACAGGGGGAAGGAGAGGTATAGGCTGCACATCGAGCAGCTGTGGATGAGCTATAGGCAGTGACTTGCCTGTCCTCTCCTCATACCCACCTCATGAGAGGGAGATGGGTGGCCTAGGCAGCAAGCCTGCCAGCCTAACCATCCCCCTCCATCTACAGACTTGGTACTGTTTGCTACAGTTTTTGTAAATAGTTCGATGTTATTTTGGGCCATTTGCCTGACTAGTTTTTCTGTCTACTGTGGAGACTGGGTAATAATTAGTTATGTTTATGTTTTAGGCACTGCATGGCTCGTCTATGCTGGGTGTCTGGGTGTCTTCCAGGGTTTCTTGTGGGAAAGGGCAGTTGGTCCCTCAGCCTCTGCCCCTGAATGAGCCATAATATTGCTTCACACCCCTCTCTCCACCTGGGACTATGGGTGACCTCCACGCCTACACCTGGAAGATAAGGGGCCTGAATACCCCAGTAAAACATAAACAGGTGTTGTCTCATTTGAAGAGGCTGAGGGCCACACTGGCCTTCCTACAAGAAACTAAGCTCACAAAACAGGACCACGTTAAGCTGGCTAGAGATTGGGTAGGGCAGGTATTCTCCTCATCTTCCACCTCTAAAAAGAGAGGGGTTGCAATACTCCTCCATAAGTCGGTCACCTGGTCCTCTACTCAGGTCCAGATGGATCACCATGGAAGGTGGGTGCTAGCGCTGATGAAAACCCCAGAAGGCCCCCTACTCCTGGGTTGTATTTATGCCCCGAACGAGGATGACCCCTCCTTCTTCCATGCACTGGTTCAAGAATTGAGCTCCCTCGAGAGATCACGTGATGCAGAGTGCTGAGTAGAAGTTCCTCCGCTATGCTCCTGCCTCCCGAATATAAATTTGTCTTTTTTTCGTTAAAACCTATCTAATTCCTCTGCTTACGAATTCTTCTATTGTTTAAGCATCCTGTGCTCCAGTTTTGGGCGTCAATGCGGTAAAAGGAGGCTTATATGAAGAAAGCCCCGTGGAAACATACCCCCCCCCACCACTCCTGAAAAGGCCTCAAAGAAATCCCAAGCCTCGAGTGGCCCAGACAAACCTGATCCTTCGTGTCAAGCTGGGGAGCAAGAACCTTTAACACTCAATAGGTTCTTGGAAGAATTTAAGTCATTTCAAGAAGAGATGAAAGATATGGCGACGGATTTGAAATCTCTTTCCTGAAAATTGGATGAAGTTTCTCTCACGGTTTCTGATAACACTGCTCGAATAGTCTCGATGGAGAGGAAACTGGAAAGCCTAGATCCTGAATTGCTGTCAACGAGACAGAAACTATCTCGTTTAGAAGCTAAACTTGAAGATTTAGAGGGCCGTAGTCAAAGAAATAATGTTGTAATACTCGGGCTCCCAGAAGGGGAAGAGGGCCAGCATGCTGTTGTTTTTGTACAGAAGCTGGTAGACTGGGTTGCTGGTCCCTCTCCCTTCGGCCCAGTGTACATGATAGAGCATGCTCATCGGTTCCTGCGACCAAAGCCCCCACCCGGTGCTCCCCCCATCCCATTATTTGCCGCTTTCTGAATTATTTGGAAAAGCAGCATTTTCTGCAGAAAGTCAAGGCCTTACAAGAAGTCCGTTGGGAGAAGGCAAAGTTGAGAATTGCACAAGACCTCCCTGGTTCGGTCCGTCTGAAGTGGAAAGCGTTTCACCTGATTGTATCTAAGATTATTGCGGCAGGTTTAAAATTCAGGATGGGGTACCCAGCCAGGTTACAAGTCTCAGTAAACGGTTCCTGGCTTAAATCTGAAGATCCTGAAGCTGCGTTGTCAAGCCTTAAATCAATGCTGCCAGATTTGTTCCGGATGACCTGAGAGTGACTCTGGAGTATCGGGATTCACTGAGAGCTGCTGTCAGAGTTGTTATTCATTTTCTTTGTGGAGAAGGCATTTTCCAATGACTGAGATCAGACTTGTTTGTTTTCTCAACTGGAACTGGGCTACCAGCATACGGCATGACTGTTATCATTTCCATGCCCTGGCTTCCTGGTGTTAATATTGTTTCAGGGCTAAACCCTCTAGGGTTCTGGTGATGGCCCATTCAGGAGTGCAATTTGGAGTTTATTACACATTCAGTTTTTGGGAGTTGCATATAGGGGGAACGCTTTGGGTTGATAGCTCTTTGACTAGTCCTTATGTGTTAGTTTGTCAGGTTTTAGAGTGGTTTCTGGCTTTCATAGCATTTTCGTCATGCCTGTTGGACTGGGAGATAACCACAAGAGGGCGCGTCTCACCTAGTTATTATATGTCTGGGTGGTTTTGAATTTGAGAAGGATCTCTCTCAGTTTTTATGCCACTCCAGCTTTTGCAGGGGTATTTTGGAACTAGGGGTTGGTAACCCCTGGGTAGTCACATTTCGTAGTCTTCTCTTTTAGGGTCTCGTTTCAGTTGTCACCTCGTTTCTTGTTTTTTGCTGTCAGTTCGCGATTGGGGCTATCCCTCAGCACTAGTTTTCCCTCTGGATCTGGTCTTGGTGCAGTTCTCTATCGGGGACAGACAACTTTCAATTCTCGCTCTGGTGTTATCTGGCTACCTGTTATATTCACGTCTCTGATAGCTTGTTTCATTTTTCCTAGTCCTATTGGATTCATTACCATGTGTCCATAGGCTCTGGAAGCCCGAGACCACTCTTTAGGTATTGTGGGCCTGCCAAAGTTGTTTGCAATTTACATTTGTACCTAGAGATATGTGGGTGCTCATCAGCAGAGGATAATTTCAGGGGGCGGGAGAGGGAGGAAATGACCCAGTGCTGTGCCTGTCGTTGCTTGTGACAGATTGGGAGGTTGGGAGGGGGGTGGGAGGTACGGGTTCTTGTTGGGGGGTGGGGTGTACAGGGGGTCTAAAGCTGGGCTTTTGATGGGGGGGGTTAGGGTGGTGGGAGGTCCTTACAGCAGCAACTGGTAGGGTCAGATCACACATATTACATACCCTGAGCGCAGGGCCGAATTTATTAAACCTAGTAGTTATTATCAGGTGGCCAAGGAGGTGACTTTTGCAATGTGGAATGTTAAGGGGATCAGGAAAAAATCTAAACAATATCAGGTTCTTAAACATTTAAGCCTACTACGCTCACAGATAACTTTTCTACAGGAATCACGTTTATTAGAAGTGGAAGCTTCACAGTTGAGGAGACAACAGGTGGGGATGGTGTATGAAGAATTGAGCTCCCTCACTCCTCACCCCTAGCCCACCATCCTGGGAAGAAATTTCAATCTTGTTTTGGTGCCCCAAATGGACCGTAGTGCCCCCACCTCCATACAGCATCCCAAGGGCTGACAGGCACTGCAGCACTTGATGGCCAAAGCCGGCCTAACTGATATTTGGAGAATTTTTCACCCAAGGGTGAGGGACTACTCCTTCACATCATCGGTACATGGATCACATAACCGGCTGGATTTCTGGCTGGTGTCTGCAGATGTCTGTGAGCCTGCAGTCGACTCAGTGATCCTATCTAAGGTTATATCTGACCATACTCTGGTGCACCTGCTTATTTTATGGGGCTCGCTTCCCTCTAAATCTGTCACCTGGAAATTAGACCTCCTTCTTCTTAAAGACCCTGAGTTTGTACAGTGGGTAACCACGGAGACTGCCTCATTCATAGCAGAGAATCCTCCTCAGGACACCCCCCAGGCATCACGTGGGAGGCTTTCAAAGCCACCCTGTGTGGGGCTATTATGGGATTTGCAACCAGGAACCGGAAGAAGGGGGAGCACCTTCTGGTCTCCTTGGAAGCAAGGCTAAAGACCCTTGACGTTCAGGCCAAGCAGAACCCTCACTTGCAACCAAACTCTCCACTGAACAAGGAAATGCTCTCAATTTGTATGGAGATCAATGACCTGCTGAACCGTAAGGTGGAAGTAGCAATATTGAGGCTGCAACATCATTACTGGGGGGGGCTGGCAAATGTTTGGCCTACCGATTGCGCAAACAGCAGGCTGAATGCCATATCTCAGGCCTAAGATACCAGGCTGGCTTAACCCACATAGATTCTAAGCTCATAAATGCCACCGTGAAGCAGTTCTATTTGGAGTTTTACTTCTCCACCAAAACCCAGAATACCAAAACAGTGGAGCCGTTTCTGGCTTCTCTCCAACTCCCTACTCTTCAACCATCTCAGGCTGCAGAACTGGACCTACCCATCATGCCTGATGAGGTTGTGGTGGCTATTAAGGCCCTAACCCTTGGTAAGACCCATGGATGGGATGGTTTCCCAGTTAAAATATGGCAGATCCTTGCTTCCCAGATTACCCCTCCTTTGCCAGGTCTACAACGAGGCCCTGAGCACTGGCATCTTCCTTCCCACTCTCTGTGAAGTGGTCATCACTGTGTTTCCCAAAAAAGGCAAAGATCCTACTCTCCCCTCAAGTTATCGCCCAATATCATTAATCAACTTGGACAGTAAGATCTTCACCAAGATCCTGGCCACTAGACTCAGCTCGCTTCTTCCCTCCCTTATCCAGGGTGGGTTTTGTGCCGGGGCACCTCAATTGGGATCATATTAGGTCACTGGACAATATCATCCTCCAGGCTAAGCTTTTCCCAACCCCAGCTGCAGCAGTTGCTGTCGATTTCGAAAAAGCCTTTGACTCCCTAGAATGGGATTACTTGTGAAAGGTGCTGCACCACTTCTGCTTTGGGGCCCCCTTCCAGAAATGAGGAATGGCACTGTACCAACAACCTAAGGCTAGAATTCAGACTAATGCAGTGATCTCCAGTCCTTTTCAGCTAGGTAGAGGCACCCGTTAAGGCTGCCCTCGTCCCCTTTTTTGTTTATTTTAGTGGTTGAGCCACTAGCAGCCGCTATTAGACAGCATCCAGACATCTAGGGGATCACTATCAGGGTGCAAGCCTACCTCATGCTTATGTACGCAGACGTTCTACTGGTCCCAGTAGAAGATGTTACGATAGGCCTCCCCGCGCTCCTTAATCTTTTAGTAGACTTCTCAAAACTGTCCAGTTTGAGGATGAATAAATCCAAAACCAAACTGCTCCCTCTCAACCCTAAGTGCAATCAAACTCGAGTCTCTCCCCTGGGGCTTAAATGGGCCTCGAGCTCTCTGGTATATCTCAGCATCCATATCTCCTCTGACCTCTCTAAAATCTGGGATCTCAATATGAATCCATTAATTGCTGGCCACAGAATGGAACTGGACAGGTGGAAAATGCTCCACCTTAATTTAGCGGGTAAAATAGCTGCTCTTAATATGATTTCATTTCCCAAACTTCTCTGTCCCCTCTCACATATTCCCCTGGCCCCTCCTGCAAAATGGTTCTGCACCATAGACAGTGTAGTGGGGAATTTTATTTGGGAATCCAAAAAACCCTGGTATAGCAGGGTCAAAGTACGCTCCCACTGGAAGGCCGGAGGATGGGTCTCCCGTGGTTTGAGAAGTATACATGGGCGTATTCCTTAGTACAGTCCCTAAAATGGTTCTCTGCCCTGTCCCCCAAATCTCTGCAATGGCTCCACATGGAAAAGTCTATTGCTCGGGTACATACCCTCCCTCTGCTGATATACAACCCCTTGCCTAAGTCTCTGCAGACCCATCCCACCATTGCGCCAGTGAGCTGTTGCTAGCCTTGCTTATAGAGCAGAAAGCAGCTAACTAAAAGAAGCTACATTTTCTTCTTAATTTAAAACTTATATCTCAGTAGGAGTCAGTGTCAGCTAAGATTAAGTAGACAGATAACTTTATTAGAAGTAGAAGGGGTCTTATTTAGGGTTAAAAAAAAGAAAAGAAAGAAAGAAAGGCAGTGTGTGTTCTGTGCAGGGTAAGGTACTGTATCAGGAGACTTTGCTAAACCAGTAGGAGGAAAGAGAGCTTACCTGGGGGTGTGGTTTAGACACTAGAAAAGCAGGTGAGTCAAATTACAACTTCCTGTTGCTAGCCTTTTTCTAGAAATTGCCTCCATCCCACCCACCCAAAGCCAGTTCTACTTTTATAGCCACTGGATTTAACTGTCAACAGGAACTTCCTGTTTGGTAGTAGGAAGGAAAGGATCATAGAGAAACATTGGTTTTGTCAACCCTGAAGTAGAAAAAGTAGCTCACTCTCCCCCTAGCTGCTGGTAGTGTGATATTGAGCAAGAAAGAAGGAGACTACTGAAGAAGATAGGAAGTTGCTATCCCAGAACAGAAAGGGTGAGAGTTGTAAGGAGAGGAGAGAGTAAGCATCCAGAGAAACAGTACAGGGGACACAAAATAAGACATGATAGGAGTGGTGCAGTGCAATGGCTGTGGGCGGCAGTGTTCGGGGAGACATTCTGGAGGCTGCGATGCTGCCCTATTTGCTTGCACCTCTCTGGTCTGAGAGAGGAGGTGCCCGCCTCCAGGCTGACCTGGCTAGGATTCAGAAACCTCCTCCCCACTCCAGGGACCACCAGGGCCAATGCCACTACCTCAGAGGTTGCCAAGAAAAAGGAGTGGCTGGACCAGGGTGGGCTCAAGGAGGAGAGGGTGGTGGAACAGAGTTGCATCCCTCCAGCTGTACCTCTTCACAATTCATTCACTCTTCTGATGGATAGTGGTTCCCATGGAGGCACCTGTAGTGGAGACCATGGAGGATGCTGGGGGCCTCACAAAGGAGACCCAAAGGAGGGTGGCATGGGACCCCACAGGGGAAGGAAACAACTCCTGGTGGGGACTCAATCATTGGGGTAGAAATGGGGATGATGGGAGAGGGAGGTGCAGGTGCCTCCTGGCGCTAAGGCTTGAGGGACAGGAAGCGAATCAGGATCGTGGGAGAAGCTGCACGAGGGAGGGAGTTGGAGTCATTGTCCACCTGGGACAAATGACCTGGCTAGGAATGGGATCAGAGCAGTGCAAGAGGAGTTTGTAGAGTTGGAAGGGGCCTTAGACAAGCAGCACATACGGTAACCTTCTCGGAGGTGCTGCCTGTCTATGGCAAGGGAGATGCTAGGGCACTTCTACCAGGGAATTCAATGAGTGGTTGAAAAACTGGTGGAGCTCAGGTTTTGGCTTCATTGGGGACTGGGAGCACTCTGGAGGAATGCAGACCTATACTGGTGCGATGGTCTGCATCTGTCCAGGGGGAACCAGGATCCTAGGTGAGAGGTTTAAATGCTTCATTGGCAAGCATTTAAACTAGCCAAGGGGGGAGGCACTGAAAAGGAGCTGGGAAATCTGAGCCTCCTCCCACAAAACATGGTGATTAGTGAAGTAAATGCCAGGGTACAGAAGTTATTAGGGAGCAGAACAGATTTAAATGTAAAACAAGGCAAAGGCAGTAAGGACAGAAATGGGGCTAAAGGGGTAGGCTATCCAAAAGTGGAGGGTGATGAGTACCAATGCCGTAGTCTGTGTAACAAGCTCCTGAACTAGTGGCCTTGATGGAAGAGGGTTGCCTGGATATTGTGGCAGTCACAGAAACATGGTACACAGAGAACCATGAATGGGATGTCAACATACCAGGATACGCAATCTACAGAAGGGACAGGGAGGGTAAAAGAGGAGGAGGAGTAGCTCTCTATGTAAAGGAAGGGATCAAAGCAACAGAACTAAAGAGTAAACAGGGAGCAGATGAGGCACTTTGGGTCACCCTGGAGACAGGAAATGGCACCACAATCCGCATGGGGGTTGTATACAGACCCCCATCTCAGGGGAGGGAATGGACAAGGAAATGATAGAAGGCTTTCTTAGAATGGCAGAAAAAGGGGAGATATTGTTGATGGGGGACCTGAATATGCCAGATGTTAACTGGAGCACCTTTGCTGCAGGCACATCCAAGAGCAGAGTCATTCTTGATGCCCTACAGGGGGCATGTCTCAGACAGCTAGTATTGGAACCACTCGGAGGGAGCAATCTTAGACCTGGTACTTCTCTAAATGGGGATGGAGAAAGAATCTCAGATTTAGAAGTGGTAGCCATCTGGGGAACAAGTGACCACCAAACAGTGTGGTTCACCATAAACACAGCCATACAATCAAGCCATACGAAAGCAAGAGTACTAGACTTTAGGAGGGCTGACTTTGGGAAAATGAGAGAGTGCCTCAGAAAAACACTAGCAAACAGGCAAGAAGGAGGGGTGGAGGAACAATGGGAAGTGATCAAAACAGCCATCACAGAGGCAACAAGCCTTTGCGTAAAAAAAATCAATAAAACACAACGAAGGAAAAAACCTCTATGGTTCACAAAAGAGGTGGCAGGGAAGTTAAGGAGAAAAGGCCATATTCAGGAAATATAAGGAAACACAGAAGGAGCAGGACAGAGAACTTTATCAGTTAAAGCAGAAAGAGGCTGGGAAGGTAGTCAGAATAGCAAAGGCCCAAACCGGAGAAAGGATAGCCAATTCTGTTAAGAAGGGGGATAAGACCTTTTATAGGTACATTAGGGAGCGAAGAAAGACCAAAGGAGGGATACTGAAGCTTAATAAAGGAGAGGGAATGTGGGTAGAGGGTGACAGTGAAAAAGCAGGGTTACTGAATGAATATTTCTGCTCAGTATTCACAAAGGAAGAGGAGGGGGAGTTACCTAAACCAAACAAGAGAAACACTCTGAAGACAGGGGTTGATACCAGTCCATTTACAGAAGAAAGGATTCTGAATGAACTTATAAAATTGAAGGTGGACAAAGCAATGGGGCCTGATGGGATTCACCCAAGAATTCTAAAAGAACTAAGGGTAGAACTAGTGACATCGCTGACTACTCTCTTTAACAAATCATGGGAGGATGGGTGTACCAAGGACTGGAGGAGGGCAGATGTAATTCCTCTTCACAAAAGTGGGAGCAGGACAGAGGCAGGAAACTACAGACCAGTTAGTTTGACCTCAGTGGTAGGGAAAATGATGGAATCACTTCTGAAGGAAAGAATTGTTGAGTACCTTGAGGCCAGTGGGGCACAGGACCCAAGGCAGCATGGATTCACGATGGGAAGGTCATGTCAGACGAATCTAATAGATTTCTTTGACTGGTTGACCAAGTAGTAGATCAGGAGGGGCTGTGGACATGGCCTACCTAGATTTTAGCAAGGCATTTGATACAGTCCCCACAAAAGATTAATACACAAGATAGCCAGCCTTGGAATGGGTCCCAAGGTGGTAGCCTGGATAAAAATTGGCTAGACAACAGGACGCAAAGGGTAGTAGTAAATGGAGTACAGTGAAGAAAGGAGGGTTACTAGTGGGGTACCACAGGGTTCTGTACTGGGACCAGTCCTTTAATGTCTTTATAGTGACATTGCAGAGGAACTGGAAGGAAAAGTATGTCTCTTTGCAGATGACACAAAGATCTGCAACAGGGTTGATACACAGGATGGAGTAGAAAGGATGAGAAGGGACTTGGCAAGGTTGGAGGAATGGTCAAATGTATGGCAGCTCAGATTCAATGCAAAGAAGTGCAAGATAATGCACCTGGGAAACAAAACCCAGGGGAAGCGATACAATGGGGGTGAGATACTGACAACAGTAAAATGGAAAGGGACCTGGGGGTAATTATATCAGATGACCTAAAGGTGGGAAAGCAATGTGAGAAGGCAGTAAGGAAGGCTGGAGGGATACTGGGATGCATAGGAAGAGGCATCAATAGTAGAAAACAGGAAGTTGTTATCCCTCTGTACAGACAGTTGGTGAGACCCCATCTGGAGTACTGTGTATAGTTCTGGAGACCCCATCTCCGCAAAGACATAGACAGAGTGGAGGCTGTCCAGAGGAGGGCAACCAAAATGGTGCAGGGTCTGCACCAGAAGACATACGAAGAAAGACTAAAGGAGCTTAATATGTATACTCTTGAGGAAAGAAGGGAGAGAGGGGACATGATAGAAACTTTCAAGTACCTCAAGGGAATTAACAAAGTCCAAGAGGGTAGCATCTTCCAGAAAAAGAGATGTGCAAGAACAAGGGGGCACAAATTTGAAGATAGAGGGGGGACGGCTCAGGGGTAATGTGAGGAAGTATTTTTTCACTGAGAGGGTTGTGGATGCATGGAACAGCCTCCCTGAGGAGGTCGTGGAGTCAAGAACAGTGGTGGACTTCAAGAATGCATGGGACAGGCATAAGGCAGTCCTGGGGCGGGTAAGAGGAAGTAAGCTGTTGGTTAACTAGGATCTGCAGCTTATCTGTTAGGTAGGAAAATGGGCAGACTAGGTGGGCCAAGCGGTCCTTATCTGCTGTCAAATTCTATGTTTCTATGTTTCAATGTTTCTATCAAGATTTGGAACAAGGTACACACCAGGATTAAAGCTAACCCCATGCCCTGTCTCTACACTCCTGTCTTCAAGAACAAACATATATTGGTGGAGCATAAGCCTATGAACTGGCCTCAATGGGAGTGTACAGGTATTAAGTCCCTGGCTGATATCATGGACAAGACCGAGTTGGGGATGCAATCCTTTCAAGATCTTGCAAAAGTGAGAAGCTTGGGAAAAAATGACTTCTGGAGATACCTGCAATTACACAGCTCTTTGGTCAAATTCCTGATGCCGAGTCCAACCAACTCATTCACCTCCCAGAAGCTGTCTACCCAGCTTAAGCTCCCCAGGGGCCAGGCCACCAAAGTTTACACTGATATACTAGACAGCATTCCCTCGTAATCTGGGGAATCTAAACAGAAGTGGGAGAGAGCACTAAAGCTGAAGCTGGATGATACTCAGTGGGCCCTAGTTTGGAAAATGGAGCACTCGAGCTATCCAGATGTATGCAGCAGACTTATCCAGAACAAACTGTTACATAATTGGTACAGAACACCAGATGTACTGTATAAAGCCAAGCTTCTGGATAATAATCTGTGCTGGAGGTGCCAAGCCCACACTGGAGACCTGTGTCATATTATTTGGGGATGCCCTCTTCTGGCCTCCTTCTGGTAAGCGGTGAGCCAACTTGCTACTCAGATCCTAAATTTTGCGATCCAGCTGGATCCTTTGGTCTGGATCCTGGGTCTACCCCCTCAAGGAACTCGCCTCAAGGCCCACCAACTCTGCTGGCTAGTCCTTCTTGGTATCTCAGCCAAGTGCCTTATCCTGTGTCAGTGGAGGTCAACTGAAGTCCCCTCTATCCCAGAACTCCAAGATGCTCTCACACAGCTGGCTTCCCTAGACCACATGTCTCACACTACAGCCAGGGCCCCTAGTGCTCTGCAGCAGCATTTTCTGATTTTTGCGGTATGATTTATTAAGTTCTGTGGCAAAATTCCGTCCTGCCATTGGCTAAAATGTTATGTGATGTCATTGATGACATCACCTGCCAAGCATAGAGGAGGGGTTTCAGGATGAATAAGATGGGCACTGGAGTCTGGCACTATGAAAGAACCGTATATTTGAATGAAAATTCATGAAAAACAATGAATTCAGTGGCACTGACTAAATTCTGTGGCATGATGCAAATTCTGCAGAAAATTCTGCAACCACAGAATCGCAGAATTCCAGGGGCCTTGACTACAGCCAACAAATTTGCAGTGTATACTGCATGCTGGGCCCCCTTTCTTGCTTATTTAAATCCTAGGACGGGGATAGGATGAATATTTCTGAGGCCACTGTTTTGGCTCTTATCCTTTTGTATTCCCGGTGTGATGGTCCGGACATAAGTTTGTTTAGTCAGCTATGCAATGTGAAGATAATTACACAATGTTATTAGTGTCCTAGAATAATATGGTAGCACCATGCAGATACCGGTCTTATTTTCTCTCTGGTCCTTGCATCACTGTTGGGCAGAGAGTTTGGGGGTTTCCCCCTTTCTTCTCCTTCTTTAGTCCTTTTTTGCATTCTTCCTACATGTATGCTGTCAGTTTGCAGCTTATGGATATATTACTGCAATGATCCTTCTCTGCTAATGATGCATGTTATTTTTGTTTGTCTTGATGTACGTATGAAAAAAAAGAAATATTTCAATAAAAAACTATTAACTGAAAGATTGTCTGACTTGTGATTGCTAATTTTTAGTATACTTCATGAAATAATGAGCTTGATATTTGTTATTTCATATAGTCCCCCGTTACACTTTATGCATAGCATATAAATCCAAATCATTCCAAGGCCATCGTGACATATAATATTAATACTGAGCAGCAATTCAGAGCTCTTTTCCTAATAAAAGGCTGTTGATATATTAAATAAGGAACCACTGTCTTATGGAAAATCTCCATGGATTTATACAGGGATTTGATTCTGCCTTTGTGGGGAAAACACAGGGGAAAATGAAGGCTTCTTACAGAGTCATGGTTATTTGGATCTGGGAGCATGGAATATTTCTTATCCTATATTTTGTATCCTGGGTAGGGCAGGGGATGTGCTACATCTCATTATCACAGGGATGTTCATTCACACATTTTTGCACTGTATTTACTCAGGCTGTCCCAGACTAAATGCAATATCTTGTTTTCAGTGGGGTCATGATTTTCTCATTGTTATAATGTATTTATTCAGGCTACCTAGTCCAGGGCCCCTGTATTCAAAGGAGATATGCAGCACATCCTGGTGGCAAAGGGAGATGTGCCACACAACTCCAACAATGAGCAGCAGTGCGATATTCAAATGTGGGAATGGGCCAGGGCACGCACAAATGGTATGCCATTCAAGTTGAGGGGGCAATCCCATGCATATGCTGTGCAGCAACATATTCAGTGGGAATGTGCCCCTCACAGTCCAGAGCACTGTGGCTCACAGTTAGGCCATGAATAGCTGGCCTAACCTGGCCAGCTACCCACAGGCAGACTGCAGATGTGCACCCTGGTGCACAGCAGCTTAGCAGCCCTGGTGGATTAGAGGTACTCCCTTTCCATCCCCAATTTAGCCAACTCCATCCCTGAAGAGCTCCATAGTGTAGGGCCCCCCAGACCTGATTGCACCAGAGGAAACCACAGTCCATATCCACAGTCTACAGGACTCCCATCCACTGCCTCTATACACAGACACCCTCACTTCCCCCATACCCAACCTGTTGCAAAGACTGGCACTGCCATCCACACCCTGCCATGGCCAGCCATTGACTGCACTGAACCCGGGCTGGGGATCTGCACTCTGGAATGACCCCACTGGCTAAACTGTGCAATGGGACACCATGCCAGCTGCAAATCCACCAGTGAATGCAGCCATGTGTAAGTCCTTGGCAAACTAAACAGGGAATGTATATACCACCAATGCATGCCTTGCCGATGCTGTATTTTCCTACTGTCGTACACTGCTGCAAATCCACACTCTCCTCATTTCTCCTGTGTAACATGCCACCTTCCAGACTCCTGAAGTATTTCGGGTGCTATGGCGTGCGGTATCCTGTAATGCGATTTACAGTGTACGCTTCAGGCTATAGATAGTTCATTTGCAGTTCCCCAATTGTGCAGACAAATGACAGGTCTGCTGTAACATGCCTGTTTTGGGAGTGTGTAAGTGGGTACAGCATCAGCCATCATCCACACTGAGCAGTGCAATGGCACTGGGATGATGGATCCGCATACGAGTGCCTGAGGTGTATGGCCACTGGGTGTTATCACCCACACACAGCTCATGCCTATGTATAAGACATTCCAGCATCCTACTGCAAGTGCTTCACCACCCACTGATAGAGTGGTATGATCCCATTACAAAGTCAGTCATTGCAATGGGATGGCTGGGGGTTCAGGGAGGGGGGTGTCTGTGCACCATTGAGGGGGAACAGGGGCCACTACACTATGGGCATGGACTGTAGGTGTATTCAAGTTCAATTAGGGATGGCATTGGGTTTCTACAATATGGAACCAATAGAGCCTGTACTCCAGTACAATAGGTGCTGGTGGAATGGGTGGGGGGATGCCACTATACCACCAGAGACTTCAGGATATCTCCCACATGGGAGCAATTGGGGTCAGGGCTTGGTGGTGAGAGCTGCTCTGGTGCATTCATCCCCAGGCCAACATGCAAATGGACTGGTAATGAGCATGCATAAGACCACTTTGCACCCTGCATGCTCAATTAGTTCATTTGCATTCCTGGGCTGAATATCGCCCATGGGGGCTGTGGTGCATATTGGTATGTGCCATGCATTCCTCCTCCTGGAAGGTATTCAGTCATGGTCACCCTGGATGCACCTGACTTGGCGGCCGCCTGCACTGCCCATCCAGGGTCACATTTTCAACAGGAATGATGAAGCTTGCCAGGATGAAGCGCAGTGTCACTGCATGACAAGCAGGATTAACTCCCTTTAAAACTGCATTGTTTGCTGTTACAGTAACTCTAATGCAGAATTCTGCAGTGCTGCACTTCATCCTGGTGGGCTTCACTGTATTCACACCCTGTGCCGGTGGCACATTCTCTTTGAATTTTGTATCAGTGCTGACTGGCACACCCTCTTTGTGCAACTCATCTTTATTTTTTAGTCTTTGGTAACCAAATAAGGCCCACTAGGCACAAATGCCTGTCTCCAGGGCTACCTGGGAGGACTGGGCAGTTAAGTGACTTGCTCAGAGTCACACAGTATGCAAGTGGAGGTTGTGAGAATCAAACCCAGGTCTGGTCTGCTGGATGCACCACGCTCGTTCATAGCTTGTTACTCTAACCTCTAGGCTATACTGCCATCCCAATATCTGTTTGTGCATTGATCCAGCACTTAATATGTCCCCCCAGATGTAAAATATTGTTTTTAGTGCGTTCTGATTTTACACAATGCAGCATAATATTGTGTGGATGTAGATCCCCACTGAAAATAAGATGCCATTGCTTCTGTGAACTATCCAGGCTAAATATATAACAATCAGCAGGCATATTCTAGGAAAACACATTGTAAAAATGTGTAAAAGGAAGACCACATTGAAACTGTCTCTCCACAGCTCTGCATTGTGCAAATTCATTAGAAATAATGGGTAAAAGCGTCCCAAAAGCTCTCCACAGCTATATCGGCTCTGATCAGATTTTGTTTAATATGCCATCTCCTCCCATGATAGCCTCCACTCCACTGTATCACACTCATCCTGGTGACTAGAAGTCATTAGTGTATCAAACATCACACTTTTAAGCTCCTCTCATTTCTCATACTCCTTTCCCACAGGTACTTCCTCTTCTCTTGCTTCTTCCCCATGTTGCTTCTCCTCTTGTTCTTAGGAAGCTTTAGTTTGCACTATTGCTCCAGATATAACTAGAGAAAATGCACAAACATACTCTGCTTCCTTCGAAAGTGCCACCATCGGCATCCCACCTGCCCCTCCTCTTTGCCTGAATAAGGTATTTCCCCTGCCCTTTTGCCTCCTCCTCCACATGTGTTTCCCATCAGTACCTGATTAGATTAGCACTACATGAATAGTGCCAGTCTACAGAGTGCTAGTTTGTGTAGTGCTAACATGAACAGCGATATACAGCACTTTCAGGAAGTGCTCCCATGGTCGCTGTCCATGGTGCTCACAGGAAACAAGAGCACATGAATCCAGGAGGTTGGCCAAGCTGCTCCTGTGGCATGGAGGGCTGGTGCATAGAAGAGCTCGACCAGCAGCAGTGGAAACCTGGATTCTAATCCTGGTCTCCAAGCATTTTGCACATGTTGGGACTTAGTATGTTTTTACATGGGGCCATGGGAAACAGTATTCCACAGCCCCACAAATTTTAACTTTCCCCGGGATCCACTCCCCCTTGGAGTGAGAATCCTTTAGTGGGGGGGGGGTGCGGGGGTCCAAAACAAAATCAGTGCTATTTTTACAGCACGCTGCTTGACTGCGTGTAAACGTGTGGGTTCAATAACAGACACCGGTCACAGAATGAAGTGCATAAAAATGCTGGTATAGCATTTATCATTTTGTTTTCAAAGAAAAATAATTTGTTCAAAAAAATATTTACAGAAAAGAAATGGGTGTTAAACTTTCACCAAAATAAAAGTAAACAAAAACTCAGGCAAGTCTTGTCATCAGACTCCCTGCTCTTCTCTATATATTCAATACTTTTTCAGTCTGGTGTGTAGGCAGTCACACCACCTTTCCTTCACCTGGTCAGAAGGTACTGACCAGTCTCCTTCCTCTCCCTATCTGATAATGTCTTCTAGTGGAGGGTTTTTATAGTAAACAAAAGTGGTGTGGTTTTGAATTGAGCCCCTCCTCCTTTATGACATCACTTTCCCCAGTTTCTATATAGGCAGCCATTTCGTGGGCTGCCAACCCTATAGTAAGAGCTTCCCAGGTTAACTTCAATCAGGTAAACAGCATTTTATATAAAAACATAATGTGTACAGAAAGGAAAAAAAAAACATAGTTATTTATTAAAAAGAATCTAGAATCTTAACCAAGACAAAACAGATGAGGGGCGTACTCAAAGTCCTAGAGCAGTGCAGGAGGACTTTGTAGAGTTGGGGAGGGGCCTAAAACAAGTAGCACACACAGTATCCTTCACAGAGGTGCTGCCTGTCAATGGCGTGGGGGAGGCGAGGGTACTTTGCACCATGCAGTTTAATGAATGGTTGAAAAAATGGTGTGGAGCACAGGGGTTTGGCTTCATTGGGGACTGGGGTTCCACCTGGAGGGACACCAGCCTATACTGGCAGGATGGTCTGCATCTGTCCAGGAAGCGAACAAGTCTTTTGAGCAATCGGTTTAAATGCTTCATTGGCAAGCTTTTAAAATAGTCAAAGGGGGAGGCACTGACAAGCAGCAGAAAAAATCACAGCCTCTCCCTACAAAACAGGGTACTAAATGAGAAAAAGACCAAGGTAGAAAGGTCAGTGGGGGATTCTGCAACAGAAGGTAAAGCCATCAAAAAATGGAGAGCAATGAGTACCAATGCCCATAGTCTGGGTAACAAGCTTCCTGAATTAGTGGCCTTGATGGAGGAGGAACATCTGGATATCGTGGCAGTCACAGAAACATGGTACACACAAAACCATGACTGGGACGTAAACATACCAGGATACACTATCTACAGGAGGGACAGGGAGGGAAAAAGAGGAGGAGGAGGAGTAGCTCTTTACATAAGGGAAGGAATCAAAGCAACAGAACAAAAGGGTAAACAGGGAGAAGAAGAAGCACTGTGGGTAAATTTGGAGACAGGCAATGGCACCACAATCCGCACAGGGGTTATATACAGATCCCCTTCTCATGGGGAGGAAATGGACAAGGAAATGATAGAAAGTATACTTAGAATGGCAGAAAAAGGGGAGATATTGCTGATGGGTGATCTGAATATGCCAGATGTTAACTGGAGTGCAGTTGCAGCAGCCACTTGAAGAGGGGTTATTCTAGATGCCCTACAGGGGCATGCCTTAGACAACAAGTATTGGAGCACACTCGAAGAGAGCAATCTTAGACCTGGTTCTCTCAAATGGAGATGGAGAGGATCACAGATGATGTAGAAGTGGGTAGCCATCTGAGAACTAGTGACCATCGAACAGTATAGTTCACAATAAACACAGCAATAGAGTCAAGCCATACAAAGGCAAAAGTACTGGACTTTAGGAGGGCTGACTTTGCTAAATGGGTGAGTGCCTAAAGAATGCACTAGCAAATGGGCAGGAAGGAGGGTGGAAGAACAATGGGGAATAATAAAACTGCCATCACAGAGGTAACAAGCCTTTGTGAAGCAAATAAACAAAACAAACGATGTAAGAAACCACTATGGTTCTCAAAGGAAGTGGCAGTGAAGTTCAAAGAAAAAGAAAGCATTCAGGAAGTACAAGGAATCACAGAAGGAGCAGGACAGAGAACTGTATCAGTTAAAGCAAAAGGAAGCTGGGAAGGCAGTCAGAACAGCAAAGGCCCAAACTGAGGAAAAGATAGCCAACTCAGTTAAGAAGGGGATAAAACCTTTATAGGTACATCAGGGACGCAGGAAACCAAGGGAGGGATAGTGAGGCTTAATAAAGGGAGGGAGGGTGGGCAGAGGGAGACTGTGAAAAGGCAGAGATACTAAACAAATATTTTTGCTCAGTATTTACAAATGAAGAGGGGGAGGTACCTAAAACAAACAGTAGAAACACTCTGGATACAGAAGTTGATACCAGCCCATTTACAGAAGAAAGGGTTCTGAAAGAACTCTTAAAACTGAAGGTGGACAAAGCAATGGGGCCTGATGGGATTCATCCCAGAATTCTAAAAGAACTAAGGGTAGAACTAGTGACACCACTGACTACCCTCTTTAACAAATCATGGGAGGATGGAGTGGTACCCGAGGACTGGAGGAGGGCAGATGTGATTCCCCTTCACAAAAGTGGAAGCAAGGCAGAAGCAGGAAACTACAGACCTGTTAGTTTAACCTCTGTGATAGGGAAAATGATGGAATCACTTCTGAAGGAAAGAACTGTTGAGTATCTAGAGGCCAGAGGGGCACAGGACCCAAGGCAGCATGGATTCACAGCGGGAAGGTCATGCCAAATGAATCTGATAGATTTCTTTGACTGGGTGACCAAAGTAGTAGATCAGGGAGGGGCTGTGGACATGGCCTACTTAGACTTTAGCAAGGCATTTGACACAGTCCCACACAAAAGATTAATATACAAGTTAGCCAGCCTGGGAGTGCGTCCCAAGATGACAGCCTGGGTAAAGAATTGGCTGGAGAATAGGACACAGATAGTAATAGTAAATGGAGTCCACTCTGAAGAAAGGGGGGTTACTAGTGGGGTACCGCAGGGTTCAGTATTAAGACGAGTCCTCTTCAATGTCTTTATAAGCGACATTGCAGAGGGACTGGAAGGAAAAGTATGTCTCTTTGCAGATGACACAAAGATCTGCAACAGAGTTGATGCACAAGGTGGGGTGGAAAGGATGAGAAGGGACTTGGTAAGGTTAGAGGAATGGTCAAATGTATGGCAGCTTAGATTCAATGCTAAGAGGTGCAAGGTAATGCATCTGGGAAACAAAAACCCAGGGGAAGAGTACACAATGGGGGGTGAGATGCTAACAACAACAAAAATGGAAAGGGACCTGGGGGTAGTCATATCAGGTGACCTAAAGTTGGGCAAGCAATGTGAGAGGGCAGCAAGGAGGGCTGGGGGGATACTGGGATGCATAGGGAAAGGCATCACCAATAGAAAACAGGAAGTTATTATCCCTCTGTACAGACAGCTGGTCAGACCCCATCTGGAGTACTGCATACAGTTCTGGAGACCCACTCTCCACAAAGACATAGACAGAATGGAAGCTGTCCAGAGGAGGGCAACTAAAATGGTGCAGGGTCTGCACCGGAAGACATATGAAGAGAGATTAAAGCGGCTTAATATGTATAGCCTTGAGGAAAGGAGGGAGAAGGGGGACATGATAGAAACTTTCAAGTACCTCAAGGGAATCAACAAAGTCCAAGAGGGTAGCATCTTTCGAAAAAGATGTGCAAAGAACAAGGAGCACAATTTGAAGATGGGGCGGCTCAGAGGTAATTTAAGGAAGTATTTTTCCAGAGAGGTTGTGGATGCATGGAGCGCCTTCCGGAGGAAGGTTGTGGAGTCAAAATCAGTGGTGGAATTCAAGCATGCATGGGACAGTCATAAGGCCAGTCTAGGGGGTGGGGGAAGGAAGAAGTAGGCTGCTGGTTAACTAGGATCTGCAGCTTATCCAGTAGGTAGGGAAATGGGCAGACTAGGTGGGCCAAGCGGTCCTTATCTGCCGTCAAATTCTGTTTCTATGTTTCTCCCTATCTATGTCCTTGTAAGGATCTAGAGTCTTTTACACTTTAAACAGCTGTATTCTGTTATAATACAAAAACAGAAAAAAAATCTTTTATTTAAATAACACACTAATCTCCTGCATTTCTAAACTCTAATTCAAGCTACATGAGCCTTCTTCTGTGTTTTAGAAGGATTTCCATTCCTGCTTCTGTGTACACGATGGCAGCAAATTTCAGCCAACAGCTGTTCATATTTTTCCACCTTCAACATGAATGAGGGCATTTTATCCAAATAATTACAGCTCTTTTTTTTTAAGAATATGTGTGGACACTGCAGGGCTTTCCACTTTATGCCCTCAGTGTCTTTTGCATTATTTCAGCTCCTCTTTTCTGTCTCCCTGGAGCAGACACTAGAACAGGACTTCGCGGGTTATTTTGGCAGGGAGCTTAGCACTGCTTCTTAGCAACTGTACCCAGTTGCGTCTTTTTGGCTTTTTCTTTCAGCCGCATAGCCACATAAACGCTCCTTGTCTTAATCGCAACAAGCGGTTGTGATTTATTACAGCAGCTCATTTCTTTTGCCCTCTCCTACACAGCTGTGCGCAGAAACCTCTGTGAGTGTGCGCACATAGGCATCACGAATGTGCGCACACTTTTCTCGGGGATCATTGCAACAGCTTTCTTAGCACTAAGCGTTCTTTTAAATAAAACAATTCTCTTTTCTTACATATACAGAGCGAACTATCTGCATAGAAAGCAGGGGAGCTCTTTACAAAAACAATGCTGCTTCTATTTTTCTTTTTTATAGACACAGCTTTACTAGGGATAGTTGTATAAAGGCAAACACTTTATTAAAGCCCTGCACTATTAATCAATTGCATTACTGCTATCAAGATATGGATGCTAGATTGGATAACAAGGGATAATAAAGAAAGTTTTAAAGATTGCCAGGTTGGCCGCCCTGACGAGAAAATTAGGATAGATAAGAATTATAGGAGCAAACAGGAAAGAGTGAAAATTAAAAAGGGGGGGGGGATTTTGATATTCTTAATAACACAACAGGACCCTGTTACACCGTGCTGTTGTGACTGGCACTATCTGGACCCAGTGCCCTTTTCATCTCACTCTCATGTCCTTGTTCTGACACCTCCAATTGCATATCCTGCTCACTGGCACTTTCCCTCCACTATTACCTTCTTCAGTGGTGGTGCTATTGACTTGCTTTTAGAGAATTATAGGGTTGATGTCCCTTGCCCTGCCAATACTTCTGCCACAAACAACTATTTTTTCCTTAGACGACAGATGACAGTAGTACCAATGCCACAGCCAGAAGACTCAGAGTCACTTTCTTCACACAATGACCGAGTAGCACTGGGCACAGTGCTGCTACTGCTTCCGATGTTCGATTTTGGGTATGGGACTATCATTTATCATGTCAGGATAGATTTCCAGCTGTCCACAGAGCAGTGGGCACAGAGGTGGCTGTGTTGACAGCTATTGTCATGCTGTTCTTACAAGATAAACTGGAATAGGGCATGTGTTTACAAGTCAAGATGGATCTCTTCTATTTGGTGTCAAGGAACTGGAAGGAGGAATATGGGTAGACCTGGATGCTTCTGGGTTGTTCTGGGATGTCTCATCACAAGATACATTAGATGACAAGTTGGGAAAGCTGATTGTGGTGGGTGTGGAGTAGATCCAGTAAGAGCACTTGGCTACAGAGGCAGCTGGTTCAATTTTGCATGTGATACAGTAATGTAAAATAGGTGGATTTTTTAGCATGTACGTTACACTTTTAACAGTATTTTTGCACAATGAATGCACCTTCTTGGACCTTGTGTGCTCTGTCTTGTTTTTCAGTTTTAGATATTTTATCATTGCCTGTTGATATGACAGAAGCACTTTGAGACTACAGGAAGCCTATCCCCTTTAAGGTTCAGACATGGTGGAATTATTCCTTGCTCTTCACCCCCTTCCTTGCTTTGTCTCTTTCACCAACTGTTCTTTTCCTTAATATTTCACTCAGGCAGCTCACAAGAAAAAATAAGGAATACAAAAAATGGAGAAAGTTTGGGCCCTGCACAGTCAGTAAAATATTTTTGTTTGTCAAATAATGTAAAATTTTAAGAACTTTCCCTGTCTGCTGAGGTGCATTTACTGCACTAAACCCTTGTGATCTGCTGCAGAAAGGCTTGCCTTGCAGTTGTAAAAACATGATACATTGCACACTCTCCCCTTTCCTCTGCAGCAGCACGATACTCACTGACTGGCCTGTCTCAGACTAAATTCCAGTGCCATTAATTAGGTAACTTGAATGACGCTGCTCAGTTTTCAGATGGTTTTGAATTTTTTCTGATCACAAATCACTCTTTTTAAGCAGACATTAACTGTTCTCAGGAGTCAGGTCATTCTCCGATGAGAATGAGCTGGGAATGATAATATGATGTGCACAGAACTCGTAATCCCCAATGTCACTGACAGCTGCTGAAAGTAATGTGGCATGCTGGAAATGTGTACATGCTCAGTGTGTTTTCCTTGTAAAAATGCTGCATCAGATGTCAAAGTGACAAAATGCTGAAGGGAAGACAATCCTTTCGGACCAGCTTTATTAGAGGCACAAGTGACAGTTGCTTTAGTGTAAATTTGGCATTGGCTCACCCTTATTCAGGCCTGACTGGCCTAACTTCACCAACTCCCACGGGTTACAGGAAGCACAGTCCTGGATGGCACAGGTGCATCTCCTGCAGCCTGAATGTTTGGGAAGTAGGAGGCACCAAATTTTGAAAACTGCACTGTTTCTTTTTGACTGCTTGGAAGTGGGATCACTCCTGCCCAGCACAGACACACACACACACACACACACACACACACACACACATGCCGTGCCTTCTGCAGCTCTAACCATGCAAGCAGATCAGTCCTGATTGGCCTAACTACACAGACTCCTGCAGGTTGTGGGAAACATAGTTCCAGATGGCACTGGTGCTTCTCCTGCTGCCTTACTGGCTGCAAATTAGAAAGCCCCAAAAGTTGAAAATGAAACCAACCCCTTTCAGAAGCTTGGGGGAAGAATGGCTCCTGCCCAGCTCCCTTGCAATCCCAGGTGGTTCAGCAGCTCTGACTATGTAAACAGTTTAGGCTCAACTCACCTAGCTTTGTGGACTCCCACAAGTTGCAGGAAACATGGTAAAGCCAACACTGGTACTTTTCCTGGAGGCTGCTTGGCTGGAAGAAGGAGGCACAAAAATTTGAAAATTGAAATGACCTCTTATTGTATTGGGGGAATGAATGGCTCCTGCTTGACTCCCTTGGGGCCCCCAGGTGGGATCAGTGGCTTTGGGATTGGTCTAACTTGTCAGATTCCTTATCAAGGAGGAGTTCCAGGCTGGGAGGATTGGAGTTGGTCCAGAAATGGTTCAGCCTTCCAAGTGGTCCAAACATATTAATCAGTGATCTGGAAGCTGTTGTCTATAGAAGGTTGCTTAAGTTTGTGGATGACACTAAGCTAGCCAGAGTAGTGGACTCCCTTGAGGATGTAGATAAATGTCAGGAGGACCTGAATAAGCCGGGCACATGGTCTGACTTCTGGATCCTCAGATTCAGTGCAGCCAAATGTAAGGTGCTACAGCTAGGGAGAAAAACAGAGGTAGGACCTATGCACGGTGTGGGGCTCCATTTGCTACAGCTGAGGAGCAAATAAGGGACCAGGGACCCCACAATGAAGGTGGGGGCTATAATAGACAAGGTACCCAGCTTCTGTCAACAGGACCAGTAAATGCTGAGATGAACAGAAGTAAAATTCAGCCACTTTACAAGGCACTAGTCAGGCCCCACCTGGAATACTGTGTGCAGTTTTTGTCTCCTCAGTATAAAAAGAACACTGAGGTAGTGAGAGGGTGCAACACAAGGCCAGCAAAATGGTCAGCAGTATGAGGAACTAAAGCGATGAGGAGAAGATGGAGGCCTTTAACATCACCCTGGAGACAAGAAGGCTGATAGGGTAAAGGATCTAAGTGTTTTGCATACTCAGGCACATTGGCAAGAATGAACAGTCAGAGATGCTTTTCCTGTTGTCCTTTGTCAGGATGCTGGGACATGCACTAAAGCTAAACAATAATAAATTCAGGGGTAATGGCAGGAGACCCATTTTCTCACACATGGCAGTACACCTATGAAAACAGGCTATATGCAGAGACCATGGACAAGAAGACAGTGCATGCCTTTAAGGCAAGCCTTGACAACTTGACAACTTTCTACTTACCAGAGGCATCACTGGATGCTTTGACACTACAGTCTGTAGGGAACCCCTTCAAGTTAGTACATGTTTGCACAGCCTACTTATTTCATCGCTACTTATAAGGTGGTGGAGAGGATAATGGACCAGGTAACCCTTTCAAACGAATTACTGTGTTTCTATGGCCACTTGAGAAGGACTTGTATTGAAGTCCAGGATAATTATTCTGAGCTGCTGTTGATTTCCATAGAAACATTAAAAATGTCAGCAGAAAAGGCAGTTGGCCCATCCTGTCTGCCCTGTTTTACCATATCCTACCCCAGGACCCATTGTCTTGTTAGGGATATTTCCCTTGCCTCCCCCCTGCCCCACTACTTCTCCCTGTGTAACTATTAAGCCTTTTACTCAGTTTCAGCCCTGTTTGAAACCAGTAATGGCTGTTGCACCCACTGCCTCTACTGGTAGACTGTTCCATGGCTCAACCACTCTCCCTGCAAAATAAGCCTTAAGCTAGCCCTCGTAGGATCTGCCCTGTTGGCCCCGAATCATTTTCGTTACCCTACACTGCACCATCTCATGCCTGTCTTTGTCTTTTGTTAGATGGGAACTCCAGAACTGGGCATAGTATTCCAGATGTGGCCTAACCAATGATCTACAGAGGTTGTATCAGCTCTGTCCTACTGCTGTTGATACCCTTCCATCATACCTCATTTGGTTGCCTTGCTGTAGGCCTTGTTACGCTGACTAGATTGTTGTAAGGAGTCATTCATGATAATTGCCAGGTCCCTATCCTCAGAGGTAGTGTCCACCTTAACCCCTCTCAACCAATATTCTGTCTTGGGGTTCTTGTTCCATATTTGCATCACTTTGCATTTCTTAGCACTGAATTTCAACACAGTCATTACTATCCAATACTACTGCCCACCCAGCTGCTCTGAACAGCCTGCATCTTTTTTAAATTTTTTAGCTTATACCGTCATACTCATATCTTGTCACTCCATTGTTTTCAAAATGGGTGTCTTAGTTTTCAGATGCCAGCTAGTATTTGAAATAAACGCATCCACCAATGCCAAAATGAAACATACAGTAAGTTGTAGTGACAGTTTATAAAACAGCGGTGTTTACTAAGACTGCTGCTGCTGATTGATTGTGCTTTTATTCACAGTCTGATTCAGCTCAATCATCTACAGAGCAGGAGGGGGCAGGATCTCACTGTTGGAGTAAGGGGCCCATATTATATTACAGACATCTAGACTACAGCTAAGAGAATTTGCTAACTTTTCATACCCAGCCACTTTCTGGAGTAGTCCGAGAACCACTCCTTCACTAGTAGTGGGTCAGAGCCCCTCCAATATCACAGGAGAACTCTCTTTCCCACCAATAGAACAACTGTGAACCAGATACTGTGTTTCAGAGTCGGAATAGGTTCAGAAAGATTCCTAGTAAAGCAACCTTGGAGGTAATAAGGGGAGAAGCAGACAGTAAGAGAGTACAATATCATCATTTTTAAAACACAGTTAAAGTCACATTTCTTGCAACAACTTAATTGTAATTGTTTTTAAATAAGTATGTTATTGATGTGTTACTTTTTTAGCTTTTTTAATCTATATTAATTTTTTGTATAATTACTATGTCATCTTAGCAGCAATTTAGTGGCTTTGGGTTGTTCCTGAAAAAAGGCCTTTGGCTCAGTGTACTTACCCATTCAATAAAGTAAATAAATAAAATAAAATTGTATCGTGTGCCAGCATGGCTGAATCACAGGGCATTTTCAAAGGATGCGGACCAATGATGCTCCATTCTAATTATACTCTATCTCCAGCATTTGCTATGAGGGAGAAGCCTCAGTTTGTGTAACATCTGTGAAATCTAATAGGCTCTGTAGAGGATTTTATAATGCATGGATCTCACATTCAGTACCATTAACTTGGGTTGCTGACAGCCATTGTAGTCCTGTTCTTGCTGGGAGATTGTTGTCATGACGTCTTACTCCCAGTGAGACCTGAGCTGAGGGTGATGGAGCATGGTCAAGTGCTTTCCCTTATCTATACAGGGATCCTGCCATGCCTTTGTCATTCACTGCTTGAGTCAACCATTTCTCTAGAAGGTCCAGTTGGCTAATTATAAGTGTTCTCCCTAGCCATTTTGAGATAGCACTTCAAAACTGTAGTTACTGCCAGAAGCAAGATGAAAGGAGGTAGTAAAACATCTACAGTGGGCCAAAGGAGCATAGTGTGTGTTGACATTTATTGGTTACGTCTCCCAGGGAAGCAATACACCTTGTTTCCAACTCAGGCCAAGATACAGATCACCCCTTTGTCAAGATGGTGCTTTTCTGAAAAAACAAAATTCCATCCCAGTTTCTTAGCTCCTATTTCCAAAACATTTCAAGTATAGTTTGTGCAGTGGGAAGTAGTAGTCAGGAGGCCACAATCTCTACAGAGCTTGGCCTCAGGCATTTGGAAGTTTTGCCTTCAGACATTCCAATTCTTCCTATATTGGTGCATGTGAGGGATGATTTTACTGGAGGAAAGTAGTGGCTTGCCTCTTTAGATAGGCTTGACACAGTTTTTTTTTTATCCTGTATGTTAAAGCCCTCCACTCTCCAGTGACTCATAGGTATCCCGATACTGACTCTCAGTCATTTTGCTTCCCATGTGAGTGAGGTACAATGTTTGTTCAGGGAGTCAAGGCATGTAGATGGTAGTTGGAGAGGCAGGTTCCCCAGCACACAATGCAATTTAGGGAGGATAATCATCTTTAGGGCATATGCACCTCCAGTTTGATAACATGATACATTTCCATTTTTCCTCTTTTCTTGTAATATCTCCAAGAGTGGGTCAGTGTTATCATGAATGGTTTCAGAGAAATTAGATTTGATTTGGATGCCCAGGCAGTTTATGCCTTGTGAGCTCCATTGGTAGGGGAAATCTGAGAAGCTTTACAGAAATAATTATATGAAATGTTTTCATGCTGCACACATAAAACTACCCATGTAATATGTGTGCTGCAAGCATGATTTAGATTTTAAATTGGAACCGATTGCATGCATGTGGCATGCATACAGCAAGCAAGCCTGGAAATCATGCTTTTTATGTTAAATTTGAACAGACTGCATGCATGTGGCATTCTTGTAAAAAGCAAGTGGTCACTAACAACTGCACACATAAAAGTTAAGTGACTTGCTTTGGATCACACCATATACAAGTGTGGGTTGATGAGATTCAAACATATGTCTTCAGGTCTCCAAGTTTCCAGGTTTGCAGTTCAGTGCTTTTAACCACTAAGCTATACTGCCTGCACACATATTGCTTGCTTGCCTACCCGATCAGAATAGTGTCAACAAAATAGCACATGTAAAGAGAATGTTAGTCTGAATAGCGCTGCCACAAACAGTGAGAGGGGATTGACAGAGCTTGCAGTAAGCACTCCCCAGGTCACTGTCCTTGGTGCTGCCACAGGACAAGGGCAGCAGAATTCTGGAGACTGGCTGAGCTGCTTCTGTGGTGTGGAGGGCTGAAGCATGGAACAGCTTGGCATGGTGACCAAGGTTCTAATCCTAGTCTCCCTATATTTTGCCTTTATCAGGACTTAATTTTTTTTACAAGGGGACATGGAAACAATATTCCATGGCCCCACAGTTTTCTTCTTGCCCTGTGATCTGCTTCCCCCCAAGGTTAAGACCTATTAGTCCGGGGGGCTGTGGGTGGCAGAGCCCCCTGTTTTGAGGGTGCAGGGGGATGAACTCCCCACAAAACATAAAATGGTGGCATTTTGACCAGTGCGGTTCTTGATCGTGCTGTTTTCAGTGGTGCTATTCTGACCTAGTGCCACTTGCTTGTACTTCAATACAAATCTGCATACATCTGTATGCATTCAGCATGCTTATAGCCACTGTTATACTTTTTAGTTTTCTTGTCCTCCCTCATCTCAACTGCACAGCTGAACTGTAGCACACATACCAATGGAAACACATGTGATACTTCCCACCCCCAAAACACACAGTTACCCACAAAACTACTTAATTACTTCTGTCTGTCTTGTAATCTTACTATTTTCTCTCCATAGTTTTGAATGCTTCAAAGCAATCAGACTTTAAGGGGCAAACACAAAAGTAGCAATAACTCAACCCCCCCCACCCACATGGCCATTCCCTCTCCTCCCTTGCACACACACACAATGCAGAAGGTTCAGCCATGCTACCACAGACAATCCACCAAGTAAAAATATAAGTCAAGAGTCTCTTACCTGAGTACTAGGGAGCTAGAGGCAGGAGTCTTTAATAGATGATATCCATGGGCCAGAGTGCTGGGGTGTACCCCCTTGAAATTAATGGAATTATTTTTAATTACTATTTTATGCATTATGATGGTGAGTTAGAGAATAATGAAGGCTACTGTTCTACTAACAAGGCCCTTGTTCGACGAGTGGTAGCCTTCAGTAATCTCCAACTCTCCATCAATAATGTATAAAATAGTAATAAAAATACTCCCATTAATTTCAATGCTGCACACCCCTGCAGTCTCCATTGCCCTATGTCATAATGTGCCTGAGTGTGGGGATCTGAAAATCAGCTTAACTGGGGTGGTGGCATAAACCTGACTATAATGAGTCTCCAATAGTCTGTACATACCATACCGCTCAACTGTCCCTGAATGTAAAGGACAGCCCTCATTTTACCCTTGAAAACTTATCTGCTCCTCATTCATCCTTCACTGAAAACAGGCTGCTCACATAGAGGATGCCCTGTAAATTTAGACTTTATGGCAGGGGCACCATTTCAGATTTCAGTACGGGGGAGCAAACAACTACTGGAGACCAGGTACTAGTTAGCACCTAGGTAACAAGCTCTAGAATGTCTGGAACATTTCTAAAAGGTAAAACATATTTGTTTTGGATGAAAAGTGATATATAAATCAGGAAAATTCAAATGTATAAGATTCATCTGTCTATACCCTGGAGCAGTGCATCAGATTTGGGCATAAATCCACCCAGTTACTAGCCAGTTTTTTTCCTGGCTGAAGTTCTAACCCCCCCCACCAAAAAAAAGGTTTCCTGATTTCTCTGTCTGACTCCATTTCATTCAATACCCATTCCATATGGGTTGTGAAGCCACCCAAAGGTGTAGAAATATGAAAACACATCAATATTTCAGTCCTTCCTTTACCGGCTAACATCTCCCACTCTCCTATTGGGATCTCGCTAAAAGCCCACTCCCAACTATGCAACTTTCTAAAATATAAACACTCTCAGGACTGGAATCAACCATTAGTAGGGAATTCAAATGTCAAGATCGGTAACAAGATGATTCCTAAACTTTGGATCCCTCAGTTTCAACACACAAAGTTAAAAGATTTTCTGGATCCAGAGGGGAGATGTCTCCCGGTGCTGGACATTCTTTATAAATTTCACTAAACAAGGGACAAATATTCAGCACATATCAGATATCTCATCTCCTGAACCATCTGAGTAGACATTTGGTGACAGAAGACAAATTTAGTGAACTCTTTGCCACCTAAGCAGAAGTGGTACACTTTCCACATGCAATAGCCCAGGTGTACAGTTCCCTTTTGGGACAGTCGCCTACTACTCAAGAAGGAGGCCCAAAATATTGGACTAGTCAATTTCCAGATCCTAGCATTAACTGGAATAAAACCTGGGAAGATACATATATTTACCTATCCCAAGACAGGCTGAGACTAACACAATTTCAATTCTTACGTAACTTATATTGGACACCCCTCAAACTTTTTAAGATCAGTAAATTCTTAACTCCAACTTGTACTAGGTGCAAAATGGAAGAAGGTTCCCTCCGTCATTTGTTCTGGGACTGTCCCTCTGTCCAGGACCTCTGGATGGAAATTCGACAGAAAGCCGACCCCTTGCTAGGTCTAGAGGGTTTGTTTACACCAGAGATTTGTCTGAAAAGGAATTATTCTAAGGTAGAAACATAGAAACATAGAATTTGATGGCAGATAAGGACCGCTTGGCCCACCCAGTCTGCCCATTTCCCTACCTACTGGATAAGCTGCAGATCCTAGTTAACCAGCAGCCTACTTCTTCCTACCCCCACCCCCCAGAATTGCCTTATGACTGTCCCATGCATGCTTGAATTCCACCACTGATTTTGACTCCACAACCTCCTCCGGAAGGCCGTTCCATGCATCCACAACCCTCTCTGTGAAAAAATACTTCCTTAAATTACCTCTGAGCTGCCGCCCATCTTCAAATTGTGCCCTCTTGTTCTTGCACACCTCTTTTTTTGAAAGATGCTACCCTCTTGGACTTTGTTGATTCCCTTGAGGTACTTGAAAGTTTCTATCATGTCCCACCTCTCCCTCCTTTCCTCGAGGCTATACATATTAAGCTCCTTAAGTCTGTCTTCATATGTCTTCTGGTGCAGACCCTGCACCATTTTAGTTGCCCTCCTCTGGACAGCTTCCATCCTGTCTGTGTCTTTGCGGAGATTGGGTGTCCAGAACTGCACACAGTACTCCAGATGGGGTCTCACCAGCTGTCTGTACAGAGGTATAATAACTTCCTGTTTTCTATTGGTGATGCCTCTCCCTATGCATCCCAGTATCCCCCCAGCCCACCTTGATGCCCTCTCACATTGCTTGCCCACCTTTAGGTCATCTGATATGACTACCCCCAGGTCCCTTTCCATTTTTGTTGTTGTTAGTATCTCACCCCCCATTGTGTACTCTTCCCCTGGGTTTTTGTTTCCCAGGTGCATTACCTTGCACTTCTTAGCATTGAATCTAAGCTGCCATACATTTGACCATTCCTTTAACCTTGCCAAGTCCCTTCTCATCCTTTCCACCCCACCCTGTGCATTAACTCTGTTGCAGATCTTAGTGTCATCTGCAAAGAGACATACTTTTCCTTCAGTCCTTCCATAATGTTGCTTATAAAGACATTGAAGAGGACCGGTCCTAATACTGAACCCTGCGGTACCTCACTAGTAACCCTCCTTTCTTCTGAGTGGACTCCATTTACTATTACTCTCTGTGTCCTATTCTCCAACCAATTCTTTACCCAGGCTGTCATCTTGGAACCCACTCCCAGGCTGGTTAACTTGTATATTAATCTTTTGTGTGGGACTGTGTCAAATGCCTTGCTAAAGTCTAGGTAGGCCATGTCCACAGCCCCTCCCTGATCTACTACTTTGGTCACCCAGTCAAAGAAATCTATCACATTTGTCTGTCATGACCTTCCCGCTGTGAATCCATGCTGTCTAGGGTCATGTGCCCCTCTGGCCTCTAGATACTCGACAATTCTTTCCTTCAGAAGTGATTCCATCATTTTCCCTATCACTGAGGTTAAACTAACAGGTCTGTAGTTTCCTGCTTCTGCCTTGCTCCCACTTTTGTGAAGGGGAATCACATCTGCCCTCCTCCAGTCCTTGGGTACCGCCCCATTCTCCCATGATTTGTTAGAAAGGGTAGTCAGTGGTATCACTAGTTCTACCCTTAGCTCTTTTAGAATTCTGGGATGAATCCCATCAGACCCCATTGCTTTGTCCACCTTCAGTTTTAAGAGTTCTCTCAGAACCCTTTCTTCTGTAAATGGGCTGGTATCAACTTCTGTATCCAGAGTGTTACTACTGTTTGTTTTATGTACCTCCCCTCTTCATTTGTAAATACTGAGCAAAAATATTTGTTTAGTATCTCTGCTTTTCACAGTCTCCCTCTGCCCACCTCCCTCCCTTTATTAAGCCTCACTATCCCTCCCTTGGTCTTCCTTTGCTCCCTGATGTACCTATAAAAGGTTTTATCCCCCTTCTTAACTGAGTTGGCTATCTTTTCCTCGGTTTGGGCCTTTGCTGTTCTGACTGCCTTCCCAGCCTCCTTTTGCTTTAACTGATACAGTTCTCTGTCCTGCTCCTTCTGCGATTCCTTGTACTTCCTGAATGCTTTCTTTTTCTCTTGAACCTTCACTGCCACTTCCTTTGAGAACCATAGTGGTTTCTTACATCATCTTGTTTTGTTTATTTGCTTCACACAAAGGCTCGTTACCTCTGTGATGGCAGTTTTATTATTCCCCATTGTTCTTCGCCCCTCCTTCCTGCCCATTTGCTTGTGCATTCCTTGAGGCACTCACCCATTTTGACAAAGTCAGCCCTCCTAAAGTCCAGTACTTTTGTCTTGTGTGGCTTGACTCTATTGCTGTGTTGTTGTAGACCATACTGTTGGAGTGGTGGCTAGTTCCAGATGGCTGCCACTTCTACATCTGTGATCCTCTCTCCATCTCCATTTGAGAGAATCAAGTCTAATATTGCTCCCACTCGAGGTGGGCTCCAGTACTAGTTGTCTAAGGCATGCCCCCTGTAGGGCATCTAGAATAACTGCACTCTTCAAAGTGGCAGCTGCAACTGCACTCCAGTTAACATCTGGCATATTCAGATCACCCATCAGCGATATCTCCCCTTTTTCTGCCATTCTAAGTATACTTTCTATCATTTCCCTGTCAATTTCCTCCCCCTGAGAAGGGGGTATGTATACAACCCCTGTGCATATTGTGGTGCCATTGTCTGTCTCCAAATTTACCCACAGTGTTTCTTCTCCTCCCTGTTTACCCTTTTGTTCTGTTGCTTTTATTCCTTCCCTTATGTAAAGAACTCCTCCTCCTCCTCCTCCTCTTTTACCCTCCCTGTCCCTCCTGTAGACAGTGTATCCTGGCATGTTTATGTCCCAGTCATGGTTTTGTGTGTACCATGTTTCTGTGACTGCCATGATATCCAGATGTTCCTCCTCCATCAAGGCCACTAATTCAGGAAGCTTGTTACCCAGACTACGGGCATTGGTACTCATTGCTCTCCATTTTTTGATGGCTTTACCTTCTGTTGCAGCATCCCCCACTGACTGTTCTACTTTGGTCTTTTTCTCATTTAGTACCCTGTTTTGTAGGGAGAGGCTGTGATTTTTCTGCTGCTTGTCAGTGCCTCCCCCTTTGACTAGTTTAAAAGCTTGCAAAGAAGCATTTAAACTGATTGCTGAAAAGACTTGTTCCCTTCCTGGACAGATGCAGACCATCCTGCCAGTATAGGCTGGTGTCCCTCCAGGTGGAACCCCAGTCCCCAATGAAGCCAAACCCCTGTGTTCCGCACCATTTTTTCAACCATTCATTAAACTGGATGGTGCCAATTACCCTCGCCTCCCCCATGCCTTTGACAGACAGCACCTCTGAGAAGGATACTATGTGTGCTACTTGTCTTAGGTCCCTCCCCAACTCTGCAATGTCCTCCTGCACTGCTCTAATCTCATGATGAGCCAAGTCATTTGTCCCTAGGTGGACAATTATGTCCAGCTCAGAATCCCTTGCAGCTGGTTCTCATGATCCTGAGGATGCACTTCCTGTCCCTCCAAGCTATGGCACCAGGCAGGCACCTTACTTCAGTTTTCCCAGCTCCCCCCAGTTCTATACCCATAATAATTGAGTCCCCCACCAGGAGCTGCTTCCTTTCCCTGTGGTGTCCTCTGCCTCCTTCCTCTGGGCCTCCCTTGTGACAGTTGTCATCAGTCTTCTCTGCGGGTGCATCCATAGGGGAGCTATGCTCCCCCAGAATGGTGTATGGATTGTGGAGTGGAACAATTGACTGGGTGTGCCTCTGTTCCACCCTCCTCACCCTCCCTGAGCCCACTGTGGTCCAACTGCTGTGCTTTCTTCACAACCTCTGAGGTAGTGGTGGTGGCGCTAGTGCTCCCTGGATGGGGGAGGTTCCCTTCCTACTGTCCAGTGTCAGATACCACATGGCAATGATCTCCTTAACACTTAAAAAACTTGTCTTAAGACATTGGATTGATACCCAAAAGCTTTCTTATACAGAATGGCTCCAAGACCTTTTGTTTAATCTGAGGGTGGAACAATTTAGAACACCCCAGGGCCATTTCTCCTTCAGATACAAAAAGATATGGGCTGGGATGCACACCATGTACATGTTACAAGTTGGAGTTCCACTGTATTGAGAGATTCTGAGGCCTCGGGTTATTCTTCTAATACTGGGTAGTTGCCTGCCACTCAAGACTTCAATCCAAAGTATTCCCTTGCTGTCCTTCTGGTTTTAAGGCACAAGGGTGTGAATATGAGGATGAGGAGGCAGTATAGCGCAGTGGACTAAGGCTCTGAGCTGCAAATCTGGTGACATCCAGCAGACCAGACCTGGGTTTGAATCCCACAGCTTCCACTTGCATACTGTGTGACCCTGAGCAAGTCACTTAACCTCCTTGTACTCCCAGGTCGCTCCTGCCAAAAAGCTTTCAGCTTAGTGTGCTATACCTGGTTCAACAACTAAATAAAAAAAAATATATATATCCAGCTGAGGGGGGTGGAATGGGAGGGAGGGTAAGGGAGTATCATGAGGGGTAGGGGAAGGTAATAGTAGGGGGTGGGTGGTATGGGGTGGGGACATGACACAATATTGCCTATGTTTGTATTATTGCCTATATGGGCACTTATGTCATTGTGTTTGCTGTGCAATGTCATTTGATGTGTGTTAGAAAAAACAATAAAAAATGAATTTAAAAAAAATATTTCAGTCCTTCCTCATTTCCCTAATCACCCTGTAAAAACAATTATTTACTTTTACTACTGGGTCATCTGGCCAGAACCTGCAGCCTAGCTCAGTGTGCCACCAGCCCAGTTTTCAGTCCACTCCTCCTCTGTCCTTCTGCCAGAAACTGGATGCTAGAACTGATCATCCCAGGTCCCCAACGTGGTCTGTGATCAAGTCACTTCACCAACCAACTCTACCCAATCTGTGTTGCTTGCTTTTTGCTTGGCTGCTACCATGGCTGCTGCTGCACTGCACTGATCAAGGCCTATGAAGGCCTCCCACACCACTGCCACTGCTGCTGCTAGGCCTAGCTTGCTGACGTGGGGGGCCTGTGCTGTTTTTTTTTGCGAGGTGAGCCTAGAAGAGTAAGTAGGTAGCCTAGTCTCGAGATAGCTTCTAGCTCACCCTCTGCCCCTTTAGCCACCAGGGAGATGGAGACTCACTAAGAATAGACCAACAAAAATATGCCATCACAATACTGCCTTTGAGAGTTCAGTGCTCACTGATTTCTCCAGGCTGTAATGTGCAACCTATCTACTCTGTGACTGGAAAGACAGTGTTGCACTCGTATGACTCATGTGCTGTTGCTTGGATGGTGCTCCTCCACTTCATGTGTAATGGCACCACCACTAATAGGTGGAGAGAGTGGACAACACAATATAGACACAGTCAGGTCAGGAGTGCACCTGCAGCATCAGCGCACACAGGCTGGGGGCACTTATTGTGCAAAAGATTAAATCCAAATATAATGCCATTATTGCCACACCATAAGAACAACCTAGGCACAAATGTGGGGGAGGGGCAACTGCTCTCATCTGCCCTACCTAAATGGCACCCCTGTTTTATGGTAGAAATTCATTTTCAGGTGGTAACATCTATACAAGTAAGTACAATGGTTCCCACTGTGTTCTGAAGTACTGTATGTTCATATTTCAGGATGTGTCCTGATCATCATGAGGGTAAGTGTCCCTCATTGTCCATTATTTTCAGTGTCCATGTCCCTCATTTCAGTGACAAAATATGAAGTATAATGCATGCTTGCAAGACCCTACTCAGCACAAATAGTGCTGAGCATCGCCATAGTGTATATGCTCCATAAAGAATTACAAAGGGAAAGTAAGTGAGCCAAAACAGTCATGGAGAAACACATTTGTAGCACAAAATATGTATAAGGGGATTTGCATGGCCCAAAACAAAAAGGCCAGGCTTAATAACACAGAGGCCCCTCTTTGCACATCTGGAATGGGGGATGTTGGCTGACTATATCCTAGGCATTTAATGCAGTAAGCAAAAAAATACATTACAAATTAATGGAAATTTAATGACAAAAATCAAAAACCATTAAACAACTTGCAAAAGGATCAAAATTGAAGAGTTTACCTAATTTTAATGGGAAATCAATGAAAAATATATTTTAATGGCTCTATTTGCTAGCAGTAGTATGAAAAACAGAAACTGATTTGTTTTTTACATCAGGGCCCAGATATTCAAAAGGGTTGCACTATGCCCAACAGGGATGCGCCAGCCCAAGTCCAAAAATGCGCCATTTTGCAATATTCAACGGGAGGCAGATGCACCCCCCAAATCACAATGCGTGAGAGCACAATGGCGATGAATGCATGCGCAACTGAAGGGGGAGGAACCATGAATAAATGGTGCAGGGCGATATTCAACAACATGTGCCATGCGTAATGGGGGAGCAAACAGAAGTTACGCGATAGCGGAAATGATACAAAGTAAAAAGGAACAAGACAGAGGCACAAGAAGCTACAGGGAAGCCACATGTTGTTGAACTGCAGGCAGCCACACAGGCACACAGAAACTGTAAGCAGGACAGGGCAGGAGCAGGACAGAGCGCCTGGAACCACCAGGAACCAGGAAGGTGTGGGGAGCCTGTGCCACAGTGCAGGACAAAATTTGTAAGTCCCATACAGCACTGAGGGCACAGACAGTGGGCAGTACGACCACTACAGGGAGGTGTTCATAGCAGGGTGAGTAGCAGTAAGGACAGTGGGGGGAACAGTAAAACAGCTGCCAGGGTGGTAACACAGCCAGGGACATGGCCAGTGCCACCATCCAGATGGAAGCAGTTATGAGGGGGGTGAGAAGGCAGGCAGCAGGGGGGCACGGCCATGGAAGGGCCTGTCGGTGGTATGCCCCCAACAGGCAGTACCGAGCCTGCACCAGCTTCAAGATGTATACTGATACTGAGATCGTGGATCGGTACCACCTGAGTCGGGTGATCCTGAGGCAGCTCTGTGAGCTGTGCAGTGATGTGATGCAGGCATCCACACAACGGAGCAGTGCTCTGTCAGTGGAGACCAAAGTGACAGCTGTCATGTACCTGCTGTTCACAGGTACCTTCCAGAGACCAACAGGGGACACAATAGGCATAACCCAGTCGGCTGCATCACGCCTCCTCACCCAATTCCTCAGCGCACTGCTGCCACATGCTGTGGAGTACATCCATTTCCCCAGCACACCAGCAGAGCGCACAGCAAATATACAGGAGTTTCACAAGGTAGCATGTATGCCTGGCATGCTCAGGGCAATAGACTGCATCCATGTGGCCATCCGCACCCACCTGGCCACGAAGGGGCTGCATACATAAATCGGAAGGGACATGCAAGCATCAACTGCCAGGTGGTGTGCAATGCAAGGGGTACATAATCAATGTCTGTGCCATGCAGCCTGGGGGAGCACATGATGCCTTCATCTGGCACCAGTCTGCACTGTGCCACAGGTTCAAGAGTGGGGACATCCCCACTGGCCACCTAGTGGGTGATTATGCAAATCACGCAGAAAGACATGGAGCTTGGGAGGGGCATAGTCAGAGGTGACATGGTTACTGGCCTAGATGGCCCATGGCAGGGTGACGCTGATCACCAAACTATTGTCCACCCTCTACACACAGGTGACAGTGAATATCCACTCCATCCCTGGCTGCTCACACCATACTGGCAGCCCGCGACCCCATCACAGCAACGCTACAATGAGGCATATGCCACAACATGCAATGTCATTGAGCGGGTGTTTGGGATGCTGAAGGCACATTTCTGTTGCCTGGACATATCTGGCGGTGCCCTACAATACAGCCCCTCAAAGGCCTGCAGGCTATTCCTGGCCTGTTGCATCCTGCACAACATGGCCAACGACTGTGAGATAACCATACAGGTCGAAGAGGAGGACAGCGATGAGGACGCTGGCGAAGATGGTGATGGGCAGCCCCCCTCTTGGTCGAAAGAACCCCTGCCTGATCTGGATGGCACAGCTGCACCAGGACACCATCACAGAGGAGCACTTCAACTCACCCAGGTAAGTCATGGGGCCATGTGCAACCACCAGTGGCAAGGGCCCAACCCACATACACGCATGGACAAACCCCAGGAGTGCATGTCATTAACGGAATTGGCCGAGCATGGAACTGCACGCACCGTCAGGGATGGGCAAGGTCTGACACTGCATGCGGTCACACACACACACACACACTCACACACACACACATACACCCCACAAGACATGCACAAAGGGTAGGAGGCAAGCCGACCCCAACCGCCACCTCTAGCCACACATATGTCCACAGACCACCACACCCAGTGCCCCTCATTGTGTGTGGGTCAGACGCTGGGCACCATTGCACAGTGGTGGACAGCGCAACACAGGCATCATCATGCACACGCCACAGTGGACAGCAGCCAGGAGGGTGTGCAGATGGAACGTGTGTGTGTGTGTGTGTGTGTGTGTGTGTGTGTGTGTGTGTGTGCAGGGCCGGGTACCCCACCTGTGCATTGTACGTTAAACAACACAATGCACACAGAGCAGCATCAGACAGTAGCCATGCTGGGAGATAGGTCAGTCACACGCCACAGTGCCACGGCCACCACAGATGCATGGGCAGCCCCAACGAGACCCGCCAGCAGTGACAGGCTGACCAGTGGCTTCATGGGGTGGCACTGATGGTCCCCCAAGGGTTCGGCTGCATGAACGTGACCGTGCCCGCACAGGGGTCTGCAGCACATCGAACATGCCTGCACCAGACATGCTCAGGATGCCCACAGCTGAACCCGGTGTCGACAAGGAGGGTGTCACACGACGCCGGGAACAGTTGGTGGACATTACACTGTGCGGTGTCTGCAACGCATGGGCAAGTAACTGTGTGCCCACTGTGGCCATGGCAGCTGTGATTGTCTGTGTCGGCCTGTCAATGGCAGCGGTCACATCCTCCCGCATCTGGTCCATCACTGCCAGGAGCAGAGCGGTGTCCCTGCTGTGCCACTCCTCTGCCTGGCACAGGGCCGCACTGAGTACATCCACCTCTGTCACAAGCCGCAACTGCTGATCGACTGATTCTTGGAGTATGCAAGTGTGCTCTTCTAAGAGGTTATCTGCCTGTTCAGCATGCTGTCCCTCACAGTGTTCATTGCCCTGATGGGCAGCACCCCTTGAGGGTGGGCACTGCACACCAGGGCCATGCCTGGGCATGTCCACAGGTGGTGCACTAATGCTGCTCCTGACACTGTACCCCCATGGCCATTGGCTGACTGCTGACACTGCCCCTCTGGCTGCTGCTCTCCAGGGCTCAATGGTGCTGCCGCAGCTGCCACAACAGCCTCACTGTCCTGGACACACACCAGTGCTGCCCCACTGGTGCAGACAGGCACAGGCTTGGACTGTGATGTCATGCAGGCCTCCATGGTGGCACCACGTGCTGTTACCTGCTGTGTGGCCATCCTGCGGCCCACACATATCACTGTCCATGAAGTGAGCTCCATCATCATCAGTGACGGATCCGGCACCAGTCCAGGTCTCAGCATGATGGCATCCATGGACTCTGGCACACTGGGACACGGGCAATGCCTCCTCCGCACATGCTCCACCAACATCAGTCCAGATAGCCAGGTGGGCCCACTGTCACCCTGACCCTCGGACACCTGTGGAGGTGGATGGACCCTCCTCTATGTCCATGGTATCACCCTCAGTGGAAAAGCCCTCCACCGCTGACCCATGTAGATGCTCAGGAGCTGTAAGGAAATACAGTAGCATTAATGTATCTGCCCTACCCTGTCTCCCCCCCCATTGACAGATCAGGACCTACCATGCAGTGACGGGCTACCACCTGTCTGGAATCCACCACCTGGAACACCCTCGATGGCACAACGCCACATGCTGCCAGCAACTCGTTCTTCTTCTGGGGTCAGGCGTTGTATGGCCAGCTGTCCCCCACCGGTCGCAGCCCATGCTGCCCTGATGGCAACCACCTTGTCCTTAATCCTCCACCTTGTCTGTACCCATCTTCTTTTTGCACTCCTGCACAGACCGCTGGTGGCTGCCATGCAGGTTGACGGCATGTGCCACCTCTTCCCATGCAGCAGTACGGGCCTGTGGTGTTCCCCACTGTCCACTGAGCAGCGGCTGCTGGTCAAGGTAGGCCTCAAACAGGGCATCTGTTTCTGCCTTAGTGAAGTTAGGCCTCCTCTTCCTCCCACATCTCTGTTCCTCTTCCTCCACCTCACGATCACTCATTGTTGATCCTGTGGGAATGACAGGTGTTACCTGTGATTGTGCAGTCCCATGCATGTCCCACACACCACAGTCCACACTCCCAACAGCATGCAACTCACCATAATAGACTGCAATAACAGACTATGGCCACTGCAGCCCAATGTTGCATTTTTATAGCGCAACGCATGCAAACGAGGCGAGGCACAATTTTAAGTGTATGCTAATGTGGTATCTGTGCCATTGAATAGCTGATTAGCTGATTTGCATACGCCGGCTGAATATCGTGATGTTGTGTTTTGCGCAATTGTGTTGAATGTGCTCAGGAAAGGGCGCATTTCTGTGACATGCACAGTGGACAAGAAAATGGTGCATTGTTGGGGTGCTGACGCCGATGCCTGCCATGCTGCTGATGTGCTATGCATGGGAGGCAATGCAGGGCACAGCCACCATTCTGCCAGTGGCACTACTGTGCTGTTCACATGTATGGTGCTCTGGCACTGGGGCGCCGTAGGTGCACTGGGGCCACAGCACAGTAGGCCACTACAGGAAGTGGCACACAGGCTCCCTGCCATGCTACATCGGTGAGTACTGATCGTGCTGTGGTGGTCTGTGCACAAGAGACCCCTGACCCTGTGCCAACCTTTGCCCCTAGGTGCCATGTGTCCACATGGGTGCACCTCTATGGGGAATGACAGCGCAGTACCATGCAGCATCTGCACGTGGTGAACGTGCACTACAGAGTGCCATTTTGACACTAAAACAGTACAGGATGGCACGGAGATGGGCACCCATCTGGAGCCAACTGGAACTGGCCAATCTGGCCCAGTTAGTGGAGCCCTATGCTGCTGCCCTATTTGGGGAGGCACCCCTGGACAGGGCTAGGAGTGTGGTGTGGGAGGATGTGGTGGTGGCCCTGGAGGAGTCCACAGGCATGGAGAGGACCACAGAGCAGTGCAGGCATCGCTATGGTGACCTGCAACACCAGGACCCAGAAAGGCTTGCCCACCTGTAGGCACGTGCAAGGAGGGGCACGGTGCCACAGCCAGGTAGGTGCCCCATCCATACACTGTTCATGTCCATACAGGTATCATGGTGGCTTGTGTCCAGCACATTGGGGGCTGTCCAGTCTGTCCAGTATCAGGGTTGGGGGAGGATGGGTATGGCTGTGTGGGATTGCACACACATGGGGGTGGGGGGACTTTGCTTCCGGATTGTACTGTTGTTCCTCTCTCCATGTTTGTACCCTAGGCCCAGAGGAGCACTGGCGCGTGTGGGAGGGGAGGCTGCACCATGATCAACAGCAGGCCAAGAGGGTGGCCAGACCAGACAGGCACAGGGACCAGCCTGATGATGGTGAGTGCCTTACATCCATGATCACTTTGGCATGCTGTGTAACAGGGCGGGCAGCGTGGCATGGCCACCATCCATTGACACCACTGCTATGCACACAACTTGGTACAGTCAGCACTGTTCAGTGGCACTGCATGTCTGGGAATGCATCAATGGTGGTCCATGCATGCACTGGGTACATGGCTGTTCCACTGCCTTCACACTGCATAGCCATGTCACTGAACAGCCACGGTGGTGCTGTGCAGGACTTGGCCGGTGGGTGTGTGCAGCAGTCCGCATGGCTGTGTGCACCTGGGTGGGCAGGTCTTGGGGACATGATCACTGTGGGTGGTCACCCACCATCACAGAGGCATGTCCCACGGTCGTATACCATGCACAGTGAGTGGGCTGCATGGGGCTGTGCAGTCACACCTATTGACTCTGCTCCCTTGTCCTAAGTGGACAGCAGCTGCAGATGATCAGGGAGGCACTGTGGGAGATCCTACATGTTGCCAGGGCATCACTGGAAATCCTGGAAAGGATAGACAGGCTGGATGTCAGATGGCGGCATGGCGGGAGGAGCAGCCGGAGTGGGGACCAGGGCTCCCGATGAGCATAGTGATGCCCCCTGATTTCCCCTACCCCTGGACCCACCCTCACAACCCTCCTTGCCTCTACCATTTGTTCACCCCTGCCCCTTACCCACCCCCACCTTGTTTGTGGCCCTCCCCTCAACCTTTTGTAAATATTTGTATATAGTTTTGTTTGTTGTTTTCAATACATTTGCTTTGATATGCCCACTGTGGTGGTCTCTGATTTGCAGCAGGCTATAGGTGCTCAGCTGCAGTGGTGTGAATGGCGTCAGGGGGTGGTGCAGTCATGTGCATCTGTGTCTGTCCGTGGAGAAGTGACTATGGTGTGGGAGTAGCTATCAGTCACTGTCTGTGGAGTGTGTGTTGTTCCCTGTGCACTAGATGATTGTGTGCAGTGGTCCATGGTGCATGCTCTGTGTCCATGGTGCACCTGTCAGACCATCCATGGCCTGTGCAGCTGACACTCTTGCATATCTGTGACCTGCACGGTCCACTGGCATGTCAGTGGTGGCTGTCCATGCTGGACAGCCACTGTACATGGCACAATGCCGGGTTGCCTCCTGTCGCTGGTGTGGTGCATGTCTGTCTCGGGTGACACTGTGGCCTCCGCTGTTGTTGTCCCACCTCCATGCTGTCACTTGTGTGTGTCACAGGGGATGTGCACCACTGTCTGTCACTTGTGCTCCGGGCGCATGCTGGTGGCGTACAGCTCCATGGTGCCTGTGCAGGGTGGCTGGCACTCCTGTACCATGGAAGGGTGCTGGCCATGTGTACACAGTTTCTGTGGCCACACGCTGGGGCCTTGGTTGCCCTGCTACTGTGTCCCTGTGTTGGTGTGCCCTTGGGTATGGGTGGGTGTTTGTCCATGCACTGTGTTGCATCCTGTGTGGTGCATGCTTCCATACACCACTGTGGGTGTCTGCGCTGGCTGTTGTTGCCAGTGCTGGGTCAGGGTGTGTCCTTGGGAGGGTGTGCAGGGTGATGTACCACTGGTGGTGAGGTCCGTGGCATGCCCTGTCACATGTAGGGTATGTGGTGTGCTGATGCATGGTCGTTCTCTCAGCTGTACCTCGGAGGGGGACATGCATGGTGGCACTGTGTATGCAGTCGTTGCATCGCTGTATGCTCCCACCCACTGATGGGTGCTCATGGTGGGGCTGCCTTGCATGGTTCTTTGGTGTACAGGGTTGCATTGTCACAGTGGGGGTGGTGGCATGCATTGGGTGTCTTGAACTGGTGGACGCTGCTCCGGGCAGGGTGTCTGTGGATCACGGTGCAGGGTGTGCTCTGCATTGGTGGAATGGTGTGGCACGGGGTGGTCAGCCCTCCTTGTGTGATGGTCAAAGCTTGCCAGGGGGTGTGCTGGGGCACCATGCCCTGGCTGTAGGTTTGTTACTGGTATCCATGGGCCGGTAGTTATTCCAGCTCTCCACCAGTTATGCAGTACATGCGGTGTGGGGGGCAATGTCTGTTCTGCTGTGTGCTCCTCTGCCCACCTGTGGCATGGGTGGTGGGCCTCTGCATCCTGTCCCTGCACATCCCTGGTTGTGCTGTTGCATTGCTGCCCTGCTGCACTGAGCATCCCTGGTTGCGCTATGGCGCATCTGAACTACTCCACTGAGCATCCCTGGTTGCGCTATGGTGCATCTGGACTGCGCAACTGCACAGCCCTGGTTGCACTATGGCGCAGGTGGTGCGATATTCAGTAGTGTGCAGCAGGCGCATCTTGACCTGCACAATTTTTGAATATCGCTCTTCTTGCGCATGGGCGCAGGGGACTTGTGCTTGCTCCTGCTGTTGCGCACTTTTTGGGTGCAGTTTGAATATCTGGGCCAAGGTGTGCACCAGCTTAGTTGCTGCATACATGGCAAACATGCAACATGTGAACCTAATGAACAGCATATTTGTGAACAGGCAGGGTTCCAGATATGTAGTCTCCTATATCTTAAACCTTCCCAGTTGCCCCATAAGCTCCGTGGCACTGCCTTATGGTGGTCTCTCAGGGTTCCACCATCGGAATGCTCCTGTCCTGGCCTGTTCATCATTAGAGTCCTACAAATTTAATTTCACCATTCTGAATATATGTAGGAGGCTGTACCCCCCGTGCCTCCTACCCCCCCCACTTATATATTCTAACTCTGGGGAGGCAAACCTCAGGGAAGGGGTGGTGACCTTTACATTTTGGCACCCTATTGATGGGCACACTTGGACCAGTGCACAGATGGCCAGATGGGAGCTCTCAGGCAACTCTGCTCGTATGTGGGCTGGGAGTGGGGAAGGACCTGTCCCAGCCCATTTTGGGGAACCCCAACATTCGGATCGCACACTGGCCAATTCCATTTCAGTTTTACCCTTGACTCTTAACTACCTCCCTCTCGTCTATTATTGATGGAGACATGGTTGTCCCACTCCCTGTGGTACAGCAGAGGTTTGCCCTCTCAGTTCTCCACCCTTTTAAATACTTGCAACTCATTGGAGCACTTACCTCATTTTTAGGCTGCCATCCTTGGTCCTTGCTGCCTGTGTGGGTCTTACCTGATCTCCTTCACATGGCATTTCAGCCCCACGCTGTGTCTGGTTTCTACCGGTTGTTTCAGTTGAAAGACCAGACCAGCTTGGATGGTGTCTGCTTCTATTGGATGCAGGTTTTACAACTCAGGGCAGAGGTTAAGGTCTGCCAGGGGGTTTGGCTACACTTATACCAATTCATCAAACAGGACTGATACCGACTGTTACAATTTTATTTCCTACACAATCTCTACTATACACCTGTTAGGCTCCATAAGATGGGCAAACGAGTATCTCCCACTTGCTCCCACTGCAGCACAGTGGAGGGTCATTTAAAGCACATCCTCTGGGTTTGCCTGAAGGTTATCCCTTTCTGGAATGCTATCCGGCTTTCCCTTGACCCAGTCCTAGGGTTGAACTCTTTCTTTACTCCCCTGAGGTCTGTCTCATTGCCATCTTCCCAGAGGAGCTTCTTGGACCCCACCAAGCCCACAGCTCTGATTGCCATAACAGCGAAGTTAATCATCTGCTGGCACTGGTTGGATGACGCAATCTTTTCATAAAAGGAATGGCACCAGAAGATATTGATGGTGCTCAAGATGGAAAAGCAGATCACATTTCAGCAAGGCAGATCTCAGTGTTTTCAATCCCATTGGGACTGAATTTATGCCCTATTGTCCATTTCAGTTGGTCCACAAGAACCCCAACATGTTTCTTCTCCAGATTATCATTCACGCTCATCCTCACCTGGGTACCCTGTTAATAAATAATTGTCCTACTACCTCACTAGGTCATTTAGCAGAGGTGAATTTCCTGGTATGCTTTGGGGTGTGGGGGGTTTGGGTTGGGGTGGAAGGGTTTATATTTTGAGAGTGGAGGACATTTTTGGTTTGATGTTGTCTGTGACTTGTATCCATTCCTGTTTGTTAGTTCTGTATTTTGGAAGTTTTATTGTGTTGTTGTATTGTTTAAAATGCGATAAAGTTTCATAAAATAAAAATGTGAACTTAATGTGATTTTTAAATAATGTTCACACCAGCTTAATTGTTGCACTCATGTCAAGCGTACAACATGCGAACCTGATATGATTTTTAGAAGATGTCCACACCAGCTTACCTGCTGCACACATGTCACGCTTGCAGCATGTGAACCTGATTTGCTTTTTAGACCTGGTTCGCTTAGGTTCACTTTATGTATGTGAACCGCATGCAAACATTGCACAATTAAGCATGTGGCATGCATGCTGCATGTACTCAGCACACTTATATTTCTGTAAGGGAAGAGACTGGGCATACATGATGTTGTGAGAAAAGGTCTTGTGATTTCATACCAGCCCGTTTGTATTCCTGAGATTGGGCCAGAGGCCTCAATAAGACAAGAGAGAACAGGGATATACTCCTAGGCTTTTGAGATAATAAGGGTTACATTATCTGTGAAAAGCATTATGTTGTCATGTTGGTGCCCCTCATTGTGGCACCATGAAGATCTGATGCATCCCATATTTTTTGCAACAGGATTTCTATCAAAAAACAGGGTAGGAGACATGAGGCATCCTGCCCGGTCCCTCTACTCAGGGAACTGAGGAGATAGCACTCCATTTCTAAAAAATTCAGCAGGAGGGGATGGATACAGGAGTCTAACTCTGCCAATGAAGACCTGAGCCAGGCCAAATCTGAATAGGACATCAAACAAGTAAGACCACTGCACCCTGTCTAAGGCATTTTCATCATCCAGGAATGGGAAGGGTTGGGGTGCTGCAAGTTCTTTTCTCTGGCAGACTTCTCATAATATTTTTAATAATCATCTAGTGTTATCTGATCACAGTTTACCCCCCACAAAACCCCTTCAGTTGGGATGGCACAGGTAGGGAACAATAGAGTTCAGTCCACTAGCCAACATTTTAGCTACATTTTTTATGTCCACATTAATTAGAGACTGGACCAAAACTGCCCACACTGAATGCTGTCTTTGCCTTTTTTGGAAATCAGTGAGATCAAGAGATCAGGACTTACTGAAAGTTGTTTGGAAGTGCTCCCCGGGTCCTGGATTCACTGAGCACATCAGTCCACCTAGAGATTAGTACACCATGTAAATTAAGAGGAACATCATTTGGAAGCCAACTAGGCCAGGTGCATTAATCTTTGCTATTAATCTATTCAGTGCCCTCACTTCTCCCACTGTCAGCAGGTTTCCAAGTTTTACATTTTGTTTGGGTGTCAGTTGTAGTAAACTGAGGTTCACATTGAGACTGTCCTGCATTGCTTGATGTAGAATGTGCCCTGCACCATATGCATGCTGGTAGAATAGTGTAACCACATTTTGTAAGTTATTTTCCAAAATCTCAAGAGATCTCTAAAGGGACTTTCATAAGATTTACTGAAGCACAGGCAATCCAAGATATGTTTTCTCTCAGTTTCTGCAGAGAACCTCAGAAGATAACTTGTTGAATTGCCTACTGCAACTGTAGAAGGTGCAAAATTCAAAATTAATATCCTCAGTGGAGGTGAAAAAATTAATCTCCCGTTTCTGAGTAACTGGAATATACCTCTCACCCCTACAGATACATAGGCATGCTATGTACATGCAGAATGCATGCCTTATGCTTAATTGTACAATGTTTGCATGTGGTTCGCATACACTACGTAAACACATGTGAACCAGGTCTAAAAGGCAAATCAGGTTTGCATGCTACAAGCTTGACATGTGCGCAGCAGATACGCTGGTGTGAACATCTTCTAAAAATTACATCAGGTTCATGTGTTGCATGCTTGACATGAGTGCAGCAGTTAAGATAGTGTGAATATCTTCAGGTTCGCATGCCACATGCTTGCCATGTGTGCAGCAGCTAAGCTGGTGCAAATCTCATCTAAAGAAACACATCAGTTTCTATTTCTTATACTAGCAATTAGTCATTAAAATACATTTTATTTGAATTCCCATAAAAATTCGGTAAACTCATTAATTCTGATCCTTTTGCAAGCTGCATAATGGCTTTTGGTTTTTGTCATTAAATCACCATTAATTGGTAAAGTATTGTTTGCTTATTGCATTAAATGCCTAGGATATAACCAGTCATTATCCCCTATTCCAGATGTACTAAGAGGGGCCTCTGTGTTGTGAAGCCTATCCTTTTTGTTTTGGACCATGCAAATCCCTCATGCATATTTAGTGCTACAAATGTATTTCTCCATGACTGTTTTATCTCACTTACTTTTCCTTTGTCATTCTGTACTGAGCATATACACTATGGCCATGCTTAGCACTGTTTGTACTGAGCAGGGTCTTGGAAGCATGCACCATGCATCACATTTTGTCACTGAAATGAGGGACATGGACACTCAAAATGAGGGGCAATGAGGGACACTAACCCACATGATGATCAGGATACATCATAAAACATGGAGATGGTACCTCAGAATACAGTGGAAACCATTGTATTAGCACCTGAGAATGAATTTCTACCATTAAACAGGGGTGCCATTTAGGTAGGGCAGAGGGGTGCACTTGCCCCCCCCCATATTTGTGCCTAGGTTGTTCTTATGGTGTGGCAGTAATGACTTTAAATTTGGATTTAATCTTTTGCACAATATGCGCCCACCTGGCCTGTGTGTGCTCATACTGCAGGTACTCTCCAGACTTGACTGTGTCTGCACTGTGTTGTCCACTCTCTTCACCTATTAGCAGTGGCACAATCACAAGTGATGTGGATGAGCTGCAGCCAAGAAAGAGTGCATGAGCCTTGCAAGTGCAACGCTGTCTTTCCAACCACAGAGTAGACAGGCTGAACACTACAGCTTGAAGGAGTCAATGAGCACTGAACTCTCAATAGCAGTTTTGTGGCAGCATATTTTTGTTGAATAAAGTCACTGTGTGTTTCTCTGTTTGGGGAAGGGTGCTGTATCAACTTAGTTTACTAAATCAGTAGCAGAGGAGAGAAGTTAATTGGGGGTGTGGCTAGAGCAGTAGAAAAGCAGCTGTCTCCAATTGCAGCTTTCTGCTGCTAGTTTCTGGCAGAGGGAATCTTGCTGTCAGAGCAAGCAGCTGACTAAAAAAGCTATAGATTTTCTCACTGATAAATCTCTTCTATCTCAGCAGAAGTTAGTGCCTGTTGGGATTAAGCAAACAGATACTTTATTAGAAGCAGGGGGTCTCATTTAAGTAAAACAAAAGAAGAAAGTCACAGTGTGTTTCTCTGTTTGGGAAAGGGGGCTGTATTAACTTAATTTGCTGAATCAGGAGCAGAGGACAGAAGTTAATTGGGGATGTGGTTTGAGCAGTAGAAAAGCAGCTGTCTCCATTTAGAGCTTCCTGCTACTAGTTTCTGGCAGAGGGAATCTTGCTTTCAGAGCAAGCAGCTGACTAAAAAAGCTACAGATTTTCTTACTGATTGCCCTCCTTCCCACCCCTCCACCCTCCCATGCTAAGTCAGTTCTACTTTTATAGCCACTGGATTTGACTGACAACAGGAACTTCCTGTTTGGCAGTAGGAAGGGAAGGATCACTGAGACACATTAGTTTCATCAACCTTGAAGGAAAAAAATAGCTCTTTCTCCCCCTCTAGCTGCTGGAGGTCTTTGTCCAAGCAAGGAGGAAGGAGAATACTGAAGACTACAGGAAGTTCCTGTCCCAGAACAGAAAGGGTGAGAGTTATAAGGGTACATAGGCGGTAGGAAAGTAGGTGGACAAATACGAAAAGGGAAAAGAGAGTAAGCATAAAAAGCAACAGGAGAGGGGACACAAAATAAGTCATGATGGGAGTGGTGCAGTGCAATGACTGTGGGGTGGTAATGTTCCGGGAGACATTCTGGAGGCTGCAATGCTGCCCTATTTGCAGGCATCTCTCTGGTCTGAGGGAGGAGGTTGCTTGTCTCCAGGCTGACCTGGCTAGGATTCGTGAACCCTCTTCCCCCACCCAGGGAGCTCCAGGGCCACCACCACTACCTTAGAGACTGCTAAGAAAGATGAGTGGTTGGACCAAGGTGGGCTCTGGGAGGTAGAGGGTGGTGGAACAGAGGTGCATATCTCCAGCTGTACCTCTCCACAATTCATATGCTGTTCTGGTGAAGAGTGGTTCCTGTATGGAAGCACCTGCAGTGGAGACCAAGGAGGATGCTGGGAACCTCCACAAAAGAGACCCAGGAGAAGGAAACAACTCCTGGTGGAGAACTCAATCATTAGGGGGTAGAATTTGGGGAGGAAGGGGAGAGAGAGGCAAGGTTCCTGCCTGGTGCTATGGCTCAGAGGAACAGGAAGTGAATCCTCAGGATCGCGGAAGCAACTGCATGAGGGAGGGAGCTGGATGTCATTGTCCACCTAGGTACAAATGACCTGACTGGAAATGGAATCAGAGCAGTGCAAGAGGAGTTTGTAGAGTTGGGGAAGGGCTTTAGATAAGTAGCATGTACGGTAATCTTCTTGGGGGTGCTGCCTGTCTATGGCAAGGATGGTGCTAGTGTACTCCGCATCATGGGATTCAATGAATGGTTGAAAAACTGGTTTGGAGCTCAGGGTTTTGGCTTCAGTGGGGACTGGGGAGCCATCTGGAGGGATGCAGGCCTATACTGGCCCGATGGTCTGCATTTGGCCAGGGGGGAACCAGGATCCTAGGTGACAGGTTTAAATGCTTCATTGGCAAGCATTTAAACTAGCCAAGGGGGGAGGCACTGAAAAGGAGCAGGGAAATCCCTGCCTCCCCCCACAAAACACAATAATTAGCATGGTAAACATGAAGGTAGATAAGTCATTCAGGAGCAAGACTGGGGGTAAATGTAAAAAAAAATGCAAAGGCAGTAAGTACAGGGATGGGGCTAAAAAGGGTAAGGCCATCAAAAAATGTAGGGTGATGAGTTCCAATGCCCATAGTCTGTGTAACAAACCCACTGAACTAGTGGCCTTGATGGAAGAGGGAAGCCTGGATGTTGTGGTAGTCACTGAAACATGGTGTTCACAGAACCACAACTGGGATGTCAATGTACCAGGATACACAATCTACAGCAGGTACAGGGAGGGTAAAAGAGGGTAAAAGAGGAAGAGGAGTAGCTCTTTATGTAAGGGAAGGGATTAAAGCAACAGAACCAAAGAGTAAACATGAAGTAGATGAGTCACTATGGGTCACCCTGGAGACAGGAAATGGCACCACAATCTGTATGGGAGTTGTGTACAGACCCCCATCTCAGGGGGAGGTAATGGACAATGAAATGATAGAAGGCATCCTTAAAATGGCAGAAAAAGGGGAGATATTGTTAATGGGGGCAGGGTAATTCTTGATGTCCTACATGGGGCATGTCTCACACAGCTAGTGTTGAAACCCACTCAGGAGGGAGCAATCTTAGACCTGGTACTCTCAAATGAGGATGGAGAAAGGATCTTATATTTAGAAGTGGGCAGCCATCTGGGAACAAGCAACCACCAAATAGTGTGGTTCACAATAAACATAGCCATAGAGTCAAGCCATACAAAAGCAAGAGTATTGGACTTTAGGAGGGATGACTTTGGGAAAATGAGAGAGTGCCTCAGAAAAGAACTAGCAAACGAGCAAGAAGGAGGGGTGGAGGAACAATGGGGAATAATCAAAACAGCCATCACAGAGGCAACAAGCTTTTGTGTGAAGCCAATCACTAAAACAAAACAAAGGAAAAAAAAAACATTATGGTTCTCAAAAGAGGTGGCAGGGAAGGTTAAGGAGAAAAGAATAGCATTCAGGAAATATAAGTTCAGTCAGGTCTCAAAACCCTGCTCCTTGACTACACAACCTGTGACTGTAATTAAACCCGCACCCACCCTATCCCGCTCACCAACCCCCCCAACCCCCACTCCTGAGTCAGTTTACTCAGGAGCCTACTCTATCTCAGCAAACATCCTTTAGCAATTGGTTGATTGTTGCTAGCCTCCCTCCTAAGGCACCCAAACATTCCCTATCCCATTATACAGGTATTATGACTCTGGGTACCTCAAGATCCTACAAAACTGTTTCCCATCTTAACTCTGACCTGGGGACTCCCACATGCTCCCAGTTGATGTAACCTACTAAGTTAACTTAAGCCAAGATTGTCTAACCTGCATTATTATACTACAACTGTAAGTGTATCTTTGTTGAATCTTACTCTGTCTTTTACTTTTACCTGCCTTGGAGCCTTTGCAAAAGAGTCTAGGACTCAAAGGATTGTAATTCTGATTTATTTCAATAAATAAAAAATTAAAAATAAATAAGGAAACACACAAGCAGCAGGACAGAGAACTTTATCAGTTAAAGCAGAAGGAGACAGGGAAGGCAGTCAGAATAGCAAAGGCCCAAACTGAGGAAAAGATAGCAAATTCTGTTAGGAAGGGGAATAAAGCCTTTTATAGGTACATTAGGGAGCAAAGAAAGACCAAGGGAGGGATACAGATACTTAAAACAGGGGAGGGAATGGGGACAGAGGGTGATAGTGAAAAAGCAGGGATACTGAATGAATATTTCTGCTCAGTATTCACAACAGAAGAGGAGAAGGGGTACCTAAATCAAACAAGAGAACACTCTGGATAGGGGTGTCAATAGCAGTCCATTCACAGAAGAAAGGGTTTTGAAAGAACTCTTGAAACTGAGGGTGGATAAAGCGATGGGGCCTGATGGAATTCACCCCAGAATTCTAGAAGAACTAAGGGTAGAACTAGTGACACCACTGACTACTGTCTTTAACAAATCATGGGAGGATGGGGTGGTACCTGAGGATTGGAGGAGGGTGGATGTGATTCCACTTCACAAAAGAGTGAGCAGGGCAGAGGCAGAAAACTACAGACCAGTTAGTTTGACCTCAGTGGTAGGGAAAATGATGGAATCACTTCTGAAGAAAAGAATTGTTGAGTATCTAGAGGCCAGTGGGGCACAGGACCCAAGGCAGCATGGATTCACAGCTAGATGGTCATGTCAGATAAATCTAATAGAATTCTTTGACTGGGTGACCAAAGTAGTAGACCAGGGAAGGGCTGTGGATATGGCCTAACTAGATTTTAGCAGGGCATTTGACATAGTCCCACACAAAAGATTAATATACAAGTTAGCCAGCCTTGGAGTGGGTCCCAAGGTGGTAGCCTTGATAGAAAATTGGCTGGACAACAGGACACAAAGGGTAAAAGTAAACGGAGTTCACAGTGAAGAAAGGAGGGTAGTTCATGGGGTACCACAGGGTTTAGTTCTGGGACCAGTCCTCTTTAATGTCTTTGACATTGGAGAGAACCTGGAAGGAAAAGTATACCTCCTTGCAGATGACACAAAGATCTGCAACAAGGTTGATACACAAGGTGGGGTGGAAAGGATGAAAAGGGACTTAGCAAGGTTGGAAAAATGGTCAAATGTATGGCAGCTCAGATTCAAGGCAAAGAAGTGCAAGGTAATGCACCTGGGAAACAAAATCCCAAAGAAAGAGTACACAATGGGGAGTGAGAGACGAATAACAACAGAAATCGAAAGGGACCTGGGAGTAATTATATCAAAGGACCTTAAGGTGGGTAAGAAATGTGAGAAGGCAGTAAGGAGGGCTGGGGGGATACTGGGGTGCATAGGGAGAGGCATCAACAGTAGGAAACAGGAAGTTGTTATCCCTCTGTACAGACCGTTGGTGAGACCTCATCTGGAGTACTGCGTGCAGTTCTGGAGACCCCATCTCTGCAAAGACATAGACAGAGTGGAGGCTGTTCAGAGGAGGGCAACTAAAATGGTGCAGGATCTGTACCAGAAGACATATGAACAGAGACTAAAGCAGCTTAATATGTATACCCTCAAGGAAAGGAGGGAGAGGAGAGACATGATAGAAACTTTCAAGTACCTCAAGGGAATTAATAAAGTCCAAGAGGGTAACATCTTTCAGAAAAAGAGATGTGCAAGAACAAGAAGGCATGATTTGAAGACAGAGGAAGGATGGCTCAGAGGTAATGTTAGAAAGTATTTTTTCATGGAGAGGGTTGTGGATGCATGGAACAGCCTTCCTGAGGAGGTTGTGGGGTCAAGAACAGTGGGAGAATTCAAGAGTGCACGGGACAGACATAATGCAATTCTAGTGGGGGGTAGGAGGAAGTAAGGTGTTGATTAACTAGAATCTGCAGCTTATCCATCAGGTAGGGAAATGGGCAGTCTAGGTTGGCCAAGTGGTCCTTTTCTGCAGTCAAATTCTATGTTTCTATGTTCTACTCTTAGTAAGTGTCCATCTCTCCTGGTGGCTGAAGGGGCAGAGGGTGTGCTAGAAGTTAACTCAAGACTAGGCTACCTACTTACTCTACTAGGCTCACCCTACAAAAAAAAAAAACAGCACAGACTTCCATGGCAGCAAGCTAGGCTTAGCAGCAGTGGTGACAGCAGTGTGGGTGGCCTTCATGGGACTTGATCAGTGTAGTGTGGCAGCAGCCAGAGCAGCAACCAAGCAAGAAGGAAAAAACCCAGGTTGGGTGGATTCGTATGGTGAGGTGACTTGGTCGTGGATCACGCTGGGGACCTGTGATGTTCGGTTCTAGCACCCAGCCTCTGGTGAAGGAGAGAGGAGGCACAGACTAAAAACTGGTCTGGTGGCACACTATGCCAGGCTGCAGGTTCTGGCCATATGGCCGGGTAAGTAAAAGTAAATATTTTTTTTACAGGACGATTGGGGAAGGAGGAAGGACTGAAAGATTGATATGTTTTTCACATTTCTTCACTTTGGGTGGCTTCATGACCCATAGGGGATGGGTATTGAATGGAGTCAGGGAGAAAAATCAGGACAAAGTTCTTTTTTCAGGGGGGAAGGCTAAACTTCAACCAGGAAAAAAATTGGTTAGTAACTGTGTGGGTTTAAGCCAAAATCTGATGCATTGCTCTGGGGTACATACAGATAACTCTTATACATTTGAATTTTTCCTGATTTGCATATCACATTTCAGTTAAACCAAATAAGTTGTATCTTTTAGAGATGTTACAGACATTCTAGAGCTGTCCCTTGCATTCATGGATAGTTAAGCAGTATGGTATGCACAGACTATTGAAGCCCCATTATAGTCAGGCTTATGCCCCCCCCCCTCCCGTGAAGCTGAGCTCCACATCCCCACGCTCAGGCACATTATTACAAAGGACAATAGAGACTGCAGGGGTATGCACAATTGAAATGAATAGGGGTATTTATAATTACTATTTTATACATTATTGATGGAAAGTTGGAGATTAATGAAGGCCACTGCTTGCCTTGTTAATAGAACAGTGGCCTTCATTATTCTCCAGCTCACCATCATAGCGTATAAAGTAGTAATTGAAAATAACTCCATTCATTTCAAGGGGGTACGCCCCAGCACTCTGACCCATAGACATCATCTCTTAAAGACTCCTGCCTCTGGCTCCCTAGTATTCAAGTAAGAGACTTTTTATTTATATCTATACTTGGTGGGTTGTCTGTAGCAGCATGGCCATACCCACTACAGCATGTGTGCATTGGGGGGACTGGCCATGTGGGTGTGTGTGTGTGTGTGCGTGTGTGTCACGTTATTGCTACATTTGTGTTTGCACCTTAAAGTCTGTTTGCGTGGAAGCATTCAACACTATGTAGAAAAAATAGTAGGAGTACAGGCCAGACAGAAGTAATTAAGTGGTTTTGTGGGTAAGTTTGTGTATTGGGGGTGGGAAAAACATGTGTTTCCATTGGTATGTGTGCTACAGTTCAGCTGTGAAAATGAGATGAGGGAGAAAAGAAAATTGAAAAGCATACACTGGTTACAAGCATGCAGCATGCATGCAGATGTATTCAGATACAGTATGTATTGAAGTACAAGCAAACCATCTGCGTGCAGACAGTATGGCTTAGTGGTTAAAGGCACTGAACTACAAGCCAGAAGACTTGGATTCATGAAGACCTGGGTTCGAATCTCATCAACTCCACTTGTGTATGGAGTGATCCGGAGCAAGTCACTCAACTTTCACATGTGCAGTTATCAGTGACCACTTGCTTTTTTGCATGCATGCCACATGCAAACAGTCTTTCACAATTTAACATTAAAATCATGGTTTCCACACTTGCTTGCTGCACGATGCCATATGCATGCAATCAGTTCCAATTTAACATTTAAATCATACTTGCTGCACACATATCACTTGGGTAGTTTTATGTGTGCAGCATGAAAACATTTCATACAATTATTTCTGTAAGGGCCGCTTCCTGAATTTCAGATCTGTGCAGCAGCAGTTTTCCTGATTTTTCCTGTGCTTCTCAAATTTCTGATTTTTTTATTTATACACAGCATGCTTCATCTTATACCGGAGAGTTTTCAATATATCTCCCCTGAGTATTTTGATTCAGAGCCAAGTTTTTGGGAGATGTTGGGGGCTTTGTACTACTTGTGAATCACTTTTGACTCTAGAGTTTTTAAAAGTTTACCATTGTCTCTGTCCTTCTTATGCTAAGTTGCATAGACAATAACTCTCTCTTTAACAACTGCCTTCATAGCTTTCCAAACTATGGAGAGGTGGATACCTATGGTTTGGTTTTCTTTAAAGTAAAGCAACATCTCAGCCTTTAATCATTCCTGGACATGCTGAGTCAACAGGAGGGATGTGTTGAGTCACCAAGTGTTGCGTTTACCCACTGGGTTACCTAATGGCCATTGTAAGGATACTCAGGAAGGTATCCCATGTAATCAGTGACCACGATTGAGCACTATCAAGAAGGATGTTTCAGTCACAGCACTTTTACACATGGCTTCCAGCAGGGGAGGGTGGCAGGATAGGGGGTCAGTGACTATAGCAACAGGATGTCGCTATGTATGGATGCGCACGAGGGGGAGTGGGGAGTGACCACACTGTGCAATGGGCAGAAGGGGAGGAAGGGCTAGTGGGACACAGTGAGATGGTGGGCTGCAAAACTGGCCATGTAGCATGGTGGGTGGTGGTAGGCTAGAGCTGGAAGGGTGCCAGGTTCAGTTCTGGGCATGTTCATTTTTTGCACCGGGTCACATTTATTTTTTTCTTAATTTTTCACCCCCTCCGGAGTTGAGAATCCTTTAGTAGGGTGGTCTGGGGGGCAAATCCCCCCATGGGGGTGTGTGGGGGGCATAGCCCCCCACATGAAACATTAAAACGTAAGTGTCCGGTGCTGTCTTGCTGTGCTCCATGAGTCTACATCACCAAAATTAATTTTCAGTGATGTAGACTCACCCAAACAATGATCGCTGTTACACAGTCTCCTTTATCACAAGGAACGCTTGAGAGTGATCCAACAGAAGAGTGTTCTGAATCTCCCTTTTCCAAACCACTGGTAGTAATTTTTGTGCTATCTGTATCATATCAATCCTGCTGTAGGTTTGGTGCACAGGTGACTTGAATGTGTAACCCTTTTGCTGGCCATAGGTCACCCTCCATAAGTCTATTAATCCCGGTGAAAGGCACATCTGCTGCACTTGAAGAGCTATGATGAAATCATGTTGGGAGTCCCTACTCATCCTATGTAGGTGGGGCTGAAAAGGCAAATTAACATCACCCCCAAAGTAGCATTACTTTGAGTGTAGACCAGTGCATGAAAGACCTGCTCAAAGAAGGTTAGTGAAGAGTTATCAGGGGCATATATACAGTACTATCCAATGTTAGGTTTTCTTGTTGGAAGGAACCAAAAATATAATAATTCTTTTCTCTTTATTTCTACTGTATGTAAAGCTTGGATGCCCAAGGGTAGACCTGTGGCAGAGAGTATAGTTACTCCATCACTCCTTATAGTCTGTGCATTGTAGTAAACCTGTCCCACTCACACACTTTTTAACCTTTCTGCCCCTTTTGAGTCTAACTGTGCTTCCTGTATCACAGCAACATCACAACACATATTCATAAGTTTGGTAAGCACCTTGCATCTCTTTATTAGACAGTGGAGGGTTTTCACATTCCAAGATATAATGCACAAGTTGACATAGGATGCCATGGTATGCACAAGTAGGTGTGGAGTGCTGCTCCCTGCACAATCAAGTGACACTATACACAGGGCAAGAATACTGACTGATATATTAGATGATCTGTCTCCCCCACTGGAATTTATAGAGGAATAATAAGAAATTAAATATACATGAAAGAAAAGGATTATTTCTTGCATGGTGTGCAGCTAGTATGCAGATTCTGTTGCAATAGACTAACCATAACAGAGTCCTGGCTACCATCTACCTCCTAACTGAGGTATGGAGGCTGCTTCTATCTTAAAATTAAAGTGTGTGAGGGAGGTATTTAAAATGGGATGGGGGTTCTCTCTTTAGAACCAAACTACTTGGGGGGCATACACTTTTGGGAAAGATTTGGAGTGGGGTCAAATTTCAAATCCCCAAGAAAAGAGTAAAAAGAGGGGTATGAATGAAAGAGGTGGATAGTCTTTTCAAGAGTTCCTTATAGTCCAGAATGGGGAGAAATTAAATGGGGAAAGAAAAGAGTGAGAAAATTAAAAAAAGGGGGTCTTCTAAGATTGTAGGCAGAATATGTCTGCCCTACTCACCATTAAGTAGCAGTTAGTAGTCAATTTTTCCATGACTTAGCGGGGCAGTGGGGTCAACATTATATGCATAGTATAGACCACAGTAACTCTTAGTTAGAAGAATATACAAATTTTGAGTTGTGTTATTGGTGAGACTTATAGTTCGGTTCACATGATATACCTGAGTAAAATGTATACAATAGTTGTCAGTTCTGGCTGGTACTTTTTTTCCCCTCAAGCACTGCTGGCTTTCTCAAATTCATCACTGAGTGAGCTTAAGTTCAGCAACCATCAGATAGCTCAGGTCTGGCTGGTAATCAAACCTAGTGATCAGCTGGGGAACGAGGTGTGAGGTCCACTGGTTAGTAGACAGGTTAAACTATATGGTATATATACCTAGTCCCAGAACAAAGAGCAACAACAACAACAACAAAGAAACTCAGACAATGTTTTTAGGGTAAATAGACATGGCTGATAGTCCAGCAAGTGTCTTTACCCTATTTGAGAATGGTATGCTGACCTGAATTAGGGAACCTGGGGGGAAGGAGGGAATAACAGCAGTTGCTAGATGCATTGCATACTCTGCAAGCTTGATTGTACTGGCACAAAGGGACAACAAAACCATTTCATTTATTCACAGAATCTAAGTCACACACACACACACACACACACACACACACACACACACACACACACACACACACACACACAGGCACATATTGTGTTAACAGGATGCTCCGACATTTGTTTACCAAACAAAGCATGGGGCAAAGTACTTGAGATGCACAAAATCATTTCTGAGATTTCCTATGTCCAAGCATAACTTGGTGGTGGTGAAAAAGGGCAGGTTTGCTCATCCAGCTTACAAGTATAAAAAATAAAAATGAAATGAAATGAAATTCCAGTCTTAAAGCTTGCTTCCAAGCCCCAGTCTTACCCAATATAACTTAATCAGTAGTGAGTGTTATGCCATCATGAGTAAGAGATGCTATTAAGTCCCCAGCCCTGAGGGATTGCAACAGCTTAGTCCCCTTGAACCAGAGAATATTGCACAACAGAGGGACTTTGAAAGAAATAGTGACAGCAGTGCTTATATACCACAACAGGCAGCAAATGACGTGGACTATTTGGAATCAAAGTCAATACTGTCCAAGTTCATTGCCACTGGGGATTTCTTAGGGCATGCTGCATGGCTTTGTTGGCTGCTGCTGTGGTATTGCGACTACTGTTTTTTCCATTTAAAGGCATGCAAAGAACCTCTGGGTAATGGAGGATATACCTGATTCCTCAGTTCTGGAGGCCATTCGTGATGGTGCTGAATGCGTGCCTTTCATCAAAGACCAAACAGTAGTAGTCAGAGAAAGCGAAAATTCTGTGGTTTACCACTTCCATGTTTGTTGAGTTCTTGGGCTGCTTTGAGTATTATGTCTTGGTCCTGGCACCTCAGGAGTCTGAAGATGATCATACCTGGTTTGTCTGTAGCAGTTGCTGCTGTTGGTTTCTTCTCCACATGTTGCACTCTGTCCATTTTTGAATCAATGTTGGCACCAAGGTACAGCCAGGTTGGACAAGTTCACCATATATATTACTGTGCATCCTTTCCTTCTACTCCTTCAGGGATCCCTACCAGCAACTCATTGTTTCCTCAATAAACTTGGTTATCAAGCTTTTCTGTCAAGTTCTGGATCCCTTTTTTGAGATTGTCGCCTCTAAGCGTGGGGTTTCCATTGCTACCACTCTGTCCTCCATTTTCAACAGGCATCCAGTTTGGCAAGTAACCGAGTCCTGGACAGTGCCCACCGTTTTATTTATTTAGAAACATACTCTTTGACAGCAGATAAGGAGCACTTGGCACACCCAATCTGCCCTTTTCCCTTCCTATTGGATAAGCTGCAGATTCTAGTTAACCAACAGCCTACTTGCTGCAACCCCCCACTACAATTGCCTTATGTCTGTCCCATGCATGTTTGAATTCCCCCACTGTTTTAGACCCAACAACCTTCCCAGGAAGGCAGTTCCATGCATCCACCACTCTCTCTGTGAAAAAAAATTTCCTCACATTACCCCTGAGCCATCCCCCCTCTATCTTTAAATTGTGCCCCCTTGTTCTTACACATCTCTTTTTCTGAAAGATGCTACCCTCCTGGACTTTGTTGATTCCCTTGAGGTACTTAAAAGTTTCTATCATGTCCCCTGTCCCTCCTTTCATCAAGGGTATACATATTAAGCTCTCTCAGTCTCTCTCTTCATATGGTTTCTGATGCAGACCCTGCACCATTTTAGTTGCCCTCCTCTGGACTGCTTCCATCCTGTCTATATCCTTGCGTAGATGGGGTTTCCAAAACTGCACACAGTATTCCAGATGGGGTCTCACCAACTGTCTGTACAGAGGAATAACCACTTCCCTTTTTCTACTTGTGATACCCCTTCCTATGCATCCCAGTATCCCCCTGGCTCTCCTTACTGACTTCTCACATTGCTTACCCACCTTTAGGTCATCTGATATGACTACCCTCAAGTACCTTTCCATTTCTGTTGTTGTTACTACCTCCCCTGCTATTGTGTACTCTTCTCCTGGGTTTTTGTTTCCCAGGTGCATTACTTTGCACTTCTTTACATTGAATCTAAGTTGCCATATGTCTGACCATTCCTCCAACCTTGCCAAGTCACTTCTCATCCTTTCTAACCCCCCTTGTGTATCAACTCTGTTTCAGATCTTTGTGTCATCTGCAAAGAGGCATACCTTTCCATCCAGACCCTCTGCAATGTCACCTATAAAGATGTTAAAGAGGACTGGACCCAGTACTGAGCCTTGAGGTACTCCACTAGTAACCCCCCTTTCTTCGGAATGTGTTCCATTCACTGTTACCTTCTGTGTCCTGTTGTGCAGCCAGTTTGCTAGCCAGGCTACCACCCTGGAACCCACTCCCAGGCTGGCTAACTTAATTATTAGTCTTTTGTGCGGGACTGTGTCAAATGCCTTGCTAAAGTCTAGGTAGGTTATATCTATAGCTCCTCCCTGGTCTATTACTTTGGTCACCCAGTCAAAGAAATCAATTAGATTCATCTGACATGACCTTCCTGCTGTAAATCCATGCTGCTTTGGGTCCTGTGCCCCACTGGCCTCTAGGTACTCAACAGTTCTTTCTTTCAGAAGTGATTCCATCATTTTCCCTACAACTGAGGTCAAACTTACAGGTCTGTAGTTTCCTGCTTCTGCCTTGCTCCCACTTTTGTGAAGGGTAATCACATCTGCCCTCCTCCAGTCCTCAGGTACCACCCCATCCTCCCATGATTTGTTAAAAAGTGGGGTCAGTGGTGTCACTAGGTCCTCCCTTAGTTCTTTTAGGATTCTGGGGTGAATCCTGTCAGGCCCCATTGCTTTGTCCACCTTAAGTTTTACGAGTTCTTTCAGGACTCTTTCTTCTGTAAATGGACTGGTGTCAACCCCCCTACCCAGAGTGCTTCTATTGTCTGGTTTGGTAACTCCTCCTCATCTTCTTTTGTGAATACTGAGCAAAAGTATTCATTCACTATCTCTGCCTTTTCACTGTCTCCCTCTGCCCACCTCCCCTCTCCTTTATTAATCTTCACTATTTCTCCCTTAACCTTTCTATGCTCCCTAATGTACCTATAAATGGTTTTATCCCCCTTTTTAACTGAGTTGGCTATTTTTTCCTCGGTTTGGGCCTTTGCTATTCTGACTGCCTTCCCCACTTCTTTCTGCTTTAATTGTTATAGTTCCCTGTCGTGCTCCTTCTGTGATTCCTTATACTTTTTGAATGCAGCCTTTTTTTCCTTAACCTTCCCTGCCACCTCTTTTGAGAACCACAGTGGTTTTTCACTCTGCTTTGTTTTCTTTATTTGTTTCACACAAAGGCTTGTTGCCTCTATGATAGCAGTTTTGATTTTTCTTCATTGTTCTTCCACCCGTCCTTTTTGGCAATTTGCTAGTGCATTCCTCAGGTATTCACCCATTTTGCCAAAGTTGGCCCTTCTAAAGTCCAGTATCCTTGTTTTTGAATGGCTTGTCTCCATGGTTGTGCTTATTGTGAAGCACACTGTGTAGTGGTCACTTGTTCCCAGATGTCTACTGACTTCTAAATTTGTGATCCTCTCTCCATTTGAGAGTACCATGTCTAGTATTGCTCCCTCCCGAGTAGGTTCCAGCACTAGCTGTCTAAAGCCTGCCCCCTGCAGGGCATCGAGAATGACCCTGCTCTTGAATGTGGCTGCAGTACATGTTATCCAGTTAACATCTGGCATATTCAGGTCCCCAATCAACAGTATCTCCCCTTTTTCAGCCATTTTGAGAATGTCCTCTATCATTTTCTTGTCCATTTCCTCCCCTTGAGACGGGATCTGTATACAACCCCCATGCGGATTGTGATGCTATTCCCTGTCTCCAAGGTGACCCAAAGTGCCTCTTGTTCTCCCCCTTTACTTTTTAGTTCTGTAACTTTGATCCTTTCCCTTATGTATAGAGCTACTCCACCTCCTCTTTTACCCTCCCTGTCCCTTCTGTAGACTGTGTACCCAGTATGTTGACATCCCAGTCATGGTTCTCCATGTACCATGTTTCCATGACTGCCACAATATCCAGTTTTTCATCTTCCATCAGGGCTACTAGCTCAGGAAGCTTGTTTCCCAGATTACGGGCATTGGTACTCATTGCCCTCCATTTCATGTTGGCTTTATCCTTTTTTCCCCCATCCCTGCTCTTATTGCCCTTGTCTATTTTCCATTTACCCCTGTCCTGCCCTCTGTTGAGCTCTGTACCTCAGTGTTTACCTTACTACCTGCCATGTTTTGTGGAGGAGGCTTGAAATTTCCTACCTCTTATCAGCACCTCCCCCCTTGGCTAGTTTAAAAGCTTGTCAAGGAAGCTTTTAAACCTGTCATTTAGGAGCCTGCTTCCCTTCATGTACAGATGCTGACCATCGTGCCAGTATAGACCTTCATCTCTCCAGGTGTACCCCCTGTCCCCAATGAAGCCAAAGCCCTGTGCTCTGCACCAGTTTTGCAACCATTCATTAAACTGCATGGTGTGCAGTACCCTAGCCTCATCCCTGCCATGGACTGGCAGCACCTCTGAGAAGGTAACCATGCTTGCTACCTGTCTGAGGCCCCTCCCCAACTCCACAAATTCATCCTGCACTGCACTGATTCCTTGCCTAGCTAGGTGATTTGTCCCAAGGTGGACAATGATATCTAGTTCCCTCTCCTGTGATGCTGCTTCTGCAATCATGAGGATTCGCTTCTTGTCCCTCCAAGCCATGGCACCAGGCGACTGTACTCCCTCCTCCCTTCCCAGTTCTACCCCCATAACAATTGGTCCCCTATCAGAAGCTGTTTCTTTCCCCTGTGGTGTCCCTTGCCACCCTTTTGTGGGTTTCCCTTGTGGATGTCCTCAGCATTCTTCTTGGTCTCCACTGAGGGTGCCATCATAGAGGAACCTTGCTTTGCCAGACTGGCGTATGATTTGTGTAGAGGTACAACTAGGTTTAGTTTTTGTTGACCGGGTAAGTGCACTAGACATATTCTGCCTATTTTCAGGCACGGCCCAGGGGAAGGGGATACAGATGAATGCCAACTGACCTTGAACCAGATTAAGCTGTTGGTGGTATTTTTAGTGACTGGTGGGAAATTTGGCCAGGGCACCGGGGAAATTCCCCTATTCTTTTTGGCAGGTGGATCTGTTGAGCTGGGAGAGTGTGTGAGCCTAGTCAGATGGAGCAAGATAATAGAAAAGGAGGATGGGAGATGCCTTGCTTGGAGCAGCATGACCAAGGCAAGGGGAATGGTGTGGCTGGAATGCACCCTAGTGGTGGCCAGCAGAGCACACCGACCCCCTTGTGTTTTGGATGGACATCCGATGGTGCCTTTTTGCACCAGAAAATTGGAGACGTCAGCAGGTTTTACTGAAGCAGTTCCCCCAATGGAAGCCCTGGAACCTGCCAGCTTTAATCTGCCCATAGGCGGAGCAGAGGTTTCAACAGTCTGTTCAAACATGGATGTAGCAGTTGAGGATTGGAATTCCCTACAAGAAAAACAATGTCTTTTAGAAAAAGCGGCTGACGATGTTAAACGGGCACGGCAGGAAGTAGCGGAGGAACTGAAGAAACGCAAAAGGCCGGAGGTCAATTCCCCCACTGAAGTCTCATGTACTGTGACAAAATTGTTTATTACACCTGACGCCCAACACTTGGTGTCAGAAGGATCCCTTTCTCAGGCCAAAATTCAGCAGGCTGAAGCCTCTCAGCAGGCATGGTTCCCAAAATCAGCCCTAGAGAAAGTGGGCTGGATTCAAATCAACACAGGCGAGTGGGTTGTGGACCCCAAAATACCTCTGCCAGGGGTATCTGGGGTGGGAATTTCAAAGGAAGATGGCAGTATCCCCCACACTACTGACGGGGTTGAGTCTTCGACCTTGCTTATACCAGAGAAACTGAACTCCTGCTCACAGCTGGAATCTCAGCACAGCTTGCCTGCAGCTGTCCACAAGATGTCTGACACTACCCAGCTTGATTCACTACCAGTTCCTGCAGAGCAGGTTAGTTCTATACCATATTCTCCTACTGAAAACCCTTTGCAGGATGAGGCCCTAGAGGTGGCTGATGTGGGGGACGACCTAGTATGAAACTTGGCCCAGACCTTGGCTCCTCTTCCAGAGGTCGAGCATCCTGCTTTGCTTGAAGCTGTACCTACTTATGCTAGTCTATTTCATAAGCCTGTGTCTTTGGCAAAATGCAGAAATACTGTCAGGCTCAGGTTTTTTGGGCCCCATTGACACCATGCCTGACCGATTTTATGTTGGAAGGGATTTAATTAAACAAATCTTGGGGTTTTCCCCTTATGAGGTGTATGCCTTAATTCACACTCCGGGGGATAACACCTCTGATATTAGTTTTGGATCTCCAGATCTGCTGAACAGATTCTGGATGAAGTATGCACTGTTAAAAACTAATCCAGCTTGGTCTCACTTTCAAGCTATACCTCTTACGAAACAATCATTTAAAGTTATAACTGTCCTGTTTAGGAATGAAGGGGTGAACGTGGAAGATATGTCCTATTGGTTGGAGAAGAAGTGCAAAATTCAAGGTGACCCAGAGCCCATCCTTGATTCGGAGGGTTTCTAGAATGGGGTCTGGAGGTACAAAGTAAATCTACCACAAACTGAGGAGGGGCTGCAACATCTCCCTAGTTGTTTTTATTTGGGACGTGACAAAGGTTTCATATTTTATCCTGGCCAACCTCAACACTGTTATAAATGCAGTTCTGGCAGATACCTCACCAGAACCTGTGATACAGTTAAATGTGTGCAATGTGGGCAATTGGGACAGCTGATGATGGATTGCCACCACCCCCAAAGTGCTCCTTATGGGATGAAAACCATGCTTTTACAGATTGCCCTTGGGCAGCACACAATAAAGCTAGTGAGGATTTTTGTATCCAGGATTTCTACATTAACACTGCTGTTAAGGCAGCCCAATGTCAGAGGCCTCATTCTCACCCCCCCTCCAGAGCAACTAGTGGAAACACCCCCTTTAATTCAAGAAAAGAGACCTAACATTGGGGGATCTCTGGACGCTCGGGAGACAGGGGTACCCAAGGAGGATTCTGTGGCAATAGGACCCTGTACTCCCTCTGAAGGACAGTCTAAGACCTCTGGCTCTATGCCCCCTTCTACTGTGGTCACAAACAGACGTAGAAGTTTGCGGCTTAATAATTTGGGGAAAAAGTTAGGGGATGTATCCAATCTCCCCTTGCAAAATTCTTATTCGATCTTGCAGGAGGATGCAGGAACTGGATCAGACTGTGCATCATTACAATCATCCCAACCAGAAGGAGCCTCAGATGAGGAGCCAATTGAAGAAGTCTCAGATTTAGCAAAAAAGAAAAAATCTTGATTGGGTTCGATGAAATGGTTGAAAAAGAAATGAAGACAGGGTTTGTAGTCTAGGGACAAGTTAAATAATGCTTAATGGTGGGAGGTCTGTTTTTCTGTTTATGGCAGGGTTTTATCACATTACAGTGGCTTCTTTAAATGTGAACAGTATTCAATTGGACAGAAAGAAACTATTGATTTATTCTTTCTTTGAGAAGGGAGAACAAGATGTGGTATTTTTACAGGATACCAGGTTGCACACGACTGCCGATATGGAACAGGCCTCAACAGGATGGAGATGCGGTGTGGCATACTGGTCCATAGGGGAGGAATTATGCAGTGAGGTGGGGATTTGCGTTAACAACCCTACTGCCCAGCTAGTAAATATGGTAGATATTTATCTGGGCAGAGTATTGCTGTTAGACATAATTTTGTGTGGTTTACAATGTCGATTCATTAATGTCTATGCACCACAAACTAAAGCAGCAAGGATTGCTGTGTTTAGAGATAGCCAGCTATTTTTATTTACATCAAAATATGTGTTTTTGGGAGGGGATTTTTAATTGTAGTAGGTATAAGACTGATCGTGGAATGAAAACTAGTAAAATATATTGTGATGCTAACTGTTTAAATGATTTATTATGCTAAACTGGCTTGATAGATGTGTTAGCATTATCAGGGGAACCAAAAAAAAAACTGTTTTCAAAATAACAAAGCAACCAGAATAGATTTGTGGTTTTTGTCTGACTTTTTAGAGGTAGTAGATACTAAAACACAACCGGTAGCCCCCTCAGACCATGCAGTGATATAAGTTACTGTGGCAAGTCATAAGAAAATGCACCATGGCCCCAGGTACTGGAGACTAAATTAAGAATTATTAACCCTACCAACAGTGGCAGAAGGTCTGGTGGCTTTACTCAATGCTCAAAAATCAGTTTTATGTTTGTATGATACGTATAGACACTGGTGGGAGGATACCAAAAAAGAGATTAAAACTTACTTTTGAATAATAGGTAAAATAAATGAGAAACAAAAGACTAACACTTATCAGAAACACAGAGAGGAATTTCAAGATCTGCTGTCTCAGGCAGCGTTGGGCAATAAGGCTGTGCTTCCTGCTCTGGGAAAAGTAAGGAAACACCTGAATGATACACAATATAATAGACTGAAGTCTCTTGAACAGGAGAGGAGGTTTGGGTCGCAGGGGAAGAAGGATTTTATGAATCCATACCATTTCTGTACCCAACAGAGACTTCAGAAACATATGGACATAGTCAGGGATGCATAGGGGAAGTTATGCACATCCAGAGATGACATCCTAAAGCTACTGGTTGAGCACATCGATGCTTTATTTGCCCACCCAGTTTCTGAACCTAGTACACACAGACTTTGGTTAGAGCAGTGCAGACTACCGCAAGTTTCTCCTGAGAGACAATACATGTTGGTGTCACGTTTTACACCTCAGGAGATCTTGGCAGTTTATGCACAATCAAAAACTGGCACAGCCCCTGGAAAAGATTTTTTTAAATGTTCGTCTATGCTAATTTAAGACCTTTATTAACACACAGTGATAAATTGTGGCTGCCTTGGGTATTAGATTTCCTTGGCAATATCTCTCAGATTTGGCCATCACACACAGGTATCCCACGACAACAATCCCTTCAGCATCTCCCTGCGATTTTTAAGGTATGCTTTAGGAAAATAAAATTATGGGGCCTAGCAAAAGAGTATGTATGGAATCAGGGGAGGAAAGAGTTAAGTGATTTTATTATACAAAAATGTTTTTCAGGAGATGGCTCACTTTGATACGTATCCCCTCCAGGATAAACTTCTCATGGGTAAATTGTTGGTTTCACCAAGAATCCCTCATTATATGTTGGATGTCCTCTGGCTTTCTCTTCTTGGGAAATTGAATGTGAGGGGAAATCTGAAGTACAAACAAATATCAGAATGGTACTGCCCTAGAGATACATGTTCTACAATGGCTGAAACTATGGAACACCTATTTTTAGATTGTCCCTTTGTGCAGGGTCTTTGGCAAACCTTGAGGAGGTGGTGGCCCTCTTCACCTTTTTATAATATGACATTAGAAATACTTTTGTTGGGTATCCTACCTTTTCTGTGGACAAAACATGATAGAACAACTTTGTGGCTACTTTTATTCTGTTTTAAATTCTATATCTGGTATGTGCATTGTAGGTTGACAATTCAACAACTATTGTTTACATCTGATGAATTATTCCACATGGTGAAGCATTCTATTAAACAGCAAACAGCCCAAGACTCTAATGTAGTTTCACCCAGCATATTTCACTCATGCTGTGCTTGAATAGACTGGTTATGATTTCTATTCATTGTATTCTGAGTGGTACCCTTCCTTTATTGGGTGGGTATGATTCCAGTGTTTATGTAGTGATTTTCAACTGTGTCTTGCTTTCTCCTTTTAAGTTTATATGAAGAAATACTGTAGTTTATTTTAGTTTCTGGAGTTCACTTTTGGGGGAATATTGTTATTAAACATTATAATTTATCAGGGTATGTCAGTCATACTCTTTTTGCTTTTCTTTGCAGTATTCTTTAATTATGTTTTTGTGTTAATTTACACTGTGTGTATTTATTTGTTGTTGAAGTTCTATTAAAAATTCCCCTACTCTTTTAGTGGGGATGGGAAGGGGCGTGACACAATACGTATTATTTAGATTTGATGTTCATGTATGATGCAATACTTCTTTCTGTTTCTGATTTCTTTTATTATGAATTTTTTTATATGACGTAATGCATTGTTGTATGTTTCGTTTGAAGTTTTGAATAAAAATTCCCCTACTCTTTTGGTGGGGGGCAGGGTTTGGTTTGGTTTTGCGTGGGGGTTTTGGTATGATGAAATACTTATTTCTATTATTGATTTTCTTTACTATATGGTTGTATGATGTAATACTGTTTTATATGTATTGTTTCTTATGGTTTAAATATAAATTCCCCTACTCTTTTAGTAGGGGTCAGGGGGGTATTTTAGTTTAGGATTTCATTTTTGGGGGTCTAAGCACTAGTCACAAGCAACCTAGGCATAGTAGGGATGTAATACTTATTTGATTTCTGTTATTTTATGATTTCTAGATTATTTTGTGTGAATTTAACATTTTCTGTTATTATTTGTTGTTGAAGATTTAATAAAAATCTCCCTACTCTTTTCAAGAAGTGCCATGGGATCTTTAACATCCACCTGAACTACCACCAGAACAGGCAGCACAAGCAGGTTTTATGGCTTCAATATTTGCATCCATATAATCTAAAAGATCTGTTTCTAGCTTGTGTCCCTGGAACTATTCTCTGGTGGAGTATGGTATTGCTGGGTTATTTTCCAGAGTGGCTTACCAGAGGGTGGTGACATTTCAAACAACTTGGGGAGCTTCTAAGTCTCTTCTGACAGTCAATATTCATCAGGTTCACTCAGCATGTTTTTTCTCACTTAATCCTGTTCTCTCCACCAGGATCAGTGTACAATCTAAGGCAGAAATAGAAGGACTTCTAGTAAGGGTAACCAGGAGCTGAATGGTTAGGTGGCCAACTTGCCTAGGTCCTTACAGGACCTCATGGAAAGGGTTCTTAAAGGTCTTAAGGTTTTAAAGATGAACAAATCATCAGGCCCTGATGTATGCACTTAGTGGTCCTTAAAGAAAAGAAAAACAGCAGAAACTGAGACATTTGTCACAATAAAAAGCTCAGCCTAGCAATGATGGGTTGCAAATATATAAGGTTTTTTATTTGGGTGCATTCAGACACAAAATGTGGTAGCACACACTAGGAAACTTAAGGAAACTGGTCTAGCCCTGGAACATACACATGCAGTTCTGCCCAACATTTCCTTAAGAATAAGGGTCATGCCAGCAGACTGGATGGTGGCTGAAGTACTTATAGTGTACAAGAGTGGAATATGAATGATTCTAGAAGCTACAGGAAGAATCATCTAAACTCCATTGTGGGCAAACACCTGGAGACAACTATCAAACAAAAGATAATGAAGTTCCTTGAACAATGTGGGTGAAATCACAAAAAGCAGCAAAGATTCATAAGAGGCAGGTTGTGTCAGACTAATTTGATAGACTTGTTCAGTTCCATAACAAAGCCAGCAGACAGGGGTCTGGCAGCTGATATTCTGCACCTGGATTTCAGTAAGGCCCTTGATTCTGTGCTGCAGTGGAGACTAATCAAGAAGGTGGGGGAATCTGCAAATAGGCAAAAGCCTCACCAGGTGAATAGGTAACTGGTTAGTAGAGAGGACTCATAGGGTGATCCTAAATGGCAATCTTTTGTCAAGTCAGGCAGGTTATAAGAGGGGTCCATTAGGGCAATGATGTAATGCCAAGAGAATTTCTGGGGGCGCTCAATTGAATATTAGTCTACAGGAAGTATTACAAAACTACACTCCTACAGACTTTCTCAGCTCAAAAGAACACTACTTGGGTGAGATTTAGGGGACATGTCCCCTTCCTGGGGCCTATGGGCATGGCAGCCCTGCCTTAGGGCTCAGTCCTGGAAACCACACTCTTCAGTATGTACCTTAGTGATATTGGGGAGGGCTAAGGGGAAGATGCCTCTCTGTGGACAGTATGACAATCTGGGAATGGTAATATCCTGAAGAATGTGGAAAAATGAGAAAAATACTAAGACATCTGATAGTTGAAGATCAACACCAAGAAGTATAAGGTGATGTACGTAAGAAAAAAAGAATCCTGAAATAGATTACTAGATTAATAGGGTGCAGGTGGGACACACTACAGATGAAAGGGATTTAGGGTTGTTATCTGTGACACCCTAAAGTCTACTTTGCAGTATAGTAAGGCTTACAGGAAAGCCAGTAGAATGTTGGGGTATAAAGGTAGGAGCTTTAGGAGCAGGAGGAGGGAAAATATACTTCCCCTGTACAGGTCCCTGGTGAGGACAAACCTTTAGTACTGTATTCAGTTCTGCCCACATTTATAGAAGGACCAAGACAGGTTCGAGACAACCCAAAAGAGGGCGATGTAAATAAAAATGTGCAAAGTTGGTAAACGTCACTCCATGAAATAATTTGCAGTATGCCACATTTGAGAAGTGCTGATTTAGCAAGGTTTTGGCAGGCGAATTAGCTCTTTTTCAGGAGAAGTTATGCAAATTCATTGGCAGAATTGTAACTTCACTTGACTTCACCTGAAATTCACCTGACAAAGTGTCATTTCCCCAGGAAAACTCAATGCAATGTGGCAAAGTGACAAAGTGGGCAATTTGCGGCGAAATTATTCTCAAAGACAATTTTGCAACTTTGTCAGAACTTCACCAGTGAAGTAAAACTTTGTAACATCTTTAAATATACTGTAAATAATGTAGGGTCAATAGGAAAAATCATACCAGGAAAGGTTGCAAAGACTATTTATTCCCTAAAGGCCAGATAATAAGGAGGGGATATGATAGAAAACTTAAATTTTACATATAATCAACAGTATAGACTCCTCAGCACTGTCCAAAAGAAATAAGATCTCATATTCATGGGTTAAAAGTACAAGCCAGTGGGGTCAGTTTCAGACCTGGCATGAGGAATTGCTTCTTTGAGGGATGGGTGATGGACAAATGGAACAGTTTGCCTAGCAGTGTGGTAAATGCTAAATCTGTAGTCAGGTTCCAGTCAGGATGGGACAAGTTCAGTGACCGAGTGGTTGTGGTGGTGGGGGGGGGGGGGGTATACAAAAGGAACATGGTTTCATGAAGTAAGCATGCTCCATCTAGTTTTACCTGCTGCACTCATTCACAAAGGTCTCCATGCAAACTGTATGGACTAGAAGTCTTCCTCTATCTATAAATTTCTATGTCCATGTTTCTGTTTCTTTCCTTTCGGTCACATAACCAAAATGTAACATTAAAAACAAATATGATAGAAACCAGGGCTGTATTGTACTGATAGATAGATGGAGCAATTGAGAAGCCTTGCAGAAATTATATCATGCTTACAAGTACACTTGCAGCTTGGTGGTAACAATTATATAGTGCTGCAGTCTGGGACTCTGTCTAACCTCAAGAATGGCTAGTCCCTAGCAGGGAATGAAGAAAATAAATCCATTTTCCATTATTGTAATACCTCACTTTGATAACCACTAAAATGTAAGTCAAGCAAAGCCCTTAAGGTTGGGAGCTAAAGTACCTTGTCATAATTAGAAAGGCACACAGTGCAGACTGAACAGGATGCCCTGACATAAAAGGAAGATGTAGACTATTTAGAACCGACTGGAAATGGCATAATTACTTTGGTTCAATAAATAATTTCTGGTAATACAACAATAATCTTACATTGCTTAAATTACATAGATAATACTGCAGTCTGTTGGGGCTACTATTTTTTTATTATAAATATTAGAACTTACAGAGCATAAGAAGGGCAGAAAGCAAAATCTATGGAAACTGATTTACACAATAAAAGCTTTAGTATTCCATGGGTGCCTTTTTCTCTTTGTTAATGGAAGTGCTACAGTCTAATTTTTCTCACACTTAGCAGCATCCTTAATTATATCACTGTTCAAGCTACAAACGCTGTACTTGACATCACATAAATCTGAGTCTAAATTGGTTTGTGACTAAATTGTGAAAGGGATCAATGGATTCATTTACACTGATTCCCTGTTCTTTTACTGAAGACGTGCCTGCACATGCAAAGACTGCGATTATCAAATTTGAAACAGAACCTCTCGATTATCCCTGTAACACAGTGAGTCTAAAAAGCAAAGAAAAACAAATGAAGAATTAAACTTTGAGCTTGACTTGTACCTGTCACTCCTTTTGCAGCTTAATCTGTAAGGCAAACAAGGTGTGGCAGGTTTCATTTTCTTGCTGTTTACAGTAACTGACATTTCATAGCATGGCTGACTTCTACAGATGCTTTGTTAAGAAAAAAAAAGCAAAAACAAAAATACACAAGGAGACCATGTCAGTCATTACCATTTAATTTGGTTTTCAATGAGACTGTATCAACGTCAAGTTCAAGTTAATTAACAATATTATAAGTTACATGGTTTCAAGGGAACCCTCAGATAAAAAAAATATACATATATACAGTATATATTGGCTGTGGGGTTTAAAGCTTTAGTGAACATGCTTTCTCCAGCTCTACAAGTTTGAAATTGCTAAAGGGGTTCATGCGTTAATTGTTTTAATACTGTACATCAATCACAGATGGAAACAGATATGCAAAAATTGTGGGGTAAGTTAACTGCAGAAACTACATTATCGCAAAACTGTCACAACGCCTTTCCATCTAGAGTACATAAGATTGCATTTATGTTTTGTTTACTAGGTAAGCACACTAGGCAAAAATTGCCTATTTTCAGGTAAGATGCCAACTAGAGCACATTGGAGGCATCTCATTTTTGATTTCCCCTAGTTATTGTTGCACAAAATATGCTACAACCTATATACTGTTTAATTGGTTACCTAGAATTTCCTGCTGCTGTCACTACCATTTTTTTTCTTTTGTTCCAAAGAAGGTTTCAGTAGAAAAAAGAAGAGGCATACATTTCACATATTGTACGAGTGTCCATGGAGATGTGATTAAGTAGAATTCATTGTTGTATACATTAACTGTCATATTGAGGGGACTTAATTGTATACTCAGGGTTGGAGCACGTGTCAGTATACTGTATGAAATATTAATGTCTTACAGTATGTTAAAACATGTTTTATATCATCCTGTTTAGATTTATGCTTATATGTTCCTATACTGTATATAAAAGGTGATATTACAATATAATATGTTTATAAATACAGCAAGAGTTCAGTGTATTAGGATTATAAACTTATCATAATAGGAATGCAGTTCATTATTAGCATTAGTGTTCAAAAACATGAATGCTAATATTAAAATAACTACTAGCATTAGTGTTCAAAACACTATTCTTTGCTGTATTGAAAAAAAATAATCTTATTTAATGGCTCCCAGCACAATTTGATTAACAGGGGATAATTATATTTATCTCCACATGCAAGGATACGCTCAATAACTCATTAATGATGAAGCCACAACTACTTTAGGTTATGAAGTCTAATCCTTACCAGTTTTTATAAATATGAATACCCCAACACAGGTAATTGCATAGGCTATATATACAGTACCCTGGCATTTTGAGGGGTATCTTTGGTTAACTTTATAATGAATATTTAACTGCTCCTGCATGAGTGCAGCTCCGGAAACTCAGCATTAGAAAGCAACAATGCCTTTGTGATGCCATCACACATTGTCAAAACTGCTCTCCCATTGGTTAAGACTGTCATTATGACATACACACATAAGAAAAAAGGTTATTGTTTTGTTTGTGTCATTTACATTTGCATAAAAATAGCATACTCTTTTTCAAGTGCAGTTTGTGTGGTATCTGGCCAAGATAACAAGGTTTATTTTCACTGGCTATTCCAACTCTATGTTAATATGACTGGAGCCAATTGGATGAATGGATTTCTATCTATATCTATATCTATAGCTACTGTATATCTATATCTATATCTACATTCTACATTTACATCTACCTATCTACCTGTCATATTATCCCTGTCTGTCTGTCTGTCTATCTATCTATCATTTGTAAAAAACTATGTTAATGCACTAGTTAGGGCTGAGGATAAAGCAAAAAAAGTGGAGAAATATGATGGTAGGGTTTCCAACCCTATCACTCCACCCCCACCCTACACATACCAAAGGGCATCGGGGGGGTGCCTTGGGGTCATCAGCCATAATGTTCACCCCATTCTTCTATACTGTATCCATCTCAGTGTGTTTACTTATGGAATGGAGTGAGCATTATGGCCAATGACTCCATGGCACAGGGGTTGGGTGTTAGGGTTCGAAGCCTTAATGCCATATTTCCCTACTTTTGTTGCATTATCCTCAACCCTAACTGATGCATTAACATAGTTTTTTGCAAAGAATTTCCTTATTTTTGAAATAGTGTAATCATAGCCTTACAGGGTTTTAAATACTTGATTAGCAGTTTTTTTCTTGGGACAATGCTAACTGTACATCAAGTATTTATATAGGTTTTCTAGAAGTGCTATGTTTATTAAACACAGTGAAGCAAGTGCTATGCATTTTCACAATGTTTTAGCACTTTTATGAGCAAAACGCTAATCAATTTTTGGAGTTAAATAAATCCCTGCCTTATTTGCCATGGTTCATAAAAGTAACCTAAAACAACCCCAGCATTAAAAATATTTGTACATATATCCCATCAGATAACATAATAAGATAGCAACTAAAAAATCCACTACCAATCTTAAAATAAAGTGCCACTGCTTACTATTACACATTGTTTTCCACCACGTAAAATGCAGATAACATTTACATAAAGGACCAATAATGTAATATCTTGTCAAAATCTTTATTTATCAAATTGAGTCCAACTCAGTTCATTAAGTTCTATTTAACACATGATCCAAAATCTTTTCAATATTCCACAAGAATATAGGGCCAAACAGTTGTTTCAAATAAAATAATAAAGACAGAAGCAGGCCAATAGGTGAATGTAAGTTCACTCATTCAGCAGCATCCGTTTTCAGCACCTTATATCACAGGGTTCCTTAGCTTCACATAGAGTGTCAAATATTTTATGTCAGACTGCATAGCCATAAAAGCAGTTCATAGCCTCACCAAACTTATTTTTGAAAATCAAGAGGTCTACAACAGCATATTTCCAATCTGAGTTTTGCTGACTGCTTTCCACAGCTCCAGGCCAAACATTGAATAGAGACAGCACAGCTCTCCAGCATGCAAGGCAATTTCTTAAGCAAGCCTTGGCAGACAAGTCATTACGCTGACAACTTTAAAAAAGGCTATACATACAGTGAAGCCCATCAGGATGAAGCACAATGTCACAGGTTTTCTGCATGACAAAAGGGATAACTCCCATTGAAACTGCACTGTTTGCTGCAGTAAATACTACAGAATTCTGCAAAGTCAGGCTTCATCCTGGTGGGCTTCACTCTATACTACTAATCAACTTAGTAGGCTCAGTGTTTAAAAACTACTTACTGAATGCCATGTTGAGATGCTTAATAGTCGCGTCTTCTTTAAATCCATATGTTTTCTTTAATTTGTCATATTAAGTGATTAAGACTAAATGAATAAATATATCTTACCGTGACTTCCAAAAATGCCTTCACCCTTTATTTTTTTTCCAATTGTTTAACCAGGTGAGACACACTAAGATGAAAGTTTGTTTACAGGTTTAACCTGGGAGCACAGGGAAGTTAAGTGACTTGCTCAGGGCCACACAGTATGCAAGTGGGGAGTGTGAGATTCAAACCCAGGTCTCCAGATTTGCAGCACAGAGCCTTAAACCACTGCACTATACTGCCTCCCATAGCATCATAGGCTACTGCTGCCCTATTGCATAGAGGGGCTTGCAACATTAGGCTAAAAATAATATTCAACAACTAGAGTAGGATAAATCTCTCCCACCAAATCAACAGTCTGTGGGTTTATTTCTGTGCTGGTACCGAATTTGAATCTATACAAGGTTCAATTTCCTTGAAGCTGATTGTTAGGATGCAACCACTTGAATATCTGATTGGGAAATGAAAGGTCAGTACTTTTATAAGGTATTTTCCTGGAATGGGACTCCTAGCATTTTGTGTTGGACCTCCACAAGTTCAGCAGAAAGCTCAGAATTTTTTTCTGTGCAGCAGCCACAACAAAAACACATTTAATGCAGTAAAAATGGAGAACCACAATATGCGAGTATTTAATAATCCATCTAAAGTCCTCTCCCAATTTTTCTTTTCCTGTGGGGGTATTTTTTTAACTTCCCTTTTTGTCAGAATGTAATCTTATAACTCAGAGCATTCCATAACATAGCTAGTATACCAAGTCCGCTGTAGTACCAGTGACCTGTAAGTATTCAGGTAGTAGTACTGTAAAGAATGAATTACTGGTAGCAGTACTGCCTTGTTGAGGTTGGGGGGAGCGAGATTGGCTGGATCAGTGCCAGGGGCAGGTACCTCCCTTCATGCCAACCTCACCTGCAGATGGCAGTGAGTGAAATGAACTTGGATGTGAAAGCAAACGTGCTTTGGTTGGTAACACTCTTTCTGCTCTTCTTGGGAATTATAAACAGAGAAAAACCAAAAGCTATTTTCTTAAGCCTCAAATTTAATCTAGTACTTGGAGCATTTTTTTTAATTCAGGTAGCTCATCTAAGGTCTATATAGTTGTAGGATCTGCAACTGGAATGCTACCATGCTGTGGTGACAGTGGTCATCCTATCCCAAAGAACAGACTTGGAACCTTATTTGCTACTTTTGAGAAAGAAAAGTCCATGGTGGAATAGGTGGGACAGTTGCATGACAGCTCCTACACAGTCAAGGTACAATAACATTTCCTTGGTTTCCTTAATTGTGCAATGACAAAAATAGAAATACAGTATATGGACTTTGATTGCTTAAAATATGGTCGAGCACTGTTTTTATGTTGGCACACTTGCGCTGCCAACATCTTGCACTAGTAGCAAATTTGGAGGCATGGTCACTTTTGGGCAAATGAAAGGCATGCATCAATAGATGCATCTCTCATTCCCCTATCAGCCTGCATGCCGGCACCACACCATGCATACTAATGTGGTGAGAACAATTAAGGAAAGGTCCAGTGCAATGCGAGCAAAGCTCATCATACACAGTGGACCTACCACATGCTTAATAATAAACATGGTAGCATACTGCCTGCCATAATGCTGACTTCAGGGGTGCCTAATCCCCCTGTCAGCATGCCCTGTTACAATGTATGTGCTAATGGGGGAAGCCACTCCCTGTTGGCATCATGCACTCCCTCCCATTTGTTATGTGCTGAGGGGGTGCCCAATACCCCTCAGCTTTTGAGCCTCCCCAGTTTCATTGTTTGCCAAAGGGAGTACCCAATCCCCCATCAGCTACAGCATCCCCCAACCCCAAACACTTAAGTGGCACACTGGGAGCCCACCCCAGCATGCCAAATTGCCCTGTAAAACAAAAACTGTCCCGCAAGGTTTTTTTATTTTTAAACCTTGTGAAAGAAGAAAACTGTCCCCCATGATCTCTCTGCCCCCTCCTGCAACCTGTGATCACCCTTTGTGGACCCTGCCTCTCCACACGACCCTCAGTCCATACTTACCTCTGGAGCTGGCACAATGATTTTTGGTGGACCAAGAACACGTCTGCACTCTTCAAAGCCGACCGCGAACTGAGGAAATGCCACTAAGCTGTATAATGGTATAAATAATGTACTTTCAACTTTGGTGCATATCTTGGGCATTTTGAGGAATTTTTGCACCAAAGTTTCAACATGGGGTTATTGGGACCCCTCCTCATGAATTCTGTCACTGTCATGGTGTTATTCTGTCCTGAAAGGTGATTTCGTGGTCACTGCATGGAATCACATTTCAGGTCTGAGTAACGAAACAACAGTGATACTGTTCATGAGGGGGAGCTCTCAAAAAGCCTATGTTGCAAATTTGGTGAAAGAAATCCCCAAAATGGCTGTTTTATGAGTGTGCATTGCGCAGTTTCCATGCACGCTCACAACCTCATGAATTTGTAATATTTTCACTTCAGATTTTCAGAATCGGCATTTTTCCACACCTCCTTATTAATAGTGCAGCTGTCATTTTACATATCCTGGCTGAAATGTGTTTTTGCACGTCCGACGTAGAATAGGGCAGTCGCTGTGCAAAATCCATTCTCAGAACAGTTTGAGAAAATGACGGTGGCACTGTTCATGAGCAGAGGTCCTAAAATGCCTATGTTAAAAATTTGGTGCCAAAAGTCCATAAAAATGACTGTGTTACAAGCGTGCATTGCACAGTTTCCACTCACCCTCATAACTTCGCAAATTTGCAATATTTTCATGCCAGATTTTCAACACTGGCATTTTTTCACACCTCCTTATCAACAGTACAGCTGTCATTTTCACAGTCTGCCCAAAATGTGTTTCTGCACCTGTAGCATACAATGGCATGGTCATTGTGCAGAATCAACTTTTGGGGCAAATTAACAAAATCACAGCACCACTGTTCATGAGAGGAGGTCTCAAAATGCCTATGTTGAAAATGTGGCTAACAAACTCCCAAAAATAATTGGGTTACGGATGTGTGTTGCACAGTTTCTATGCATGCTCATGACTTCACTGATTTTTCATATTTGCACTTCAGATTTTCAATGTTGACATTTTTGTACATATCCTCATGAATAATACAGTTGTAATTTTTCACATCCTGCCGGAAATGTGTTTTTGTTCCTGTGTCACCAAATGGCATAGCCACGGTGCAAAACCACCTTTCAGCTACCACACTCATAGTGCCGCTCTTCATGAGGTGGACTCACAAAAAGCCCATGTTGAAAATTTGGAGTGAAAATACCAACACACGCCTATGGTGTTAGAGTTCCCAACTGTAGCACCCCAGCCTGTACAGACTGACAGGTGTCAGGGTTGTGACTTGGGATCATCAGTTGTAATGCTCATGCCATTCCACCCCCCCATCCTGCAGCCAGTGACAGGCATCATGGTGTGCCTTGCAGTGTTTGCCCACAAAGTTCACCCCATTCTCCTATACTTCACCCACCTCAGCATATTTCTTTATGGAATGGGGTAAGTATAACACCCAAAAACTACAAAGCACACCACAACACTTGTCAGTGTCTACAGGGTAAGGTGAGGTACAATGGCATGAGCATTATAGCTGATGACCCAAAGGCACACCCCAATGCTTGTCACTATCTGCAGGGTGGAGATGGGGTCGGTGTCACTTCAATACTTCACTGCCATTCCTATTATGCATCTCTAACTCCTGCATTACCAATGCCAGTGTGACAACATTTGGCATTGACAAATACTTGTTTTGTTCTGTTTTACTGTATCCAATTGAATTAGTTGGCATAATATAAATTTTGCTTCAATGCTGGGAATAATATGGTGCATGCATTGCGTGTCTCACAACATCTAGTCTCAGAAATCAAGGTCAAGGCTTAAAAAAAGCTAGTAAGATGTACTGTAAAGGGCACAAATGTGGAAAATTATACAAATAGACATTGCCGTATATCATACGTGCACTACTGCCTCAGCTGTTTAACCAATTAAGTGGCAGTTTTTTTAACATGATTTAAAAATATATCAACTGATGGGGGGAAGAGGCAGGGTGAGTATAAGGGATATAAAACTGCACAGCCACCAAATGATGTAATCATGCATGATGTTGCATAACTCCTGCTGTGAACTTGTCAACACAGAATGGGGAAATCAAGCTGCAAAACTGGACAAACCACAAGTTTTTGAAAATAGTAATTATTGTCTTTTGACAAAATAAAACACTCATTCAGACTAAGTAGTGTTAACTTTATTAAAGCCAGCATGATAACAATTTACAATACTGCTGCATATGATTTTTAATTTATTAAATAGAAATGGCCAATATTGGGATCACAGAGAACAGTGATCACGAAGCTGGGAGGGGGGAACTGCAGAGTGCACCTATCGGGTCCTATGAGCCACATATATGTGTTGGACTCTCTTCAGGATCTCAACAGTGACCAAAAACAACTTTCCCATCATGAAACAGGATCTTTTTTCATGACTCATGATATGAAAAATGATTCTTTTTCATACTACATGGTCACAAAAAAGGATTTTAAATGTGACAAGAGAAACATTTGGGGGAATTTTTCCAACATTAAAGCACAGAGTGCTAGACTTTGTATGATGAAGCAATTGTACTTTATGATTAATGTTTAATAACATGTATTGTATTTTTATTAGGGCTGTGTGAGTAATGAATATCATTTCCTGAATACCACAAATAATGAGCTATTAGTTATTCAGATTCCGAATAATGAATAGTGCACTATTTGGCCCGTATTCGGGAAGCACTTCTAAAAAGATAAGACCCCTCCACATGTCCCCAGCCCAGATCCAGCAAGAATAGAGAGAACCCCCTTCCCCACCCTCAGATAGCACCCAAACCCCCCTCTCCCCGACCACATCACAGAAGTTGTAATTAAATTTAAAAAAAAGGAGAACATGCAGAAAATTCAATGGGCAACCTGCACAACCCCACTCACCTCAATGGCCAGCCACCAAGTTTCAATACTGTGCCCCACTACACACACCCACACCCACCCCAGTAGCCAGTAGCAGCGGCCCCTGCCTCCACCTGCACCCTGCAGGTAAAGAAATTTTTTTTAAAAGGCAGCCAGCACAGTCCACCCTCCTCCTTGGCTGGCTGCCTTCTTGTTAATGAAATCAATCACTTACCTGTGCTTATATAGTAGAACAAGCTGATCATGTGATCATCAGCTCATTCTACTATATGAGCACAAGCAAGCGATTGAATTCATTCACAAGAAGGCAGCCGACTGAGGAGTAGAGTGGGCAGCACTGGCTGCCCTTTTTTAAATGTATCTTTAGGTGCAGGGTGCAGGTGGAGGTGAGAGCTGTTGCTACTGGCTACAGGGGTGGGTATGTGTGTGTGTGTGGGGGTACAGTATTGAAACTTAATGGCCGGCCACGGAGGTGGGTGGGGTTGTGCAGGTCACCCATTGAATTTTCTGTATGTTTTTTTTTTAATTACAACTTATGTGAAGTGGACTGGGGAGGAGGTAGTTTGGATGCTATATGAGGTATCATAGGTATCATATGTATATCAAGCTATAAGGACATATGTCTATGAAACTTGCCATTAACAAATCAGTTTAATAATTTTGAAACGTAAACCTGTCCCCGATTGCTAAATCAAGATTAATTTTAAATGAATTCATATTAGAGCTATCCACAACTTCTGCTGGGAGCTGGTTCCATGATGAAACAACCCTGTGGCTGAACCAGTGCTTCCTGCACAATGATTTCCATGTGGATAAATATAATTGTTTGGCATGCCCTCTGGTGTTAACCTTTTTATCAATCTGAGCAATTCCTAGTTTATTAATGAGGGTAGTATAATTTAATGCTCTGAACAATAAGCACATATCTCCCCTTAATCTTCTGTATTGAAGTGTATGTAAATTAAGTGATTTCAGCCTATTCTCATAAGTCTTGTTTGGCATACCCATAAGGGCTTTAGTAAATCTCTATTGGACTCTCTCGATCTTTACTATGTCCTCCTTATGGCATGGCAACCAGACCTCAGCACAATACTTGAGGTGTGGTCTCACCAAGGCGATATACAAGGGGAGTAGTACAGTGCACCCCAAATATATCGGTCATGGATATAACATTTTTTCAGTTATATCAGCTGTTTACTGAAAATCCAAACCGTTGCCATTTATACCTGCTTTAAAACTTAGTGATATACTGTGTTATTACAGCCATGTAAATCAGACAGTTTCTAGGGCATGACCTACCACTGAAATGTGCTAATTACCACCACTTAGCTGCTAATTGGTGTTCATTCACAGCTACTTAAAAGACAGGTGTAGCACAAAGCACTGTATGCATCACTGGGGGGTGTTACTGTGTGTTCTCTGTTATTAGCTGCTCCTGCTGCTCGTCCACATCTCTGCTGTTGTGAGTTATTTTTGCCTACAATGTCTAGACAAACAACTTTAAATCAGAAGATTTAGTGACCCCCTCTCATGTGCGAGCAGCTCTACTAACTCTTCGTAGGGCTATGGAACAATGAGCCGATGTTGTCCCCGACTGGTCAGTATTTAGAAAAACTGAAAAGATGTGGGCTAAATACACAAAACGGAATGAAAGGCAGACAATGATACTGGATTTTGTAAAGAGTGCAGATGCAGAGCTAAACACAGAGTTTTAAAGCAAAGTAAAAAGTGAAAAGTTTGAAATAAAGTAAATAAAAGTAATGTTTTAAAGCACTGAAGCACTAAATAACACTAACACAGAAACACAGATAAGAATCCCCCTTCCCAGTGAAATACAGAACAGTTCACAGCTTACTGCAAGCACTAGCAGTCCCACAGCACAATAAACTAAGTTTTATGTCACTTTAGGATAAAAAAGACACTCGGGTATATTGCCAGTTTCGGCAGTGTACAGAGTAATCCAATTTAAGTGGGTTGCACTGTACTTCAGTCCTTCTACTGGACATATGCCTAAGTATGCAGTTTAGAATTTGATTAGCTCTGTTTATTTGGGCCTTACAGTGGGTTCAAAATTTCAAGCCAGGGTTTACAATTATCCCCAAATCTCTTTCCTGTTCAGATTCCAATAAGACTATGTTCTCTAATTTATATGTGTGATGTTTGTTGTGCATGCCTAAGTGCATAACTTTGCATTTGGTAGGATTTAACATCAGTTTATTAGTACTAGCCCAAGTCAATATGTTATCCAAAGCTGATTGAAGTGCTACACTACTATCTGGGTGATTTAATACAGCCCCTACTCGACAATAATCAGTGAATTTTAATACCCATACACTACTGGTCAAAAGTTTTAGAACACCCCCATTTTCCAGTATTTATTGAAATTTAAGCAATTCAAGTCCAGTGAATAACCTGAAATGGTACAAAGGTAAGCGGTAAACTGCTAGAGGTTAAAAAAAAAAGATTAGGGAGTCACGTGATGCAGAGCAGGGGTTAGCTGCAGCCTCCAGGAGCTCCCTCTACCCGATCCAGAAACCGCGTTTTTTCCAGGTCCTAGGAATTCCTTCTGCACATCAAAAGGTGTCGGAACGTCTCACTTGGTATCCGGAGTAGGAGAATGGAGACAGACTTTAAGGATTCCCTGCCCAGACACACGCCCCCGGCGACTCCCGAGAAGGCCCCGAAAAAAGCCCGGGCCTCGGGTAATCAGCAGCACACGTCACAAGCTCCTGGGGTCCCCGAAGCAGAGCCACTTACCTTGACAAACTTCTTGAAGGAATTCCAGCCATTTTGGGATGAAATGAAAGAGCTTGCTGTGGAAGTTAAAAGTGTGTCCCGCGCTCTTGAAGACCTGACGCGCAGAACCACGGACACAGAAGCTCGCATCACCTCAGTGGAGCGGAGGCAAGATAAGCTGGCCCCAGATCTAACGGCAATGAAACAACAGATCGCTAAGTTGGAGAGCAAGGTCGAGGACCTTGAAGGTCGATCCCGCCGCAATAACATTGTGATCATAGGCCTACCAGAGAAAGAGGAGGGCTTGGAGCCGATCAAATTTGCTCAACGCTTTGTATTAAAAATAGCTGGCCCCTCGCCCTTCGGGCAAGCATACATCATAGAAAGAGCACACAGGGCGCTGAGAGCCATGCCCCCGACTGGTGCACCACCTTGCACGTTCATCTTCAAATTTTTAAATTACCTAGAACGGCAGCACTTCCTGAGTAAGGCCAGAGAGTTGAAGGAAATATCCTGGGAAGGTGCAAGACTAAGGGTGGTTCAAGACCTGCCATTATCTATCCGGCAGAGGAGAGCGTCGTTCCACACCCTTATCTCCAAGTTGATTGCGGCTAATATTCGATTCCAGATGAGGTACCCAGCCCGATTTCAAGTATTGGCAAACGAAACCTGGCATACCTTTGAAAATGCGGGGGCTGCGCTATCGGCGCTAAAGCAGCTGTTTCCAGATTTATTCCGGGATCCATGAGGGTGTTCCTTGGTGGCCACTAGCTGTTTTGTTTGCTGGGACGACCCTTCCAAGTGCTGTGGATGTGGGGACTTTTATTCTGGTGCTGATTCCCTTGGAAGCCCCTGGCTATATGTGAGCTGTACTGATCTGGATTTTTGGTATCCCGGGTTGCCACCTGCTTCTTGTTTATCTGTTTTCTCGTGGCTGGATACTACCTTGGACTCCCTCTTGGGAAGGGGGGGGCACATGCCCGATGTTGTACGTATCTGAACGTTTGCCTTGGATGTACAGGTAATGAAGTCTGAGGGCTCTTCAACTTCTACCCCCTCTTTATCCCACAAAGGGCTGTTGGCATGGTATAAACTCGGCTCCACTTAATGGCCACCCTGACGGACTCGCCTGTCACCGCCAGGTGAAGAAACTACCATCCCATAGAGCAAGCGAGCCAGTTCAATTAGACTGAAGAGGCGCTATTGCCTGCCGTGGTACTTTGACCCATGATGGCCATCGCAAAGAGTCGTCTGCCTTGGTGGATGTAGCGTGTGTGTAGTGGATTGTTCTTCTGAGGGGCTATTTCCTGTGTTATTTTTTTTTCTCTCAAATGACCTGCTAGTCAGGAGATGCCACGGAGTTGTTAGATGAGAGGAGACCTGGGGCTGAAGTCCAAGGGTTGGATCCAGATAGGAGCCGCATCGTAATAGCCATGAAGGAGCTCAAGAAGACAGATTATCTTCTTCCATCTTCTCAACAAATGGGGGGATCTACCTACTCTTTGCTATATTAAACTGTGGACATTTGAATACTATATGTGGCAGTTTGCATGTTAGGCTGTCACCACAACAACATGAAGTAACTATGGCATCCCCCTACACATATATATAGGCAGTACTGGGGTCCCTTGACAACCAGCGAAGCTAAAGAAAAATTACAATACACCTCAGATGGGACATTTTTATTTAGAGTCAGCTCACATAGAGACTTTCCTTTTACAATTTCTGCCAAAGCAGCAGTGGGACCAACTAGCCTGCGTATTGAGTACAGAGATGGCAATTTCAGACTGGACTACCTTGTATTAGTGAAGCCCAGATTTAAACAGTTTAGCAGTGTGGTCCACCTTGTGGAGTATTAGTTTGTTTTGCCTACGATGTTTATTATGAATCATTCTCTTTCTCTCGTTAGCTTTGCTAACCTAAACTGGTGGTTTACTTGGGTTTTTTTTTCTTTTTTTGGGGGGGGATCGATCAAACTAAACTCTGAAAAGGGAGGGGAAGAGTCAAATCAAGTTAATATTGTTTTTGTCAATTGTGGAATGGACCTGATTATGGATATACTAATATGGGTGGGGGGGCGGAGGTAGAGTTTCTCATTGTTCTGGTATCATGTTCGATGGTAGTTCGGGTGGGTTAAGGGTGGAGGGGTCGTTGGGGTTTAGGTCTTGCTATTGTTGTGGGGTTCTTGGGGATTTCGGGATGGGGAGGGGGACCTTTTACACAGCACTTTTTATTTTTCTAGGTTTATTAGTACAGGGTTGGTCTTTTGTTTATTCAGGTTTTGGTTTTATTTTACAGTATGGCGAGACACATTAATGCGGTGACCTGGAATGTGCATGGACTTCGCCATAAATCTAAACAATATAAAATTTTAAAACATCTAGATTATGTAAAAGCAGATATTATGTTTTTACAGGAGACCCATTTGTCGAAAACTGAAAGCAGCCAGCTATGCAGACTTCAAGTTGGCCAGATCTTTTCTTCAGAAGGTAGTTCCCAAAGCAAGGGGTTATGATCATGATACGTAAATCAATCCCATTTCTTCCGACTCAAGTAATTGAAGATAAGTGTGGAGGTATGTTTTGTAAGGGTACTTTGCTAACCCTAGAAATTGCTCTGGGTTCAGTTTATAGTCTAATATTGATACCCCAAGTTTCTTTGTCCAAATTATGGAGTTACTTTCCTCCTGGAGTAATCTGCCTATAGTGATGGGTGGTGACCTTAACCTAGTTATGGACCCGTCAATGGATAGATCTTGCTCTGTTAGGAAGGGATTAACCCCGGGTCAGAGGGCTGTTAGGGAGATGATGGACGGATTAGGTCTGTGTGATGTGTGGAGAGTGTTCCATCTGACCGTACGGGACTTTACGTTTACCTCACAAGTGCATAACACCCTATCCAGGATAGATTACGTCCTAATTTCAAATACTCTCCTGGCTGGGGTGTTAGACACGAGTATTGTTCCCAGGCCATTATCGGATCACTCCATAGTAAAATGCCTTCTTGCTTTTTCATCTCTACCTAAGCCAGGGAGCAGATGGAAAGTTAATAACCAGATATTAAAGGACCCCAAATCGGCTGAATACCTTTCAGCACAAATAACAGAATTTATCTCCTTCAATCTAAATTCCACCGACAAGCCAGATATGGAGTGGGGGGCTTTTTAGGCTTTTATCCGGGGTATTTTGATTGGTCTGGCCTCCCGCAGAAAGAAAGAAAGGCTGAACCGTATATCTGATTTATTAACCAAAATCCGTGACAAAGAGCGGGGCCTTTCCGACTCCTCCTCAGAGGCCTATAGACAAGAGTTATCCTTGTTAAGGGACTCATATCTCAGAATATTAAATGAACAAGCCGAGTGGGCATTCATAAGAGCTAAAGCTATTTTTACAGACCAAGGGAGAAGGCCGGCCGATTATTAGCTAGAAGAATTAAGCAATTAGAGTCTTCTAGGTGGGTGCAACTATTCGTCCCTTAGAGGCCCAATCAAAACTCTCCCAGAAGATATTTTAAAGGAGTTTGTAAATTATTTTAAAGGGATCTATGGACCCATGAAAGACCCTCAAATCCGATGATAAGATCGATCACTTTTTAAGAGACTTAAATTTTCCTCATTATGTGAAACAGATCGACTTCAACTTTTGGCCCCCATTACTGGGGAGGAAGTCGACGGGTTATCAAGCCCTCCTTTGGATAGAACACCTGGCCCAGATGGTCTCTCCATCAATTTTATAAACTTTCTCGAAGGAAGTAACTCCTTCTTTGTTACGACTGTTTCAATGTATTTTGGATGGTGAGGCCTCTGATAGCTCTCTTTTTGAAGCTTTAATTGTGCTTTTACCTAAGCCGGGTAAGGCTTCTGATCTTGTTGCTAATTATAGACCCATATCTCTTCTCAATCAGGACATTAAAATTCTCACTAAGTTGTTGGCCGATAGAATAAGTAAGGTCCTTCCCGGTCTAATTGGACCTGAGCAGGTGGGATTTATGAAAGGTAGATCTTCTGAAGATCACTTAGGGTCTTGGCTCATGTCTTCTTGGCCTCCAGGGATTCCGATCAGCCTATGGTCTTGGTCTCTCTGGATGCCGAGAAGGCCTTCGATAGGGTATATGGTAATTTCCTTATAAAAGTTATGGACTATTTCAGTTTCCCCCAACAATTTTCTGGATGGATCAAAGCTATTTACAAATTCCCATCAGCAAGAATTACATGCAATGGAGTTACTTCATCCTTATTTAGACTTTTCCTAGGTACCAGACAAGGCTGCCCTCTCTCTCCGCTTCTTTTTAATCTATACATTGAATCCCTTATTATGCGGATTAAACAGGAACAGAGAATTCAGGGTATCCAGATATGGGGGCATACATTGAAAGTTCTGGCATATGCAGATGATCTCCTGTTGCAAATCTCACATCCATCCTCCTCCATTCCAACTTTGTTAGATATTATTGATAAGTTTGGTACTATTGCCAATTATAAGCTCAATATTAGCAAGTCAGTGGTCTTTCCCTTAAACTTTAGGACAGGTGTACATGAGATTGCCCCTTTTGGGTTGGCTTGGAATGCTAAGCTTATCAGATATTTAGGTCTCACGTTAACTAGAGATGTATCTTGCTTAAGGCAAAGTAACTTGGATCTGGTGTTGCGTGATATTGAAACGGACCTACGGAGATGGGCGATTATTCCCTTGTCCATCTGGGGTAGAATTAATCTGGTAAAAATGAATGTTTTCCCTCGGCTGTTTTACCCCATCAGTATGCTAAATATTTGGCTTCCACTTAATTGGTTCAAAGGAGTGCATAGAATCATTTCCGGTTTCATTTGGAACTATAAGAGACCTAGATTGTCCTATTTTAAACTGTCTTCCCCTAAGCCGTCTGGTGGTCTGAGACTCCCCCATGTTGCGTTATATTACTGGGCTAGTCATGCAACGAAATACCTCCGTTGGCTTAAAAAAACAGATGATCTGCAGGTTGACACCTACATACCATTATGGTTAAACTTAGAAGTATCCCGGATCATGGATTCCGGACTCAGGCCTGAGGCTTTGCTATACTGTCCTCTGAAAGCTCTCCCCCCTGCTTTGCGTAAGTCACCCATAGAAACCTCAGTTAGAATACATATACAACTATGTTCTTTTATAAAATACTGTCATACTGGGGACCCGGTTCAACCATTAACGGGGAACCCTAATTTTTTGATAGATGGCAAACCTATCCAAGTTACCTGGCTACCTTTACTGGATAAAGTGATGGTTAAAGATCTACTCGAAGAGGGGGGTAAGTTGCTTACCTCGATGGAAATCTTGAGCAAGTTTCAAATTCCTCAGCGCCTGATATTTAGAGTTTTTCAGCTTCGCCATCTCCTAGTGGGGAAGCTGAGTACCTTGTCCGGGGATTGTGGCTTGTGTGACTTTGAGGTAACTTTGACACCAATGGTCGGAAAAGCTCATGCCATCTCACAAGTATATAATACGTTGATTGGCTGGCTGCACCCTAATATTCATGCCCCCAAACAATATTGGCAGCAATTGTTCCCAGAACACATTTTTGACTGGGGCACAATTTGGGGAGCGTGTCACAACTTTCTAGTACCGGATAGGCTTAGACTAATGCAATTTAAACTATTACATAACTCCTATTTTTCCCCTGTTAAATTGGTCGAGAGGGGCATGGCCTCCTCATCCTCTTGTTTTAGATGTCAGCAAGGGGTTGGAGATTTACTCCATATCTTTTGGCACTGCCCGAAAGTAACAGGGATATGGGAGACTATTAAGAAAAATCTTGACCCCCTTTTGGGTTTGGAAAATTTATTTACCCCGAGGTTTGTATTTTAGGGGATATGACTCAGGTTGCTGTCCGGTGCAGGAAATATCATATGGGGTTGATTTCGGCTTCAGTTAAAAAAATAGTTCTGAGGCATTGGAAAGATAACATGGAGATTTCTTATGGCGAATGGTTGCAGGAATTTTTAGCCAATCTTAGAACGGATAGAACCATTGCAAGTTTGCAGTATAAACTTCCTAAGTTTAATCATGCCTGGGGTTCTTTATACACCTTCTTTTCTGTTCCACTGTAAGCGGTAGTTAATTTTCCAGCCAGTTTTTCTTCAGTGCTGTGTAAAAGGTGGGTGGTTGGGGGGAAGGGGGTAGGGATGGGGTAAGGTCTACATCCTGAGTATCTGTTTTTTTTAATGGCAGATATTTTCATTGTTATCTTGTTTCCCTTTTCGATGTATTCCTTACTACTGTTAAAATTTTAATAAAAATTGAATGAAAAAAAAAAAAGATTAGGTTAGCAAAAACTGCTTTAGAGAAATTGCAAAGAAAGCCAAAGTGTCAGTGAGTACAGTTTTCTCACCATCAAAAGGCACTCGGAAACTGGAGGAAACTCTGACAGGAAGAGGTCTGGCAGACCCAAAGCCACAACAGAATCAGAAGACAAGTTTCTGAGAGTCAACAGCTTGCATGATAGGTGGCTCACAGGACAACAGCACAGAGTGACTGGCACCCTGAACCAAAAGGGCTACCATAGCATTTTGCAGCACCATGCAATACCCTCTGATCTACACCTAGTTGGTCAGGGATTCATCCTACAGCAAGATAATGACCCAAAACATACCTCCAGGCTATGTAAGAATTACCTTCGAGGAAAAGAACAAGACGGTAGGCTTCAAATCATGGAATGGCCAGCACAGTCTCCAGACTTAAACCCTATCGAGCTGGTTTGGGATGAACTGGACAGAAGAGTGAAAGCAAAGCAACCTACAAGTGCAACACATTTGTGGGAACTTCTGCAACAGTGTTGGGAAGAACTTCCCGAACAATATTGGATGTCCATTGTAGGAAGAATGCCACGAGTGTGTTTGGTGGTTACAGTATATCTGCAAAAGGTGGCTACTTTGCTGAGTCAAAAAATTTAGATTAAATTTTGTTAAACAAAATGATTCTATGATTTCTTTTTTATCTCCAATTGTTTATTTGTTCTATGCTTTAATTTCAGAGTACATTGAGACATTAACCTGCATAAATTTCAATAAAAACTGGAAAAATGGGGGTGTTCTAAAACTTTTGACCGGTAGTGTATGTTGGGGTTACTAGTAGTTAAGGTGGAGACATAGATATTAAAAAGGCATGGTCCCAACACTGACCACTGGGGTATACCACTGGTAACAGGAGCCCAATTTGAATATTCTCCATTTATGATGACTTCTCTGCTTTCATCCTTTTAACCAGTTAGTCACCCAGTTGACTATGTAGGTGTTTATGTTGTATAATCTCAAAGTATTAATAAGCTAAAAATGTGGCAGTTTGTCAAATGCCTTAGCAAAATCCAAGAAAACCAGGTCGACAGATTTACCCTGATCAACTTCTTTGGTTACTAACTCATAAAATACCAATAAGTTAGTTTGACAAGATCTAGTTTTGGTAAACCCATGCTGTAATGGGTCAATTAGCACAGCTTTATCAAGATACTCCTGCATAAAATCTTTAATGATACTTTCAAGTATTTTTCCAATTAGGGAAGGTAAACTGATGGGCCTATACTTCTCAGGGTTTGTTTTGGGCCCGTTTTTATGGATAGGCACCACTGTAGCTACACACCAATCTTGAGGAACTTCTCTGGCGTTAAGTGAATGTTGAAGGATATTAGTAAGGGGGAGATATATATTATTAGGATGCTCTTTTTAGTACCCTAGGGTGGAGGAGGGTTCTCTCTATTCTTGCTGGATCTGGGCTGGGGAGTGTGGGGGCTCTTAGTTTTCGTGAAGTGGTCAGGGAGGAAAGGGTTTAGGTGCTATCTGAAGGTGGGGAGAGGGGTTGTCTCTATTCTTGCGGATGTGGGCTAGGGAGGAGGGTGGAGGGGCTCATAGTTATTTTGGAAATTAAGAAAGCAGCTGAATCACCGGCTATCTCGCCTGAGGTCGATGCATGGCTCCAAAATACCCCAATATTAGGCCAAATATTCAAAAAAGGTATTCACACAGCCCTAATTTTTATCTTCTCCTTGTAACCAGGTACTGATTTTTATATGATACCCCTTGTAAATGACTGTAATTTTGTACTCAATCGCTGTAAACCATGTTCAGTTTATAATGAATGAATGAATCAATCAATCAATCAATCAGAGTACAACTAGCGGGGTCCTGATGAGTCCCCTAGATGTGTTGGACTCTCTCCAGGATGTCATTTTTGTGGGTTTTGGAATTTTTTTTAAACAGACATAAGATGATAGAAAATGATAAAGGAATTTAACCAAATGAAAGAGGATTTCTTTTTTGTTTCATACAGTTATCTTTTAGTGCATACTGAGTATGCTCAGAATTTTTTGTTTCAAATTTTAAAAACACAATAACTTAAAAATGGCTTCTTATTTTTTCACCAGACTAGCAAAAGGCACATCTGTGGGTGTATCCCTTTCTACCCTGAAAATTTCAGACCAAACTTCCAAACTGTCTGAGCTGTAGGCAAGTTCAAAGAAAAATCCCAGTAAAGTAAATGAGTGACAAAGTTCTTTTTTCACCTCCCTGGAACTTGAAGACTGCACATCTGACCAGAATGTAACTTGCAACATCCAGAGATCTTCCATGTGTGATGGTGCCTGCCAATTTGCATGCAAATCTGTTAAACGGTTGCACAGTTATTAAAGTGCAAAATGTTGAAGTGCCTACTCAACCCCTAACAATAGGGGTGCAATTGTGCCTCTATAATATATATGAATATATATATATATATATATATATATATATATATATATATATATATATATGATAGCACAGTAGTGCTACCATAGTTAGGATTGAATAGCCCTTTTAAGGTTAAAGGGTCAAACTTTGCACCTTAATAACTTTGCCACTGTTCAACGGATTTGCCTGAAATTTGGAGTGTATGATCAAAAACCATACTTCTTGAGATCTGCAAACTTTTGCAGTGGTTGGATATATGGCTGAGGAGTTATTAAGTGAGATCTGCACGTGCATTTATGTTTTTTGGTGAATTTTTTGCTCGCATCTACAGGTCGCATGGTTTGCGCAACCAGTCCAAAAACTTCAGAGAAAGTGTGGCTACATCCCTGATGTGCATTTTAAAGATTTCATGAAAAAAATATTAAATGGTTCAAAAGTTATTCAAAAAACAAGTTCCCATTATAAGTCAATGAGAAAAGTTAACAAAAAGTTTGACCGTGTCGCAAATGCACTTTTTTGTGTTGCAAGTGGCCCTAGTAGTGTCACAAATCTACCATTTTGTTTTCAGTTGGTGATCAGAAAAATGCTTGGCATTTAAAATTGGGACCATCTAGGAACATAATTATTTTTGTGCTTACCTAGTCGGACAATCAGGATGCTAGCCATGTCTTTATTTTGGGGTTAAACACCCCAGAAATACAGTATGTTTTTCAAATTTCTGGAAAAAGTAGTGTTGCAAAGTAGTGTTGCACTCATGACACTTTCATGATTTCATTTGCAAAAGTGTCATGATTTGCGACACTATTTTGCTACACTATGCCCAAAATAACAGAAATTCTTTGCCACCCTGCTGCAAAAGAACAGTTTGGTCTATTGGCCTGAAATTTGGAGGGATGACAGCCAACATGCCACAGATGTGCCTTTTGGTGGTTTGGTGAAAACATATTGGAGGGCTGTAAGGGAGCTAAGTACAAAACTAGCCAGAAATGTCATAATTCATATGAATTTTTTTTTCTACGTCGTACGGTTCCTGAGATATAAGCAATTTAGTATTCCAAGTTCTGCTTTTCTGCCTCAAGGCCCATTATTATACATACATTCTTTATATTCAATGTCTTTTTCAGTGCAGTCTTTGGGGAAAAGTAGGGTGTGCCCTTTCGTTACTGTGCCAGTTAGCATTTACAGCTGTGTTTCCGTTACTGTTCACGTCACCGCTTCTGTGTACGCCACCGTGTGTGTTACGGTTTGCATTTTCATTTGCAGTTCTGTTTCCATTACTGTTACCATTTGTGTTTCCATTACTGTTTATGTTTTTTTTTTTGTATCAGCCTGTGCAATGCCATTTACGTTTGCGGTCGACCTTCCATTTCTGTGTGTCTTTCATTTTGCGTCATCTTCACTGTTACCGTTACCATTGGTGTTTCCAATCATGTTACCATGAACATGTGCATTATGGTTTGCATTTCCATACACACTTGCATTTCCATTTCTGTTTCCTTTGGCAGTTATGTTGCTGTTACCATTACCATTTGCATTTACAATTGTGGTACCATGCCCATGTGCATTATGGTTTGCATTTCCATACTCGCTTCCATTCATCTTTCCGTTTCTGTTTCCTTTGGCGTTATTGTTGCTGTTACCATTACCATTTGGATTTACAATAACAGTTCTATGACCATGCACATCACAGTTTACATTTCTGTACACGCCTGCATTTTGGTTTCTGTTTCTGTTTTCTTTGGCGTTATTGTTGCTGTTACCATTACCATTTGCATTTCTAATTGCGGTACCGTGACCATATGCATTACCAATTGCATTCCGTAAATGCTTGCATTTGCATGTCTGTTTCCATCACTGTTCACTTTGGCATCACTTTGCACTTGCATTTCTATTACCGTTTGCTTTACCATTTAAATTTGCTTTACCATGTGCGTCATCATTGCCACTTGCATTTGCTTTGCAGTTCCTGTTACTATGTAACAAGACATCATGTAGTGAGAGCGCAGGGGCCCTGGGCAAGCGCTCCCACCACCACATTCCATTCACTATTTATCATCCTCATTCTCAAAAAGAAGGGAAATTAGAGGCAAAAAACTCAGTTTAATGCATCAGTTAGGGTTGTTCCACAGTGACAAAAGTGAGGAAATTTAGTGTTAGGGTTGAAAAGTCCCCTTGGACCCCCAGCCACCCCACCGGCATCGGGGTGCGTGTTGGGGTCATTGGTCCTAACTCTCACCCCATTCTCCTATACCTCTGCTTCTTGACACATGTGATGGGGTGAGAGTTAGGACCGATGACCCCAATGCACACCCCAATGCCAGTTGGGAGGTGGACTGGGGGGTCCAAGGTGGGCTTTCAACCCTAACACCAAATTTACTCACTTTTGTCACTGTGGAACAACCCTAACTGATGGATTAAATGGAGTTTCTTGCCTCTAAAATATATATATATTATATATATATATAGTGCTACAGCTGGATGTGTGGTTGCAGAGCTGCGGCATGTCAAAAACTGTAAAAAATCCTCACTTTTTGGGAAATTATTTGTTCATCTCTACAGACTGAATGGTTTGAGGTTATGGTCTGAAACATTCAGAGCATATGGGGACTGGGTCACTGAAGTGCCTTTTGAAAGTTTGATGAAAAAATATGAATCCATTCAAAAGTTATTAAACTTTTAAGTTTCCCATTATAGCCTATGGGAAAAATATATGTACAGCACAAAAACATTCACAAAAGCACCTTTTACTGCCACAAATGGGTTTTTCACTTTCGTGCTACCACCATCTTTTCAGTTAGCAGCAGTAAAAAAATGCTGTAATTCAAAAAATACTGCCCCTTGGTAAACACCAACAGCTGTGTTTACCTAATTGGGGCCCTAATAACACGGTTCTGGCATTAGTTTTTCAAAACAATGCCTAGAAATATGTTTTTTTCACTTTTTTTGGCTATGTAATCTGCAGAACATCCATGAAAGTTCTGTGAAATTTCAAGAACATTTTCACAAAACTTTCTCAAATTTGCCAAGCTATATCCCCCAAAAAACAGTTTCTTTGCCACTTCATAGAAACAAAATAGTAAGGACTTTTGGGCTGAAACTTGCAAGGGCTTATTTGGTAAAACAATATGTAATGGTTACATAGTTATAACATTCCAAAGTTTTTAAATTTCCCATAGGATAACACTGTGGCACCTGCGCCACCTTTCGGTGGCTATAATTTGAAAACAGTTCAAGATACAGATTTTTCACTAAGCGTAGCTTAGTATACCTGTGTACTACGCATGCATGGAGGTTTCCAGGTCATGATTACAACTGTGTTGAAATTTTTTCTGAAGTTCCTTTAGTTACTGAGAAATTGCCACATTTGCACCACAAGGGTTACCTGTGCTGTGTCTCTATACTTATGAGTAGTTGGGAGGAGTGCAGGGCTCTACATTATGCATGCCCTGTGCTCCCACAGGGACATGTGAGATCATTAAAATATCTTTACACATGTATAGATGGGAGCGCAGGGCCCAGAGGGTCCTAGGCTCCCACATAAAAATCACAGAAATTAGAAAATATATGCATGATGGGAGCACAACCATGTACAAGTAGCATTATATGTTCTTAAAAATAAGGGATATTTTTTGAGAAAAAAACTCTGTTAATTCATCAGTTAGGGTTGTCATTACAGCAACAAAAGTTTGGAAATTTGATGTTATCAACCTTACCTCCTCACCCCCACCCACCACACATCAGCAGGCATCAGGGTGTGCCTTGGTGTCATCGGCCCTAACTCTCACCCCATTCTCCTATACTGTATAATATCAGCTTTCTCACAAATGGAATGGGGTGAGAGTTAGGCCAGATGACAATCTATTTGTGTGCCACTGGAGTTCTGTACCAGCAGGGAAGTTTGAAGGGCCCAGAGCCCAGATCAACATTTTCTTAGCATTGAGTACAAGCTCATGGGCTGACAATTAGTTCTGTACATTAGCAGCATCAGAAGAAAGGGATGCACTTAAGCTGGCAATATTGCCAGAGCTTGTAAAGAGAACGAGGTCATCCACATAAAGAATAGATGAGCATGAATGTGTAACCTCAGCTATGTTATTAATAAAAAGTGAGAAAAGAAGGGGTCAAGGATGGAGCACTGGGGGACCCCAATGTTGATGATAGCACTATCCGATAATGAGTAGTTACATTTTATGATCTGAGTCCTATTTGATAGATAGCTTCTACATCAGACAACAACAGGGGGAGAGAAACCCAGATTACGAAGAGTGGAGAGGAGCAGGTGGTTATCAATGAGATCAAAGGCCTTTGTGAGGTCAATAAAAACGGCTCCTGTCAGTAGTCCAGCATCCATATTTGTAAGCGTGTCAGTGGTAAATTTCAGAAGAGTTGTGGAGGTACTATGATCTTTCTGGAAACCATGTTGAGTGTCTGAGAGAAGGCTATATGTTGTTAGGTAGTCAGTGGTTTGAACTGCAACTAGTTGTTCTAGAATTTTACTCAAGACAGAGAGAATGGCTATTGGCCTGTAGTTTATGATCTCTTTAGGATCACCTTTTTTGAAGACAGGCGTTACATGACTATTTTCCAGAGGTCAGGGACTTGGCTGCGGAGAGAGACAGCATGAAGATTTTAGCTGAGGAGAAATAGGAAGGAGGGTACTGGTTCATTTTGACATCCCCAGCAAGTAGGATGGTTAAGATGACAAGATACCATAGTTTACTATTATAAAAGGGAGGATAGAGTGCATGACCCTGCAGATAATTTTTAAGTATGGCAGCTGTGTTGAAGATGTACCCCTTAGGGAACAGAAGGTGCTTAAAATCAGGCGTAAGCTGAGGTGTGGTGATTCAGTTGGAGAAACTGAAGTCAACAGGTAGGTAGGTAGAAGAACTTGAGGTATGGGAGCCAGGGAAAGATGTTACAACCATGTTAAGACATAGTAAGAGTAGGAGTGTAGAGAGCAGCACTACCAAGTTAAGTAATGCTTTATATTTAAACCTAACTCTACTTTTTCCCTCCTGCATGTGCTGCAGTAAATGTCTTTAAGCAATTGGTTGAAATGGATTTGGAAAATCTGTTTGATGATTTACCTGGTATAACTTTTGATAATTTAAGTAATAAAGAAAGAGATGCAATACAGACCTCTTACAATGTGATAATCACATCATTATCAAGCAGGCAGACAAAGGTGGGGAGGTAGTTTTACTTGATAAGCAAGACTAAATGAATGAAGTGTATAGACAATTAAATGGCAGAGAATTTTATGAGAAACTACACCACAACCCCATCTGGGAGTACAAATCCATTTCTGATTAATTAATTAAGGGAGCCTATGGCAATGGAAATATTACTAAACATGTGAGAGATTTTTTGATCACAGACTCCCCAGTGATGGCAACCTACTACATGTTACCCAAAGCCCATAAAATTCTGAATCATCCCCCAGGCTGCTCTATAGTCAGCAGCCTGGGTTCCCTTACTGAGCCTTTATCACGGTACTTGGATCATTTTTTGAGGGCACATGTAGAGAGTTTGCAATTCTATGTAAGGGACATTCTTGGAATTCTTGGAAATGTGAAACTTGATGACGATGTGTTGTTAGCTACTTTAGATATTGAAGCTTTGTATACACATGTCGCACATGAAGGGGCATTGGATGCCATAGCCTTTTTTCCAAACCAGGTACAAACAAAAGGCACTTCCTCAGATAATGTTCCACTTGTGAATTTCCTTTTAAAGCTTTTGGAATTTGTTTTAAAGTTCAGTGTCTTCACTTTTAACAATGAGATTTTTAGACAAATAAAAGGCACAGCCATGGGAGCCACATGTGCCCCCACAAGTGGCAAATCCCTGTGTTGGTTGGTGGGAACAATATTATATACATGATGCCACAATGTACCTGTACTTTAAAAATCTCATTATGAGGAGGCATTGTATTGATGACATTATAGTCATCTGGAAAGGTACCCCAATAGAACTACAAGAATTTGTGGAATATTTGCATTCAACCAATGACAATCTAAGCTTTACATTAGATATTAGTAGTCTGCAGGTTACATATCTTGACATTACTATCAAGAGGGACACCAAGGGCAGTGTAAATACAGATACATTTAGAAAAAAGGTAGCTGTGAACACAGTTTTGATGGCATCCAGTTGTCACCCTACATATGTCATTAAAACTATACCAAAGCGTGAATTCCTTAGAACTAAAAGAAACTGCAGCACGGATGTGGATTATAACATAGAGGTGGATGCTCTGGAAACACATTTTTATGAGAGAGGATATAGCCATGACAAAATTATGAGAGCTAGAGAACATGCAAATGATGTAGAAAGATTTACACTGTTACGGAATAGAAATAAAGACAGTAGACAGAATGAATATAGTTGCAACATATTCTGCGCATACACATTTGTTTTCAGATATTGTTAATAAACATTGGGGAGTCCTGGCAGCAGACAAAAATCTTAAAAAGGTGGTAGAAGTTAAACCTAGACTGTCATACAGAAGGGCTAAGAGCCTACAGGACGTGTTTGTCCATAGCCATTTCCAGGACAAAAATGAAGAAAGAAATAATGTGGTTAAGTAGACTTAAAGAATGTTACATATACAACAATATATGGGATGGTGTGCTTAATGAGTTTTTACACACACCCCAAGGTGCCGGATGCTACATAAACCCCGAGAGCAAAGCTCAAGGGGTTTATTTAAGCATCCAACACCGAGGGGTGTGTGTAAAATTTCAAATTAAACACACAACTCCATGTTTTATTTTATATAATTGCTGGGGGGCATTTTCTCACCAATTATATAAAACAGCTAGCATCAGGATGAAGCCTGTCTGCGGTCAGCAGCAAAGCTGCTGCTAAAAGCTTTTTTTTTTTTGTGTTTCTCCATCATCCCACCCAAGATTACCTACTTACTGAGGAAAAGAAAACTGCTGCGAGGCAATGTTTTCATTTTTGCACTTTCCGCTGATGCCGATCGATGGTGGCACTGCAGTGCTAGGTGAGGGGAGAGCAGAGGGAGGTGCATGCATAGAGTGAGGGAACCCCAGTGCATGTTTGCCATTATAACCCAAGGGTTATAATGGTGAATTATAACCGGGGTTCCCTATGGGAGAAAATACTCCCCAGTTATTATAAGTGTAATAATTGCATCTTTTGTAAACACATTAAGGTGGGTAATGTTTTTCAGACAGTCAACAATATTAAGACTTAAGACATCAGATTGATGACAACACATAACACTACTGGTATTATTTACTTAGCCACTTGCAGCTGCCAGGCTTTCTATATCGGTAAAATGACCAGGAGTTTTAAAACGAAGATTGGAGAACACCAGAGAGCTATTGTTCATGGAGACCCCACACATGCATCTGCTGCCCATATTTATGTTTATGTATGTTTATTTTATTTTTTATTATTTATTTTGGTTTATTAAGTTTGTTTTAATTAGTGGCACCAGTTAGTGAGAGTTACTGGCTGCCTGGGGATTTTATTTTATTGGATTAGTTTATTGTTTTTGTTTGATAAGTTGGTTTATTTTTTAGTTTGTTCTGTTGTCTTTAGACTTATTGGGGTTTTGTGATTTATATTTTTTAAGAGATTTCAACTGCACTTTCGTCTGTTTAGGAAATTAGGATTGCTTGTGGTGTTAGCCACAATTTGGGGGTATCTTGCAGAATGTGTCTGCTTGCTCCTCCAGTCCTGCGCTATTCAGCCTCCTCTCTCCCTCCCCTCTGCCCATACCACCCCTGCTCCCTGCTTCCTGCTTTTACTTACCAGCGCTGTCGGACATGGGGAATTGCTTGCAGGGTGAGGGGGCGGGGGTTGGTTGGAAGGTGAACATTGGAGCTCAAATGAGCGGGTTTCTCCCATAGGGGTGGTTATGACCAGAAGACGCCCTGGGACAAAATGGAGCCTGGAAAGTGGTAATCCATGTCTTGTCCCCATACCCAAGGGCACGTCCTTTTTGGGTGGGCAAGTAGTCAGGACGGCCCATGAGCATCGTCCAACCTGGAGCATTGTTATGCAATGCCAGATCCGTTAAGAACAAGATTGTGGATTTTGTTGGAACAGCGGATCTGACTTGCATCACTGAGATCTGGTTAGATGGCAATGCTACCCAATTTTGGAGGCAGCTGTTTCTCCTGTGTACTTGGTGATACATTGCCTGAGGTTGGATAGCAGGGCCAGGGGGGTTGCGGTCTGTTTTAAGACAGAATGGGGCCACACTGGTGTACCAGTTGAGGAGGCTGAATCATTTGAGTGCACTGTGGTAATTGGTGTGGGGTTCAGGACAGCTCTCATTTATTGTCCACCAGGGGATGAGAAGTTGTTCCTGCAGAGGTAGCAGACTTCGCCACTAACATGGCATGGGAGTCACCCAGACTGATGGTTCTGGGTGACTTTAATGCCTAGGTTGATGATGAATCCTCATTTTTTGGACAACACTTCCTCCAGTTGATGACATCACTGGGCTTCACACAGGTTCAAAAACCACAAAGGAGCTCGCACTAGGACTGGGTGCCATGGAAAACTAAAAGTCAAAAACACAAATCCAGGCACTCACCACCACAAAAGAACTTGGCCCAGAAGGGAAACATTTTAAAAGGATTTATTGAATAGCCTGATGCATTTCTGGTCCCACTGGACCCTTTATCAAAGGCTAAATGAGGCAGAAAAAAGCACACACACATATATAATCCTAGAATAGATCACATGACAAATTACATCAAATAAAAAACACAAATAAAATGTGTCTAACAATGAAGCAGTACTACATTCCTCCATGGAATTCTATATATCTAACAGGCAGAACACTAATTACTTCAAACATTCAATGAATAAAAACAGCAGTACTAGTTTAACAATTATACAACATTAGAAAACTACATTCCTCAATGGAATTCAATATATCTAACAGGCAGAACACTAATTACTTCAAACATTCAATGAATAAAAACAGCAGTACTAGTTTAACAATTGTACATCATTAGAAAACTACATTCCTCCAGGAATTCAATATATCTAACAGGCAGAACACTAATTACTTCAAACATTCAATGAATAAAAATAAACAGCAGTACTAGTTTAACATTTATACATCATTAGAAAACACATCAAATCAAACATGTCTAATAATGATATCATTAGTACCTAAAGTCCACATGCAAGGAAAAGGAACATAGAAGTGTTGGGGGGGGGGATTTACAAAAAAGGGGAAGAAAAAACAGCTTCACTTTCTCAATAGACTAACGTCTTTCTTCTAAAAAAGGCTTTAGATCAAAATTACCATTTAAACCTGGACTAATAGTTGCTTTTAATTGCAAAATCCAAAAAACTTCTCTTTTAAGAATCAAATTTCTATAATTACCCCCCCCCAGGTTTCTGACATACTTTATCAATAGCCATATACTTAAAAAAATGTTTACACTTATTGTTTTTACATGCTAAAATATGTGCTGCCGTGGCATAAAGTAAATCTTCTCTTAATATAGCCTGTTGGTGCTCAACAACTCTAATCTTGAAACTCCTTTCGGTTTTCCCCACATAAAAGGCATTACACGAGCAGATTGCCAGATAAATCACACCACTCGTGTTACAAGATGTAAATTGTCTAATTGTAAATTCCCTTATACTGTTAATGGTTGAAAAAGTTTAACCATTATTCACATTACAATAAATGCAATTATTACTTTTAAAGCAACCAAAGGGTTGTATTAGCCATGTATTTGTTTGTGTATCTACAAAATGGCTATGTACAAGACTATCTTTTAAACTAGCTGCCTTTCTAAATGTAATTCTTGGTGACTGTTCTGCTATATTCTCAAGATTTTTTTCTCCCGCTAATAGAACCCTCCAGTGTTTACTTATAACCTCAGAAAAAAACGTTGCATGTGACGAATAAGTTGTAACAATATTAAACTGTGTATCATGTGTATTATTCACACTTGATGGCCATAATAATGTATTTCTGTCTGTATTCATTGCCTTTTCTCTTGCTTGTGAAATATTTGTACTACTATAACCCCTCTCCTTAAACCTTGCTTCCATTACATCTGCATTCATCACAAAACTATTATCTGTACTGCAATTTCTTTTAACTCTTAAAAATTCACCTTTAGGTATATTTTTAATCGTATGGACTGGATGGCAACTAGAAGCTATCAAAACAGTATTACTATCTACATTTTTTTGAAAAATCTCTGTTTCAAAACTACCATTTGCCGTTTTCATTATAGAAATATCCAAATATGGAAGTCGATCATTAGCTATATTAAAAATAAAACACAGATGGTCATTTGTAGAATGTAAAAAATGAATAAATTCTTGAAATTCAGATTGAGTTCCTTTCCATAACAAAATTATATCATCTATAAAATGCTTTCATAAAACAATTTTATTGAGAAATGGATTAAACGGCAAATGGTAGTTTTGAAACAGAGATTTTTCAAACTAAATGTAGATGGTAATACTGTTTTGATGGCTTCTAGTTGTCATCCAGTCCATATGATTAAAAATATCCATAAAGGTGAATTTTTAAGAGTAAAAAGAAATTGCAGTACAGGTAATAGTTTTGTGATGAATGCAGATATAATGGAAGCGAGGTTTAAGGAGAGGGGTTATAGTAGTACAAATATTTCACAAGCAAGAGAAAAGGCAATGAATACAGACAGAAATACATTATTACTGACCATCAAGTGTGAATAATACACATGACACGGTTTAATGTTAGTTACAACTTTCGTCACATGCAAAGTTTTTTTCTGAGGTTATAAGTAAACACTGGAGGGTACCATTAGCGGAAAAGAAAATCTTGAGAATATAGCAGAACAGTCACCAAGAATTACATTTAGAAAGGCAGCTAGTCTAAAAGATAGTCTTGTACATAGCCATTTTGTAGATACAGAAACAAATACATGGCTAATACAACCCTTTGGTTGCTTTAAATGTAATAATTGCATTTATTGTGATGTTGTGAATAATGGTAAAACTTTTTCAACCATTAACAATACAAGGGAATTTACAATTAGACAATTTACATCTTGTAACATGAGTGGTGTGATTTATCTGGCAACCTGCTCGTGTAATGCCTTTTATGTTGGGAAAACTGAAAGGAGTTTCAAGATTAGAGTTGGTGAGCACCAACAGGCTATATTAAGAGAAGATTTACTTTATGCCACGGCAGCACATATTTTAGCATGTAAAAACGATAAGTGTAACATTTTTTAAGTATATGGCTACTGACAAAGTATCTCAGAAACCTGGGAAGTTATAGAAATTTGATTCTTAAAAGAGAAGCTTTTGGATTTTGCAATTAAAAGCAACTATTAGTCCAGGTTTAAATGGTAATTTTGATCTAAAGCCTTTTTAGAAGAAAGAAGTTAGTATATTGAGAAAGTGAAGCTGGTTTTCTTCCCTTTTTGTAAACCCTCCTCACTTCTATGTTCCTTTCCTTGCATGTGGACTTTAGGTACTAATGATATCATTATTAGACATGTTTGATTTGATGTGTTTTCTAATGATGTATAAATGTTAAACTAGTACTGCTGTTTATTTTTATTCAGTGAATGTTTGAAGTAATTAATGTTCTGCCTGTTAGATATATTGAATTCCATGGAGGAATGAAGTTTTCTAAGGATGTATAATTGTTAAAATAGTACTGCTGTTTTTATTCATTGAATGTTTGAAGTAATTAATGTTCTGCCTGTTCAATATATTGAATTCCATGGAGGAATGTAGTTTTCTAATGATGTATAATTGTTAAACTAGTACTGCTGTTTTTATTCATTGAATGTTTGAAGTAATTAGTGTTCTGCCTTAAATACATTGAATTCCATGGAGGAATGTAGTTTTCTAATGTTGTATAATTGTTAAACTAGTACTGCTGTTTTTATTCATTGAATGTTTGAAGTAATTAGTGTTCTGCCTGTTAGATATATAGAATTCCATGGAGGAATGTAGTACTGCTTCATTGTTAGACACGTTTTATTTGTGTTTTTTAATTGATGTAATTTATCATGTGATCTATTCTATGGTTATATATGTGTGTGTTTTTTTCCGCCTCATTTAGCCTTTGATAAAGGGTCCAGTGGGACCAGAAACACGTCAGGCAATTCAATAAATCCTTTTAAAATGTTTCCCTTCTGGGCCAAGTTCTTTTGTGGTGGTGAGTGCCTGGATTTGTGTTTTTGACTTTTAGTTTTCCATGGCACCCAGTCCTAGTGCGAGCTCCTTTGTGGTTTTTGTATTTGATTTTGGAGCTTTAATCACACAGGTTACAAGCAAGTAATTTGTTTAAAACCACTCTGGTCTCTTTACGTTTACCTGCAACATTTTAACCATGTCATTGGAAGCAATTCCGAACTTAATTTTTGAAACAAGGACACAGGAGATAAATCAACCTGTTAGCTTTGTGAATGATCTACTGCGAGCAGTCAGTGTTACAAATCCTTTCCTTCTGAATGAAGTGGACTCAGTTTTAATTAATCCTCAAGCTTTGTCTTTGAAGGAAACCTACAGGAAACTTGAGAAATTAACTTTACAACGTCGTAGGATCTACTGGACAAAAACGAACATGGAAGCTTACATACAGGTAAAACGCATTCCAAGAGGCTTACGCTTAGACCTTAAACCTGCATATGGTCAAGATAACAGTAAATTCATGCAAGAATGGGAAAACATTTTATCGGAAGCTAGTTTTAAACTTATTGGTTTAATTATAACCTTTTTAAAGGAACAAGACTGTGGTATAAAAGAAGACCTAAAGCAATATGAAGCAGAGGTTCTACAACTGTGTCAGAATGAGATGGATGAGTTTAACAGTTTAAACAACAAGTTAAAAAATACAATACATAAACAGGATGCTGATTTAAAAAGAATTAAACAAACCAAGTTTATAAGGGACAAGGGAGACTATGAAACAGGTAGAGTGTATACATGGAAGTTGAGAGACAATAAACACAAAGGAATTTTAAAAAAGAATGTGTCCTTTGATTTCAGTATGGATATTAGTGAAGCTGAAAGTGAAGAAAATATTTCTGATAATCGTGGTCCTTTTTTAGAGGAGAAAATAGAACACCAGCATACTCTGGAACAACAAGGATTTTTTCCACAACATCGTGGCCCTCCTTCTCCTATTTTGGAACATTACCCCCCAATCAACAGAACTTCCAGCCGCGATGGAGTCCAAGATTAACTTTTCAGAGAGAAGATGGAAGAGAAAGAGAACATAAAGGGGGAGACGGGGGAGGAGACAACATTTATTACCAAGGATACAGATAGAGGTATCCGAATTGGAGACCATTCCGGAAGGGGAGGAGGAGGTAAGCCCCAATTCTTCTGTTGGAGAGACTACTGTATCAGATATGAAAGTTATTAACCTTTCAAGCTATAATTTATCTGAATCTGAAAGGACCTTACTCTGTAAAGGTTTAAATTTTGTTCCTACTACACCAATTGATAAGATACAGATGCTGATTGATGTTAGTCTGTTATGTAGAAAGCTGAATTTATGTGCTTTTTATGGTGATAATCAGAATTCCATGTTAGATTTGCCTTTAGATACCTGTCGACCAAACTCCACCTTTTGTCCGCCTTCATGTTCGGCCGTTAACATTTTTGCCAGCTAGTAGAGCGAGATTTGAATAATTTGTTTGACAATTTGCCCCATAATGGATTTGATAATTTAATTGTAGATGAAAGAAATGCTATAAAAGTTTTACAACAAGAATCTTCTATTGTTATCAAACAGGCAGATAAGGGTGGATCTGTAGTCATTATGGATAAAAAAGATTACTTGAGAAAAAGTTCAGAGACAACTTGGGGACACAAATTTTTACATTAAATTAGATTATAATCCAACATGGGAATTTAAAAGTATTATCGATGAAAGAATAAATAATGTATATATGGAAGGACATATTACTAAGCATGTCAGGGAATTTTTAACTAAAGACCATCCTATTATGGCTACATTTTATTTGTTACCGTAAGTACATAAAACTTTGATAGACCCTCCTGGACGTTCAATTATTAGTGGGGTGGGGTCCCTGACTGAGCCTCTCTCTCGTTATTTGGGTTCTTTCTTACGAATGTATGTGGAAAAATTTTCCTCTTATTTAAAAGACACTAGGGATGTTTTAAATCTTTTGAGCACTTTACATGTGGAGAGTGACATTTTGTTAATCTCTTTGGATATAACATCTTTATATTCTAATGTTCCCCATAATGGTGCTTTACAGGCTATTGCATTTTTTCTAAATAGTGACCCAAGTTACAACGGACCACCTATAGATTTTCTTTTAAAATTGATGGAATATGTTTTAACTTTCAATGCATTCTTGTTTAATCAGTCTGTTTACAAGCAAATTAAAGGGACAGCCATGGGAGCAACTTGTGCACCTTCAGTAGCTAATCTATACGTTCGACTGTGGGAAAGAGAATTTATTTATTCATCAATTAATCCATTTCTCAATAAAATTGTTTTATGGAAGCGTTTTATAGATGATATAATTTTGTTATGGAAAGTAACTCAGTCTGAATTTCAAGAATTTATACATTTTTTACATTCTACAAATGACCATCTGTGTTTTATCTTTAATATAGCTAATGATCGACTTCCATATTTAGATATTTCTATAATGAAAATGGCAAATAGTAGTTTTGAAACAGAGATTTTTCGAAAAAATGTAGATGGTGATACTGTTTTGATGGCTTCTAGTTGTCATCCAGTCCATATGATTAAAAATATCCCTAAAGGTGAATTTTTAAGAGTTAAAAGAAATTGCAGTACAGACAATAGTTTTGTGATGAATGCAGATGTAATGGAAGCAAGGTTTAAGGAGAGGGGGGTTATAGTAGTACAAATATTTCACAAGCAAGAGAAAAGGCAATGAATACAGACAGAAATACATTATTACGGCCATCAAGTGTGAATAATACATATGATACACGGTTTAATGTTGTTACAACTTATTCGTCACATGCAAAGTTTTTTTCTGAGGTTATAAATAAACACTGGAGGGTTCTATTAGCGGGGGAAAAAAATCTTGAGAATATAGCAGAACAGTCACCAAGAATTACATTTAGAAAGGCAGCTAGTCTAAAAGATAGTCTTGTACATAGCCATTTTGTAGATACAGAAACAAATACATGGCTAATACAACCCTTTGGTTGCTTTAAATGTAATAATTGCATTTATTTTGATGTGAATAATGGTAAAACTTTTTCAACCATTAACAAAACAAGGGAATTTACAATTAGACAATTTACATCTTGTAACATGAGTGGTGTGATTTATCTGGCAACCTGCTTGTGTAATGCCTTTTATGTGGGGAAAACCGAAAGGAGTTTCAAGATTAGAGTTGTTGAGCACCAACAGGCTATATTAAGAGAAGATTTACTTTATGCCATGGCAGCACATATTTTAGCATGTAAAAACGATAAGTGTAAACATTTGTTTAAGTATATGGCTATTGATAAAGTATCTCGGAAACCTAGGGGGGGTAATTATAGACATTTGATTCTTAAAAGAGAAGCTTTTTGGATTTTGCAATTAAAAGCAACTATTAGTCCAGGTTTAAATGGTAATTTTGATCTAAAGCCTTTTTTAGAAGAAAGACGTGAGTCTATTGAGAAAGTGAAGCTGGTTTTTCTTTCCCTTTTTTGTAAATCCCCCCCCCACTTCTATGTTCCTTTCCCTTGCATGTGGACTTTAGGTACTAATGATATCATTATTAGACATGTTTGATTTGATGTGTTTTCTAATGATGTATAATTGTTAAACTAGTACTGCTGTTTATTTTTATTCATTGAATGTTTGAAGTAATTAGTGTTCTACCTGTTAGATCTATTGAATTCCATGGAGGAATGTAGTTTCCTAATGTTGTATAATTGTAAAACTAGCACTGCTGTTTTTATTCATTGAATGTTTGAAGTAATTAGTGTTCTGCCTGTTAGATATATAGAATTCTATGGAGGAATGTAGTACTGCTTCATTGTTAGACACATTTTTTTTGTGTCTTTTTAATTGATGTAATTTGTCATGCGATCTATTCTAGGGTTATATATGTGTGTGTTTTTTTCTGCCTCATTTAGCCTTTGATAAAGGGTCCAGCGGGACCAGAAACGCATCAGGCAATTCAATAAATCCTTTTAAAATGTTTCCCTTCTGGGACAAGTTCTTTTGTGGTGGTGAGTGCCTGGATTTGTGTTTTTGGCTTCACACAGGTTGTTTCCTCAGCTACCCACAATGGTGGTCACTCTCTTAATTTGGTCTTCCTCCTGAGGATCAAGGCCTCTGATTTGGGGGTGGAACCGGTTGGTTGGTTTGATCACTGCACCATGAGGTTCAATTTCTCTACCCCCCCGAGTAGGTCTGCCCTGTGGAGTTGGTCAGTTACTGCCCTTTACTGGATGTGGACCCTGAAGACCTGGTGGTGGTGATAGACCTCTCAGTGTTCGGTGAGACCAGCACTGATCCAGAGCACTTAGTGGTGGTCTATAATAAGACTATTACTTCAGCTCTTGATCAGATTTCTCCAGTCTGTGTTCATCCCCTTCCACTTTGCCCTCGGACCCCATGGTTTGATGGGTCACTGAGGGAGATGCGGAAGTTGGGACAGAGGTTAGAATGCTGCTGGCGTAAATCTGCCTTGGATTCCGACCATCTTCAGGTGTTTGTAATCCTAGAACAAATAAATAAATAAATAAATAATAAATCTTATTTTGTTAGAGCATTATCAACTCTATCAATCAGTGATCTCCCATAAGAAGGCAGAATTCCTGTCCAGGAAAATCACTGTTGCTGCGAACTGACTTGCTCAACTCTTCTGAACTGTGGACAGGCTATGCAACCCAGCCTGTCTGCAGCTCCATCGAGTTTTATCACAAATTGAGTGTGATGAGATCACTCGATTCTTCGCCAATAAGGTGGCGACATCAGGCAGGAGTTTTGTCCATCTCATTCTGTGGGAGATATGGTTGTTCAGTGTTCAGTCACCATGCCCGGTATTTTCTGGAGTACCTTTGACCTACCAGTTTTCGTTGACATTATGAGGATTGTCCAGGGGATGCACCCCACGTGCTGTAGTTTAGACCCGGGCCCTACTTCCCTAATTTTGGGTTGTAGTGATGTTATAGGCCCGGTCTTATTTCAGATTGTCCAGTGCTCCCTGGAATTGGGTGAGTTTCCTAGCTCCCTGAAGGAGGCGGTGATGACACCTCTTCTGAAGAAAGCTTCTTTGGACCCGGAGCCTCTGGTGAACTACAGACCTATCTCGAACCTTCCTTTTGTGGGAAAAGTTATCGAGAAAGTGGTGGCAATTCAACTGGAGAACCATCTAACCATCCATAATTTATACGAACCTCTCCAGTCAGGTTTCTGTAAGAGGCATAGTACTGAGACGGCTCTGGTTTGGGTGCTCAGTGATCTCCTGATGACGAGAGATTGGAGGAACCATTCTATCTTGGTACTCCTTGATCTCTCATCAGCTTTCGACACTGTTGACCATGGGGTTCTGCTCAATTGCCTGAGGTTCATCTGTGGACTGATGGGTACAGCCCTCAGATGGTTTTCATCTTTCCTCACCGGTCGAACACAGAGAGTTGTCTCAGGAAATATTTTCTTCCAAGTCTTTCTCTCTGCCTTGTGGTGTACCTCAGGGCTTGGTGCTGTCCCCCCATGTTGCTTGCAGCGTATATGCTGCCTCTCTGAGACATTGTAAGACAGTATGGGCTGAGGTTTCACTGCTATGCTAATGATACCCAGCTCTACCTGTCTTTCGCGCCCGACCAGGTATGTGCTCTCTCAGTATTTAACAGCTGCCTCATGGAAATCCAAGATTGGATGAGTTCCAGTGGGTTAAAGTTGAACGCAGGAAAGACTGAGGTTTTGGTGGTGGACCCTGGTCACAGGATAGAGGGGTTGGGGTCTGGTTTGCCATCTAGTTTATTTCTGGGGGGCCGAACAGATCCTTACCTCTGAATGGGTGCATGACCTGGGAGTGTTAGTTGACGACGGTCTGACCCTTCACCATCATGTGTCTGCAGTCATTCTGTTAGCCTTTTACCACCTTAGGAACATTGCCAGGATCAAGCACCTTGTTCCGTCCAGTGACTTGCCTGTCTTGGTCCATGCCTTTGTGACCTCGCGCCTTGACTACTGTAACTCCCTGTACCTAGGGCTTCCCGGGGGTTGATATCCACTGCTTGCAGCTAGTGCAGAATGCGGCTGCACTTTTATTGACTGGGGCTTCAAGAAGATCTCATATAACCCCAGTGCTGCACGATCTACACTGGCTGCCAGTTCAGTGGTGGATCACCTTTAAGGTAGGTTTGTTAACCTACAAGGCCCTACATGGACTGGGTCCGGACTACTTGAGAGAACTTCTGATTCCTTACACCCCTATGTGTCAACTCCGCTCGGCTGATGAGGGGTTGCTGGAGATTCTGAGGGTTAGACTGAAGTCATCCAGGGCACAGGCTTTTATGTTCGCTGCCCCATCCCTCTAGAATTCTCTACCTCATCAGTTGCGGGAGTGCAGAACTATGCGGAGTTTTAAGCAGACAATGAAGAACTATCTATGGGAAAAAGCATTTCCTGATTTTCTTTGATTTTATGCTTATTTATTGTTTAACTGAGTGCGTTTGTATTTGTGAAGTGCTTTTGATATTCTGAAAGCCGCTATATTAAATAAAATTATTATTATTATTATTATTTTGCACACTGGAGGACTCAAGATTGTGTACATATTTGTAAATACATGGCTATTGATAAAGTTAGCCCCAACCCACAAGGAGTTAATTTCAACAACCTGGTGTCAAAGAGAGAAACCTTTTGGATTTTATAATTGAAGGCAAATAAATATCCTGGTCTGAACTCAGGTTTTTAAATAAAATCATACTTAGAAGAAAAGAGAAGGAAAGGGAGTGTTGTTGCCACTTAAATGCATTTGTGACCATACCTTTACCTTCCTCACCCCAATCCTTGGTGTGCTGATTCTGGGTGACAATTTATCACCTGCCTCTTTTGTATGCTCTCTATGCACAGCCCCTTTTACTATGTGCCCTCCCGCCACCCCTCCCTTTTCTGTACTTTTGTACACTTGAATATATATTTTTCTGGTGTGTGATATCATATGTAATTCTTCCTTAACACTACATGATAACTTTCTATTGTATATGTAACATGGTTTTATACAAAAATGGTGTATGCATGATTTTGTTCATGAAACAGCAGTTTAAATTGATTGAGTGTTCTCAATGGTACATTTTAAAATGCGTAATGATGATGTCATGGAACAATTGCTATTTAATCTGTTCAGTTTTTTTATGCCCTAGCCTTTGAGAAAGGGTCCAGTTGGTGACCAGAAATGCATCAGGTGGGCAAAAATGTTGCCATGAGTCTTTTTTTGGTAATTAAAGCTTTTTTATCTTATATGGTTGTCAGTGTCATATGTGGTGGTGTGTGCCTGGTTTGTATTTGTATGGTTTACTTTTATGTTTATTATGTTTGCTCTGAAATTAAAGAAATGTCAAACAATGTCTTTTCTTTTTACCTGTAAAACAGAAAACAGTCCCTCGTTATCACCGCCTTCAATATATTCCGAACCTGACCCTCCCACTGACACTCACCACCCCACTTCATACCACCCTTACCACGTACTTACTTCTGGAGGTTGGCTGATGCTATCTTCTGTGGACCTTGACACTCTTCAAAACTGAACCGCAAATAGAAGAACCAACGTAAATGCCTTATAATGGTTGTCAATTGAGTTTTGAACTTATGCTGATATCTCAGCCTTTTTTAGGTATATTTGCTCTAAATTTTTAATATGGGCTTTTTGGAAACCCTCCTCATGAACACTGGCACTGTCATGTCATTACTCAGTCACAAAAGGTGATTTTGCCGTCACTGCCTGGAATACCCTTTGGGACCAATTATCGAAATGACAGTGCCTGTGTTCATGAGGTGGGGTCCCAAAGAGCCCATGTTGAAAATTTGGTGAACAAATTCAAAAAAATAGCTGCATTATGAGCATGCATTTCACAGTTTCTATGTAACATAGAAACATAGAATTTGATGGCAGATAAGGACCGCTTGGCCCACCCAGTCTGCCCATTTCCCTACCTACTGGATAAGTTGCAGATCCTAGTTAACCAGCAGCCTACTTCTTCTTACCCCCACCCCCCAGAATTGCCTTATGACTGTCCCATGCATGCTTGAATTCCAACACTGATTTTGACTCCACAAACTCCTCCAGAAGGCCATTCCATGCATCCACAACCCTCTCTGTGAAAAATACTTCCTTAAATTACCTCTGAGCTCCCCATCTTCAAATTGTGCCTTCTTGTTCTTGCACACCTCTTTTTGAAAGATGCTACCCTCTTGGACTTTTGTTGATTCCTTGAGGTACTTGAAAGTTTCTATCATGTCCCCCTCTTCCTCAAGGCTATACATATTAAGCTCCTTAAGTCTCTCTTCATATGTCTTCTGGTGCAGACCCTGCACCATTTTAGTGCCCTCCTCTGGACAGCTTCCATCCTGTCTATGTCTTTGAGGAGATTGGGTCTCCAGAACTGCACACAGTACTCCAGATGGGGTCTCACCAGCTGTCTGTACAGAGGGATAATAACTTCCTGTTTTCTACTGGTGATGCCTCTCCCTATGCATCCCAGTATCCCCACAGCCCTCCTTGCTGCCCTCTCACATTGCTTGCCCATCTTTAGGTCATCTGATATGACTACCCCCAGGTCCCTTTCCATTTTTGTCATTGTTAGTATCTCACCCCCCATTGTGTACTCTTCCCCTGGGTTTTTGTTTCCCAGGTGCATTACCTTGCACTTCTTAGCATTGAATCTAAGCTGCCATACATTTGACCATTCCTCTAACCTTGCCAATTCCTTCATATCCTTTCCACCCCACCCTGTGCATCAACTCTGTTACAGATCTTAGTGTCATCTGCAAAGAGACATACTTTTCCTTCTAGTCCTTCTGCAATGTCGCTTATAAAGACATTGAAGAGGACCGGTCCTAATACTGAACCCTGCGGTACCCCACTAGTAACCCTCCTTTCTTCTGAGTGGACTCCATTGACTATTACTCTCTGTGTCCTATTCTCCAGCCAATTCTTTACCCAGGCTGTCATCTTGGGACCCACTCCCAGGCTGGCTAACTTGTATATTAATCTTTTGTGTGGGACTGTGTCAAATGCCTTGCTAAAGTCTAGGTAGGCCATGTCCACAGCCCCTCCCTGATCTACTACTTTGGTCACCCAGTCAAAGAAATCTATCAGATTCATCTGGCATGACCTTCCTGCTGTGAATCCATGCTGCCTAGGGTCCTGTGCCCCTCTGACCTCTAGATACTTGACAATTCTTTCCTTTAGAAGTGATTGCATCATTTTCCCTATCACTGAGGTTAAACTAACAGGTCTGTAGTTTCCTGCTTCTGCCTTGATCCCGCTTTTGTGAAGGGGAATCACATCTGCCCTCCTCCAATCCTCGGGTACCATCCCTTCCTTCCATGATTTGTTAAAAAGGGTAGTCAGTGGTGTCACTAGTTCTACCCTTAGTTCTTTTAGAATTCTGGGATGAATCCCATCAGGCCCCATTGCTTTGTCCACCTTCAGTTTTAAGAGTTCTTTCAGAACCCTTTCTTCTGTAAATGGGCTGGTATCAACTTCTGTATCCAGAGTGTTACTACTGTTTGTTTTATGTACCTCCCCCTCTTCATTTGTAAATACTGAGCAAAATATTTGTTTAGTATCTCTGCCTTTTCACAGTCTCCCTCTGCCCACCCTCCTCCCCTTTATTAAGCCTCACTATCCCTCCCTTGGTCTTCCTTTGCTCCTGATGTACCTATAAAGGTTTTATCCCCTTCTTAACTGAGTTGGCTATCTTTTCTCAGTTGGCCTTTGCTGTTCTGACTGCCTTCCCAGCCTCCTTTTGCTTTAACTGATACAGTTCTCTGACCTGCTCCTTCTGTGATTCCTTGTACTTCCTGAATGCTTTCTTTTTCTCTTGACCCTTCACTGCCACTTCCTTTGAGAACCATAGTGGTTTCTTACATCGTCTTGTTTTGTTTATTTGCTTCACACAAAGGCTTGTTACCTCAGTGATGGCAGTTTTTATTATTCCCCATTGTTCTTCCACCCCTCCTTCCTGCCCATTTGCTAGTGCATTCCTTAGGCACTCACCCATTTTGGCAAAGTCAGCCCTCCTAAAGGCCAGTACTTTTGTCTTTGTATGGCTTAACTCTATTGCTGTGTTTATTGTGAACCATACTGTTCGATGGTCGCTAGTTCCCAGATGGCTACCCACTTCTACATCTGTGATCCTCTCTCCATCTCCATTTGAGAGTATCAAGTCTAATATTGCTCCCTCTCGAGTTGGCTCCAGTACTAGTTGTCTAAGGCATGCCCCTGTAGGGGCATCTAGAATAACTGCACTCTTCGAAGTGGCAGCTGCAACTGCACTCCAGTTAACATCTGGCATATTCAGATCACCCATCAGCAATATCTCCCCTCTTTCTGCCATTCTAAGTATACTTTCTATCATTTCCTTGTCCATTTCCTCCCCCTGAGAAGGGGGTCTGTATACAACCCCTGTGCGGATTGTGGTGCCATTGCCTGTCTCCAAATTTACCCACAGTGCTTCTCCTCCCTGTTTACCCTTTTGTTTTGTTGCTTTTATTCCTTCCCTTATGTAAAGAACTTATGAAAGAAGGAATCACAGAAGGAGCAGGACAGAGAACTGTATCATAATGCATATGGGGCACAAAAACCCTGGCACAATATATCAGTTGGGGGGTGAGGATATAGCATGCACCAAGCAGGAAAGGGATCTTGGGGTTGTCATCTCTGATGACCTCAAGGTAGGGAAACAGTGTGACAAGGCAGCAGGTAAAGCAAATAGGATGCTGGGATGTAGAGGCAGGGGCATCACCAGCAGGAAAAGGGAGGTCATAATTCCGCTATACAAGACACTAGTGAGGCCCCACCTGGAGTACAGTGTACAGTTCTGGAGACCATACCTACGTAAGGACATAGACAAGGTAGAGAAGTTTCAGAGGAGGGCAACAAAGATGGTGCATGGATTGCATCACAAGTCCTATGAAGACAGGTTGAAGGAACTGAACATGTACTCCCTGGAGGAGAGGAGGGAGAGAGGGGATATGATAGAGACATACAAGTATCTTACAGGGAGGAACAGGGTGCAGGAAAACACTATTTTTAAGCAAAAAAGATGTTCCAGGACTAGAGGGCATGGGATGAAGTTTGAGGGAGGACAATTCAGAGGAAACTTGAGAAAGAATTTCTTCACAGAACAGGTGGTGGACAAGTGGAACACCCTGCCAGAGGAAGTGGTGGGGGCTGACACAGTCACGGGATTTAAGAATGCATGGGATAGACATAAAGGAATTCTGGAGGTCAGGGGTAAGGGGCAACAGACTTCTAGGAAAACAAACTGAACTTACAAGCTCAAATGGGCAGACTGGGTGGGCCATAAGCCCTTATCTGCCGACGCTGTCTATGTATCTATGTATCTATGAACTACTCCTCCTCCTCTTTTTCCCTCCCTGTCCCTTCTGTAGATAATGTATACTGGTATGTTTATTTCCCAGTCATGGTTTTGTGTGTACCATGTTTCTGTGACTGCCACAATATCCAGATGTTCCTCCTCCATCATGGCCACTAATTCAGGAAGCTTGTTACCTAGACTACGGGCATTGGTACTCATTGCTCTCCATTTTTTGATGGCTTTACCTTCTGTTGCAGCATCCCCCACTGACTGTTCTACCTCGGTCTTTTTCTCATTTAGTACCCTGTTTTGTAGGGAGAGGCTGGGATTTTTCTGCTGCTTGTCAGTGCCTCCCCTTTGACTAGTTTAAAAGCTTGCCAATGAAGCATTTAAACTGATTGCTCAAGAGTATGAGCAACCTGAGATGGAACCTGTTGTTTTCAATGACACTTTGCCAGAAAGTCCTGAGGCTGTAACCAATGTGCAGTCTACTCGAATGACCGGAAGAGGGCTTTTGCTTAAAGTTCCTGAGAAGTTCAGAGATTTTGTTATGACTTAAGTCAGTGGTAAAGACTTATTTCAACAGAGCTTAGTACCAGTGACTTTAGACCCTAACTCATCACAAAGTAAGACTCAACCATTATGTTAATAGTGCTTGGTAATTATTTGTCATTGATATGCAAACCGAAATCAAGGTAATTGCTTTCTTTTACTAAAAGGGGAGACCAAAATCAAGGTAATTGCTTTCTTTTACTAGAAAGGGAGATGTAGTATATTGTAACTTTCCCTAGTAACAGTGTAGAATGGTTTAGTCCACATCCCCCTGCAGTTTTGGGAGCACATTGCTGTACTGACCTTCTTCAGGAATAAATTTCTCTGTTTTTGGTGCAGCTACTCAATGCAGGCAGCAGTCCTATACTGACCTTTTTGGGAATAAATCTCCCCATGTTCCCAAGTACAGCACACCTACTAGTGCTTTACTGACCTATTTGGGATAATTTCCCTATTTTCATAGCTACTCAATGCAGCCAGCAGTGCTGTACTGGCCTGTTTGGGAATTAATTTCCCCGTTTTCCTAGCTTCTCAGTTTTTCCAGCAATGCTGTACTGACCTGTTTGGGAATTAATATCCCTGTGGACTCTGCACTTGGGAGGAGGTTTGACTGCGCTGCTGTGTGCTACATGGCTGGGAGCTGTGGGAGCAGGGACATTGAAAAGCTTACTCCTTCTAAATGGCAGGTAAACCACCATTGCCTGTATTCTGCATCTGCGAGTATCATAAAAAGAGAAAAGGCAGAGTTTGCTGTTTTACATTTGATGTTCTTTCTAGACCACCTTATACTACAGATTTTACTACATGCTCCTTTCTGTTCCTAACATCCGCCACTAGTGCCCAGGATACTTTCAGTGGAGCAGTCGGCACTGGAGGATAGTTGTAGGGGCAGCCCCGCAGGGGGATGGATGCACTAAGGCTACAGCGGTAGCAATATTGTTTGACTTGCGCCAAACATAGTCTTATTCTCAAACCCTTTTAAGTTGAATTTGGTGTAGTGTGTAACACAGAAATTGTTAATGCAATAGGAACTAGTAGTGCAATATATTGCCTCATTTTACTAATGTGTTTTCAAACTGATGTATGTGACTGTTTTTTTTTTTACTTATTTTTATCTACTTTATCTGTTTTATTTTAGCCTGACTAGCTCAGACATTTATTTTAAACCAATTAGTTTTAGCCGAATACATTTGTTCATTAAGGGTTGTTTGTTTGATTGGACATAGCTGCCTCAGACCTAGTTTGAATTTCATGCCACTATGAGTGCCTAATGAGCTTGCACAGACATCCTTAACTCAGTACCTGCTGCACTCATCAAAGACACACATGCCGTCTGGCAAGTAGCCCATTTCTGACACTGGGTACCGTGGTGGATTGTCTGGCAAGTTTTCTTTTTTTGGAACATTGTTTTAAAAGGAACAAGACTAGCTGAAAAGATTTGAAAATCTTTGGAAAGCACTTAGCCTTCATTTTTAAGACAACCTCCTGTGTGACAAACATTCTCTATGCTATAGTACAGATTGTACTTAACAACTAAGAAGGTACTTGGCAAGGTTAGAGGAATGGTCAAATGTATGGTAGCTTAGATTCAGTGCTAAGAAGTGTGAGGTAATGCACCTGGGAAACCAAAACCCAGGGGAAGAGTACACAATGGGGGTGAGATACTAACAACAACAAAAATGGAAAGGGACCTGGGGTAGTCATATCAGATGACCTAAAGGTGGGCAAGCAATGTGAGAGGGCAGCAAGGAGGGCTGGGGGATACTGGGATGCACAGGAGAGGCATCACCAGTAGAAAACAGGAAGTTATTATCCCTCTGTACAGACAGCTGGTGAGACCCCATCTGGAGTACTGTGTAGTTCTGGAGACCCAATCTCCAGAAATACATAGACAGGATGGAAGCTGTCCAGAGGAGGGCAACTAAAATGGTGCAGGGTCTGCACTGGAAGACTTATGAAGAGAGACTTAAGGAGCTTAATATGTATAGCCTCAAGGAAAGGAGGAGAGGGGAAATGATAGAAACTTCAAGTACCTCAAGGGAATCAACAAAGTCCAAGAGGTAGCATCTTTCAAAAAGAGGTGTGCAAGAACAAGGTGGCACAATTTGAAGATGGGGTGGTGGCTCAGAGGTAATTTAAGAAGTATTTTTTCACAGAGAGGGTTGTGGATGCATGGAACAGCCTTCTGGAGGAGGTTGTGGAGTCAAAAACAGTGTTGGAATTCAAGCATGCATGGGACAGTCATAAGGCAATTCTGGGGGGTGGGGGTAAGAAGAAGTAGGCTGCTGGTTAACTAGGATCTGCAGCTTATCCACTAGGTAAGGAAATGGGCAGACTGGGTGGGCCAAGCGGTCCTTTTCTGCCATCAAATTCTATGTTTCTATGTAAGTTCCCTAGTCACTCAGTCATAATAGTCAACCAGGTTGGTCTGGCATGATCTGTTAGAGACAAACCCATGTTACTTTCCATCGTGGAGTCCACCATTACCTTCTAGAAAGGTTACCAACCTCTGTTTAAGGATCGTTTCCATTAACTTTCCCACAATGGATGTGAGGCTTATTGGTCTATAGTCACCAGTTCATCCTTTGGTCCACTTGTGTGGAGGGGCACCACGTGAGCCATCCTCCAGTCCTGGAGTATGCACCCTGTTTCCAGAGAGATATTGAACAAATCTGCCAATGGCTCTTTGAGGACCTCTGCCAATTCCTGTAGTGTCTGGGAGTGTACGCTGTCTGGTCCTGGTGACTTATCCACCCTCAGTGCCCTTAAACCTTCTACTACCCTGCCACATTGTGATTTCCCCATCAGTCACCCCCTCCCTCCTTGTGCCTACCCTCCCTAACCTCTGAGGTAGTGACCCATCTTTCTCCTTAGTAAATACAGAAGTATTCATTTAGTACTTCTGTCTGCTCTGCCCCTTTCTCTGCCCACCCCCAACCTTCCTGATCCTTACTATTTGATCTTTTCACATCCTCCTCTCCCTTATGTACCTGAAGAAGTACTTTTCTCCATCCTTAATGCCCTGTGCCAGCCTAAGCTCTCTGGAAACCTTGGTTGCCCTGACTGCTCTGGTCACCTCACTTGATTTCTTCCGGTATTCCTCTCTGTCCTCCCCCACCCTTGATCTCTTGAATCTCCTGAAGGCCGCCCTTTTTGTCCTCACCTTTTCAAACACCTCCCTGCTTAACCAACTTGGTTTCTTGGCCCTAGATTTCTTACTTTGCATCTTGGTACATGATCTAGTGGGCTCCATGAGCCCTAGCTTGGTGACTTCCCATTTCTGGTTAGCATTCACATCTGGGTGGATTCTGGAGTCAGCTCACCTGAAGTCCAACATCCTGGTCCTTGTTCCCATAGCCTCCTTGCCCATGTTAAGTGAGAACCACACTGTATGTGGTCACTCCCTGCCAGTGGATCCTCCAATTCCAGCTCCCTGATAAACCCCCTATTAGAGAGCACGAGGCCCAGAGTGTTGCCTAACCTGGTTGGCTCATTTACCATCTCTACTATGAAGCTGTCCTGGAAAGCCTCCTGGAGGACCTGCTCACTTGTACTTGTGATGGCTAGGGGTGCTTCAGTCTACCCCTGGCAGATTAAAGCCCCCCATGATCACGGTGTTACCCTTCCTGCTGACCCTCCTATTCTGCTCTGCCAGTTCTTGTCCAAGTCCCCAGCCTGAGATGGTGGCCTATACACCACCTCCATTCTAAGTGTCCTGTTTCTTGAATTCTGGAATTGTATCCATAAAGTCTGTTTTACCCTCCTCTCCTCCTCCGGGGCACACCTTATCCCCTCCCTCATGTAAATCACCACCCCACCCCCTTTCCCTTTCTCCCTATCCCTGCAGTATGTCCTGTCCCCAGGGATCCCCAGGTCCCAGTCCTGATATTGGGTGGCCCATGTTTTGGTGATGGCAGCTATGTCCAACTCCCCCTCTGCCATGAGAGCCTGCAACTTGGCTGTTTTGTTCCCAAGGCTCCTTGCATTCAAGGAGACTACCCTCCAATATATGCCCTTCCTATACTTCCCCTTCTGACCACTATTATTATCAACCCTGTATGAACACTTCCTTGTTCCAGCCCTATTGGTATGGGGGTAAGCCTGATTCACGCCCTGATCTGAAGACCATGTTTGATTTCCACCCACTTGCCTCCCCCTGCACCTAGTTTAAATCCACACTGGTTGCTATGTACTCCCCCTGTTTTAGTTTTAGTACCCACGAGCCCTCCTTGCACAAGTGTAACCTGTCCTGGGCATACCGTATGCTGCTATCCCAAGTTCTATCCCATCTCCCCACCAGACCATACCTTTTGGTTTGACAACAGGCTCCCAGCCAAGTGTTCAACACCTCTATTCTCAGTTTCCTTGCAGCACTTGCTTTGGGTAATGGGAGCACTTCTGAGAAAGCCATCGAGCTCCCTGCTTCGTCTCGCAACTCCCCCAGCTCCAAGAACCTCTCCTGTATCTCCTTGACCATGTTCCCATCCAAATCATTCGTGCTCAAGTGCACCACAATATGAGGGTTCTCACTTCCCTTCTTTGCATAGTTAAGAATAAACTGTCCCATCCTACCTGCTATCATTCCTGGCATGCACTCCACCCATATGCGACTATGCCGTTCCCCTTTACTTCACCCCTTTTAATACTGGGTCTCCCAGAACTGAGACCCCACCACGTTTGACATGTTTTAGCCTCAGTCTCTTCCCATTATCCTGGCCCCAGTTCTGAATTTTTACCCCATCTTGCATATCCCTGACGCCCCTTGCCCCACCTGCCTCTTACCCTGCCACTAGCCTCATCGTGTCTCCCCCACACTGTGCCCATTAGCTGACCCAACCTCCACTCCCCCAATGCACTCCCTGCTTCAGAACCATCATTCTCATCACCACTTAACCTTTGCTTCCCTTCCCCCTCCTCAGCTTTAGTCCCCCCTAACCTCCTAGCCATTTCCCTGTTCCCATTACTCATCATATCGCTGTCCCCTCCATCTGCCATACTGCTGCCCTCTGGGTTGTTAGTACCCCCCTTTCTTCCAACTCCATCCACGAGCTCCTCTCCCTCCCAGTGATAAAAGTGACAGACAAGAAGTATAGGAACTCCGGCATTGGCAAAGTTGAACTGCAGAATGAGGATCCTCAATATGAAGGATAGCCGTGTCAAGACACATCTATCTGTTTTGACACTAGTAAATTCGTTTAGAGATATTGAAGTATTTCTAGGAAAATAGCATTGTTGTACAAGTCAAATGTTGTTATGAAAACCCTGATTTCAGGTCAGAGGCCCAGAAACTGTCATTATGTTGCTGGTTTAAGAATTTCCGTTCCAGTGTCAGTGGGAAGAAGTACAGGAACTACGTTCATGCTGCAAAAAGGTACAGGAACTGAGTTCCTGTGTGTTTCTGTTCACTTTCATCACTGCTCCCTTTTTATCCTCCATTGTAGCCAGCACTGAGAACCTATTGTTTGACACCTGTACTCTACCCTGACCAACCCCTGGCAAACTGTTATGAGACTTCCATTTGCTGCCAGCTCTTGGGCCATTACTGTCAATTATCACAATCCTCTTCACGTACCCTGGTTCTGTACCCCTAGGTTCCTGAGGAGGTTACAATATTGATCCATTTACCCCACCCCCTTTTCTCCCCTTAGTCTGGGATGTCTGTCAATCCCTTGTTCACTCCTATGTGTCCCAGGTCCTGGACAGTTCCCCCAGACTGCCCCCATCCCTTTCCTTAGCTCTGTCCTTATTCAACTAATCTCACTTCTAAGCTGCTCAGTCTGCCTGCACACCAAGCACCCTCCCTGCACTCCATGCTACCCCTAAAAAGATAGCTGCCATGCAGCTGTTGCAGCCTACTACCTTTCCTATATCTCTACTAGCCATCCAGCTCACCCCTGCACCCACAGCTGGAGGTTGCCTACATGTTCACCCAGTCATGTCAAATAATATCTTCACTCTCCTTATTGACTTCTCATCCCCATCCTCTTCCCTTCAGCTCACCTCTACTTTCTCCTATTCTTGTGCCTCTGCTGCAGTTGCAGTCTATGCTATACTGGCACTCAGCTCAACTGAATGCAACAGTCCCGATGAGCTCGATCCCAATCTCCTCTATTTCTCTGCTACCACTGAGATATCCCTAATCTCTACTCTCCATAACCTCTCCTTCATCACAGGTATGCTTCCTGGTGTATGAAAGAGGTTCAAAATCATCCCCATCTTAAAGCGTGTGAGCCTTCGATTCCAGATAACTATTGCAAAATCTCTATTGTCCTGCTCTGGTTACATTTCAAGAGCACCTGGTACTCTTCCAGCTCTTCTCCTCTTCCTTGATTCCTCATCCTTCCTTAAACATAGAAACATAGAATTTGACGGCAGATAGGGACTGCTAAGCCTACCCAGTCTGTCCTTTTTTTCCTCTGTCTATACTGTCACCACAGACCATACTTGATCCCCTGCTCCTACCCTCCCCTTCTTTCCATTAAGATTCCCCTGTGCCTACCCCGTGCATTCTAGAATTCCACCACTTTTTTTGCCCCACCACCTCTGCTAGAAGCCTGTTTCAGTCATCCTCCACTCTTTCAGTGAAAAAGTATTTCCTCACATTCCACTTAAATGTATTCTCTTTCAGCTTTATTGCATGTTTCCTTGTTCTTGTGCATCTTTTCCTCTAAAAAAATACTCTTCACCTGAGACGTGGTCTCCAGAACTGGACACAATACTCCAGGTGGTGTCTCTCCAGTGATCTATACTGTGGCAACACTACCTCCTTCCTTCTGCTGGTGATACCCCTCCACCCCCATACACTCCAGTGTCCCACTGGCCCTAGTAACTAACTGCCTTGTCTCTCTGTCTCGCCACCTTGTGGTCATCCGATATAATTACTATCAGGTCCTTTTCCTGTTTTATGACTGTCAATATCTCTTCTCCCATTTTGCACTCCACTTCTGGGTTCCCATGCCCTAAATGCATGATTTTGCACCTTTTCACATTGAAACCCAGCTGCTATTCCCTTGACCACTCCTCACGTTTTCTCAGGTCTCTGCATATTCTTTCCACCCTCTCAGGGGTTCACCCTATTACAGATTTTGGTGTTATCTGCAAAGAAGCGTACCTTCCTTTTCAGCTTATCTTCAGTATCACTTATAAATACCTTAAACAGGCACCCCACTGGTCATGCTTCCTTTCATGGACTAAGCTGCATTTACCACCACAGTCTGTCACCTGTTCCTTAACCAATTTCTTACTCAGTTTACCACCTTAGGACCCACCTCTAATCTACTCAGTTTAACACAGAAACATAGACTTTGACGGCAGATAAGGACCACTTAGCACACCCAGTCTACCTGTTTCCCTACCTTTTGGATAAGCTGCAGATCCTAGTTAACCAACAGCCTACTTCCTCCTACCCCCCACTAACATTGCCTTATGTCTTTCCCATGCATTCTTAAATTCCCCCACTGTTTTTGACCCCACTACCTCCTCTGGAAGGCTGTTCCATGTGTCCACCACCCTCTCTGTGAAAGAATTCTTCCTCACATTGCCCCTGAGCTGTCTCCCCTCTATCTTCAAATTGTCCCCCCTTGTTCTTGCACATCTCTTTTTCTGAAAGATGCTACCCTCATGGACTTTGTTGATTCCTTTGAGGTATTTGAATGTTTCTATCATGTCCCCCCCTTCCCTTTCCTCTAGGGTATACATATTAAGCTCATTTAGTCTTTCTTCATATGGCTTCTGGTGAAGACTCTGTACCATTTTAGTTGCCCTTCTCTGGACTGCCTCTATCCTGCCTATGTCCTTGTAGAGATGAGGTCTCCAGAACTGCACGCAGTACCCCAGATGGGATTTCACCAACTGTCTGTACAGAAGGACAACAACTTCCTATTTTCTACTGATGATGCTTCTCCCTATGCATCCCAGTATCCCCCCAGCCCTCCCTACTGCCTTTTCACATTGCTTGCCTACCTTTAGGTCATCTGATATGACTACTCCAGGTACTGTTCCATTTTTTTGTTGTTAGTACAACCCCCCCCCCATTGTGTACTCTTTCCCTGGGTTGTTGTTCCCCAGGTGCATTACTCTGCACTTCTTTGCATTGAATCTAAGCTACCACACTTTTGACTATTCCAATTACAATTAACCATTCCATTGCAATTAACCCCCTGCATACTTATGCCCCGACCTCCCTGTTTTTGCCTTTCAGAAATCTCTACTGAGTTCTAACCACCCTCACTCTTCTTCACCAACCTCCTCCTCCTTGTCTTCACCTTTTGCAAACCCCTCAGTGTTCCCTCCTCCCTATCTCCCTCTTCCTCACCTACCTCCACCTCCTTACTAATTACCTCCATTTTTTCTGGCAATCTGTTCCCTTCTCTTATTTCATGTCCTTCTAACAACTTACCACTCTACCTCTAATTTGCCCTTGCCCACTCCTGCTCCATCTTCCATGCTCCTCCTGTCGACCCCCTACTGCCTCTCCCTCACTCCGCTGCTACTCTCCTCCCCACTATCTCCTTCTCTATATTCCTATGCCAATTCTCACTATCTCCTTCTCTATATTCCTATGTTAATTACCTGTCCCCTTGCAGGGTTTTCAACATCCTGAAGAGGAGTAGGTCTTGCTTACCTTTTTCTCCCCATTCTTATGCCATTTCTTTGGCCTTTTGCAGGGTTTTCAGCATCCTGCATGGGTTCAGGTCTTGGCTATCTTTTTCCTTCCCCTACCCCTACTACCCTCTTAATTTCTCCCCACATGTATCAGTCTTGCCCTCCTGCAGGGTTCTACACTCTGAGGGGAAGAGAGTCTTGTCTACCTTTTTCCCTCCCCTGCCTTACCTCACTAATTCTCCCTACACATATTTGATGTACAGGGAAACTAACTTAGCACTCAGTATCCTCTCCCCCCTTTTTCTATATGCACTTATATATCCATAATGCAAGTTTTCTTCTGTACACCTGCTTGCTTCCCCATGTCCCTAGCATGACTCACTGTTCACAGTTCACTCCTATGTACTTAAATAGGATTAACTCCAGTGTCATGAAAGTTACTACTCTATCTCCATGATGCCAGGATATTGTTGCATTTGATTTTAGGTATTTGCATTTTATCCAGTTGCATACTTGTATACGTCTATGCAAATTCCATGTTAATTTATTTGTCTTGTAAATTTATAATGTACTGTATATAGTTTCAGAACACTGGTTCTCCTTATTGTTGGCTTTCTCCTACTCATTATGTAACCCCCTTCCCACCAGGACGCTTCTGGAAACTATCTAGTTCACAGTTCATGTTGCTTTCCTGATGAAACACTTCTAAAAAAAAATAAATAAATCAATTCCTCCAATATTGCCAGTTCCCTTCTCATCCTTTCCACCCCCCTTGTGCATCAACCTTGTTGCAGATCTTTGTGTCATCTGCAAAGAGGCATACTTTTCCTTCCAGTCCCTCTGCAATGTCACTTATAAAGACATTAAAGAGGATCAGGCCCATTATGAACCCTATGGTTCCCCACTAGTAACCCCCCTTTCTTTAGAGTGGACTCTGTTTACTACTACCCTCTGTGTCCTGTTGTCCAGCCAATTTCTTTACCAAGGCTACCACCCTGGGACCTACTCCCAGTCTGGCTAACTTCTTTATTAATCTTTTGTGTGGGATTGTGTTTAATGCCTTGCTAAAGTCTAGGTAGGCCACATTCACAGCCCCTCCCTTGTCTTCTACTTTGATCACGCAGTCAAAGAAATCTATTAGATTCATCTGACATGACCTTCCTGCTGTGAATCCATGCTGCTTTTGGTCCTGTGCCACACTGGCCTCTAGGTACTCAGCAATTCATTCTTTTGGAAGTGATTCCATAATTTTTCCTACCACTGAGGTCAAACTTGGTAAATGCATCCTTTTCACTCCAAGCCACAGCCCTGAAGGAATTTGAGGATCTTCTGCTCCAGTTAGATGTTAGGAAATGTGCTGGAGCAGGTCTTATTTAGCCTTAACTCTTAAGGTTAGGCTACTATGTCCTTGCATTGCCCATCACACACTTGTTCAACTTATCCCTCTCACAGGGTGACCTTCCCACTATCTGGAATGCAGCACATGTGATCCCTTTATTTAAATCAGGAGATCCCAGTGACCTGAACAATTATAAGCCAATCTCTATCCTACCAACTCTGTCCAAATTACTGGAAAAAATCTAACAGCCTTATTCGACAACTCACAGGAAACAGGAGTAGTAAACAACACCCCTGTATATTGTGGTGCCATTTCCTGTCTCCAAGGTGACCCACAGTTTCCTTATGTGTCTCCAATGTGGAACAGTATTGAAAGCCTTACTAAAATCTAACTAGGCCACGTCCACCGCCCTGTCCTGATCTATTTCCCTGGTCACCCTGTGAAAGAAATCTATCAGATTTGTCTGATATGCCCCCCCCCACCTGTGAATCTGTGCAACTCAGGTCTTGTAACCCACTGGATTCAAGATACTTTGCAATCCTTTCCTTTAGCAGCAACTCCATTAACTTTCCCACCCTGATGTCAGACTGACCGGACTATAGTTGCCAGACTACTTCCTGCTACCACTTTTATGATGTGGGCTATATCTGCCCTCCTGCAGTCCTCTGGAACTACTCCTGTTTCCAATGAGCTGTCGAATAGGGCTGTTAGAGGTGCAGCTTGTACCTCCCTGAACTCGCTCAATGCCCTAGGGTGTATAACCCATCTAGTTACATAGCTTTGTCTACTTTCAGATTTGCGATTTCCTTCAGGGCTCTCTGTTTCATAAAAGGATTTATGCCTACCTCCCTTCCCTCAATGCTCCTACTGATTTTAACATATTTATTTGATTTGAAGCCACCCTCAATAAGAATATGCCCTTGAATTAAAGCCATGGCTCAATACATAGAACATAGAAAACATGGAAACATAGAAATTTGATGGCAGAAAAGGACCCCACAGCCCATCCAGTCTGCCTGATATACCCTCCCAAATGAAATAACCTAATAGAAACCACCTTCACTGATAAGACACAGCCTCTACTTCAGTTGGCTTGTAATCACGGGCAGCTATGTGATACAGCTGCACTATATGGTATGTGTACCACCCAATGGTAACCCCCATCATAATCAGCAACAGCATTTAACATGTATAAAATGTATACCAAATTCTTCAATAGAAGCTCACATTGCTGAGATAAGACTGGTTATTATTATTGCAATCCAGATTGTGTCATGCCACTCCATGCTTGAGCTGACTACTAATGCCTCCCGTGTCAAAACACTGAGGACAGAGACTGCATCAACTTTTTTTTTGGTCTGAATCACTGAATTCTTAAATTTAGGTACTTAGTTGTTCATTCAACTTAGTACTGGTTTGCTACCTCCAAATACCTCACCATACTCTACTCCATGACAACATGGAAATCTCAGATAACACCATCCAGATATCTATCCATCAGATGAACTATGATATCAAACTATCAGGTGATCTCTCTCTATCAGGTGAGTCAGTTAGGATGATGGGCTGATTGATGCGCTATTAGTACTAGTCGTTAGTATGATCAGGTAATGTCAGGTGGGCATTTACAATAGAAGCCACCTTCATTTTGTAGCCTCCCTCGATTAAAAGCCACAGCTTGAAGTACACAAAATGCAATAGAAACCACATCTTCTAATCAATTAAACAGAATATGTGCTCATCCTCTTTCCCTTCCTCTGAGAAGACTGAACAAAAGTATTTGTTCAAAATATCTGCTTTTTCCTGATCCTCCTCTGCACAGCCCCTCAACTATCTTAACCTTACAATCTCTCCCCTAGTCTTCCTTTTTTCATTTATGTACCTAAAACATTTCTTGGTCCCTTTAGTTACCCCTTGGACTATAGTTTCCTCAGTTTGCGCCTTTGCACCCCTCACCACTTCCCCTACTTCCCTCTGCTTCTCTTAATACACCTCCCTATCTTCTTTCCTCCGTGTCTCTTTTTACCTCCTGAATACCACCCTTTCAGCCTTTATGTTATCAGCCACTTCCTCTGAGAACCATAGCAGTCGCTTTTTCTCTTGTTTTTGCTCACTTGCTTTATGCAGAGATTTAATGCCCTCACTATGCATCCCTTAAACTCCACCCACTGTAACTCCACCATACCCAGGTCATTCCCCCGCTAGGTCCCCTCTGAAGCATGCACCCTTTTTTAAAATAATCTGCCTTCCTGAAGTCTAGGACCACCAGTCTCCTACCAGTTTGGTTTCAGGTGATCCCACTCTAATTAGTCACCTTACCCAGGGTCCATGACACCATCGTAAAAGGGGTGGATCAGAGACTGATCAACTCAGCTGTCTTCATTGACCTGGCCAATTCCTTCAACACTTGTTCCCATCCGTTATAAAGTAAAAGCCTACAGTGGAAAGAAGAAATGGATCGCAGCTCCCAGTTCCTTCCAGTTATTGCACAGAATGCATTTAAGATGGACCCAGCACAGAGAAATCAGTCAACTCCACCCTCCAAAACCTGAGAAAATACCAGCACCTGACTGGGATGTCCAATTTGGTATCACAAAATATTTATTCAAAAAACGTTTTCATTCCTTTTTGTATATTCATTTATAAACAGTAACACTTGTCAACATCGACACACAATAGTTATCATAAAGTGCATCCAAAGAACTCCTACGCTTTTAATAGAGCACCAAAAAGCAATCATGTTTAAAAAAAATCTTATTGCAATACATATTCTTTTCCAGTTTGTAAAACGTCTAATTGCAATACATATTCCTTTGCAGTTTGTAAAATGTCTTATTGCAATACATATTCTTTTGCAATTTATAAAATTCTGGAAATTGAATATCCAAAAATCAAAGCACAAGTGCAGATACAAATAATGAAAAAATTGTATGTGCAGACATTTGTGGAATGTCCAAAGAGACTTCTTCATCTGTAAATACTTAAACGGGCTGTGAATCAAGTGAAATTCTCTCAGAAAGTTAAACTATGAGATGGGATCCTCAGTAAATAAACAAATTACAGGCAGTCTTACAGACCTCCACCACGGCGGGAGGGGGGGCAGGAGGCAGGCAGCAGGGGGTGTGGAGAACATGTAATGTCAGCCTTACTTACCTCCTCTGGATGTGCAGTATCCACTTCAAAGAAAGGACACACAACTAATTAGGCTCACTCCTTATGAGCTTTAGTGGTGGTGTGACTATAAGTTCAGATAAGCCTGTAAATATCAGTCTATGCAAAAAGGATTATAATCTCTCCACTACCCTTCATTCACAATGTTCACTGAAATGACATAACGATCAAGCTAGGAGCTGGAGATATTTTCAAGTATATGCAAATCAGACACTCAATCCTTCCTTTTTAAGGCAGAAATCTCCCATTTCTGACCCTCCAGCGAGACGAGCCCTAATATTCCTAGATGCAGACCAACCGCATGCAATCTCCAAAATATATCAATGGCTATTGGCAGCAGATCCCGGTCTTCCTCATGGAGTTTGTTACTATTGGGTCCAAGAGCTCTCCCTTCCACCAGACCCCAAATTCTGGCAGAAGCTGTGAAGCACTATTTATGTGTACATTAAACAGGACAGACTACGCCTAACCCAATTTGACATAATGCATAACTTGTTTTATACCCCAATCAAGTTGTATAAAATAAGTTGGATTTCTTCACCATTATGGTCCCATTGCAAACATGCCATTGGGTCATTATATTACTTACTGTGGGACTGCCCTCGTACTCAGGTATTCTGGAACTCCATTAAGCAAGTCTTGGACCCACTTCTTGGACTTGAATATTTGTTCATGCCAGAGTGCTGTCTGCTTTCCATATTCCCCCCAGCTATGCACAAAATAAGAAAGGCCCACTTATCCCTGGTGGCAGCAGTGGCAAAACTCATTATGCTCAGACATTGGATAAGGGATTTCTTGCCTTCGACCATGAAGTGGTATCGGGAGATTCCCGAGGCCATACAGCTAGAGAAACACATTTCCTGCATACGACATAGGCTTCACATATACCAGAAGGTTTGGGAACCTCTGCAGGCCCTACTTGCCTTATGGAGGCCATAGGCAAAGTTGATTTCCCACATTATATTCAGCTGCAGTATCAATTATGTGCAGATGGGGGGGGGGGTTTGCGGAGGGTAGTTGGTATTTTTCCTGTTTTCATGTTGCATGTTTTCTTGTTTGCATATGCAGCTTTTACCCCATGTAACCACATTGTTTTTTATCTGCTGCTTGTTTTTCTAAATGGAAAAAAGACAATAAAGCATATTGAATAAAAAAAAAAGATCAAGCCCAGTTTTTTACCATACACCCATTGGGATTCCCATCTCTCAATTAATTACATTAATTGCTGATAGGTACACATTTTAACGAAACTTATCTGAACTCGCAGCTCATCTCTGGTACATTTCCATATGAAGCAGTGAGGTGCTCAGAAATTCTGGTACAGTAGCAGCAAGCTCCCACACAAACCATGCACTCAAAGATTCGAAGACCAGATCTGATGAAGGGGTCCAACTGAAACGTCACCATGATCTGTTGTCTCAGTGCACTGCTGTTTGTGGTTGGAGCTAAATGCTGACTGGAGCTAAATGCTGACTGTTACACCTATGTTGTTGTGACATCTAACCATTTTACTTGTTTTCCATGTATTTCTTTGAATCTTCTAGTGCATGGTTCATTTGGGAGCTTGCTGCAACTGGACCAGATGTTTTGAGCACCTCACCTCACTGCTTCTTTACTCAAAATAATAAAAAAACAATAACAGTCTACCATCAGCAATTTTTCTTTATAATGCCAGGTGTGGGGTTGAGGATCGAACAGTGGAGGGTTGGGTAGATTGTATTTGTAAGAGGGAGTGTCCCCGTTGGAGTTGAGAGGTTACAGTAAGAACAGGATTTATTAGTTTTATTCTCATGATGGTCAATCTCAATCAGTATGTGGAATCACTATTTTTTAAATTCCAGTATTTTTTTTTTTTCAGGTTAGGATGAAAACGTTGTATCTGGAGGATGGCTCATTTTGGAGATAAGCCTTTGCTCTGTCCTTGAATGCAGCACTAAAACTGAGAAGGGAAAGCGGATGGACATTGCAACAAAAAAAACAACAAAAAAACAATGGGACCTGGGCCTCATTGGCACAGAAACAGCAGCAGCAGCTGTTTGAAAAATGAATATAACTTAAGGAAGAGGAGCAGGAGACAGGAGGACCCACTGGAGGAAAGACAGGTAGAAAGGCTAGTGGCAACAGAATCCCTCATCATCATTGTCATCATCTTGTGTGACATGCCATCTGGGTGCTGTCATCCTGCATAATATTTGGACAGAATAGCCTGGATATTCAAAAGTGTGACCAGACTGTGAGCAATGGAATGTGCAGTGCAATGGAATGCTCAGTGCAATGCGGTTGTGCCATAGGAAGTTGATGTCATATTCAAAAGATGTGCCACTGATATGCACAGGCACAAACCACACTGAATATAATAAAGATACACCACTGTGCAACCAGACATGCACTGCAGCAACCATGATTGAGCAGGAGCATGCAAGCATGCAGCAACCAGCAGGCTGAGCAAGCACAACACACAAAGGGGAACACAAGCAGGACAGCACAAGAGCAGAGTGCCAAGCCAGCTGTGGCAGACCCAAACCACAAGGGGACTGTGCCCAAGAGGCATAGCAGAGGCACATGGCCAGGGGGCAACAGAGAATGGCAGTCACACATCACAAACACAGGATGCAAAACACACCAAGCCACCCAACCTGATGGCATGACCACTGGCAGGGCCATGGCACCACATCACCACAACCTTGAGATGCAACACCGCATGGGACAGTGCCACAGCCATGGTGCGAGGGAACCAGACATGTACAGTGGTCTGATGTAAAGGAGTCACACATGCACTGGGGAACAAGGGGCCCAAGACATGCTGACAGGCAGGGACACAGGGCCCAGCAATGCACAGCACATCAGCACTGGCAAGGCCAACATGGCAGGTGGACGGCAGGCCAGCACAGGCAGACAGGGACATAAGGTGGTGGACTTTGCACAGGGCAGGTGTACAGCCAAAGCCCATGTGCACACAAGACTGATGGACACAGCACACAGGACCCTGTGCACACAGAAACACAAACCAAAGGGCACAGCCCTGGGACTGAAGGGGACACGCCCAACAGCACCGCACAACAATGCAAGCAAAGTGCAACAGCCTGCATGCAAAGGAGACACAGACACAGACAGACACAGATGTGCAAAAATATAACAGCCTTAAACAAGAAAACACAAACAAGAACAGAGGGGTGCCAACAGGGCATGAAACAATAAATTGAGAGGGAGAAATGCAGGGAGGGGCAATGTGGGCAACAAGGGGAATGGGTCAGGGAGCAAACACAGAGGTGAGAAAGGAGAAACAAACTAAGCAGAGGAAAGCAAGTGAAGTCCAAGGCACAACGGGGAAGGGGCAGGACTAGTGTCACTGATTCCGCAGCAACGTCCTCAGCCGGCATACCTCCCGCACCAGTTCCTGGGTGGCCTCCAGATGGCGTCAGCAAATCCTGATCAGGACATTAGTGCGCCCAGTGTTCCACTGAGCAACACAGTGCAGGAGCAGCAAACCCCTGTCAATCAGCCCCAGCCATCGTCTTCCGGCCCGTGGCCCAGCCTGACCTAGGAGAAGGGACACAGAACAGGCAATAAGTGTCTGGTAACAAAGAGCCCAAGCCCCCCCATGTGTGCACACAGGACAGCTGATGTGCCCACCGGTAGACAGAACCAGCAATGGCACATGCACAGCGGACAGCAACAGCCGATCCAGCCATGCCACACAGCCAGATTGCATGGCCACCTGGGAGCAACATGCACCCACACCTCTAAAGTGTACCCCACAGTGCTGGTGCAAGGTCCCCCTGAGCAGGATGGTAGACCCTCAGCATAAGTCAGACACCATGGGACATGCAAACACACCCACCCCACCACATAGAGGCCACTTGTACAGAATAGCCACACACAGTGTAACACAGCACAAGCAGTGGAGCCAGGAACATCTGTAAGCAGTGACCATGCATGGTGGCAGTGCCCTTGACTGGACCACACTACCCATCCCAGTCCCAGTCACACCCCATACACCATGCCACACACACACACTCACCTATCTGTTCAGATGCCGGTGCAGCAGCAGCACCACCACCACCATCATCACCTTGCTGCCTGTCCTGTCCTGCGGCCTACCGGGCCCCTCTGTGGGCCTCCAGTCTTGTGGATGGAACAGAGATAAAGAAACAGGCATGAGTGACATGCCATACACAGGCCCCCCAGGACCAATTCAGTGCATGGCACTGACACAGCATGAGCGGGGACACCAGCCCGCGTGTGGGGTATGGTGCCTGGGCCACCACACTGTGCACTGTACAGGTACGTGATGTACCACCACAGGACATGTACCACCCACCAGTACTGCATGCAGTTGCACAATCATTGCACAAGACAGCACAGATATTGGACAATGGGAGCATGCACTGTGCAAGGGGACACCTACGTGGCTGCGGCACCGACCCCCGTAATGCCCTGTCCTGCAACCTGTTGAGGCACACTGGATCCCACCTGCAGAGGTCCCCATAACAGTGGCAGCATTGCTCCCCAGTCTGTTGCACCCCTCTTCTTCACTCCAGGCCTGCTGCCACCCTGTCACAGACCTGGACCGTGGCACTTGGAGATCAGCCACTCCAAACAGCTGATCTACCACAGGCTCCACCAGGGCCACTAGATTTTCCATCTCAATGTCACCCCAGTTCAGAGCACTGCACAAACGGGAACCTGAGCATGCCATGACTGCTGTCCACCGCAATGTGCATGACCATGAGTACTGTGGCCTGCAAAGTGTGCACATGGTACAGCGCAGTGCATGATGCGCTATAAGGGACTATGGACCATGGCTGCACATTGTGTGATAGACATGTAAAACAGAGGCCTATCACGCAGTACCAAACATGTGCAATGCAGCACATTAAGGCTGGAGTATGGGGTCAAGGTCGTGACCCATGTCAGTGCCCTGTGTGACCCTGCATAACACCATGCATGTGCCAATTGTCAAGCAATGTGCAGTCATTGTCATGGCGCATCTGGCATGGATGCACAATGGGGACAGGCAGTGAATCATGCCCACATGCACGGCATGTGCACATGAGCGCATGTGCAATAGGGGACTGTCACGCAGCGCACACAGTTGCACGATAGGACACTTGATGTGTTACAACCAACGGTGCACATGTACAGTGTACAGCCATGCACTGTGCATCCCTGGGGAATGTGCCAGTTAATTGCTCCAGCGTATTTGTATTGTGCAAGCTGCAGTTTCACAATATTCAGCCAGCATATGCAAATAGACTCATGAGCCAATGTCTGGCACATTTGCATATCATTACAATTGCGCTGCTGCTCATTTGCATGCACTGCACCATAAAAGCACCACAATACAGCACAGGTCACTGACAGGTATTGCAGCCACTGAGGTAAGGACCATCACACTGTGTTGTGTAATGATATTGCTGTGCATGCTGTCAGTGCTGCACTGTTCCAGGTTGGGTTTCCAAGCTGCTAATCAGGCCAGTGTCTGACTATCCACAGCTAGCAACATGTCTGAGATGGAGGGAGCTGAGGAGCAGGGGCCTGCATGGAAGCGCAGGCCCAACTTCACTAAGGATGAACAGCAGGCCCTGTTCGAGGCCTACCTCAACAGGGAGCCACTGCTGAGTGGGGCCTCTGGCACCCCTCAGGACCATGCCACTGGGTGGGAGGAAATGGCAACATACGTGAACGCTCATCGCAGACATATCAGGAGTGCAAAGGAGTGCAAGAAGCAGATGGTGACAGACTGTAGGCGGATTAAGGAGAAGATGGCCTCCATCAGGGCGTCACTCAGCAGGATGGGTGGGGGACCAGACATTGCACCAGTACTGAAGGTGGGTGAGGAGATGGTGGTGGCAACCATCACCCATGCAGCAATAGAGGGTGTCCCAAGAGGTGGATTCCAGATGGGTGGCAGCTCATCACAGCACTGTGAATCAGTTATCATCATATGTGGGTGCGGGGGTGTGTGCAGGCCAGCAGCATGCAAGCCTGACTGCAGCAGTGATGCATACCCATGGCTGGTGTGGCATGCAGTAGTGCATGCCACACATGGGGCCAATAAGCATGGCATTGGCCACCTGTGTGCAGTGGGACTGCAGCATGGGCATTGTACTGTGGCCATGGGATGTGGTCCAGGGTGTGCAGCGCTGCATGGCTGCCCCTCAGCACTGCCTGGGGGGGAGCAAGCATGTCAGCCATGGGGTGGGGCAACACCATGTGCTGAATCTACTCACCATGGATAGCCTGGCATGTGCACCACCTGTGGCATGACTGCCTTGACCTGCGGTGATGCACAGGCATCCCCTGTTGTGGGCAGGCATGGTGTTTGTGCACATGCCCCTTTCACACTGGCCATGGCACTGCATGCATATTGCCAGTCAACACTGATATTGCTATTCTGTCTTTCAGCACCATCATGCCTCAGGGGTGAGTTGCAGGATGCCATCAACGACATTGGACCCGATGAGGCAGTGTCGTCAACATTCACAGGCATCAAGGACATTGACTGTTGGCAATGGGGCAGTGTGAAGCTGCTGGAATTTCTTGGTCTGGGTGACGACAACCCCCCCGATGGACCTCCTGTTGACTGAGGCACTACCAGTACTTGTACCAGGGACACAGGAGAGTGCGTTGTCAGACACCTATGATGACATTACACTGAGCCTTGGTGGCACAGGCCTGGACACACTGCCCAGGGTACAGGGCTGTACACAGGCAGCAGTTATCATCACAGGTGGTACGGCACCCACGCTGCCACCACCTGACCATAGCCGCACAGTGGTGTGTGTTGCCACCACTGTCACCAGCTGTAGAGGGGTGCTGGTGCAGTCACTGATGTCATGGGGCTGGCCCAGCAGGCAGATGGGTAAGGCAAAGGGGGATGCAGTGGCCACCATGTAGCATACCACAGGGACTGCCGATGGAGCACCTGCACAATCCCCACCTCCTGCGCCATCCCTGTGCAGTGTCCCTAGGAGAGGGATGTTGCAAGGCATGCCACCACACCTCCAGCAGGTCGGCATCAGCCCCAGGATGTGCAAAGCTCTGACAGGCTGGACAAGCACACCAGGCTATTGTGGTCATTCGTGGACAACCAGGCATCACTTGGGGCTAAGATCTGTGCACTGTGGGGGGAGCTGATTTACCTGTCCAAGCATGGGGACATTGGACATGTCCATCTGATAGGTGAGCTCTGGCAGCTGAGGGAGGCCATGACTGCATCGCTGGACCGCATTGCTGGTACCATTGCAGTCAGATTTGCATCGCTGGCATCCACTGGGTGCGGCAGGGTGTGACAGACTCCCCATAGTGCAACATCGACACCACAGTCTCAGCATCTGGTGACCCTAATCACGGCCGACGCTGGGCTCTGACATGCCCATCCCTGACACACCCAGCAGTAATCTCTTTGCCAGACTTTTCACATCCACAAGGACTGGATAATGTTCTCAGGCCTCTTCCCCCCCCGCGAGTGTGCTGGTTATACCTCCAGTGGCTGTTGAGCAGCCTGTGGCAGCCACACAGCCCAGGCATAGCCGCCCATGTGGCCATGGCAGCCATGGCACCACATGGTAGGCCTGCTGGGTGTGCTGTCCCATTCTGCTGCCCACTACTGTTGGTTGGTGTGCACTTGGCTGGGTGCATCCATACTGTACACAGCAGATGCACAAACCAGAGCAAGACTCAGCAACGGATGCTAGATGCAGGGCCTTTTTTGTGATGGAGATGGTAATGAGGGGTGCGAGGAGGAGGAGGAGGGAGGAACAGCAACATGGCTGAGAATGGGCCTGTTGGTGGTATGCCCAACACAAATGGTACCATGTCTGCCTCACTTTTGAGGACTATGGGGATACAGAGATCGTGGGCTGGTACTGTCTGAACAAGGCAATTCTGAGGCATAAATGTTTGTTACACAATAAAAATATTTTTGGCCCTTTAAATTGTTGAGTATGCTGTGTGAATCAAGAGGGGGTGGAAATCATTTTCAATGCATTAAAAATTCTGGTAGTAACACAACAAAATGTGACAAAATCCAAGGGGGGTGAATACTTTCTGAAGGCACTGTATGTGTGTGTCTGAGCCCCCTTTTATGTGCTCAAGTCTGTCTGGTGCATTCTTTGACTTGCTTCTACCTTGCACTGTGTTTTTCAGCTGAATATGCCATTGCACAGCTTATTCATGGGCATGCCCCCATGTACTTGCGCCACATACATTACTGTTGTGCATCTGCACATTGGATGTTGTGCTGCTCATTCGCGCTGGTTGAATATGGCTCCAGGGTGCATTACAGTGGTTGCACATGTGCAGCTCTGTTGGACATTCCGCAGCTCCTCTGAATATCTGCCCCCATATATTCTTGAACTGTGGCAGATTCATTTTTAGAAAACTGAGCCTCTCAACATTTTTTGAGGAAAGACATGTTCTTTTGTCAGTCACTATTGCTCCAGCAGCACTGAAAATTCTCTCTGAATATGTGCTGGTGGGTGGGCAACTGAGGTATTCAGTTGCTCTCTCAGTTAAAGTAGGCCACATTGATTTTTTTCTGTCGCCAGTAAGTAATGGTTCATCCCTCATGGAGACATGCACAGTCTCCTCCATATAATCATTCACCATTTTTGCAGCAGGGACTTCTCGTAACACAATAGCCGACTGAGCCTTTCCAGCTGTCTTTATCAGACAAAAGTCTGACAGCATGTCCCACAGTGATTTCTCTTCTTGTGGTGTAGCAGCAGTCACCCCATTAGTAGAATCAGTTCTGGCTAGTGTCTGATGGCCAAAAGCATCAGTAGTGGTCGTACCTGCAGCAGCAGCAATAGCAGAATGTGCTCCCTCCCTCTCAAGCAGATTTAGTGCAGAATTCAAAGGTGGCCAAAAGGACACTGATGATGTACTACTTTTCTCAACTATACACGCTGACACTTTCTCAATTAATAGTTCACGATAATATTCCAGGTCCTTAAAGTGAAGAATGATTCAATTGGGTCCTTAAGCCAAGGATCCAAAAGTTTGGCCAAAATATAATGCTCAGCTTTTCACATATTGATAATGTGCTCATCTCCCAGAAAGGTGTTCAGCATTTTTATGGCAAGTGATGCAGCATTCATGTCATCTTTCTTGAGACACTGTGACTCGAGCTGCTCCAGTGTCAGCCTGAGAAGTGAAAGTAAAGATAATATCTTAGACCAACATCATCGGCGCTTACCACTTGGGTAGCTTCCTCAAAGGGTTTAAGGACACAACAAAGATTCTCCATCAGATGCCACTGATTGGGGCTTATATTCACATCTCCTTTCCCAGTGCCATATTGAACTGCATACTGATGGATGGCTTTCTGTTGTTCACGCAGTCTCTGCAGCATATAGTAAGTGAAATTCCACCAGGTTGGAACTTCCTGTATCATCTGGGGAGAGAGAGACTATTTTCACTTTGAATGTGCCACAACAACTTTTGGGCTTTGTCAGAATGGTAAAGGTGGGCATACACAGTGGGGGTAGCTGCAATCAAGTTCTGAACATTTCTGTCTACATTGATGAAATCATTTATCACCAAGTTTATAGCGTGTGCAAAGCATGGTACATGTGTAAAGTTACCAAGCCTTATTGCTTCCATGATATTTGAAGCATTGTCATACACTACAAACCCACATTGCAAGGACTTTGGAGTCAGCAACTCAGCAAACTTTTCTTGAAGGCCCTCTGGAAGATGTTCCACTTTGTGGTATTTTTCAAAACCACAAATACATAATGCTGCCTGCATTCGAACAGTGAAAGTCCCTTGCATCTTGCTGCTACTGCTGCTGCTTCTGATGCCGATAGTGCCACTACATGATGAGGAGGAGGAGGAGGGAGGAAAGTCTACCCAAAGGGCAGTGACAGCCATATAGTCAGTCGTCTGGCCACTGGTCCATATATCTGTGGTGACATGAACCTTTTTGCCCACTGAACCTTTGAGTGCATCAGACAAACGTTTCCAAACAGTGTCATACAAGTCTGGGATGGCAAAAGTTGAGAAATAGGTCCGACTGTTGACCTGGTACTTTGGCACTGTGATTTTCATTAGTGCCCTAAAACCTGGGTTAGCCACAAAGGAAAATGGGAGCAAGTCAGTGGCTATCATCTCCCCAGTTGCTTTTGTTAATTGTCTTGCCTGGCTTATATTTCTGTGACCACTCAAAAGAGGCTTTCAAATAATTATTTTTTGTCCATATTACTTTTTTCCATTCTTGTTTCTGTTTTCTCCCCATATACCCCCTCCCCCTCGTGGCATGAATATGCACATGTGGAGGCATGCGCACGTCGCATAACCGTGCTTGTGTGTCTCCCAAACGCTGGTGCTGCCCTCCAGCCTCCATTATGTGGCAGTCAAAGAGTGGGATAACAACCCTCTCCTCCCCTTCCTGGGAGAGGAGAACAGTCCTTCGGACGCTTGATCTTCTCCATCCCCTGCCGACAACCAGCAACCCAAGATCGCTGCTGAATGAATTTCAAATTAATCACTATGTAGCATAGCTCCTAAAATATAATGACAGCTAACTCATGCAGTGCTAACTACATTTTGTTTAGTAATTTGGTCAGTCAGTATTGAATAAATCCTAACATATTTTTCCAATTTCTAGATGTTAAATAATGAAGTCTGTTTAATAACTACTTACTTTGGTGCAAGAAAGAAAGATAACCAGGGTGCCTAATAAAGTTCTAGTAAAAAAAAAAACTATTTTGTTAAAAAAATTGCTGTTCTTAATCAGCACTGTAAGTACAAACATTTTAAAATCATATGCTAAAAGTATTAAATCATACCAACAGATTTCCAATACATTATACAATAGTTTTTAATACATGCCACTTTTGTTTTACCTGGGTTGCAATGATTTGTATCTATTTGAAGGTAACTGTTTAAATATACTTAACCTGTTTCATCAGTTTGTTTTCAGAAATGCTTGGATTTTTTCGTAAGCTTTGTATGTGAACATGTAGTACAATTGTGCTTATGCAACTGGATGAGATGATGCTTGTGTGACTTGACTTATGTTGTGAATATGATTTATGTTGTGGCTTTCTGCTTCTCTATCCTTGGGATATACCACCCTATTAGGGTACAACACAAGGAACCCTAGAAGAGGGTTCCCTCTCATAGGTGCCGTGGTGATGATTCTGTCAGCTAAAAGTAGCTTAGGAGGAAGCCCACGGGTAAGAGACATGTGCCTCTACAGGAGGAGAGGTGGATGGTGGGGCAAAACCAAATGAATCCTGGGAAGGCCCGGGGTGAGCTACCTAATAAAGCCTGGTTGGGGAGTGACGTAATTGCTCTACCCAATCGAACCTCAGGCTTATAGCCTTCCCATTCAATTGTGCTTACACAACTAGATGAAATGATGTTTGTGTGACTTGACTTGTGTTGTGAATATGATTTGTGTTGTGGCTTTCCACCTCTGTATCTGTGGGATATACCACCCTATTAGGGTATGACGCGAAGAACCCTAGAGGAGGGCTCCCCCCCATAGGTTCCACGGTGATGATTCCATCGGCTAAAGGTAGCTTAGAAAGAAGCCCAAAAAGAATATCCTATTGGGTGTCGAGCATCGAAGAGGTGAGGATGATGAATGAATGCAAACTGACAAGATGATTAAGGCAGACTTCCTAAGAAGAGAGGGGAAAGCCAGGGCCACCATCTGCCTCCATCCAACATCGAAACCTAACTAATTAACCTAAGACAGCACATTAACCTAAGGAAGCACTAACTCTAGCTAATATTATGACCACTGGCACAGAGGAGAGGAAAAAAACTCTTTTTAAGGAGGAAACCTCTGGGGATCCAAGGCCTAGGTCGCCTTCCCTCTAGGCTGATGATGTTTGATATAAGGACGTACATGTTAAAGAGAAGGATTCATTAAAGAGAAGGATGAGTAGGGAGGATGATGATGGAATAGAGGAAAACCCCAAAAGGAAAGCACAGATCAAAGAAAGAACATGAGGCAGCAGGGACCCGAGAGGGGTATACTCAAGTAGGACATGGGAAGGAGTAGATCCATGTAGAAGTCAGAGGAGCAAGGGTTATTCCAGATGCACTCACGAGAAGACTGAGGATGAGACAGACTGATGATGATGATCACTGCAGGAGTGCAACAGTCCAACACAAGAAGACTGAGGAAGAGGAGACAGGAAGGAACTCAAAAATGAACTGAACGATGGTGGAAAGCAGCCAACCAGCCCTTAGCAAAGGGCAACGAATGGGAAGGCATGGCCTTGAGTGGAGGTAGAAACAAATCGAGCAATGTGATGAAGAAAGCTCCTCGAAAGGAGGTAGATTCAGAAATGAACTGGAAAGAAACTTGAAGGGAAGCAATGGATGATGGATGAAGAGGAGTGACGCCATGAGTGGATTGAATCCCGATGGCCAGTACAAGAAAAGGCAGCTGGTATGATATAAGAAGTCTGGAACCTGAGACATGCAGCAGGAGGGCCGCTGGTTGCTGAGCAAAATGGACGATGTATGATGAGGAGTGACGCCTTGAGTGGGTTGAATCCAGATGGCTGAGCAGGGACAGTATGGATGAGGGAATACGGAACGAAGTCATGAACCTGAATACACATGGCAGGAGGGCCACAGTTCGATAAAGTGGCATAGGAACCATGATAGGCAAGCCCAAAAGAAATATTGAATGCAGGCCAAGCATGGAATGAATCCCAGATGGCCGGTAGGGAAGGAGAATGGCAGGAGCGTGAGTCGGATGAATGCCAAAAATAAAAAGAAAGAAAGCAGGCCAGGAGTGAATCGAATCCAAGATGGCAGGCACGGGGGACTGCAGGATGGTGAAGCAGAGGAGGAAGCCAAATCAAGGTGACAAATACTCTGAAGAAATTTGGCAGTGAGGCAGGATTCCATAATAATAAAGCTATATTAACAGCCTCAGCAGGAGTTCAGGTGGCTGACCTCAGAGCTGTAACTGCAATAAAACTTGGAGATAATGCCCTGAAAACAGGTGTAGCCAGGCAGTGCAATGAAGCTGCAAGTAAAAAGTGAGCATGAATGAGCAGCACAGCTAGGGTCAGAGTAAACCTGTGTCAGGTGAAAAGAAGTAAGTATGCAACATGAAGCAGCTGTGGTTAAGCTGAAACATGCAGATAATGCTTGTAGGTGCATTGCAGCCGTTTGAGTGAGGCGAGCAACAGTGTAAAAACACAAGCACTGGGTACAATAATAATAACAGAAAACAGTAGCAGTGGCTGCAGTTGTAGGTACCCGAAAGCAGTAGTATGAGCTCTGAGTAGCAGAATACTAGGAGCTTAGAAATAAAGCCCCAAAAGACAAAACCAAAATACAGCAAAACAGGAAACAGGGAACAAGGCCCCAAAACAAAAGACACAAAACACAGGGAAGCACACAGCTGGAGGAAAGATACAAACCGGAAGCAGGAAAAACAAGCACCGAAGTCCAGCACAGATGCACAGAAACAGCAGGCAGAGGGTGGGGATGCAGGCCCCAGCCAGTTCAGAGAACAGACTAACAGGGCCTCTGGCTGAAAAATGAAATGAATCCTGGGAAAGCCTTGGGTGAGCTACCTAATAAAGCCTGGTGGGGGAGTGACGTAATTGCTCCACTTAGTCGAAGCTCAGGCTTATAGCCTTCCCATTGTGCAAATTATCAAGTAAAGGATCACTGTCACCAACATCCTCAAAAGCAGTCAGGGCCATCCAAACTCCTTAGACGTTTGAATCAAAATCCATTCAGGATAAAACTATGTATACAAGGAAAACCTACCACTCAAAAGCAAACATTGTAGTTAATGGTCCTTTTAGGCGAATGGGGCAATTTGCAAATTTTCTCACACCTGGTGGTTGCCCAGGACACACTCCCCTCTCGCCTTCCTTCCCTCGGAGACAATAAACATACCGTGTTGGGATTTGAATGGCCACAGCCATATGTTAATTGAGACACAAAATTGCTATTACAGGCTAGACATGCGCAGAAGGGAGTTTTTCCATTGTTCATATCCCCCAGCCCCCCCCCCGTGAGGGAGCCAGTCTGCTCCCCCTCGGCAAAGCTGCAGGTTACTTGATTATTCATGGCACCAGAATGGCAGAGTGGGAAGCCTAGTGTCATCCATGCTGGGTGCGGCTGTTGGCATTCCCTCCAATCTGACACCGGAGATCACAGACTTCCAATGGGGAATCCTGCCCTTGAGGGCCCGATACAGCAGACCCCCATGTGGGTATGGCAAATTGCTGGGGCATATCTCTGGTGATCTTGGTCCATCCATGCTGGACATGTGCTGCGATCACTGTGAGATCACTCATATGAGAGGACCCAATCCATGCAGGGTGCTGGTGCTCCCCCGTCCCTAACTTCTGAGCCAGGCTGACCCAGCTTGCCCTGAGGCAAACCTTGGAAACATCCCTATCTGCTTACATAGAGGCTGTGACATTAATGCTAAACCACACTTAGATAGTCAAATCACTGAGATTTTTACTGGTGGAGGTGAAAAACCCAGGGAAAAAAACTTTTAGTGGGGAAAAAACTTGGGAAATTCCTCTTCAACCCCTGTCAGTGGTTACCCCTGTAGGTGACAGTGATCTCACACTGTTTTATGGGTTGGTGGGTTTCTTCAGAGGAGAGATGCAGGGAAAAGGTCCTCGGCACCACTTGCCACCCCTATTAAGTCTTCCCTGCACCTCTCCACTCCTACTGTGGCTTGCCCAGTCCCTTTGTATGGAGATGTTGGGTACCACCAATCTCTTCCTGACAATGAGGTTTCCATCCCCAGCCCACCTGGGCCACAGGTGACGGAATTGGGGGCAGAGATAGCTTGGTCACAGGTGGCCCAGCCCCTCAACTATTGTCCCGGAGGGGTTATGTGTTGGCAGGGGGAGGGAGGTGGCCCAGACACCAATCCCCCTTATCCCTTGAGGCCTCTTGGGAGGGCCCATTGGTTGCCCAGGAAGCACTCCCCTCTCACCTTCCTTCCTTCTGTGACAATAAACACACCATGTTGGGATTTGAATGGCTACAGCCATATGTTTATTGAAAAAAAATTGTGATTAAAGGATAGACATGTGTAGAAGGTAGTGTTTTCATGGTTCATAGCCCCAGACCTCCCCTCTCCTCTGCAAGGGAGAGGGGTTCCCAACCAAGCCTGTTCCCTCTTGGCAAGAAAGCAGGCTACTTGATTATTCATGGTGTCAGAATGGCAGAGTAGGAAGCCTAACACCATTTGTGCTGGGTGTGGCTCTCACCATTGCGCCCAATATCTAGCACCAGAGATCATGGATCTCCAACGGGGCATCCTGCACTCAGGGGCCCGAAATGGTGGACCCCCCCCCCAGGGGCATGGCATGTTCCTGGGGCACATCCCCATTGACCTGGGCCCATCCATGCTGGGTGCAAGCCATGGTCCCAGTAAAATCATCCATAAAACAGGCCCCAGTGCAAGCCGGGTTCTGGTGTCCCCCCTTCCTCAATTTCTGAGCTGGGCTGAACAGGCTTGCCTTGAGGCAAACCTTGGAGACACTCCCCTTCCATCACAAACTTGATCCGAGATCAGGTCTCCCACAGCACGTCATAGTATAATCTGGGCAATCACCCCTGCAAAAGACCCAAAAGATACATTACCTCACATTTGGGCAGGTCCCCCCCTCACCCATCACATTAAGAGTGGAGCTATGGCTCCCACAATGTCCTTGCAAAATATGTCACTTCCTACATCGGACAAGTGTATCCCATCTGGTCGAAACAAATCTGGACAGTCCAGCATGATGTGATCATGCTTGACCATGCATCCGGGCAGCTGACTCATGAATGTCCCCATTTTCCTTTTGATTTTCTTTCTGGTTTTGTCCATGCTTTGCCCTTGGCAACTCCTCGCCACTGTTATCACTGTATGATATGCGACCACAGTGTCTTGGCCCCTGGCAGGCTGTGCTGGATCATGGCTATGTCTTCTTTTATCATGTGCAACAATGCAAGGGACTTTACTGCACCCAAGTAATTTCTATTCAAGTGGATAATCAGGATGTCTGAGTGTGGTTCCTTCTGGCACTCTTCCTGCAACCTGGGAACCAGCTGATACCAGTGCATACCCCTGTGACCCACTTGTTCAAAACTGGTCCTCCATGCCGGCCCGGTGGTGCTGAGGGCTGAGGCGCTGGATGCCACACCTTGCACCATGCTGGTGACCCAGGTTCAGGAATGAGCCCGGGCTGTCAGGGGTTGGCAGGGGAGGACTGGTATTGAGTGTCTGTAGACTGCTCTCCCAGTCCTGGGGTGAGCTGGGGAATCCCACTGCACTGTAGCAGCTCCTGGGGGTGCTCGGGAGCATTACTAGTGCTGGCAATCTGGAGGGGAAATGCGGCAGATGTCGGCACATTGTACCCAGACGTCGTTGCACGTCCGCGTTCCAGAGGACCAATCAGGAGGAAAATGGCTGGGCGTAACCATGCAGCTTGATGGCCACGCTCCGAGCCACCTGGAGGACTTTGGCGGAATCCTGTCAGGGAGGGTCTGGGGCTATCCTGGCTGGCTGAAGCAGAGGGGGAGCCCTCCAGCGGGATGGCAAGATGGCCATCCTGGATCCTTCTGGGTGCAGTTTGAGCTACCCAGTTCTCTGGGGGGGGGGGTGGAGCCAGCGGCTGGATTTCCCAAGCCAGTAGTGTGTGTGTGCTGCAGCAGGTGGAAGAGAGCATTACATGATAAAAAAGAAAACTGGTCCTCCAGCTCAGGGCCACTCCTGAACCCCTGCCCAATGGATGAAAGAGTGACGGCATATCTGCATCCATTTCTCTGTTCCCCTCTAACCTGCTTAATAAAACAAAAACATGTTAGAGCATGTCTGGGTGTATATACCTTCTAACTGCTTGAGATTTCCTTCCACCTAGCCCTTTAATTTTTGCCTGTGACATCCCCCTGCTAACTGCCCACATAGCTGCCCCATCCATACAGAATGAGTGCCATACTCACCTGGATCCTCCCCCGCTAAGTGCGGGGCCTTTTGTAACAGCCTTGTGAACTGGAACTGAATCAGTGGTGACCCATCCCTGTGCCTAAAGTAGGCCCACCCATTGTCTCATGACCCTGCCTCATGTTTTGTTATTGCCCCCCAGATCCTCCATCCTCACCCACCCCAGTCCCTAATTATCACCCAAGTGCCCCATGCCCACTGGTCAGTTTTTGACCTCTGGATGCATACCAGTGCACTATCCTCTGACAACCCCACATATCCCACATGCAAGCCCCTACCATACTGATCCTGTCTCCTAGCTACCGTGACCTCTGACACTCGAAAGGCCCCACAGAAGGTCAAGAGAAACACCACTCAGAATAGCCCTGCCTCCTTTCAGCCAGTGCACAGTGTCAGTAAAACCCACACCATGGTGCTAGTATTGCTGAGCAAGTAAAAAACAGAAAGGACAGGAGAAGGGAAGGAAATAGATTTAGAAATATGTATGCACCATATCTTCTTTTTCATATAGCAGGGGAAATTTATTTCTTATTTAAATAATTTATTTTAATAATTTTCTTAGTAGATTTAATGACTTGAATGGAAATTACAAGTGATGTGTTTTAGTTTTTTCTTTTACCTATTAGTGTGTCCTCCATACTGTATGTCTCATTTGTTAATTTACTCGAAAAGCTTATAGCTTTATAGGATGCTAGTCCTTTAAATGTAATAGTTGATGATTGTTTATTATCGTAAAATTGTAATGGAATGGTTCATAATATGTGTTGCATTCTTGTGTGTATTACATTTGAAAATCTTAATAAAATGTTATTGATAAAAAAAATGCCATACACTCGAGCATCTGGGGCTTCAATGGCCTTCTTCCATCAGGAGCCTTGGGTTGTATCCTACCCCAACCTTCCAGTAATTTCTGGACCCTGAAAGCTTGTGTAAACTCTTGCAACCCAAGTGCCCTACTACACCAGCCAATACCTGACAGACGGCAGCTGTCTACCTGAACTACCCTCAGGTAGACAGCTGAGCTATCCTCCTCCTTCAGGGCCACCACAAATTAGTGCAGCTGCACCTCTGGGATCGACCAGATCTCTTCCCATCCATGAATTTCTTGGAACCTCAAAAATTCCTCTACTCCTCTCCTATACATTTTTCAGGTACTGTGAGCCAGGGATTGGCACATTAATGCCCAGTAGTCAAGATCCCTAGGTTCCACAAGAACTGCAGGATTTCCTCTGAAGTGTCCTCTGCTCTGGGTACCAATTGTCAGCTATATTGTTGCACTCCCCCAGTACATGCCTTGCTTTAAACTGTATATTATGCAGTAAGCACCTTAAGATGAACACCCAGACCAAGTCCCCTATGGGGCTGATCGCTCCCTGCTGTTGATTGATAACGTGCACCACACCAGTATTGTCTAACTGGAAAAGCATTTTTTTTTATCCCTTAGCTGCTCCTTCACACAACCAGAGCTACCACTATTGGGAAGAATTCCAAATAGATGATATTCTTAGTCAGGCCTTAGTCTGCCCATGGTGCCAGTCATGTACCCATGAACCAGGCCCGCAGCAGGTATGCTCCGAATCCCTGGCCACCAGAGGTGTCCATAAACAGTTCTAGGTCTAAGACACCTCAGCCTCTGGCCAGGCCATCACCCCATTTAATTTGGCTTAAAATGTGTCCCAGACTGCCAGATCCTCCTTCACCGAGACATGTATTCTTAGCCTAAAGTGAGGCTGCTGGATCCCATCTGTAATTTTTGCTAGCTGCTGCACAAAGGCCTGACCCATTGGAATGGTCCAGCAAGCAACATTCAGATGACCTAGTAATTGCTACACCTGCTGAAATGTCATATTCCTCACCTCTCTCACCTGGGTGACCATCAGCTGCAGGGTGTCACCTTGTCCCTCTGCAGCCTGCATATCATTGCCCTTGAGTTGTTTTCTATCTCCAGGAAGGACAGCACCATGGTTGGACCCATCATCTTGTTCATGGTAAGGGGCATGCCAAATCACAGACAAATTCCCTTTAGGGCCCCTAGAGTCTATCTACAAGTGTCATCATCTTGTAGCCCTATCACCAGAAAATCATTTAAGTAATGGATGATGCCCCCCCGGGGCTGTTTGCTCCACTACCCAATGCAGAAAGGTTCTGAATTTTTCAAAAGATGCATATGCAATGGTGCACCCCATCAGCTTGCATTTATCTCTGTAATAAGCATAATCAAGTTTCATTCCCAACAAGTTAAAATCTTATGGGTGAACCGGGAGTAACTGGAAGGCAGATTCAATGTCCGCCTTTGTCGTGAATGCTCCCTGACCAAACCTCACCACCTCACCTAAAGCCCTGTCAAAGGACGCACAATGAACTAAAGTCAAGGACAGATCAATAAAGTCATTCACAGACCTGCCTCAGGAAATTATAAGTGGGTAATGATGCAAAACTCACGCAGAGTGATCTTGGGTACCCCTCTCCTACCGGTGATATACTAAAAATGTTTAAGGGCCGGCTCTGCAAATGTACCTGCGATCCTCCCCAGCTGCCTCTCCTTTGCTATCTTTTCTTGCATCTATCATCAGTTGTCTCATGCCGACTTCAAGTTGGGTGCCTCAAAGTCCCAGTGGGGGCCTGCGTATGGGATCCTAAAGCACTTTGTAAAGCCCTCTAACAATGAAAGTGCGTCATCCCTATTGGGGTATCTCTGTAACCACTGTCATTTCATTTACCTTTATTGGTGTTTCCTTCAAATCCAGGATACCCTTTCTTGGCAGGTGCACTTCTGTTTTGGGTATGCCCCACTGCCTGTTTGCCTCCTGGGCACTGCATGTAGGGGTGGGGTTTACCATACATAAAACACTTGTGGGTGAGCTTGCACCTAAACTGTAAGAACGAACCCTTGTTGAAACAAAAATAATGGCTTCCTGCCCTCTCTCACTTCCCTGTTTCCTCGTTCACCACCTCTGGGTCAACATTAACTGGGAGGCTGCAATTTGTGTGTTGCATGAACGCCCTGTCTGTAATCATGTCCACCCACAGGGGGATGTCCACCTGGTCCCATTCTCATACCCAGTCCTTACGTAGCTGCAGACAGAAGACCTTGTCAAAGTGGAACCAGGCTGATACTCCTTGGGTGGCATGCACTCTCATTACCTGTGACCAATGACTAAGGAGGCCACAGCAAAGCGCTGCCTTATCACGACAAGAGATTAGTGGTCTCCATGGTCACTGGCCCATCCCCATGGGTTGTTCAGCTTCCAACTCACCACTAGATTTGGGATCCAGTCTGACCTACTTAAACCTCGGGGCTATTGGCCTAGAGCAAGGGTAGTGACGTCTGGGCCTCCTACTCTTTCTCAATGCAATGGGTTTGTTGCCCAGCTCCTCCTCTGATTCTGACCCATGCCAACCATCAGGTTTCTTGGGTAGCCAGTGCCTTGACCTATGGTGCTTGACTGGGTCCACAGGCTGTGAGGGGTCCCTATCCAAATCACTCTCCTTGCCCTTCAGATTCTTTACAGGAAGAGACCTTTGCCTCAAGCCCTTTTTTGACCCTTTTGCTGCTTGCTTTCATCCCCTCTTCCACCGGTCCTGGTTGCCCTAAGGCTTGCACATCGGGATCTGGGGGGCTTTGCCCTCATCTGAAGTCAAATCTCCCCCAGGGGACCCCAAGTTGGGTCCACTGGTAAACCCGACAGCACCCATAACTGTTCCCTAATATTGTGACCCAAGTTTGCCTTACCTCCCAGCCATCTCTCCCATCATTGACTCCAGTTCTTGTTGCTCTTCCAGTGATCCACTGGGGTATCCAGGCACGCTTCCAGCCATGCCACTCCTTGGGCCTCTGACATCCTCTCCAGCTCTGCCAATAGAGCTTTGCGGTTCTGGCTCCATTCTGCACCTTGTCTTGCCATTGCTGCCTGTGGCTGATTACCTAGGCCTGCTCTGTCTCTGGGTCACCACCCCCTTGTCCTAGCCCTTAAGCTATCCTGACTTCCTCGGGGGAAGGGAGAAAATTGTTTACCCAACAAGATTTTTGTTTGTGTTTCAAACTCAGCTGGAGCTTGTTTCCAGGTGCTAAAGTAAATTAATTGACTTGCTCAGATTCCCAGAGTATGCCAATAGGGATCAATGGGATTCTAACCCAGATCTCCCATCTCATCTTGTTTCCCAGTGTAACTTTTCTTCTGGGGCTTGCAGCTGAGATCCCCCCTTTTTTATACATATATATTTATGCCCCAACTCCTAGTTGTGCTCCTCCTTAGCCTCAGGCTCTCCCCTGGCCAATTGCCTAAATGAAGGCCTCCTGCCTTTCTTTTGCAGGCAGCTGGGAAGCCCACATTCACTAGGTCCTCTGTGATGCTACCTGGCCATGCCACTCAGCAAAGCCTCTGAGACTACCACACTAGACTGCCCCATCCTGCTTGTTGGCTCTTCACCCATAAGGTAAGTGGTCCAACTTATACAAGTCAGATTGGATGCTGTACTGTAATTTATTTCCCATTGCACCTAGGAGTGTGACTGTTCCCCAATTATGCTAGTTCTGCACAAACCAAGTCTGCTCACCCTGGTGACCAACTGAAGAAGAGCGAAGCATGCTCCCAGTGGCCCCACTATTTGCTGCTTTGGCAAGAAGTCTGAGTTTGGCATTTACACTTTTGTTCATTATGTTGGCTCGCGCTTGCACAGCCAACATCTTGTGGTAGTAGCAGAATTGGAGGCGTGGTCACTGTTGGGCAAATACAGGGCATGCATTAGAAGGTGCGTCCCTCATTCCCCAATCAGCCAGCAGCAGGTGGTGACCTCACATATCCTTAATGAGGCCACCAGATCTAAGAAAAAGTCCACTGCAAAAAGAGCGAAGCTCTCATGCAGCAGGATCACAACACACCTCCCTACATGCAGGCAACATGGCGGCAGAGTCTGCCACCTCCACCTGTCACAATGCCAATGAGGGAGCCCACTGCCAGTTGACATAATTACCCCCCTCCCATGTACAATGCATGCTGAGGGGCAAACAATCCCCCTCAGCATCATGCTCCCCCCGAACAGTTTTTCTTTGCCGACAGGGGGCCCAATCCCTGTCAGCATTTATCCCCCATCCCCTTGTATTTTGCTGATGGGGGAGCCCACTACCCATTGGCATAATGTGCCCCCACTTTTGTTGTTTGCCGAAGGGGATGCCCAGTTCTCCCTTGGCTCGTGCCCCCCTCAGTATGTGCTGACGGGGGTGCCCAATCCTCCGTCGGCTACAGAATCCCCCCAAAACACTTAGGTGGCACGCTGGGAGCCCACCCCAGCATTTCACATGCCCTGGGGAAAAAAAAGTCCCACAATGTTTTTTTTAAACCTGTGAAAAAAGAAAACAGTCCCTCGCTGTCTCCCTGCCCCCATCCTGCAACCCGCGCCCACCCTCTGCACACACCCTGCCTCCCCATACCCCCCCTCACCCCATACTTACCTCTGGAGTCTGGCACGATGATCTTCAGTGGACCGGGAACACGTCTGCACTCTTCAAAGTCGACCGTGAACTGAAGAAATGCAGGTCAGCTGTATAATGGCATAAATAGGATTTTTTCAACTTTGATGCATATCTTGGGCATTTTTTGGAATTTTTGAACCAAATTTTCAACATGGGGTTATTGAGACCCCTCCTCATAAATTCAGTCACTGTCATGGTGTTATTAGGTCCTGAAAGGTGACTTTGTGGTCACTGCGTGGAACCACCTTTCGGGACTGATTAATGAAATGACAGTGCCACTGTTCATGAGAGGGCTCTCAAAAAGCCTATGTTGCAAATTTGGTGACAAAATTCCAAAAAATGTCTGTTTTATGAGCATGCATTGTACTGTTTTCACGCTCGCTCGTAATGTCGTGAATTTGTAATATTTTCACTCCAGATTTTCCGCACGTCTGGTGCAGAATAATAATAATAATAAATAATTATAAGTTTATTTATAAAGCACCTTTCAATATACCAAGGCACTGAATACATTAAAACCACAACATCAAATATAAATCAATAATACATATAAATAAAATCATATCATAATAACATCAAATATTAAAATCAATTAATAAATACAAAATGTGATCTCAACACAATATAATTAACTTAGCCATCCAAGAAGGCCATTTGCCACAGATAAGTCTTCAAATTCTTCTTGAATTCCTCCATGGAGGTGCACTCCCATAACCGGCGTAGTAGAGAATTCCAAAGAGTGGGAGCAGCATGAGAAAATGATCTGTTGTCAGAAGATTTTAAACTCACTCTTGGAATCTCTAGCAACCCCTTGTCGGCTGAGTGGAGCGATCGGCCGGGATAGTAAGGCACCTGAAGTTCTTTCAGATAGGCCGGACCCTGATCATGAAGGGCTTTGAAAGTCAATAAAATGACTTTAAAGGTGATCTGCCACCATATAGGAAGCCAGTGCAGTTCACGCAGCACCAGCGTAATGTGACAGGACCTACTTGTCCCAGTCAGAACCTGGGCTGCAGCATTCCTCACCAGCTGTAGGCAGCGGATTTCAACCCCAGAAAGCCCAAAGTACAGGGCATTGCAGTAGTCCAAACGCGAGGACACAAAGGCGTGGACCAACGTTGGCAAAGAGTCAGACGGAACAAGGTGCTTAACCCTGATGATATTCCTAAGATGGTAAAAGGAAGTCCTGACAATGGCTGACACTTGAGACTGTAATGTCAGCCTGTCGTCTAGGACAATCCCAAGGCTCCGCACCCATTCAGAGGTCGGGAGTGACACACCGCCAAAAACAATTCCAGAGGACGTGCCATCACACGACCTCTCTATCTGACCACCTGGGTCCACAACCAGAATCTCTGTCTTCTCTGAGTTCAACTTTAACCAACTAGAATCCATCCAACCCTGAATTTCTTCCAGACAGTTGTTAAACACCGTGACAGCTCCATCCTGGTCGGGTGCAAAAGACAGGTATAGCTAGGTATCATCTGCATAGCAGTGAAACCTCAGCCCATACTGTCTTATAATGTCTCCGAGGGGCAGCATATACACTGCAAATAACGGGGGTAACAGCACAGAACCCTGAGGCACCCCACACAACAAAGGAGTTGGGCCAGAAGAAAAAACTCCCGACACAACTCTTTGTGATCTCCCAGTGAGGAATGAGGTGAACCATTGTAAAACAGTTCCTGACATTCCACAAATTTGCCTCAGGCGTGCTATCAACACCAGGTGATCCACAGTGTCAAAAGCTGATGAGAGATCAAGGAGAACCAGAATGGAAAGTCTTTTCTGATCTCTCGCCCTCAGAAGATCATTAAGAACCCGAACCGGAGCTATGTCTTTTACGAAAACTGGATTGGGAGGATTTGTAGATATTATGGATTATTAAATAGTCTTCCAATTGGGCTGCCACTACCTTCTCAATAACCTTCCCAATAAAGGGAAGGTTAGAGATAGGTCTGTAGTTTGAGAAACAGTCTGGGTCCAAGGTAGCTTTCTTCAAGAGAGGTGTCACCACCGCCTCTTTCTGGGAGCTAGTAAACTCACCTGACTCCAGGGAGCTCCAGACTATTTGCACCAGGATTGGACTGATGATATCAGTACAACCCAAAATTAGGGGGGAGTCAGTCCAGGATCCAAACTACACCTTGTGGGATGCACACTATGGATGATCCTCATAATATCCACAAACTCAGGTCGACCAAAGGAACTCCAAGTGAACTGAGGTACTGTGAACTCACACTGTTCTACGACATCACCCTTAGAGATTGCCGGACACAAGTCCGCCCTGATATCGGCCACTTTAGTTGCAAAACAACATGGAAGCTCCTCACACTCTAATTGCGAAAAGACTTTCCAAACTTGCAGACAGGCTGGGTTGCACAGTCTGTCTACAGTCTGAAACAGCTGAGCCGGTCGATTCCGAGCAACTGCAATAGCGCGGTCGCTGTGTGAAATCAGTTTTTTGGGACAGTTTGAGGAAATGACAGTGACACTGTACATGAGCAGAGGTCCTAAAATGCTTATGTTGAAAATTCAGTGCTGAACGTCCATAAAACGACTGTGTTACAAGCGTGTGTGGCGCAGTTTCTACGCACCCTTGTAACTTTGCAAATTTGCAATATTTCCATGCCAGATTTTCAACACCAGCATTTTTTCACATCTCCTTATGAACAGTACAGCTGTCATTTTTCACATCCTGCCCAAAATGTGTTTCCGCACCTGTGGTGCACAATGGCATGGTTGCTGTGGAAAATCAACTTTTGGGGCAGATTAACAAAATCACAGCACCACTGTTCATGAGGAGATGTCCCAAAATGCCTATGTTAAAAATGTGACTAACAAACTCCCAAAAATAATTGGGTTACAGACGTGTGTTGCGCAGTTTCTATGCATGCTCATGACTTCACCAATTTTTCATATTTTCACTCCAGAGTTTCAATGTTGCCATTTTTTACACCTCCTCATGAACAATACAGTTGTCATTCTCCACATCCTGCCCAAAATGTGTTTTCATCCCTGTGTCACCAAATGGCATAGCCGCTGTGCAAAACCACCTTTCAGCTAACAAACTGATTGTGCCGCTTTTCATGAGGTGGGCTCACAAACAGCCGATGTTGAAAATCTGGAGTGAAAATACCACCGCATGCCTATGGTGTTAGGGTTTCCAACTGTAGCACCCCAGCCGGTACAGACTGACAGGTGCCAGGGGTATAACTTGGAATCATCGGATGTAATTCTTGCGCCATTCCACCCCCAACCCCACCCTGCAGCCACTGAAATGCATCGTGGTGTGCCTTGCACTGTTCAGCCACAAAATTCACCCCTTTCTGCTATACTGCACCCACGTCAGCATATTTTCTTATGGAATGGGGGTAAGTATACTGCCCAAAGACCCCAAAGCATGCCACAACACTTGTCAGTGTCTACAGGGTGGAGTGAGGTACAATGGCATGAGCATTATAGCTGACAATCCAAAGGCACACCATAATGCCTGCCACTCTCTACAGGGTGGGGGTTGGGTTGGTGTCACTGCAATACTTCACTGCCATTCCTATTATGCATCTCTAGCTCTGGCACAACCAATGCCAATGAGACAACATTCAGCATTGACAAATGCTTGTTTTTTTTATATATTATACTGCTGCCTGACTGAAGAATGTATCTGTACTGCCTGAGTCAGCCCCCTTTCCTGGCCAGTAGCACTGCCATTTGATGGAGCACTGGAGCATACATTACGTGGCTACGAACACTGACTCTGAGCGCCAACAAACTGCAGCTGTGTACCAAAAGCCCTCTCCAGGACTAGCCTGGGACCTTCACCAATTCCCCAAGAGCAACTCTAACTAAATTTACCCCTACTGACCACAGTTACCTGCCTGGGTGTACTGGCACGCTAAGTCAGAGATCATTTTGGTCCTAGTGCACATCGCCACTGAGTCTGCAGTGGTAGAGCCAAGAAATTTCTTTTTTTTTTTAATTCAAATGTTAATAAAGTTTCAAATACAGAGAACGAATCACAACAGTGCATAGTATTACCATATACATCGGATACAAGATATAGAGTGATTCGCTCTCCCCACCCCCCACCCACCCAACCTGACTCCCACCCCGTACAACTCAGGGCCTTTTTACACCTTTAGCACTATACCTGTAAATGTAGCCTAATAGTGCTTAAACTTGAAGTGAATAGAGGGTTTGCAGTGGTCCCCAAATCCTATCAAACTTCTTAAGTTTGTTAAATAAACTGGCAATAGTCCTTTCAGTTCTGAGGTTTGCAAGTAACTCCTGAAGCCATTCAACATATGTTGGTACCTCTGTTTCCTTCCAGTGTCTTAACACCACCTTTTTGACAGACATTGACATCAAAGCTATGTGATACCTCCTGTTCACCACCGAAATGGAGGAAAAATCCCCAAGAAGGCAAATTTCAGAGGTAAACAAGTCTGAGATCCCCTACAGAAGATCAACACGCTGTTTAATCGCAGTCCAGAGTGGGACGACTTTAGAACAGCTCCAGAAAATATGGAGAAGTTCTCCTTCTTGAGATTGACATCTTGTACAAAGGGCAGAGGACACAAGACCAAGCCTAGCAAGTTTCTGTGGAGAATAGTAAATATTATGCAAGCTCTTAAATTGCATTAATCTGAGTCTGTCCTGTTTGAGAAACTTATTTCAACTTTGCCACAGAAGAGACCAATCCAGATCTCTACCCTGAAAGAGAGAGGCCTGAAAGGAGACGAGAGCATAATTGTCAGGGTAGGCCCAGGTGAAGAGAGCACTGTATATTTTGGATACGGCATGAGGCAGACCCGCCAGCTCCGTTAAGGTAACCTGAAAACTGATATTAGGGGCTGGGGGGGAAGGTCAAGCCCGTTACCTTAACCAGGAGGTGACAAAACTGGAAAATCTTGAAAATATTTGTACGAGGTATCAAAAACTTACACATAATATCAGCTGAAGAATACCATTGACTATTGGGTGACATGAACTCCTCTATATGGCAATTCCCTATCTGAGGAAGCCACGTGGCTGGGAGAGTTACCTTCTAACAAAAAATTGGGAATGCCTATTACGGGTTGAAATAAGTCCTTGAGATTCTTATATCTCAGAAATGCACACAGCTGAGTATGAACCCTGATTGAAACAGCTACAGGGGAGCTACATAGAGACTCTGGTAGGGAACTAATCTTGGTATATAACAGCGCAGTGGGGGAAAAAACTTGTCTTTTAATGGAGGCAGATTCGATAGCTAACCAAGTCAGAATGTATGTAGCAGTTGTGGACAGCTGGTCCGCAGTCAGCCATCTGAGATATTTGTTGGTCTGACAGGCCCAATAATATAGCCTGATATGCGGAAGTCTTAAACCTCCTTTGGCCTTCGAGGCCGCTAATTTATGGAATGCCATTCTGGCCTTCTTTTCACCCCATATAAAGGTGGAGATCATAACATGTACTTTTTTAACCCAGGTGAGGGAAAGCCATATATTCAACATGTTAAGGGGGTAGAACAGATGGGGGAAAACGTTCATTTTGATTAAATTTATTCTGCCCCATAGAGAGAGGGGAAGTAAGGTCCACCTACAAAGGTCAAGATCTACTTTGTGTGCCAGTGCATCAATATTTAGCTGTCTGAGCCGCGTTGTATTACTTGTTAAAAGAAGCCCCAGGTATTTAATATAGTCGGACTTCCAGGTGAGTCCGAACACAATAATATCCTGTTTACAAACCCTATGATTAAGAGGAAAAAACACCGTCTTTCCTATGTTAAGTTATGGTTTGAGACCTTACTAAAATCCTCTATTAGCTTTAGGATAGCGGGAATAGATGTGAGTGGATGTGTTACCTGCAGCAGAAGGTCATCTGCATAGGCCGTCACTTTAACCATCTGCTCCCCTAGAGAGATACCTGATATACCCTGGGCTCCTGATAACCTCCTGATAAGCAGCTCTAATAGATGTTGAAGAGAAGAGGAGATTAGGGACACTACATGCAATTTGAAGGGGCTAGAAATAACCCCATTACATAAAATTCTGGCAGAAGGAAACTTATGTAGAGAACTCACCCAATTCCAGAATTCCTTGGGAAAACCAAAAGCTTCCATCGTAACGAATTGGTAGTCCCAGTGAACTCTCTCAAACACCTTCTCGACATCCAGCGAGATCAAGACCATTGGATGAGGAGCATTTTTGGATGCCAAGAAGACGTGAGACAGGGTCCTCAGATTGTCAACTGATGATCTCCCTTTCATAAAACCAACCTGATCTACCCCGATTAGAAAATGAAGTACTGCCTACACACGGTCGGCTAGTAATTTTGTCAGGATTTTAATATCATGGTTAAGTAGGGAGATCAGCCTATATCTTGCAATCTGATCCAGTGGTCTATCCGGTTTGGGCAATAAGACTATTAACGCCTCAAAAAGAGAGGGATCAGACACTTGACCAGAGAAAATAGCCTGGAAAAGCGGCAACAAAATGGGAATCAGTTGTTTAGAGAAAGCCTTATAAAAATTGGAAGTAAACCCATCAGGGCCCGGAGATTTATCAGATGGGAGAGATTTGATTACTCTTTCAATCTCACCCTCAGTGATGGGAGACTCCAGAATTATTTGCTGGGATTGTGTAAGAGTTGGCAACTGTAAATCACTCAGATATTCATAAAGTCTTTCCCTAGATGGGGAGTTAGCCATAGGACCATATAAATCCTGGAAATACTTTGTAAATTCCTCCGCTATCTCCGAGGGTGAAACCTTAAGAGAATTGTCACTAGGAGAATGGATAGCAGGAATGAGTCTGACAGATTCCTGTTGCTTAATATGCAGTGCTAGCATTTTGCCCGCCTTCTCGCCCTGATCGGTATATACCGCATTTGTTTTCAAAATTGTGAATTTGGCTTGTTCCGTTAACATTGCTAGGTAGGCTTCTCTCAATTTCATTAAGTTCAAGTTCAAGTTCAAGTTTATTGCAGGAAAACTCCATTGAGCAAGCTCATTCACAAGGAGGTCCTGTGACATAAACACTTAAAGTACAAACACAGATAGGTAATAACAGTATATACATGAAATGCACGTTACATGATACAGGCTGGATATACATACAAGGGTACCACATAGGGTGACCGCAGGTGGTAAACGTTGATATGAGACAGGGAAGCGACTTACAGGTTGCATACTGATAAATGAAACATGATGACTGGTGTGTGCAATACATATATAGTATTTTGGCAGCTAAAACAAACAACAGTCTACAACTGATATGGGGGGAGGAGTGATTTGATAGAGTAGCAGTGGAGCGTAAGCAAAGATAAAGCCAGGAGTAGAAGGGGAAGGGAAAGCAGTTAATATGAATTGTCTTGTTTGAATGTTTCAGAAGAAGATGGAGAAAGAGCAATCTCCATACTCCTAATTTGAGAAAGAAGGTCAGAAAACTGAGATGCCCTCTCCCTTTTCCTTTTCAATGTTAGACCAATTGTAATCCCCCTTAGATACGCTTTATAAGCACCCCATATCATATCCAGCTTCCCCATGAAGTTAGAATTAGAAGCAATAAACTGCTCAATTTGGGATGCTATATATTGAACCGTCTTTGGCTCCTTCAGAATTTGGTTATTCAACTTCCACCTGCCTCCTTTATTTGGCAATGAGGCTAGGACTATTAGGCAGGTGACCAGAGAGTGATCCGACGGGGGTCCTGAGACAATGCTAGAGCATATAACCCCTGGTAACAGGGTTTGAGAAATGAGGATATAATCAATCCTAGAGGAGGTTGCATGCACCGGAGAAACAAAAGTGTACTCCCTTGCATTGGGATGTAATACACACCATATATCACAAAGACCAATGGAATCCATCAGGTCCCTAAAGACTCTTTGTGCCGGAGAGAGACCTTGATGGGATTGACCCGACCTATCAAGAGCCTGATCAAAAACGAGATTGAAATCACCCCCTATGACCATGGGGTATCCAAAAATGGGGTTAGGTCTTTAATTATCTGAACAAAGAGCTAGGAGAATCTACATTAGGGCCAAAGATAGCACCCAGGACAATGTCCAGGGTATGCAATCTGCCTTTTACAAACAAGAATCTGCCCGAAGGGTCAGATATAACTTGAAGAGGTATGAATGGAACTGTCCTGTGCAGAAGGATCATGACCCCTCTACTGTGGGTCGTACCCTCCGCTGCAAACATCTGCCCAATTTGTTGCCATCTCATCTTGTCAGTCTCCCTCTTGAGCAAGTGCATCTCCTGCAAAAACATAATGTCTGCCTTCAAATGGTTTATATGTTTCAGTATTTTATATTGCTTGGTCTTATGCCTCACCCCCTTAACGTTCCAACTGATAAATTGAATGTTTCTAGCCATCACTCATGTTGCCAGTTCGTAATCCTCCGAAGCACACATATATATGTATATTCCATCTATACTGCTCCAAACATAGTATGCGCTGGGTTGTTCTACCCTCCCCCAATTCTACCTCCACTAAATCCATTCCCCCAGCTACCTCCCCAAACCCCCTGCCGAAACATCCCATAAACCCTAAGCCCCCACACCTCCAATATTTTGTGGTGGTACATGATGGCCAGCAAACTGAAAAGTTCCTCTCCCCCCAACCACCCCGCCCTCATAAAGCAGAAATCAGGAACAGAATTACCCCTCTGTAATCAGAACACTCCAAAGAAATAACTTGTTCTCAGCATCAATAGCCTAACAACACCCTTAAATAATACCGGGGAGTTGGCTATACTAGCCCTTTAGAGAAAGCGATCCTCCCTACAGTAACCCCACGAGCCATAAAATAACATGGCCCACAGAGCATGAGGGATATAACACAATGGTGTCATGTGTAAAGATTAATCTCAGACGCTCAATTGTGGCACAACCCATCAACATCAGTGATTAATGAACAAGAGCAGGCAGTCCATAACTACCCACTGTGATATGGGGGAGAACTGAAAGGCCCAAAGTCACTGTTCAGACCGCATTTTTAAATCAAAAACAGTGGCCATCACAGTTTAGAAGGGAGATTTGAAAAGGGAAAAAGGAAAACAGGAATCCTCCAGAGACAGCACTTGAGCAGGGTTATAGAGAAGGGGCGAACCAGAGCCCAGTAAGGGCATGTGAAATCCTGGTATTCTCATCTATCCTTAAGTGCAGAATCTCCCTTGATATATGGACTAACCATGTTTATTGCCCAGTAGTAGCAGGGAGCGAGAAAAGGAGTGAAATCTGAAAAGGAATGGGCCACGCTAACAGGGCCAGGGAGAGCCATAATTGTCAACAGAGTCTCATATTAAGATCTGAGAAAGGGCATTGCCCCCCATTGTCATGAGATCGGGACAACACTTCTGAAAAACTGGGTTACCAGAACTAACAAATTGGGACTTAACATGAGAACAATGACCTCGCTCATGTGCTCATTAATTGAAACCAAGAAAAACACATATGAACCCACTAATACCTGACTTGTGAACCAAAATTGAAACTGGGTTGATCCAGAATAAAAAATTAGAGTCCACAAAATATTAGAAAGTCCTGAAGATGAGAACCAGATCGGGAACAAAATGTCTGTTTTATATCAAAAGGAGGACCCCACTTGAGAGCTGTAGTGTAAGGATAAGTAGCCAGTTGCACAATTTGTCAGCAACATGGCCCCAAAAGTATTGTAGTAAAATCTGATTTGCTGCAGCTAGACAATACCACCAAATGGAAACTCGGCATGACTCTGCACAGGTCAGTTCTCAGGTAGGTTTGAATAGATCAGGAAGCGCGCTTCTTTAAGCCCAACAGATGCCGTCTCTGCGTCCTCATAGGTCACCCAAGAGCCATTCAGACAAACTTGAGGCCTTGCAGGAAAATCCATGTGGAACTTAATTCCCGCAGTGATCAGCTTGAGGACCACTTTGTGAAATGTAGCTCTTTTCTGGCACACAGATAAGGGCAGATCTTGTGCCACCCTCAGTTTTTTACCTTCCCATTGCAAATCTTGCACCTCCTTGACCTTGTATAAGAAACGTTGTCACTCCTGGAAGTTCAGAAAATGAAATATAGGTGACCTGGAGGGGGGGGATTCTGGCCTGAGGAGGGGGGTGTAGTGCACGATGAGCCCTTTCTATGATGTAGCTAGCACCGAAGAGGGAAGGGCCAGCCACCTTTTCCACAATCTTTTTAATAAACTTGATGCGGTCTGAGCCCTCTTCGCCCTTTGGCAAGCCAATAATTACTGCATTATTATGGCGACTGCACCCCCTCCAGGTCTTCCACCTTGTTCTCCATTTTCACTAGCCTTTGCCTCAGGGCCACCAACTCCAGATCAGCTTTATCCTGCTTCTTTTCAACAGATCATATACATACTTCGTTGTCAGCAGTCTTCTTAGAGAGCTCCTCCAGAGTATTAGAGATGCTTTTGATTTCCCCTGCCATATTCTGCATTTCAGCCTTAAAAGGCTGAAACTCCTCTAAGAACCTCGAGAGGGTGAAAAGATCTGTATCAGGACACTCAGCGGTAGCAGGCAGAGAGGATTGCGAGGGGGAGGCCCTGGCTTTCTTAAAGGCCTTCTCGGGTGTTGCAGGAGGCATGTGTTTTGGAGTGGTTTTCCACATTTCCTCGTCCATCGATGCCCTGTAGAGAAATCAGGAGTGTTCAGAAAGGTGACAGGCAGGCAGTCTTCTGTAAAAGGCACCAAAAAACAGGATTTTGAGAGGTAAATAATGGGCGGTAGGTCGAAGCTGGCAGAGAGGTGTCTTACCCAGTGCACCACATCACGTGACTTGAGCCGAGAAATTTCTACAAACGAGAGATGCAGGAAAAAGGGCCTTGGCACCACTTGTGGCCCTTTTTAATCCTTCCCTACACCTCTCCACCTCTACTATGGCTCGCCCAGTCCCTTTGTCTGGTGGCATGGGCCCTCCCCCCGACAACGGGGTTTCCTTCCCCAGACCACATTGGCCATAGGTGATAGACTTGGGGGAGGGGATAGCTAGATCATAGGTGGCCCAGCCCCTCACCTCTTGTCCTGGCAAGGGCAGGTGTCAGCAAGGGGAGGATAGTAGCCCTGATATCAATCCTCCTTTTCCCTTAAGGTCTACGGGAAAGGCCCATTGTTTCAGTCTCTATGGCAGCAAAAAGTTTTCTGATAGCCTGCTTCAACACAGATTTTAAGTGCTCAAGTGTACATACTGCATGCATGGCCAGAGGATTTTGAAACCAAACTATGAAAGTGAATCACATGAAAGCAGAGTCACCTTGGACTGCTTCTCACCTCACACTGTATTGTTTTGGCCAAATCCAAGACTGTACACCAACATGTTAGCATATGAGAGTTTAAATGTTTTCATACAGTTTCAGGCAAAAATTTAAAAAATTGCAAGAAATTCCAGATTTTGTGTGGAGAATAGTGAAAACTGTGGATATTGTGGAAAATTTACAGGTGCAGTTTTCTATTGCCCCTGCTTATGATGTATACAACTAACATGTAGTATGTCTGGTGTATTCATTCAGTACAGTACTGGGAACTTCACTCTCAATAGTGTTACGTAGAAACAACAATGTGTGTGATATTATAGACACCTGCGTCTAACAGACAAAATGAATTACACCAAGCAGTCCATAATAAGCAGGTTGCACTGTACCAGAATCAATCCAACATATTCCAGTTTTCACCTATTAAAACCATATTTACATGACCCATGAAAGCCAGAATCAGTCCTGACCTGAAGTGTGCCCAGAACCATAACAATTCTGTTTTTTTTTTCTAATGACACCAGCTGCGATGTGCCTTGACCAACCAGAGCTCCTTGACCACTTAAATTTTGCCTGCAGCCATTCTGGTATGTTGTCGATCATTCAAGAGACTGAGGTGGTGGCTTTAGTGGGTTGAGGGAAAATCTAAGGCTTGCAGTGGCAGCTCTGAATGAATGGCAAAAGAAAATCCAAAATTGTCCCACCCCATGTTTGGTTATTGGGAAATAATGCATTGACTGCAGGGACTTAACCAGTGACAGCAAAACTCCTGGTTAAGCCTTAACAATAAACACTTTCTTTGGAAACTATCGGTCATATGGAAACTGTACTGTTTACATCCAGTTTTAGTCATCTGGAAAACTCAGATAACTATCAGGGAGGACCTGGCCAGGTCGGACGAGTGGTCAGGGAAGTGGCAAATACAATTCAATACAAAAAAATTTAAAATTATGCACATAGAAAATAAGAACTCAAGGGCAAAATACTGCCTGGCGGGGGTTAGTGGTAACAGAGCAGGAAAGGGACCTGGGGATCATCATTTCAGATAACCTGAATGTGGGGAACTAATGCAATAAGGCAGTGGGGATGGCTAGCAGGATGCTGGCATGCATATCGAGGGGCTTCACAAGCAGGAGGAAGGAGGTGATTATGCCATTATACAAAACTATGGTCTGACCACATCTGGAATATGGGGTCCAATTTTGGAGGCCACACTTACAGGGGGACAGAGACAGGTTGGAATGGGTCCAGAGAAGGGAAACCAGAATGGTTCAAGGGCTGCACCAGAGATCTTACGATGAGCAATTAGAGGAGCTAAATTTATACACTGTGGAGATGAGGAGGGAGAGAGGAGAGGGGATATATAGTGGAAACCTTTAAATATCTAAAGGGAATAAACAAGGTGAGAGCGAGTAGCATATTCAAGATGAGTGAAAACAAATCAAAAAGAGGGCATGCATTCAAGTTGGAAGGGGGAAGATTTGAAGGAAACACGAGGGGAAAGTTCTTCACAGAGAGAGTGGTGGGTCCCTAGAATGGGCTATCAGAGTGGGTGGTGGGGTAGATTTGGTGAACAAATTCAAGAGGGCTTGGGATAACTACATGGGGCTAAATAGAAGCAAAAAGGGTGTGGAGGGGAGGGGGTACGATGAAAGGTCAAAGGATGGTATTTTGGGAAGACTAGATGGGCCGTAGTCTCCTTTTCTGCCATCAGATGTCTATGTTTCTATGTTTCTATTAGCATCCAGCTAACCAAACCAGCATGTAAGCATGGTTTGCACTCTGATTTCTTTCTCATCCCTATGGGGGGAGGGGCAGGAAAGGTAAACAAAACTTGAACTGCAGTGCACCAGCCACTTAGTGGCAGACATGACGTTTTTACTTTTCCTGGTCCAACATTTTTAATTATTTATTTATTTATTGATTGATTGGATTTATTGACTGGGTAGGTGTACCACGTGGCCCTTTTACAGGCACAACTCAGACAAAACATTTTGGACAGCTTTACTATACAATAATAGCACATTTTCACAAGGACATACAGATCATATACAAAGATTAGAACATTTGCAACCAGCTGTTTTGTGCAAGGTTTTTTTTAAAACATGCCTTACACATTCATAAGGCACCAGAAGGAATAGCATTTCACAGCTTTAGTATAATGCAGGAAAATGATCATTGACTGTAATTTGCTTTGTACAGTGCTGAAGCCAAAGCCAATACTAGGGTTGTCAGAACCTACAGATGTTCTGATTCTGGTCTACAACTTTTCAAATCGTTCTAAGGTTCTAATCTTCTTTATAATTTGAACTTGTTTGCATATAGGACTAGATAGGAATGACAGAAACATAGAACTTCTCAGCAGAAAAGGGTCACTTGGCCCACCCTCTCTGCCTAGACAGTCCCTGTCTAGTCTGTCTCCACAGACCCTAAATGGTCTCCAGTGACCCTCCCTCCTCCTTGCCTATTTACTAATATTCCTCTATGTCTATCCTACAAAAGCTGGAAGCCCTTTTCTGTTTTTGCCTCAACCACTTCCAAGGCAGTCTGTTCCAGGCATCCACCACTACTGTTTCAGTGAAGTAATATTTCCTCATAGCCTCCTCTTATACCCCTCCCCCAGCTTCATCACATGTCCCTCTGGTCCTGGTGCTCTTTCTCATTTGAAACAGACCATCCTCCTGTACCCTGTTTACCCCCAGGAGATACTCGTAGGTTTCTATCATGTCCCTTCTAACTCTCCTGTCTTCCAGGGAGAATATGTTGAGATCCCTCAATCTCTCCTTCTAGGGAGTTCAATACAACCACTAAACCATTTTAGTTGCCCTCCTCTAGACTGCCTCCACTCTGCATATTTCCTTTGTGAGGTGTGGCTTCAGGAACTGGATGCAATACTCCAGGTGGGGTCCCACTAGTGAATGATAAAGTGGCAACACCATCTCTCTCCTCCTGCTTGAATTACCTCTCCCTATGCTTTCCAACATCACACTGGCCCTACCCACTGGTTTTCACAGTGCCCTACCACACTGAGGTCATCAGATAGGATAACTCCAAGTTTCCTTTCCTGATTAGTGACTGCCAGTGCCCGTACCATCCTACACTCAGGTCCTGGGTTCCTATGCCCTAGGTGCATCGTTTTGCACTTTTTGGCATTGAACCCCAACTGCCATGCTCCTGACCACTCCTCAGGTTTCCAAAGATCCCTACACTTTCTTTCCACACCCTCCTGAGTATCCGCCTACTTACAGGTTTTTGTTTCATCTGTAAAAGGGCATACCTTCCCTTCCAGTTCTTCTGCTATGTCACTTACAAAGACATTGAAGAGGACCAGCCCCAGACAAGACTGAGGTACTAATGATTGAACCAGGCTGTAGGCAGGATGTGGTCACCACTGGAGTAGGTACAGGGATGTTTCTTGGTACCACCGCTCTACAGACATCCATGAAGGTGTGAAATTTGGGTATCATATCTGATGATGGCTTGACCCTAGACCATCAGTTTCAGCTGTCATCTACAGTGGTTTCTACCACTTGCAAAATGTCATCCAGATTAAACCCCTTATCCCTCAGGAGGACATTCCATCATTGGTGCATACTTTCAGTACATACAGGCTGGATTACTGTAATGCTCTTTACCTCGGGGTCAGTGAAGGGAACCTCCATCAGCTGCAACTGGTGCAGAATGTGACAGCCAGGCTATTGGGCCTTTCTAGGTCCACCCATATAACTCTTGCTCTGCATGAACTGCACTGGTTGCAAGTCAGCTGGAGGATTACCTTCAAGGTGGGTCTGCTCACCTATAAGGCCCTATTTGGACTGGGCCCGGGTTACCTGACTGACCTCTTGATATTGGCCTGCCCTGTGCGCTCTCTTCAATCATCCACAGAGGGTTTTCTGGTGATCCTGATGATGCACTTAAAGACATCTGGTGATTGCACCTTCGGGGTCACTAGACCTGTTTCATGGAACTCCCTACCTAAAATTCAAAGAGAAGCACCCCCTGTAGACGTATTTAAACACAGTCTGAAACATTATTTATTTAGATTAGTATTTGACAGCTTTTAATTAGTTTATGCTATTAGAGGAATCAGATTGCCTATTTGTCTGTGAAAACTGTTGATTTTAATATGTCTTGAATGTTCTCTTTAATGATCTGTATGGTGCCTAGAGCCTCAGGGATTAGGTGGCTTATAAATAAAGATGACTTTGACAATACTGTTCCCTGCATCACCCCACTGATCACTCTACTCTCATTAGAGTGATTGCCATTAAAACCCACCCTCTGTCGCCTATCCATTAACCAGTTCCTTACCTAAGTTATCACTTTGGATCCCATCCCACAGGCTGCTCAATTTCTTTACCAGTCTCTTGTGTGGCACAGTGTCAAAGGCCTTGCTGAAGTCCAGATAGGCCACATTCACTGTCATCCCCTGATCTATTTCCTTGGTTCCCCCAGTTGAAGAAATCAGAGTCATCTGGCATGCTCCCCCTTCCCCACAAGAGAGTTTCTGAGAGGAGAAAAACAACTAAAAAGAGACCTGTCATCTCAGCAGAGTAATGATATGCTTTCACTGTGCATGAAAAAAGCGCACACACACAAAAACATGAGACACTGTGTGCATTCAAAATGCAAAGACCAAGAGTCATCACTGATGTGTTGTCATTTGGCAAAGCTGCACATACAGTACTGTACATGAGCAATGCATTCTTATATGTATCTCACTAAAACAATTTAAAATCTAACTGCAGTTCTGAGAGTTTGTTTTCCACACTGGCAGCCCCTGTTTTTGAAATGTCTGAACAAAAAAAAAAAGATTTTATTTAGTATTTAGAACCATTAATACCTAGAACCCATTGGTGTTCTAGCTCTAAAATAGAACTCAAACAACTGGGTTCTAAAAAGGTTCTTAACTTTTTAGAACTAGTTCTGACATCTCTAGTCAGTGCATCATTTAATTTCAAAGCTATTTCATTGCTTTGCAGTTGTACAGTATCAGAAATTGTACTATTAGTGCTTCAGCTAACTATTCTGTAAGCCATCTGTTCTATACAAAGTTGAGCCCTTACATTCAGAGGTTGCCATTTCGGATTTGCATACAAGGTACAGTGATGATCTAACTTTTTTCTGTGACTGCAGACCTGCACACTGTGTTGTACTGTGTTCGGTGGTTTTCTAGAATTTTTGATGAGGCTGTACCCCCAGACAAGGCTGCCGTAATTGAATATAGGTAATAAGATACTTTGTGTGATGCTTTTCCAAGTTTCATCCATCAAGAGGTCTTTCAGTACATGTAGTGATCCGAGTCTTTCATGCAGCTGTCATGAGACATGTTTAGCATGTTTTTCATATGTTAAATTAGAGTCTGTCATTACTTCTAGGTGTTTGAATTCTCCAGCTACATCCAGGTATGTGTCTGTTCAAAATAACTTTAAAGCTATTAGTGTTATTCTTTTATTTCAGAAGACTACAAAAGAGCATGATTTCTGTTTATTATTTACTATCAGTCTGCTTTGATTAAACCAGTCTGCCATTTTATGAAATTCATACTCCGGAGTTTTAAGAAACATTATATCCTTTTCTGCAGTAGAGATGATCGTATCATCCCTATATGATAACATTTTTGAATTCTTACTATTTAATGGTGCATAATTAATAAAAAGAGAGAACAACAAGGATCCCACAATTGACCCCTGTAGAACCCCATGAGAAACTAAACAAGTTGTGGACTTCATTCCATTTAGTCTCTCAATCTGTTTTCGTCCATTCAAACAGTTAGAGAATTATTTGGTGTTGATGGACTTAATCTTTATGTGCTTCAGCCTTGACATCAGGAAGGAGTAATCCACTAAACTGAATTCCTTGATCAGACCCATGAACACCACACCTGTAAGCACCCTGCTTCATATTTTGGCTCCATTTTTTGGTGCAGGCCATTTATGAACCTGACCAGGACAGTTATGGTACTGTAATCCCTCCTGAATTCATAATGAGTGGGCATTAATACTTTAAAGTAGAACTGCACTGAACCTGTAAGTCATTTTTCCCTGTAGACGGTGATTTTTAAGTACTAGTTCAAACTGTGTTACTGTTCCTTCTCTACGGGCTTTTTAGATATCCTACAGGGTGTGTTTGATTTACACACAGACAGTAAGTGCCATTTTAGAACTATATGATGTTGTTTATGTTGTTGATCAGCTCTTCCTTTTTTCATTAAGTATACTTAATTATTTTCAAGAAAAATAACAAAATACATAACAAATACCCCACCAACACAAAATAAGTTATCAGACATTAAAATACAAAAGACAACAAAAGAAAAAACAACAAGAGAAAAGATATACCGATCCCCCCCATTATCCTGATCCCCCCCCCCACCGGAGCTCAGCAGCTACGTCAAATAGCATGGTAAAGTCAGAAAGGATGCTAAAGGACAAACAAAGAGAGAAAACCAGATAACTGGGGCAAGGAATGATGAAGCAGTCAGAGATTTGTGTTGGTCACCTCACTGATTGTGACCCATGGACGGAAGTGATAAAAGTGTTTATAATGACTCTCATCTTGTCCAGTACTGTTTGAGACACCTCTGGATAGAAGCTATATGCTTTTCGACCATCAAAGCTGACAAGATCTCGTGGTGTCATTCCTTAAATGATGGAATGGTGGTGTCTCTCCAGTGCCTTAATATGATTAACTTTGTTGTAATTGATATCAGTACCATATGAGATTTGTGGACACAAGATAAATCTAATGGGTAAAGCCCACCAGGCATATTTTACAAAAAAATAGATTGTCCAATCCCAGCAGAGGATCTAGAGAAGCCTTATTAGCATTCCAGAAGCGAGTTATCCATCCACAATCCCAGAGTATATGTTTCAAAGTGCCATCCATAAGGCCTCATCTACAGCTTAGAGGAGTGGACAACTTACTCATTTTATATAACTTAGACAGGATATAATACAGGTTTTACAAAATATGAAATTGAATTAAATGGAACCTATCCTGTTTAATGCATTCCTAGAGGGCCCGCTACATACAGTGCCAAACTGTGAGATCTTCCTGCAGGTTTAATGTCTGTTGCCAATAATAGCAACCCCCTACAGGGCTTTTGGAATCCAAAGCTTGAAAAAGCTTGTAGAGCTTAGACAAAGGATGGGGTTGCACAGCTGCACCAAACAGAGGTTTAACAATAGAAGAGTCACACCAGGTCCAAGGCCTAAGGCCCAAAACTGGAGTTTGCATGGGTTAGTTGAAAGTATTTAAAGCAGACAGAGTTAGCAAAGTGATAATGTTCCCTAATGGAACTGAAAGAGGAGAATTTATCTCCCTCGAGCAAAGACTCATGTAGCACCCCCCCCCCATGGGACTTACCTTTTTTTTATGCCTCCAGGTGTTCTCCCATTGTCTCCAGCATCCACCTGTTCCTCATGGCACTTTCAGCCGCTTAGCCCATGTCCCCCAAGTGTTCCCCAGTGCTGTTGAGCCCTACGGGGCTCACAGAGTCTATCTGTGAGTGGTCGGCATGTTTGCTATTGGGACATTGCTCACACCATTGAGGAGGTGCATTGTCTATCTGACCACCGGTTGTGGTCAAAGGTCTATGTATCCTGGTCCTTGTCTGAAAGGACAAAGTCCTGCAGCCTGCAGTCACATCCTGCCTCAAGGAGAACCATCCTGGAAATCAGCCCAGATTCCGAGATCCAAGGTTCAGTGAGTACCTTAAGGTTTTACCCTGCAACACCAGATCCCCCTTCATAGAGGATGCAGTGGTATATTTAAAAGTTTTGACAGTGTTAAGCAGCCTCCATCACAATACTACTTAATGCTGCCAAACTGCACAGTAATGTGAAATACACTCCCAGATTTGCACCGGGTAGAGGACTGACAACAGGTTCTGTCAGCCTCTGCCAGCATCATCACAGCCCAACCATATTGCCTCATAGGTGTCCAGCAGTCTCCCCACCCCAGTCACAAATCCTCAAATGTATACATATTCCCATTGATAGCCAACAGTCTCCTATCCTAAGAATTGCTGAGCCCAACATGTATACATATCCCCACTGAGGTCCAGTGGTTTCCCCATCTCCCAGTCACTAATCCTGATATATCAGAGTCTAGTACCCTCAACTGCATCTAGTGACTCTACCTAGTAACATACTCTGTTAAGAACTGACGTGTTACTGTAAATGCTATTACCTGCACTCCTTGTTACCATCATTGTTCTTGACAAACCGATTGTGACAACTTTGCTCGTCCTACCCTCAATAAATTTCTGTAAAATCTTACTGGACTTCTTTTACACATTGTTATTTGTATGTACCACAGTGCACTCTTATATAACTTGCACTACTGGTACTGTTACAACCCCATGTACATACTTGCCTTTGTCTTTTGTTGAACTTGTATTATCCTGCCGATGTATTCTCACAAGTCATGCCTGAAAATAGAGAAGTGACTGCCTGGTGCACCCTACCCGGTTAACAGAAACTAAATAAAAATAGAATAATAGATAGGGAAGTGTATATTACTAGGCAGTAATTCCATCGAGAGGTTCCGGCGGACATGTGGAATCTCAAGAGTGAAGCTCGAGAGGTTCCCATGTCCCCAGAAACTCAAGATGGAATCACTGCCTGGCAATGTACGCTTCCCTATTTGTTATTTTTTTTAATATATGGATCCGACTTGCATTTTGTGGCATTTTGTTATGGCTGCTTCAGTGAAGGACTTGGTCCTGGCAAACTGCCACACTGCCTCGCTCCATCTGTCTCAGTTGCCCCTGTCCCCCGTCCATGGTCCTACCATAAGCACTGTGTACCATAATTGGTAGGCTGTCCTACCTTCTCTCCTTCCGGGGAACGCAGGATCAACCAGATAATTCCTTTTTTAAAGAAAAATAAAGGGAAATGTGTAGGATGCAGTCCTATGGTGCAGTACAGTCTTGCTCAGTGAAAGACTGAGCAGCCTTGTTTAAAAAATTGTTCTGCCCACCTATGCAGCAAAAGCGGCAAATTGAAAGGCACGCTGTGAAAGATATCTGGAAGGAAACTTACGCATGCCCTGTTGTCTTTTACTGATAATACTATCATTCAGGTCCTGAACAATAGTATCATGGCACCTGAATGATAGTATTATCAGTCTTGAAGTATGCTGTTATCACTCTGGGAGTGATACTACTATCATGATTTTTTCTGTGCTCGTGCCATATTGTTTTCAATATCCATATATTAAATAAAACTAAATTAATATCCCCATTGGTGTTCACTGGTCTCTCACCTCCCCTATCACCCCCAAAATGTTCATCTGACCAATCTCTCATCCCACCTACTCTGGACCCAGCACCCCCACCTCCTGGCCCATACTCACTGAACTCTTCATTTGTCACCCGAGACAGTAATTGGCACAGCCCCATCTCTCACTACCTTAACTGTCTGCTGTCTGAATGACATGCAGCATACACTCAACTACTTTAGAAATTACAGTCATCATCTGCACACTCTGTGACAAGCTGGCCAGCCAGTGTTGTGAGTGGAGGGGCTGTGCTGGTCACCATCTCCAGTGAAAGGTGGTGGCTTCACTGAGTGGGGGCCTGGGGTGTGGGTGTGGAGAGTCTTGAATTGGTGGGATCAGAGGAGGGTCGCATGGACATTCTGGGGGTGGGGAATGGGGGCTGGAGGACCACTGGATACCAATGGAGATGTTAATATATCAGGATCGGCAGTCGGGGGATGCTGGACACCACTGGGGATATGTACACATCTAAAGACTGGCAATAAGAAGGGTGGGGGGAACTATTGGACACCAGCGGGGATTTGTATACATCTCAGGATCAGCAATTGGGGTTGGGGGGGCTGCACAACTCTGCACAATGCTGCCACATACTGTAGTCATATAAGGTGTCATTGGGGCATTCTAATGAGTCAATAATAGGCATGCGAATGGACCTTAACACCTTGCATGCCCTATGAGCTTGTTAGCATTCCATAGCTGAATATTCCTCACAGCAATACTGGAGCTATACCATTTGGGATGTCCTAACTCCATACAGCTCCTGTAGGCCATATTCCAGTAAGATGCTATGCCAGCATAGTCACTATGCCCTGTGCTGATATAGCCCCATATTCAGACAATTTGCATGCTCCATTTGGAGTCTACCAACTGTGTGAATATTGCTTACAAGCTAGTTGTGCACTATCTCATGGGTGGCACTCATGCATGCACAGCACAATCAACTGTCTTTGAACATGGGATCCTATATATTTCCAAATAACTAATAAACTGGTCATGTACCAATTTATCCTGCACCTCAACAGTATTTTACATAAGAAAACTGGCCTGTAATCCCCGTGTGAATAGGTACTATGTATGTCACCTTCCACTGCTTGGGAACTTGTTGGACCTCAAAGAAGAGATTAAACATTTTGAATAATGTTTTCACCAATTCATTAGATGCCAGTTCTAAATATTTTGTCTCCACTATGTCATGCCTTGGTGCTTTTGACATATTTAGTTTAGACAGAGATGAATACACTCCTTTACGAGTTGCAGCCTTCATAAAAAACTGTGATCTTTTTAAGTTTAATAAACAGGTTACAAATAATTATTTTAGTTAGATTTGCAACACATCTCCCAACATACCAATGGGCGCATACTGTCTACTGTACACATTCTGTACTGTCCATCGGCATTGACCTGGGACTCGTGCCTTATGGCAGCCATGTCTTATTGCTCACTACAGTACCCAGGTAATTATTACACTGTCTCCATTCACAGAGGACCCAATGGAGCCCCCCCTACTGGGGAGTTGCTGTACGATATGGGATCGCTGGCATTTATTCACAGCATTTCCATGTCTAATGCTGCTCTAACACCAGGTTTACATAACTGCATGTGTGGTGCCTATCCAGAGGATTATGTACTGCATGATCATGGGAGGAGGGGTGAATGGTGTGTGAGTTGGCTGTTCAGGATGGCATTGGGGTACATATCACCATATTCCTCATCATATTTCTGCCTTACTATAGCAGGGTTAATATTCTTTTGGTCAGATGTCTGTGGAAGTCACGGCAAAGCTGTCACTGTGGAATGGCACTGTCTACTTGTCACTTCAGCCCTGTGCAGTAGACTATATGCTGCATTTATTCATTACTTGGGTGATTGGGGTTCAGGGGGCACTAGCCTGCAAGGGTAGGGACTGGTTAACAGTCACACATATCTTGGGTGATCGGGGATCGGTAGACAGGTGTCCTCAACAGACCTTCTGGGATTGTGTACTATGATCACCAATGGTGCTCAGGATGTGCTGGGTCCACTGGACCACAAGGGATGACATCCTGTGTACCTCTATGGGACTCAGGGCTTGGGGGGGCTAGTCTGGTGCATTCAGCCTGGTGCAGCCATGCAAATGAGCCCATAATGGGCATGTGGGATGTTCCTTTGTGCCATGCATACCCAATTAGCTTATTTGCATGTCTGGGCTGAATATCACCCATGGGGGACACAGCACATTCAAGTATGTGTCACGCATTCTCCAATCAGTGGTCTTCATCCCCGCACCTTGGATGCGCTGCACCATACATGGTGGCCACTTGCTATGTGCCATGCATCCAGGGTCCAATATTCAAATGAATGCGCAATCTGTTCTGGTCACATGTTCTATTTGACTATCACAACAGAGCTGGCTGGCTTTGAATATGGGGCCCTATGAGCATACAACAGTAAAACAAATTGCTCTCAAAATAAACATTGGGCCTGGGAGAAAGTTACCAAGTGTGCAATGAGAGACAAAGGTTGACAAAGGTCCATGGGTTGACAAAATGTCTGATATAAAATATCTAACCCCACCTTCTGACTCCTTTAGTGCATTTACTGTGTGGGTAAATGCAAATCTAAATAGAATTTTATGAATATGAATGTGTTCTGAGTATCAAAACAACCACTCTGAAGTGGCTGCTTTGCAGTAAGGTAAATTAATGGAATATTTAGACTTCTAAAATTACTGTTGAAGTGGGAAGGTTAACATAGTTGCAGTAGGCCAGGAACAGTAACTAAAAAAGGGTCTCAAAATCTACCGTGTCAATATTAGAAGCCTCCTTCACAAGCCTGACCTAGTCAAAACATTGGTAATTTTGAACCAACTTGACTTTCTCATACTAACCGAATCCTGGCTGTCTCCCCAAATTGCTCCCTCAACCATTGACTTTCCTGGCTGCATACCTCACAGATAGATCACTCCAAATGAGAGTGGAGTCCTCATATACTCTGCCTGCCACCAAAGTTTCTGCATCATCCTCCATGAAGCCAGCCCCATATACCACAAGTTCATTTCACAGCTCCTATCCTACCCATACTCTATCACAATGAAAGTACTGGGGGTCTACTACTGCCCAGGGAAAACCACCAATGTGATGACAGAAATACTCCAAAAAGTTCTGAATCCCCTCTCTACTGGAGAGCATATCATACTTTGCAACATCAACATCAGTTGATCGGCTGGCACCAGGGGCCCCCCCACTAACCTGCACCCCAAAATCAAAGCTCTGAATCTGGCTCAGTTGATATTCTTGGTCACTCATTTAAACACTAAAACCTCCAACCACAGTACAAAAGACAGAGTGTTAGTATCCCATCCTTAGGCAATCGTGGCTATGGGCACATTGATATATTCAGTGATCACTGTGCGATATACTGTGTGTGGAAAATCAAATCTTCAACCCCCACCCCTCCACATCACAATCGTTGCAAGGTTGTTCAACTCATTTAGCCCTGACATATTTCTCCAAGATTTCATCGCAGCCAATTGGGCCATCACCCTCTCAGACCTCAATCTGGAGGAGGCCATGGTGCTTTTCTCCTCTACTTTCACAGGCATCTCTGACAAACACACACCAGTCAAGTGGTCCAGGGTGTGGAGCCACCATCTGCTCTGAATTACTCCAAATGTAATAGAACTCTTCTAGGAAAGAGACACAGCTTGGACGGACACAAATCAAGTGGTCTAACCCTGGATAGGCATGCCTTCACCTCCTGCCAGAATTACTGCACCAAGATCACACAAAAAAAGCCAAAGCTGAATATTTCCAGAGCAAGCTGTTTAGTAGCGTAGAGGACCTATCCACATTCTGGAAAACAATTTTCAGCCTCCATAATCACCCTCTTCCAGCAGGGCCCAGTCTGTCCCCAGGTCCTCTAACTGCAGACACCCTCACTCAATACTTCACAGAAGGCCCAAGGGCTTTCATTCCCAACCTCTACTTCACTCCCAATCTAAAACACTTTCAGATGGCAACTTTTGCCTTTAAATGGTCACAGATGATGATTTATACAACATGTGTGTGCCTCTTTTCAGGAAGATAAAAGAAATATCTCACTGGCCACATGTGAGATATAACTTTTTATCTTCATAGTTGGGTATGTCACAATGGATATCTTGACCAGTTGGGTATGTCACAAAAGGTTTGGAACTCATTTAGAATGTTCGGCCTCAGTAACAGCACTAACAGTATTCAAATGCAAATAACATTAAAATGAAAAATGATAGCATTGTACTGTGAGCACAAACGTTGTTCAGCACAAAAAGATCTACAAAATGAGTGGTGCTTTATTTATAGCTACCTTTTAATTTTTTTATATTTAGCAAACAGCAGAAAATGTATTTTCTTTTCACTTTTTCAACAAACAAATGTGAATAACTTTAAAACTAAAAATGACAGCATGGTACTGTGAGCACAAAATTTGTTAAGCACAAAAAGATCTATAAAATGAGTGGTGTTTTATTTACAGATACCTTTTAGTTTTTTTATAATTAGCAAACAAATAGCACAAAATCCTATTTTTTCACTTTTTGCAACAAACAAATGCAAATAACTTTAAAAATGAAAAAAGAGAGACCCACAATTGTTGTATAAATCGAATATGACATGGGTGGCAGTGAGATAGTAGAAATATCTCCACTCACTGTCATTGAATGCTAGATATCCCACTCGTGGCTTCACTATTCATGGGATATCAAGAGTTCAATGGCAGGTTGTGGAGATATTTCTGCTATCTCACTCTCACCCATGTCAAAACCCATATATCCGCAAAGAGCTATCAGAGCTAAATACAGAATCCAGCTGTTGGTCTGATGACATTCCTCCCAAATTTCTCATTATTGGCACTCTTGCAATAGCTGCTCCTATTGCACACATCTTCAACCAGTCCCTCTGCACTGACTTCTTCCCTTGCAGCTGGAAGCATGCACTGTTAGTTCTGATTCACAAATACGGTCCCACTGACACACCCACTAACTATTGACTAGTATCAATGCAACCCATCTTCTCCAAAGTTCTCGAGAGGTGTGTCAGTAGGCAAGTATCTAATTTCTACTCTTACACTGGCTTCCTGACTTCTTATCAATCTGGCTTCGAATCCAAGCACTCAATCTCCACCTCCCTCCTCAGAGTCACCATCCACACCCATACAAGCATGGATAAGGGCATGTGCACAGGGGCCATATTTATTGGCCTGCCAAAATCTTCAACACTGTTAACTACCATCGGCTCTTACACAGAATAGCAACCTTAGAAGTCTCCACTCCTACTCTTGCCCAGTTCCAGTCTGACTTGTCTAAAAATATCCAATCCATGAGGCTAGGCAAAAACAATTCCCCACCCTTCTGGTCTCCCTTGGGGTCCCTGAAGGCATGGTCTTGTGATCTATGCTCTTCACACCTTTATCAATGACCCCTTGTCATTCTTGTCATCCCTCTCTTCCTGCAGTATCCACATGTATGTTGTTGACACCATCATCTGCACATCTGGCCATTCCATTCCCTGCATTGAGAACACCCTGCAACAGTAATGGTTGCTGAACCACCCATTTGTCATGAACCAACAGAAAACAGTATCCATACCATTCAGTTCCAGGCAATGGCTTAACTCTCCTTCCTCCACCATGATCCTTCACTCTCTCCAGGGGGTCAGTCTAAACTCTTTCTCTACCTACAAATACCTCAGCCTACACCTGGACCAGTACCTTGACTACTCCAGGCATATATTGCAGGTTGTAGCCAAGTTCTTTGCCAAACTTAGTGTCCTCTACAGAGTAAAGAGCTGTCTCCAGTTAAATATTAGGAAACAGCTAGTGGAACAATCAATTATTCCCCTGCTGGACTACAGGGACATAGCTTACTGTAGAGGAAACCCCTCTCCCCTAGCCAAACTTACTACAATCTTCAGTGCACTGTACAGATTTGCACTGACTTGCCCTCCCTGAACCCACCACCGTGTAATGTGTAATGAGCTAGGCAGTGGAATGATCAATCCTTCTCCTGCTGGCCTACAGGGACATAGCCTACTTTAGAGTAACACCTGCACTGTAGCCAAACTTACCACGCTCTTCAATGCACTGTGCAAATTTGTACTGGCCTTCCCTCCCTGAATCCACCACTGTGTAATGTACAATGAGCTAGGCTGAGCTCTTCACCCCATGAGATAATCAATGCACACAGCCCAGGTGGGAGCTAAATATTGGTTAGGCAAATTGCCTGAGCTACCTTTCTGATCTATTTCTCCTTCATTGAACCTAACTTATTCATTCAGATCAGAGGTAAGCTGCTATCTCTAAATCACATGCTGCAGGCTCAATCTAGGGCAAGCCACCATCAGCTACTGGTTACCTAACATATGGAACAGTCTCTATGCCAAAACCACCACTTCACCTATCTTTCCCTTGGGTAAGAGGTTGATTAAGGCCTATTACAACCATCCAATATCCTCCCTCCAGTGCCCTAAATCCTCTCTGGGTCTCCCCATCTGAGTCTTATGACAGGTTCCTGGAGTCTGCAGCTTCCTTTGCCTGGGTGCCTCCGTAAGGAATGCTGGAATGCAAAAATTACTACTTGAGGCTGAATTTTATTTATTTATTTATTTATTTATTAAGATTGTGGCTCACAATATACATTTCAGCTGGAAGCTCTTTTACAAAGGTTCTACATCAAGTTAAAAAGACAATACAATACAGTACAAACAATTAGGTTATCTGAGAGTTATATAATGGAGAAATGCATTACAGAACATACATATCTGGGTATTGTACATAGGGAGAAAAAGCTTTTGATCAATACAATCAAGGGTCATGATGGACAATATCATTAGGGTGGCAACAAATTTGAGCCTAGGATGCCAGTGCCAACAAACTCAGATACAGACAACATAATTAAAGATTACGGGGTGCCAGTACAAAAATCAGCCCAGAAGGCATTGTCCAGGAACACAAATGAGAGCTGGAGGGGGGTAAGGAGGAACTAGAACAGGGACTGAGTTAGCAGTAGAGAAGGCAGGGTGTCAGACAGTCAAGTGCTGAGCTTGAGTTTAGTTAGCAGTAAAGGGGGCAGGGTGTCAGATGGGCAAGTGCTGTAGAGTACTAGGGCTAGTCACTGAGAGGGGAATTTTGGCAGTTCTTCTAGCATAAGCTATGAAGGGCAATCACAGCCACCTGTAGCAATGAGGTGTTCCTGAAGTTTTCACTTGAATGAACCTAGTTTTGATTCTGACATGATATTGCCTTGGAGGGAATTGAGCCAGCTAGGGGCATAGTCCACAAAAGACCTTTGACACTGTGATGTATGGCAGAAAGGGATCTTGTACTTATAGCAGCTAGAATCCCGGGGGCGATGAGGGTTGGAGGTGATGCACAATAGGTCCTGAATGCAAAAGGGGTGAGGCCCAATGTACCTTTCTTGGCTAGCAAGCAGGTCCTTTAGTAGAGAAGGAGTGGTTAAGCTTGCTTGCTGTGGTGAAGCTCTCTGTAAGTTTTGCTATTGTTTTTTAAATTACAGGAAAGAAGGGTTAGTTAATCCTACCTGCTGTTGAGAGAGTTCATTTGAAGAGGATTTTTGTAAGTTTTGATATTGTTTTACTTTTTTTCTAATTTAGTTTAAAGTAGAATTTAGCTGAAAGGTTTCTGTGGCTGGAGTGACTGTAAAAGCCCTCCCATCCACCCTTTTCACCAGCCTTTCTTAAATACTGAAATACCACTGGGGGTTGGGCTTGAAGTCTGTGAGGGAGGAGCTTGGGGAGCTGCAAACTGACCTGAGCCCTCAGAGCAGGTCAGGAAGGCAGAAACAAGGAACAGCTATATGAGCTAATTCTTAAAGATATATAACTTACGAGTAGGTCTATAGTCCTTATGAGAAGGATTGTGGGTTCCAGTTAGTATTGTAGTTGGCTGTCTTATGCTGTGTGCAAGGTCATTTGGGATTAAAATTTCTGTTAGGGGCTTGGATTAGTTAATTCTACTTGCTGTAGGGCAAGGTAGTGTGGTGAGGCTGTATAGGTAGTGTGGACCATGGGTAGGATTGTTGGGTGCAATGGTTGTGGGGCAGCAATGCGGATGAATATAGTGTGGAGGCTGGGATGGTGCCCAATATGCCACAGGCTAAGGAGGCTTGAGGGAGAGGTTCAGTGGCTTGACAGGGAGCTGGGGAGGTTGAGGGATGAAAGGAGGATTACGTCGGTAGGAGGGCTGAAATCTGAGAGTATTGTGGGGGGGGCGCCACAGAGAAGGAACAGTGGGTCAAGGGAGGGGGGAAGGGGCAAACTAGACAGGAAGCCAGCTGATGAAGGGTGGACTCTAGTAGATCCTAGAAAAAGAGGAGCAGCAGTAGGCAGGAGAGAGGAGAAAACACATAGTAAGCCAAAGGGGATAGGGAACACATTTGCTTTATTAGCAACACAGATGCAATCCTAGATTTCAATAAAATGAAAAAAATACACATGGGACAGAAGATGCAGGAGGTGATTGTACAAGGGATAGCACTTACAAAGAAGAGGGAGTGAGGGGCATTACTAGTGGAGAGATTGAGCATGGTGTGGCAGGGGGAGAGAGATAATACTCAGAGAGATGAGGAGGGAGAAGGAGGTTGGCAGTCAAACAGGAGGAGGGGGTTGGGTCTAAATTGTTAGGGGCAAGGGGGAAGACACTAGGGTACATGGTAAAAACACAGTCTTGAGTGGCCCCAAAAAGGAGAACCTGGGAGGGGGGTGGCGACAGGCAGATGGAAAGAGGAGGGGAGTGTACTGGTGTTGGGGGACTCCATACTCAAGGGGATCAGATGGGGCAGCAAGGGGGAGAGGCACAGTCGGATATAGGTGGAGTCCATACCAGGATCAAAGGCAGACAAGGCAGGACAGGCAATCCTAAGGTGTGTAAGGAGGGGTAGGAGGAAACCACACATTGTAGTACATGTGGGGACAAATGACCTAGCATGGGAAATGGTGGAGGTAACAAGGGAGAGGACTGAGGAAATGGGAAGGTTGAGCGAGGAGACTGGGGAGTCTGTGGCCTTCTCTGAAGTGCTCCCAGTACCCTGTGCAAGCACACTGAGAAAGGAGAGGATATAGAGGATTGTGTATGAGCAGTCATACACAGCTGGGTTATTCTTGAATCAAGCCATTTCCCTGGTAACAGTAGACCTCGAGAGTGAAGCTCGGGAGGTCTCCTGCTAACAGGGAAATGGCGAGATTCAAGAATAACCTGGTATGGGTATGACTGCTAATACACAATCTTTTATAGTGTATGGGCAGTCATGGTTACGATTCAGATGAAAAATAAATGTCCAGAATGAAAGAAAGAGTTTTTTTATCTGCCACTATCCTGCTTTCCCCTTCACGGATCTCACTGCAGTCAAATCAAGGATGATTGGTTGATGCGGATGACATTTTTTATTTGTCGCTCTGTGGATTTAGTTAGTTTACTGCTGCTTTTTTTTGGGGGGGGGGCATAATGCTGTTGACCGCTGCTGCTGTCTCTGTCATATACCAACTCAAAACCATGAGGCATCAAGGCAAGCAACGGCAACTGCTACTCGAGGGCTTTGAGGCACGCAACAGCAGTCCATTTTGTTGTGCTGCACTACTGATGTACTGAGTGCAGTACAACAGCCAGTATGACGGAGTGAGTGAGTGAAGCACAACAACACTATTGCAGGCATGGATTTTCATGCTGAATAACGTTCCACCATACACTATTACGGAACTGAACACATGGTTCGTAGAATGGTGTCTAACTAAGGGATATGGGGTTGTGGGTGGCTGGGGCAGTACCTGAGATAATAACAATCTGTTTGCAAGGGATAGGCTGCACCTGAGTGGGAAGATGGTATTAAAGCAAAGACTGGGGAGGTATATTGTGACAAGGGTAGATTTAAACTAGATGGGGGGTGGCAAGTGGACAGCAGGTAGGCAGGGATCTGATAGAGTGGAGTCACAGCCTACCCCCCAGGCTAGCAGGGAAGCACTCAGGTGGCCAAAAAAGGAGGGAGTAGAAGGGAGGAGATGGAGGCCAGTGAAGGGAAGGTGGCAGGATAGAGGGTGATCTCATTGAATGCAAGAAGCCTAGGAAACAAATCCGCTAAGCTACAGGCACTCTTAGCAGTGTGGAGGGTGGAAATTGAAGCTGTCACAGAAACATGGGCAGCTGAGCATCAGGACTGGGATCTGGCAATCCCAGGATGAAAATTATAAAGGAAGGACCATAAGGAGGGGGTGGGGTGGGGGGGCAGTCTATGTGAGGGACGGGATCAAATGCACAAGGGATGAGGGAAAAGAAAGAGAACAGAAGCAATCTGGCTGCAGCTCCTAGACTCAAGGGGTAGGAAGTTGAGGTTTGGGGTGGTATACAGGCTGCCGTCCTAGTCTGAGGAGCTTGACAGGGAATTAGTGGGACAAATCAGAAAGGTATGTAGAAGAGGGAAGGTGGTCATCATGGGGGATTTCAACTTGCCGGGGGTTGACGGAGCATTCCGGTCACCTCCAGTGCTAGGGAGCAAGTGTTCCTGGATGTGATCCTGGAGGGTGCTTTGACACAGTTGGTTACTGTATCTACTAGGCTAAAGAACACTTTAGATCTGGTATTGTCGAATGGGGAGTCAGTGAGTGAAATAAAGGTAGAGGACCCACTAGCTGACAGCGATCACCAAACGGTGTGGTTTAATATCACGATGTGCGGGGGAGCCAGAGAAATCAGTTACTCAGGTGGTAAACTTCCAGAGGGTGGACTTTGGGAGGATGCAGGAAGTACTGAAAGGGAAACTGGAGGGCATAAAGCAGGAGATGGATGTTTAGTAGAAATGGTATATTATTAAACAGGGGATTACAGAGGCAACAGAAGCCTGCACCAAAGCACAGAGTAAGAGGAGCATAGCAAGGTAACCATGCTGGTTGAACAGCGAGCTTCTGGAGGTGGTGAGGGCAAAATGAGTGGTGCACCCGAGGTATAGGAGGACAGGGAAGGAAGTGGACAGGGAGGAATATGCAAGATGGTCCAGGGAGGTGACCAGAAAAGTGAGAGAAGCCAAGGCCCAGAAAGAGCTGAGATTAGCTAAGGGAATTAATGGGGGAAGGGGAAGACTTTTTCAGATACATCAGGAAGAAAAGGAAGTGCAAGGAGACAATAGTGAGGAAACAAAGGGGTGGGGAGTGGACTGAAAAGGGGGAGGAGCAGGCAGAAGCACTGAATGAGTACTTTTGCTCAGTGCTCATGGAAGAAAAGGGGGGACTGCTACCAGCATGGGCTGGAAGGGTGGGGACAGGGGAAAAGGAGGTGACAGATGGAAGAACTGAGGCAAGTAGAGTCCTAGAGGGATTGAGGGCACTGAAGGTAGACAAGGAACCAGGACCAGATGGTATCCACCCCAGGGTGCTGAGGGAGATGGCGGAGGTGTTGGCGGAGATGTTGGCAGATCTGTACAGCACCTCACTGGAGTCGGAATGTGTGCCACTGGACTGGAGGATGGCACATATAGTACCATTACACAAGAGTGGGCCAAGGGATGAACTGTGTAACTATCGTCCGGTAAGTCTCAGTGTGCAAACTCATGGAAATGATGATAAAGGAAAGACTGGTGTCCTACCTGGAGGACAATGGCCTCCAGGATGTGAGGCAGCATGGGTTTGTTTCAGGGAAGTCTTGTCAGACCAACTTGATACAGTATTATGACTGGGTGACAGGTAGGCTGGATAAGGGTCATGCGGTGGATGTTTACTAAATGATGAACTGGATTACAAGCTGGCTGAGTGGGAGGTTGCAACAGGTGGTGGTGAGAGGGGAGCTCTCAACTCCAAGGCCAGTGATGAGTGGGGTGCCACAGGGCTGTGTGCTGGGGCCAGTATTATTTGGGCTCTTCATATCAGATATTGCACATGGGGTGGTGAGCAAGGTAAGTCTGTTCACTGATGACACCAACATCAGAGCAGTGGTGGATGGAGGGGAAGGATGGAAGCAGCTGCAGGGGGACATAAGCAAGCTAGAGGAGTGGTCAGAGAGGTGGCAGCTGGAGTTCAATGCAAAGAAGTGTAAGATTATGCACTTTGGGGCAAAGAACTCAAAGAGAGAATACTGGCTGGAGGTGGGGGTTAAGCTGGGGATCACTGAGGAGGAGAAGCACCTAGGTGTATTGATAACAGGGACCATGAACAACACTGCTCAGTGGAAGAGAGTGACTGCAAAAATGAACAAAATGCTGGGGTGCATAGCGAGGGGGTTTTCATCCGGGCGAAGAGAGTTGATCTTGCCCATCTACAGGTCACTGGTAATGCCACACTTAGAGTATTGTGTGCAGTTTTGGAGGCCATACCTAAAGCATGATATCAGGCTACTGGAGGGGGTGCAGAGGATGGCAACAAAGATGATATGTGGAATGGAGGGGAGAGACTATGAGAGCAGACTGGGAGACCTGAATATGTACACTCTGGAGGATAGAAGGGACGGGGGGACATGATAGAGACATTCGAGTATCTGAGGGGAATCAATTAGGATGAGGCAGACAGGGTCTTTAAGCTAAGGAAGGGGAGTGACGCCAGTGGGCATGGGCTAAGAATAGAGGGGGGAATATTTAGGAAGGAAATGAGGAGACACTATTTCGGAAAGATGGTGGTAGCAAAATGGAACGCACTACCAGAATGGGTTGTATCATGTAGATCTGTGAACAACTTCAAAAGGGCATGGGACAGGGAACAAGGGAGAGTGAGTGTGGGGAAGGTGGAGGGGTGGCAGTGGGATGACAAAGGGGAGGGGGTGGGGCAGTTGCAAACTAGGGGTGCTAACTGCACACTTGAGCAGACTTAGATGGTCTGGATTGTCTGTTTCTGCTGGCACATTAGTATGTACAGTGGCATGAAAAAGTATTTGCCCCCTTCCTGATTTTCTCTATTATTGCATATTTGTCACACTGGATGTTTTCAGGTCTTTTGACAGAATGTAATATTAGATAAAGGGAACCTGAGTGAACAAATAACACTTGTTTTTTTTTTTTATTTCACTTATTTAATGAAAAAAAGTTAACCAACACCAATTGGCACTGTGTGAAAAGTAATTGCCCCCTTTACACTTAATAACTGGTTACGCCACATTTAGCTGCAATGACAGCAACCAAACACTTCCTATAATTCAATATCAGTCTTTCACATCACTGTGGAGGAATTTTAACCCACTCTTCCTGGCAGAACTGCTTTAATTCAGTAACATTTGGTAGGTTTTCGAGCATGAACTGCTCGTTTCAGGTCCTGCCACAGCATCTCTATTGGGTTTAAGTCTGGACTTTGACTAGGCCACTCTAAAACTTTAATTTTACTTCTTTTTAGCCATTCTGATGTGGACTTGCTTTTGTGTTTTGGATCATTGTCTTGCTGCATGACCCAACTACGCTTCAGCTTCAGCTGACAGGATGACTGGACATTCTCCTTAAGAATTTTCTGGTACAGAGCAGAATTCATGGTTCCTTTAATTATGGCAAGTCATCCAGGTCCTTAGGCAGCAAAGCGTCCACACCATCACACTACCACCACCATGTTTGACTGTTGGTATGGTGTTCTTACTGTGGAATGCTGTGTTTGCTTTACGCGAGACATTATGGGATCCATGTTGTCCAAAAAGTTCCACTTTGGACTCATCTGTCCATAGAACATTTTCCCAAAAGGCTTGTGGATCATCCAGGTGCTTCTTGGCAAATGAGAGACGAGCATTTATGTTCTTCTTGGTTAGCAGTGGTTTCCGCTTGCTACTCTCACATGAAGCCCATTTTGCCCAGTCTCTTTCTGATTGTGGAGTCATGAACACTGACCTTAGCTGAGGCAAGAGAAGCCTGCAGTTCTTTGGATGTTGTTTTAGGATCCTTTGAGACTTCTTGGATGATTTTACACTGCACCCTTGGAGTAATTTTGGCAGGCCGCCCACTCCTGGGAAGGGTCACTACTGTTCCAAGTGTTCTCCATTTGGAGATTATGGCTCTCACTGTGGTTCGATGGAGTCCCAGAGCCTTAGAAATAGCTTGTAACCCTTTCCAGACTGATAGAGGGCAACAAATGTTTTTCTGATCTTTTCAGGAACTTCCTTTGATCATGGCATAATGTGCTTGTTGAATCTTTGTGCTGGCAATGTGACTCTGATGGTAAGGGCCAAAATAAGTGAGGTTTATATTGAGCAGGGCTGGATGTAATCAAGCCTGGCTGTGTTCAATCAGCTGACTCTAATTATCCCTTTAATTGGGCTGATTTAACTAGGGGGCAATTACTTTTTCACACAGTGCCAGTTGGTGTTGGTTAACTTTTTTCATTAAATAAATGAAATAAGTAAAAAAAAAAAAGTGTTATTTGTCCACTCAGGTTCCATTTGATCTAATATTATATTTTGTCTAAAGACCTGAAAACATCCAGTGTGACAAATATGCAATAATAGAGAAAATCAGGAAGGGGGCAAATACTTTTTCACGCCACTGTATTCTTATTAGATGCAGCCACCCTGTTTGGGAGTACAGGTCACGTGTGTGAGCCTGTGGGCTCCAGACATGAGCCTGCAGGCTTTGTTTAAGGCAACTAACACCCTTTTAATGGTGGTGTCAGATGTACCACCATAGACAACTAGGCCATAGTCCACTACGGAGATGATAGAGCTGTCCACTGCAATCTGAAATGCCTCGATCAAGCAGTGTTTGTGTCTGTGCAATAAGCAGTCTGGTGTTGACAGCTGTGGTGACATTGTCAATGTGTTTGAAGGATAGGGTGCTATCGAAGGTAACCCCCAGGTATTTCAAGGATTGGACCTGGTTGTAGGGGGTGCTAAGGTTATTTACTATAGTGAGTTTGTATGTTCTGTTTTTGTTGTAGGGGCTTGCAAATGTCTTAACTTTTCTTTTTTTTTTTGTAATTCATGAGCATCTTGTGCTTTAAAAAACATTCTCAGTGCAAGCAAATTGTGATGGGTCCATGCTGTTTGTAAAAATCACAGCATCGTCTGCATATAGGAGCATTTTCTTGGAACATGCAATAGGGAGACAGTTGAGAAATAGGCTGAAAAGTAGGGGGCCCAGGACTGATCCTTGGGGAACCCCAGTGCACACTTCCTCTCTTTGTAATTTCCAGATCTCTCTCTCCTGTTTGGTTGTCTTAATTCCTCCCCCCCCCCAAGAGTGTAAGCAGCTTGTAGGTTTTTACATTCAAAGTGCATCACAGCACACTTTTTGGCACTGAATTTCAGCTGCCAAGTTTCTGACCACCCTTTCAGAATCTTCAGATCCTGCCTCATGGCCTCCACACCCCTCTCGGGTGTTCACCCTATAGCAGACCTTCATATCATTGGAAAATAGGCCCACCTGCCACTCCAACCCATCCACTACATCACTAATAGAGATATAAAAAGGAAGGGTCCCAGGACCGTTCCCTGGGGCACCCCACTCATCACCCCCCCTCACCCCAGAGTGTACTCCATTTACCACCACCCTCTGGCTTCTGCCTGTCAACTAGTTGTCCACCCACCTAGTTATTTTTCTTCCCACCCCAAAGCTTTCCAGCTTATGTATTAGACTTCTGTGAGGGACGGTGTCAAAGACTTTACTGAAGTCCAGATAGGCTACGTACACCACCCCCTCCCTGATCCACCACCTGTGTCACCCAATTGAAGAACTCTATCAAGTTCATCAGACATGACTTCCCATTCATGAAGCCATGCTGCTTATCATCCTGCAGGCTGCTGTCCATCAGATAGTCTACTACCCTTTTTTTTATTAGTACCTCCATCACCTTGCCCACCACCGAGGTGAGGCCGACCAGGTGATAATTCTCCACCACCTCCTTATTTCCCCCCCTTGTGCAATGGCACCACATCCGCCCTCCTCCAGTCTCTTGGCACACACCCTGTATCCAGGGACAAGTTAAAAAGCCTTGTCAATGGAGCTGCCGGCTCTTCCCTCAGTTCCTTGAGTACTTTTGGGTGCAAGCCGTCTGGACCCACGACCTTATCCACTTTCAACCTTTTACCCTCTTACCCTGTCTTCACAGAATAGGCTAGAATCCACTTTTTGTCTTCCCTACCCCTCCCTCTCAGCTCTGGTCCCCTGCCTCCCTTCCTCTGTGAATACCAAGCAGAAGTAGCTATTTATCACCTCAGCTTTCTCAAAGTCCCCCTTCAGTTGTATTTCCCCCTCCCCCCTCAACTGAACTATCCAATTCTATGTGATAATGGTGATTGCAGAAAGACAATCGCCGTTAGGGTGAGTCTACATCGGCTAAAATTGATTTTGGTGATGTACACTCACGGTGCACACCAAAAGGGCATTGAAATCAGTTTTTGTTTATGGTAGCCCCGTTCCATCCTCCGCACCCCCTACTAAAGGATTCTCAACTCCATGGGTGTGCATGTCGGGGGGGGGGTGAAAACCAAAAAATAACAAAAATCCTAGACCACAGCAAAAATATTGACATGCCCAGCACCAAAACTGGCACCCTTCCACTCCCAACCCTAGCCTGCCATGAACCCACCACGCCACACGGCCAGTTCAGCAGCCCACCGCCGTGCTACACCTCACAAACCCTCTCTCTCTTTCCACCCATTTGTACAGCATGCTCACTTCCCCCCCATGCATGTGTTTGCATATAGTGACAGGACGTCACTATAGCCATATTTGCCACCCTGTCCAGTAGCCATGTGAACAGGCGCCGCTATTGAGTCACCCTTTTTGTAGGTACTCAATAACGGACGCCCTTGTCACAGGATACTGACACTATCCCTTGCCTTGCCTTCCTCCTTTCTCCTACATACCTAAAAAAAGTTTTATCCCCCTTTTGGTCTGTCTAGCAATTTTCTCCTCAGTATCAGCTTTGGCCCTTATCTTCCCCTCTGCTACCTTCAGCGTCTCCCTGTAAGCCTCCCCATCCTCCTTCTTCTATGTCTTCTTGTATTTTCTAAATGCCTTTTTCTATTACTTTATTGCCCCTGCCACCTCCCTTGTAAATCAGAGTGGCCTTCTTTCCTTCTTCTTTTTTGTTCTTTCTCACCTTCTTCGTACAAATGTCAGTCGCTTTCAGTACCCACTCTTTGATAGTTTCCCATAACTCTTCCAAATCTCCTATATTTCCATTCTCCTTCATTTCTTCACTAAATATCTTCTTCATTCTTGTAAAGTCAATCTTCTTGAATTCCATAACCCTCATGCTGGACAATTTGACTCCCTCCCCGTTTTCACCCTGAATCTTACAGTTCTGTGATCACTTGTACCTAGGCCATCTCCCACCACCACCACCTCTTCCATGCTTTCCCCATTTACGAGGACCATGTCCAGTAAGTTATCACCCCTTGTGGGTTCTTGTTGCAGGAATACACCTTGCAGTGCCTCTAGTATCTCCCTGCTCCTAGCTGATACTGCTGCCCAGATCTGCCAGTTCACTTCGAGGAGGTTTAGGCCTCCCACTAGCAGAAGCTCCCCCTTGAGAGCCTTCCATGAAACTGCCTGCATCAGCTGCCTATCTCATTCCTCTCCCTGCATAGGAGGTCTGTAAAACACTCCAGGCCTTAATGAGTCTACAGTCTGTTTTTCCAGTGTGACCCACAGGACATCTGTTTCCCTTACCTCCTCCTGCCCTTCCATTACCCTTATGTCATCCTTGATGTACAATGCCACCCCCCACACTTCTTTCAGTCCTGTCCCTCCTAAACAGTCTGGGCCCTGGATAACAGTCTCCCATTGATGATACTCTGTCCACCAGATCTCACTTACCGCCACTATGTCCAGACTCTCGTCCACCATGATGGCCTCCAAGTCTACCATTTTGTTCCCCAAACTCCTGGTGTTTGCTACTAATCCTTTCCACCATGTATCCCTCCCTCCCTGCCCCCCCGCTGCTCTACCCTGGCCGTAGTCATGTTTCTTTCTAGCTCTCTAACTTCATCCTGGGGGGGAGGCTGGATGCCTCCCATTTCTCCTGCCTCCTTGAGTCTGACTTTGTCATTACCCCCTGAATTCAATTTAAATTATACATTTTCTCAATAAACTCCGCTAACTTACTCTTTAGTACTGCCAAACCCTCCTTGCTCAGGAGCAGTCATTCTGGGGCAAATAGGCTCTCCTCTTCCCACGTTGATCCCCAGTCCCCCACCATCCCAAACCCCATCTGCTTTCACCAACCCACCAGCAACTGGTTGAATTCCTCAATCCTCTGCTTCCTTGTTGTGCTTGCTTTTGGCACAAGCAGCACCTCTAAGAAAGCAATAGACTGGAACTCTGTACTACTACAAAACCTGCAAGCTCACTGAATCTTGCCTGCACCTCCTTAAGACCAATCCTCTCCAGATCATTGGTGCCAGGTGCATCACTGAGTGAGTCCACCTGTCCTACTGTTTGCCCCATGAGGGTATATTGTGCCTTACCTCGAGTGCCATAGTTCCCGGAATGCCTTCAACTCTAATTGCTCTGCTCCTTTCTACATTTCCATCCCATCTGATTCCTTTTATTATTGAGTCCCCTATGAGCAAGACCCTGTTTCTCCCTTCCTTCTGCTTGTACTTTTGGTTTTCCAACTTACCTCCCTTTCCTGGCATTCCATTTATCTCCCTGTTCCCCTTTTCCCCCTTGTCCAGCTCCTTCCTCCAAGTTCTGATCTCCCCCGGACCACATCCCCCTTCCCCCCTTTCTGGAATCATCACTACTACCTCCCATCCTTGTATTGCATTTTGTGAGTACTGCCCCTTCCTTTTTTGCTTGTCCTGCCCCATTACTGTCTGATTCCCTCTGTGCATGGTTACTCTCCTCCTTCCCCACTCTGCTGATACTCTCCCCATCCTGAGCTTATTATAGGCTCCCTCTCTATTTCTTCTGTGGGGTGTGTCCTCATTATGAGTGTGTTCACCTTCATCCCTTGCGCTGTTTGGAGACTTCCCTTGAGGTTCCCCTCAAAGGTGCATCCCCATCCTCCTTCCTCCAGAACATTCTATTACCTTATCCCCCCTTCCTCCCTGTGGCCTCCTTGCAGCCACTTCCCTCTCTCATCTTCTTCATGGGTCTCCAAGGGTGCAAATCTGTTTTCCTAAACTATACCCTTGTTTTGCTGCCTGCCATCTGATGTGTCCCCTCCTGTTTCCTGCCAATTTCCTACCTGTGCTTGCTTTGCTTTTTTGATCCAACAACTTGCCACTCCCCCTGACCCCTCCCCCCTTTTTCTACATCTTGTTTCTAAGTTCCCTGAGGACTCCCCTATGTTCCCATTCTCTCCTCTTGCCCTGCTGGTGCCCCCTTTGGACCTTCTCCAATCCTCTATCGTTCTTCTTCCATCTTTTTCTATACCTGTAGCTAAGTCCCCTGTGACCCTTCTTTGTTCTCTCTCACTCCACATGTCCAACTGGTGCACCCTTTGTACCTTCTCCATTCCTCTCCCTCTCTGCTTAGTGCCCACCTCAATCACCCCACCTCCTCCCTTACCTGTGTAAGCTGCCTACACACCATGCAGCTCCCCAGCCTCCACACTGTATCCATCACCATGGCTGTCCCACACCCATTGCACCCTACCACCTTCCCAAAGTTACCCCATGCCATAGTGGCCCAGAAACCATATCTTAGACATTCCTGATCCCTGGTCTGGCTTCCCCTCCATCTTTGTTGTCCTTCCATTTGATCACCTGTATCTCCTATGAGAAAGAAAGAATGCCCCTTTTCTTGCTTATCCCCCTCCTTGTCACTGTTTCCCTCTCAGAATGTTTGAACAAGACCAGACCATATAGCAAAGACCAGTGTTTGTGACTGTCTTTTGGAAATAGACCCCCCTATAGCTCTACACTCTTTCAGTGCCCCTGCTAGGCAAAACACACAGTGTCTGTGACTTTCTCTTGGAAATAGATAGACCCCTCTATGGCACTACACCCTTTCAGTGGCCCTGCTAGGCAAAACACTATGTTGGGGGCCCCCTCAGCTTTGCAGTTCTGACTCAGACAACCAAACTACTCAGTCCTCTTTGTAGTTCTAAACCTGAACAAACCCAATTTAACTACAACACGGTCCCGTTTCAGACATTTCTAAATTCCCTATGTACTAAGCATTTCAGATAATTACGGTCTTGTTTCAGACATTTCTAAATTCCTTATGTACTAGGAATTTCAGTTAATTCTAAATATCCAAAAGTATTATGCAGGACTTGTACAGAAAATACTACTCCATGAGTTAACTGTTCTAATCATTCCATTTATCTTTACTTTACATTCCCCTCCCTTTGAGAGAATTCATATTTTGCTTGCCCTTTCCATATCTTCAATTTCACCTTTTTTTACCTTTACTACCTTAAGCTTTCTTTTTCCTCACTTTCACATAATCTCTTATACATTAATTGTACTTTTTGTATGGTTGTACCTCACCTTCCTTTCCCTTCCATAGCATGCGTTAATTGTGTCTTTTCCAAGTAGTTTTCCTTTTAGGTATTATTGCTCAGAGCTGCCCAATCCCCTGTGTTCTTAGGGTATTTAAGAAATCACTGGGATGGGGGAAGGAAGGGTGGGAAGTCCCTGCTTTCTGCTGCTCCTGGACTGGAGTATCTGATCCGCTGGCCAGTCCCCACTTTCTGCTACTTCTGGAAGGGGAAGAGAGAGTGCCAGGTAGGGACAAAGTCAACCTCTACCTTCCTTTCTTGCTCCTCACATGCGCTGGGCATGCTTTTCATTATAGCCTGCTTGGCTATTCGAATCTTGTGTGGCCTGCCCTGATTGGCTACTTCCAGGCCTCAGCTCTTTTAGCCAATTGGTACCGCCACTCCTCCACTCTTGCAAACAATTGGTGCCTCAAAATACTTCACAGTCTGCCTCCTGGAGCCACTTCCCACTTTTTTCTGCTGGTCCATCAAGTTCTTGCTTTCTGCTGCTGCTCCTGGACTGGATCCTCTGATCCACCGGCCAATCATCACTTTCTGTTGCTTATGGAAGGGGAAGAGACACTCCCAGGTAGGGACAAAGTAAATCTCTCCCCTCCTTTCTTGCTCCTCTAACTTGTCTGATGATAATAAAAAAATGTACATGCACAAATGTGTTAACAGCAACTATACCTCAGGGCAACTCAAGGCAACAAACATCACAATGCGGCTGGTAAGTGCGGGGGCTCCCACTACACTACTACCGTATATTAGAAGTGATAATAAGTAATGAAACACAACAGGATGTGGGTTGTGCTCAATATATAGTAACATGTGTATGGGTGTTGTAGCCATGAGGTGATGCCAATTGTATTCAAATACCTGCAACCATAAAGCACTGAGCACAACTGACAGACCCTGGAATGTGTTGTTGTACTTAAAAATGGGAATTGCTACATACAAGTCAATAAGCTAAGGTGAGAAAAGGAGTAAAAAAATAGAGGCTACTGTTTGAAACATCAACGCTAAACTTTTTTTTCCTATTGATGGGACTGTGGGGTTTCAAACAGTGGAACAGGTGATTTGCTTTAAATTATACAGTGCGGATGAGAAATCCAATAACTTGACTGGTTAGAAGGAGTCCTTACCCAAGGGCAAATCCCACCATAACCCATGGGTAAAATCCCAGCTGACCTATCTGTGCCCAAAAACTTTCAAAATCATTGCACCATTTGCATTATTTTCAAAATTGTTGCAGCCACCATCTTGCTGATTGATCAACCCATACATTTCATAAAAATTCAAACAACAAACCACTGCTGCCCAAATACATTCACCACAAAGATGCTCCTGCCCAAAATCTAGTAGTCCTGACCACACAAACAAATCAGAATGCCACATCGAACCTGTCAGCTGCTCGTAACCCAGCTAAAGTGCTCCATATCTCACTCTCTCTCATAATACCAGCCACTCAAATCTCATGCTCTTGACTCTTTCTCTGTCCCTCTCTTGTAGTGCCAGCCACTCGAACTTCACTTTCTCTTTTCTCCACTGCCCCTGCTGATTGCTTCTCATGCACACTCCTTAGTCTCTGCAAAAAATAAATATAGATGATAATGGCTGGAGATTGGGTAATAACCACACTGTAATCACCTCGAGTGGTTGCTAGGGCAACATGGTAAACCTCGAGTGCGCAGCTCGAGAGGTTTACTGTAGCCCTAGCAACCATGAAAGGTGATTTCAGTGTGGTTGTCACCCGATCCCCAGCCATCATCTTTTATAGTGTATGGTCAAAAAAACACTGTTTGCATTCTATGTGTGAGAATTATGGAACTCTGGTGCATTCTTTTTTCTTATGCCACTGATTGGAAGTTCCGAAGTGTGGTTAAAAACTTTTAAAATTCTAAACAGTGCATAACAAAGCTGTGTAACTGCTGATTATGGTGGTTAATAGGCACTTACCATACATTATAAATAAATAAAGACCAAACCAAGAAACAGAAGTAGAAGGGGTAGTAAAGTACAAACTTTTGAGGGGATGCTATTTCACCAATGTACGGCATGCAATAAGGTACTATTTTTAATACAGAGAGCAGTGATATTTGAAGATATTTCTATAAAAATGTGACAAATAAATATAAATACAATATCTATTTGGAAAACAAAATGTTACACTAGTGCCCAATTCATATTCTCAATAAGGCACTCCCAGGTGTGGGTTATTGTGGGATTTATGCACTTTCCGTGTGGTTAGTCACTTGACCTTTGGCCTTATGACACACCACCCAAGACATGGGTAAATCTCACAGTAAATCACATCTCATCATGCCTCATTCCTTATGAGTACTTTACTTTAGGTTTCATGAAAGGTGAATGAGCTGTGGCACAGATCAAGGACTTTAAAGTGAATTTTAGGTGGATGAGAAGTGACATGCCATACCCTGTAATGTATTAATACTATTATCAAAAGTTTTCTTGTGAACATAAAAAAAAAACTTTTAAAAATACTTTTTTAAAGATTTCTTTTCACAGGGCAAGTATACATTTAGAAAAATAGTCCTCTAACTTTGATATATGATCATTAGGTGGCAAGCTGTGGTAAGTTCCACAGAAGAGAACAGCTGGATGATGTGTGGAAATGGTAGAGGATGGATAGCTCTGCATTTGGATGGTAGTTGGCCAGACGTTTCCAGTTGTGTGGCAGGTGCCCAGAGCCAGAGAGTGTAGCAGCAGTAGCACATATGGTATGTTGGAAGCCTGGAACTGAGATAGATGGGCAGCATTCGGAGTATTGGCTGAATCATGTCGTGTCTGTGGAGAGGAATGGATGCCAGGGTAGCAATTTAATGTGTGGACAAAGGATAAAGTACGATGAAGTCAAGTGAAAAGGCTGTCGGCTGACACTTTTTTTTACTGTGGGTATATTAAGGGGTGCCCACATTGCTGTTAGCCCAAAATGTAGGAGTATTTGTTTAGCCATTTTAGATGATGTACAATAATATATAGTTAGAGATTTTCTCTATAGGGAACCAGGAGACATATTATACCATAAATGACAACATTTTAAAGATTGTGACATAATCAATTAAAAACACCCTACCAAGCAGATCAACTTAAAGGTATATGACTTTTAAATATGCCCAATTATAAATTTAAAAAACCCCAATGTACTGTAAATCAGTTATGACATCAACAATCCAAAATATCCAAACTAATGTCATATGGTCACAGCCCCTGAAGACGTATAATAGATTCTGATGGATCAAAATAGAACCCCAAGAAAGAGTGTAGCTTACATAACTGGTCCAGGTTAGCCATGCCTAGACTGAAGTCCCAAAAAACACAGAATTCTCATAGCTTCACAATTTAAAAACATCCCAGAATCCCTTCCAATGTTAAACAAGCATTCTTGAGGGGTGTGGTTAAGGCACTGACAGCAATGGCTGCTTAAACCCTTTACTCCATTCTGCTACAGACCAGAATGTTATCTGAATCTAGGTGTTTGTAATTCAACTCTATAATACAGAATGGGGAACGATGATCGCAAGGTGTCCAGAGGCCAGCAAGTTGAAAAATTCAACCCCAACGTGGATGATTAAGGAGGAATTCATGGTTTAATATATTGTGCAGCGGGCTGTCCCTGAGGAGTGGGATCCTTCAGCCTGTCATTGCAGTGAATATATGTCAAGGTCTGCAAGGCAAAGTTAACTGGAGATTGCATTAATAATCTGGGGCTGGAGGATTTATTTGACAATATATGGACCTACTGGCAGCTTCCCTTAAGGGCAAAAAACATTGCTTACCTACCCGCAACCTGTGCTGGTATGTTTTCCTATATCAGAAGCTTATAACTGGGACTCTCACCAAGGTTTCTAACTTAGCATGGCAACTAACAGCTCAGGAACCCACAACAGCCCAGTGGCAGATTCTTTGGAGAATAACACATGAATGTTAGAGACTTTGCTGTCAGAGGTGGCTGTCAGTGAAACCTCTCTGGCAGGCAACATGGAGGATGTTAGAAATCTGCAAAAGAGAATGAACATCTCTGAACAGAGGTTGGATGAATTAGAGAGGCAGCAGCACTTGATCCTGAGAAGGATGGAGGATCAGGAGCTTAAACTATAGAGATGGTTGTCATGGTCAGAAGATCAAGAGACTCAAGGATGTTGCAAACATATTAGGATTCTTGGCATCTCTGAAGGAATGGAGGGCCCAACCATGGAAGTCTTCCTCAATGACTTTCTCACCAAGCTATTTGGAGACTGATGGAGGGGCCTGGTCAAGGTGGAACAAGCACACAGAAGGAGGGGGCAGGCAGTACCCCCAGGAACTCCCCCAGACCCATCATAGCCTATCTGCTGAGATATTCTACCAAAGAACAAGTGCTGAGAGTGGCCTGAGAGCTGGGGGTCCTGCACTGTAATGGGGTCTAGATCTCATTATACCAGGACTTTACCCATGAGATTGCAAAGAAGAGAAAGTCTTTTGTGCCAATCAAAAACAAGATGAGAGAAATGGGCTTCAGATATCACTTTAAGGGCCTTGCTAGTCTTTTGGTGTTCAAAGACGGGAAGGAATTTGTGGGAGCTTCACCTCAGGACATTTCAACCTATCTGCACAAATGCTGGCTCAACTCTATGGTGACAAATACTACCCCCAGAAGGCTTTGGGAGCCACAAGCCCAGCTGGAGAAGCAACAGAATGATCAATATAAGTTCAGGCTTACAGAGGAAGGTACATAAATTGACACCAACATCTCTAAGATGGCTGCATACAGCCAAAATCACAAAATTGAGCCCACCGCAGAGGAATCAGTGGCAAGTTCGCAGTGTGGTAAAATTGGGCCAAACATGGAGGTACACCCTCATCCTGAAAACAGCAAGAGTCCACAATTGCAAAGACCCAGGAATAGATCCAGAAGCAGGATCAGACGAGAATGAAGATTGCTGCAATACCTGGCTCCACCCCCAGCAAAACTCCCCAGAGAAGAATCGGACAGTGGCAAGGAACAACTCACCCCAGAGATGGGAACCAGAGCTGAGAACACACTGGGTACATCTCCAAGCAACTGGGGAAAAACTTTGGAAGAGCTGTATGCCGAGGAAGAAACCATGGAAAGCTCCAAGGTGCAAGAGGATCCAGTATGGCCCGGAAACCAAACTTTTGCTGAAGTGGCAGCTGCAGGTGAGGGCTCACCAAACTGAAACCCCATTTCTAAGCTTGGCTGGAAGTGGTGCAAGCTCAAACTAATGGAATCTGCATTGTGGTATGGTAATGTTTCTCTTTTCTGCTTATGTCAATGTCTAGTAACTCAGATGGAATGCAGTGAGGGAGGGAGGAGGAGGAGCAATGGTTCAGGAGTCCCCCCCAATGCATCCCTGTCAAATGAAAAACAGGAGAGTTATGTAAGGTTACTATGTTTAACAACACAGGAATTCAGCAGGGAGGGAGGGAATAGCATGCTAGGAATCTCCCCACTGCAATTTTATTTAAAAGGTGAACAGGTACAGCTTGCCTCTCTCTTCTAGAAGCAGCACCACCCCCTTAGATGAAAATGGTTCACTAATGTAAATGGGAGAAGTTTGCTTTCCTCCCACAGTAGAATCGAACCAGTTACATGAAGGTCCTCCACCCAGAGATCACTAGCTGCAATGCTATCCATCACATTGACTGGGGATCTACGGAGGGGAGCTGGATATCCATCATCCAGGCTACAGCCTAACCCTCATACAAGTGGCTGCTGGAGAGTCTTACAAGATCTGATATAAGCAGCCCAGACTGCACAGGTCATACACAAATGCCTGGATGGTGAAACACGATGGGAGGGGAGTGAAGGACCCCCCATCACTTCGAGGACAACTATTTCATCCTCCCCAAACTTGTCTCCTAAAAGATGTACAGGCCCTCTCCCATCTTTCTCCCTTACCCCCCTCAGAGCATACTGGTGGGGCAGGGGGCACAGTGGGAAGTTACTGCCCCCCCACCATATGCTACTGTCATAAGGGAGGCCTACTAGACTGAAAGCAGCACTCCTTCAAGGCATAACCACAAAGGAAGCAGAAGATACACCACTCTCCCCCTTCTTTTTCCTTTGGAATGTGAGGTAGGGGTAGCACTCACACCAACGTGGACATCCCCCCCAGAGTGCGCTTAGATAACAGGCAGCAGGAGCTGCACCCATATCCCTTGTACAGCCCCCTCCCTCACATCTGATCCAAAGAGTATTTTTTTGTGACAACACAGTACAGAGGGGGTGAACTCTCATTGCACATTACTTAATACTTAGATGGCATATTTATCCCTCCAAACCCATGTTACCAGCCACCTGGGATTGGGTCAGAATGGTTCATGAATGCCCCAACTTTGGATGACACCTCACTACTCGAGAGGCAAGGTCAGGGGCAGAATGAATATTTTTGGTAGAAAGTACTTAACCTCCCCGATAGGTGTTGGAGTGGTGTAGCTGGGGTGTTTTTTTCACTCATAACCCCCTTTTGTCTTATGCAACACTGCTAGTCATCTTAGTGGATTCACAATTTACTACACATATATTACATAGCCTAGGCTGTGTAGCACTCCAAGTAGCAGGCCCCCGGTTTGGGGTCATGTACCACTGTCAGAAATGTTGAATGTTATAACTGGTACCTTACTGTAAATAATTATTAGAATCAACTACTGTTACCATTCCCTAGTCTAACTTGGGCATTTACTCTGATCAGTGCTCATTCTACAGGACAGTAGTTTACTTTATCCTCTTTTTTTGCATTCTATACAGGTCAGCAGACAGCTAACCAGGATACCAATCTGCACCGCATCGATCTTAGGAACTCACTCCGCCCTCATACTCTAGGAGGTCCCAAACCTGACCAGCTCAGAGACAAGCTTAAGCGTAAGTGACCACAGGAGGTAAGTGTAATATGGGTGTTGGCAGTTGGGAAAAATGGCCACTAACATACGGAAGGGGTGGAGGTGTGTCTCCTGGAACATGAAGGGTCTCAACCACCCAGTCGAAGGAGCCAAGGTGCTACATCATCTGAAATTCTTGAGGGCAGATGTGGCTCTGCTCCAGGAGACACACCTCACTGCCAGGATGGTACAATGGCTCCAGAAGAGCTGGGTTGGGTGAGTGTTGCATAGCCCCGCCTCATCTAAGTCGAGGGGCATGGCTATTCTAGTACACAAGTCATGCCTGTGGGTGGATAAGTGGGTTAAGATGGACAGGCAAGGGTGTTGGGTGGTAGCATACTTCACATTCCCAGGAGTCAGTGAGGCAGTGGTGAACATATATGTCCCCAACCAAGACTAGCAAGATGTTTCCCCCCAGGTCAGTCAGGCTCTGGCTGAGGTGAAGGGGAGGATAAAAACATCCCTATAATAATGGGTGGTGACTTCAATCTGGTTGATGACATCTTCCTGGACAAAGCCCAGCCCATCCCAGAGCGAAAGAAGCCCTACCAACCCTGAAGGAAGAGTGGGGTATGATTGATGTCTGTCGAAGGGATAACCCAAGAGGGAGGGACTATACCTTCTTCTCACCAGTTCATAGTTCCCTATGCTGCATCAATTTTTGGCTGGCAGACAGAGCGGCAGCTAAAGGTATCTATGATACTAGTATTGAGCCAAAGGTTATTTCAGACCATGCTCTGGTGGTTATGTCATATTTACTGGTGGGAAACCAGCTGTCTTCCCCGAGATGGTGATGTAACCCCCTAGTCCTGAAGGACAAAGAGTTCTGTGCTTGGCTATGGGTAGAGGTCCAGGATTTTTTCCAGATCAACTCCCCAGGAAAAGTTAGGGCAGGGACTGTATGGGAAACATTTAAAGCCTTCCTCAGGGGCTGCATAATTTCTTATGCAGGCTCTCAAAATAGGAAACAAAGGAAGGAGATGATCAAACTCCAACAATAGCTCTCTACTCTTGAAACACAGTTGAAACAAAACTCCGCCTCTTCCAGCGACCTACACACCCTTATCACCAGCCTGAAGTACAGGATAAACATCCTTATGCAGTGCAAGTCAGAGTGGCAGCTCCTTAGAGCACAGCACAGGTTCTGGGAATTGGATGACAAGGCTAGTAAACTCCTTGCCTTCCATCTGAGAAAGCAGATAGCTAGCTCCCAGATCCATGCTCTTAGGTCCCCATCTAGGAAGACAATAATAAAGCCCTTAGAGGTCAAAGAAGTAATGCAGCAATTTTAACAAGCCCTCTATGCTTCAAGATACCACACAATGGTCCCTCCCCATGTATTGAAACTGTAGCTTTCCTTAGCTCTGTCACACTTAAGCCCTGAAGAGATACAAAAGCTGGAAGAACCCATATCCCTTCTAGAAATGAAGGGAGTGCTCCATGGTGCATGGAGCAAAAATGGTGCAGGGGCTACACCAGAAACCAAATGAGGAAAGAATGAGAGAACTCAATTTGTATACTCTGGAGTCTAGGAGAGAGAGTGGGGCTATGATAGAGACATTCAAATATCTCAAGGGGATCAACTGAGTTCTTTTTTTTTTAATTGAATATACTATTTTTTTTGCACCTCCCTTGCTTTCAGCTGGCCTCTCCTTCAGGTTGCCTAGGACCTGATTGTCCCAGGCAACTCCCGTTGTCAACTGATGCCCCATACTGCAGCCCTCCAAAGGTAACCCGATGTATTTCTTTGTCATGCGGGTCCTCTCCTTCCACAGAGAATATGCCTTACCAGCTTCCTGCTTGGCCCTGGGTGCTGCTGGGGTCAGTCCTAGCTGTCCAGGGGCTCTGTGGCAGTGAGGGTCTGTTGGCCATCATCCAGTCAGCTGATGTGCCTTTTTTCCATTTTTTGTGCACCACCCATCAAGTTCTTGGCCTTGCATGGGTTGGCACACTCAGGTGGGGTTGTGTGGGAGGGCATGTCAAGGCATCATGTCCCCCAAGCATGCACCCAGTCCACCTAGAGGTGCCTAGGCAAATCCCACTCCCCCAGGAGGGAAGTGTCCAATGGACACTTGTGCATCCCCTTCCTGCTGGTCTTCGCTCCTAGTACCCAGGCTCAGGGGGTAAACCCGGGTCACCAGTGTGTTGAGCGAACCCCTTCACTCGGCACCATGGAAATTGAATATACTTTATTAAATGTTAAATGATATACATACAAACAACACAAAAAACATAATTAATGAACATTAATACACATTAAGACCCATCAACAAGATAAGTCAATGCATAAATGATAATATCAAAGTCTGTCTATCTACTTTAACCCCCCCATCTCCCACTCCCCTGACACCCTGAAGTCCCCCATACTCCAGAGAGGAATTAATACTTAACAAGAAGTAAGTGGAAAAAGGTGAGCCAATTTCCTTCCCTTACACATACTACTAAGGTGAATTACAAGTGCACTGTGCCAGGAAACAAGAGTCCCAAATCAATCATACATCATTCCTTCTCCTGAGTCACCTATAACCATGGATTAAAGAATAGGCAAAGTATCATATTGGTTGAATAAAGAACAACACATACAAAGGTTCCCAGATTTTCATATAAGCCTTTATGTGGTTAGACTTACTAGCAATTAACTTTTCTGCCTGTAAGGCAAACACTATTTCTTTGTACCATTCCAAACAGGAAGGAGTGGTTTGGTCACACCAATGCCTCAAGATAATTTTTTGGGGTAGGCAGAGATTAGGGACATATGGTAATACTGATTGCCCGTAAGCTTGCTCTGAAAGAACCCTAATAAACAGATTTCTGGTAGGAGTGCATCTTGTAATCCTAAGAGTGGATCTAAATGTTGATGTATAGAATCCCACAACGACACTGCTTTGTCACAGTCCCAAAAAATGTGGAATAGGTGCCCGGTACTTTGTTTCATTTTGCTCACAAATCCTGTGCTAATCTGCACATTCTATGCAATTTAACAGGGATGCAAAAAAGTTTGTGGAGTAACTGAAACTTCATGTGCTGGTACCTCTCCCATTTAAGAATCTGGTATAGATTAGCTCACAAAGCTGGCCTGTCATAAGCTGCATCCGCATATGGCAATGCTTTATCCCAATATGTGGCAATATCTATCTTTTTTTTGTGAAATTAAATCATACAAATGATTGTATAAAAAAGAAATAGCATGTGGTGCACAAACCTTGGGAGGCTAAGCTAAGACTAGAAGAGCCATACTCCATACACCATTGGGTACTCCCAAAATAACTAGAAAGCATATGTATAATTTGAAAGAATTTAAAGCAGTGCTTAGCACATATACATAATTTCTGCTGGACTTCCTGGAATGTTATTATATGATCCGTAACAAGAAAAAGGTCCACTGAATTAACTTCGGGATAAGGCCAATAAAAAACTTTAAGAGAATGTGTGGTGATCTTTAAATTCTGGTTTCCAAATAACGGTTGTTTGACGTCCTTCTTCGAGTCAAGATGAAGGAGAGCAAATAATTGTGCATGGGCACAAAGTGAAACAGCATGTAGATGGCCAGTAGGGAATTAGGGAGTTGATTGTAGGAGATATGTAACAAAGCAGAAATATTTACTTAGGATTGAACACAAAGAGATCTGTCTCAAGCCACTGGGGTATATACTCAAGTCCAATATGTTCAGAGGAGGGCCTGCACCACTGAAGAAAGTGGAAAGCTTGAATTGCCAAATGGTATAAATAAAAATTTGGTAGGTGGAGGACCCTTTCTTTTTTAGATGCTGTTAATTTGTTGAAAGCTCTTCTAGGGGGTTTACCCTGCCAAAGAAAGGAGGATAACATACTATGTAGTTTATTAAACCAGGACTGGGGCAATTCAACATTCAGCATGATAAGTGGGTACAGGATCCTTGGCAAGATATTCATTTTTATGATACTCGCTCTTCCCCAAAAGGAGTTAGATAAGAGGTCCCATCTTTTCAAATCCAGCTTAATCTGTTCCAGTAGGGGGTTCAATTATAATGTTTCATATTATCTATGAGGTACTAATGTAAATATCAAAGTATTTAAGCCATTTGAGTTTATCAGGGAAATAGGGCGATAGCAAGCTGCCTCCTCTGGAGGTTTATCTTGTTTTGGAAGGACTGTGATAATTGCCTCCCTAAGAGTGAGGGGTGATATACCCTTTGCTTCGGTCTCCTTAAATACCTGACACAGCAATGGGGAGATCAGAGGGGCCATCTACTGTAGAAAATCAACAGAGTACCCGTAGCTTCCTGGGGACTTGCTTTTCTTTAGAGCCATCAGGGCAGTGACTACCTCCTCTTGCATCAGGGGTTTTTCAAGAATAGTACTCTCAGCTGGGGATAGTTTAGGAAGATTAATGCTTTTTAAGAATGCTGGAGTATCTAGGCAGGGCTCAGCTCTAGATGACATATATAATTGGGAATAGAATGTTGTCATGGTATCATTCACTTCCTGAGGGTTAGTTTTCACTATCCCTGAAACTGGATCTTTCAGCCCCCCATATATCTTTTCCCTTGTTGTCTCCGCAGTTGGTAGGCCAACATTTTCCCCTTCCCCCCTCCCAATAGGAGTGCTTTACCCTAATGAGAGCCAGATCTGCCTTTCTGGATGAAAGCTCATTTACCCTAGTTCTTATGGTGAGGTCCCGGCGCTCCCACATAGACTGAGAAGATGGGTGTGATTGAGCCTTAAGATTTTGTTCAGCATCGAGCAAATCTCTTTCAAGTTCAGTCAGTTCCCCTTCTCTAGTTTTCCTCCTATGGGAGGCATACCCTATGATCTTACCCCGCATTGTCGCTGTATAAGCTTCCCAGGTGTTTTGGGCAGAGGTGTCGTCTATAGGGTTCTCCTGGAGAAAGTTTATGGTTTCGGATTTAGCCCATTTTGCAAAATTAGAGTCATGTAGAAGAAGTGGGTCCAGTCTCCAGGTGGATGACTGTGGGGCAGAAAGGCCTCAGGAGATACTCAGTTGTACTGGAGCATGATCGGAGATGACCATAGGAAGAATAGCAGATTCCAAGACCTGGTGTGTAAGGGTTTGGGAAAAAAGCCAGAAGTCCAGCCTGCTATATGAGTCATGCACCCCAGAGTGATAGGAATAGTCCCGAACTGAAGAGTTCACTGAGCGCCATATGTCTACCAGCTGGTGTTCAGAGCTAAGGTGAAGGGTTGCCTGCACCCCTCAAGTATGAGTTTCCTTGCCCTGATCACTTCTGTCCAACACAGGGACTAAGGTGAGATTAAAATCTCCCCCAAATATAATAGGTGTGTCATTCTCTACCACTGACTCTAATTTGGTGTTTAAATTAAGAAAGAAGGAGGGGTCATCCGAATTTGGAACGTAGATGTTTATTACTAGTAGATGGCTGTTAGAGGTGTCCAGTAAAGCTATTACCCATCTACCTTGTGAATCCACCTTGCTCTTTAACACTGACCATGGGAGTGATTTGTGCAACGGGATTGCCACACCTTTTTTTTTCGTGTCAGCACAAGACTGCAGTTCTAAACCCACCCAGTCTCTGATTAAGTATTTATGATCCTGCTCAGTAAGTTTTGTTTCTTGCGAAAAAGCAACTTGGATTTTAAGTCTTTTTAAATGGGTAAACACCTGTTTCCTTTTGGAAGGGGAATTTAACCCATGCACATTCCAGGTTATAAAAGAAATGTCACCCACTAGGAAATTTATAATAAAACATTTTGGGCATAAGGGTAGGGTCCACTAACCAGAGAGGGGTACTAACAGGGCTGGCATTTCTTGCTAACCTGGTCTGCTGCGTAATATATAACTGTCCAAAATTACCAATGACATATAATATATCCGGAAGAGTTATATGCATACTCCGAACATTGATGAGGAATAGCATTTGAATTATAGAGAAAAAAGAACACAAACTATTTACAAACATTGCGCTACCTTGCACAGTGGTGTATGAGGGTATCCCAGGCAGAGGAGTCATACTCCTCACAGCCTGTATCACTCCACCTGTGATGAGGGTAGTGAGGCTTTAAGCTGAGACAGGGTGCACCACCCCATGTAAGCACTCTCATCCCGGGGGATCCTTGTGAGAGGATATAAGTATAATACTATTCGAAAAACACACGTGCATTTACCGTAGCAGTAGGCTTGTCTATTGACAGTAAAGGTGTGTTTCTGTGGGGTCTGTGTTTCTCACCAGACTTAAAATGAAATTAGATAATGCGCCTCACAATAAGTTATGTACAGACTTCCCCTCTAGTTTAAAAGGGGGTATCCACATTACAGAGAGAACCTGTATTTATGCACTGCCATAGCCCAGCATGTTAAATGATGGCAGTCTCCTTTAAACCTCCCTAGAGGTTATATTTCCCAGGTACTATCCCCAGAAAGGAGCAGAACAGAATTAGGCTGCCCGATTCTCCCCCCCCCCCCGTTCTGGACACCCTTACTCCCAAAGACAGCAAAGACATTATCAACAGTAAATAATTACAACCCAGAATCTTGCACAAGACACATGACTATGACATGATGGACGAGAGAGGTAAATAACCCAGCATTAACACCAAGTTAAGAGGGGATATACCCACAACAGGAACTAATCCCCTTCCTCGACCCATACAAAGCCATGTATATCAAGTATAAGAATACGGGCACTTATCTATGACTGATCCTGTGCATCCAGCGCCTACATTATTTCAGTGTCTGAAGGAGACTGGTGTTGCAAGTTTGGGACATTGCTTAAGTCTGTACCAGTATCTGCTGCAATGGTTGTCCGTGAAGTCGGGAAGGAGGGATTGCGTGAAAGCTCAGCATGAGCATTTTGACGAGATAGGAGTTCAGTCTTAATGGCCTCCTGTACCATCTCCTCCTCCGGGTATGCAGGTAAGTCATCCTGGATAGTTGGTAAAAGCAGCGCATATCTGTTGTGTGTGAGGAAATTGGAATCATATTCTGTAGAGAGCAACACAGATCCGGTTGGCGAACCAAAGGAGTTCCAGGTTCGATCTTGGGGAATGGTCTCTCTTGTGGTGTTTCTCGGTTTGCTGTCGCTTCCGTGATCTGTCTGGTAAGGATGAACTCTGGCCTTGAAACTGAAAACCATGAGGCTGAGCTTCTGTTGCGAAGGCACCCTCTAGGGATAAGCTTTCTTTTTGCAGGCCTTCAGATATAGCAGTCTTCTTTTGGGCAACCTCCCCACTGGAGTGAGATGGCCAATTGCTGTGCTGGTATTCAGCCCCTTCCATAAGACTAGTTGGGGTGGCAATGGAGATAAAAGTACCATTAACTTCCAAGCTGATGGTCACTAGATATCGAAGTGAAAACTTTATTCCCAACTCATGCATTTTGCACCAAGCTTCGGAGTATTCCTTCCGACGAGCAGCCAGGTCTAGGGAGTAATCTTGAAACACGAGAATTCTGTGCCCCCTCCATGATAAAGCTCCAAGCTCTAGAGCCTGAGATGTGATCCACTCCTCGTCCGCAAAGTTTAAAATACTAAGCATAATCGGCCTGGGCCTGTCTCCCACGTTAGGCTTTGTGTTAAGAGTTCTGTGCGCGAGCTCTATAGTAAAGCCAGGAAGAAGATCGTGCTTCAAGAGATCTGGAAGGGCATCATACAGAAATTCAATAGGGTTTCTTTGTTCTGCATCCTTGGGAAAATCTATGAGTCGCAGGTTATTATGTCGGCTCCGGTACTCCATGTTGTCCATTTTAGCTTGTAACATAAGAATTGTTTTCTCTTGTTCCCACACTGTCGAAGAGAGATCCTCCAAGGCTGTAGTATTTTCTTTTGGTTTTTTCTCGGTCTGGTCTATCCTGGCATCAAGTCTATTTATAGCCATTGTAGTATTGTTTGAGGCTAATGTAACCTCAGCCATTTGTTTTAAAAGTGTAGTAAACATGTTCTGGGTTTGCTGAGTACTTGAGCCTAAGGCCTTACCGGGGCCAATGCGTCTCAACATGCTGGAGTGACTACGAGCAATTTGCCCTTCACAAGAGACTACAAAGACACAATCTGAGTAGAACTCAACCTCCTAGGTGACTCCTGTTACCAGTCTTACTGCTCAGGACAGAGATTTGTGTTTGAAGAGCGGTGTTTATCGCAAGAATCATCCCCGAGATAGAGAACACTCACATTAGGCAGCCATCTCGCTAGGAGCCAAGCCATCCCCTCCTATATCTGCTTTATGTGTCAGCCTATTTAAGGGCATGATCTCTGTCTTACCTATATTCAACTTATACTAGGAAAGCGACCCAAATTGGTAAATAATTTCCAGTGCAGCTGACAAGGATGCTTCTGGGAGTATCAAATATAATAAAATGTTGTTTGCATAGACTGACAGTTTATACTGATGTTGTTCCACAGATATACCTTTTACTAATGGGGCTAGATTAATTTTCTGAATTAAAGGTTGTAAAAATAAATTGAAAAGAAAAGGGGATAAAGGACATCCCTGTCTGGCTTCCCACTTTAAATGAATGTGATCAGAACAAACCCCATTACACAACACATGAGGTGTAGGATTAGAATATAAAATCTGAACCCACTGTATGAACTCAGGTGGGATCCAGTACCTAGGGAGTATTGTAAATTGAAAGCTCCATGAGAATCTGTCAAAAGCTTTCTCGCAGTCCAGAGAGACCAACGCTGCTGGTGCAAGAGCTTCCCTGGATACAGAGATCAAATGCAATAATTTCCTTAAATGGTTAGTGGATACTTTCCCAGGCACAAACCCCACCTGTTCCCTACTGATCAAATTACCCCAAACATGGTTCAACCTATTAGCCAAAGTTTCAGACAGTATTTTAAGGTCTAAATTAATAAGGGAGACAGGTCAGTAACTGCCAACTTTTAATGGGTCTTTTCCTGGCTTCAACAAAACAACAATCAATGCTGCTGTCAAGGATGGATCTGATAAACCCTACAAATAAATATAATTAAAAGTACGTAACAGTAACGGGGAAGTAAATCTTTAAAATGCTTATAAGAAAAAAGTTGTGTGCCCATCTGGGTCCAGTGCTTTATCAGGTGAAATAGAATCAATAATATTTTTGATCTCTTGCAATGATAATGGGCACTTTAACAAATCAACTTGCTCATCTTGCAATTTTGGCAGATCCATATCTTGGAAAAAGGAATTAAAAAATCAGGAGTCATAAACATCTGGATCAGGAGTATATAGCTCTTGGTGCAAATCTTTAAATTGGGACACTATGTCTTGAGGAGAAGAGCATAGCCGTCCAGAATCAAAGCAAATGGTGGGAATGACCCTGTCCATACCTTGGGCCTTTAGATGAAGGGTGAGGAGTTTACCTGCTTTCTCACCCTGCGCAAAATAACATGCCTTCATATATAATGAAAGGTGTTTGACCTTATTGCTTCAAAGATCACAATACCTGGCCTGGAGAGCTTCCAGTTGTATTCAAATTTGCTCTGGTGGGTTTGGGGAAAGTTGGGTTTCCAGACTTTTAATTTGATGCAATAAGTCAGTCATGAGCTGATTACATTGCTTTTTCCATTTAGAAAAAATCTGAATGATCTCTCCCTGAAGTGTACATTTTAAAGCATCCCATAACAGATCACCTCGAGACATTAAGGGTGAGTTTGTTTCAAGAAACAATTGAATAAATTAATGAAGATGTTCTGAAAACTCAGGCATTTTTACAGCTGATTATTAAAACACCAGGATTTATCTAAAGTCACTAGGCTGGAAAAACTGAACTGGAGTATGACCAGATGATGGTCCAAAATAACTTTAACACCATATTGACATAACTGAATACCCTGAAATTGCCCAACCCACATTAAAAAAAGTCTAATCATGAAAATGAGTTATGTGGAATAGAGTGAAAAGAATATTCCCGCTTAGATGGTTAAGGATTCTCCATGGGTTGACTAGGCCCAGGGAATCCATTAGCTCTCTGAAAACCAAATGTGATTGTGCTAAGTTCAAATGTTTCACTCTGGTCCTATCCAACTCATTATCTTATACCAGGTTCCAATCCCCTGCCAATAATATAGAAAGAGTAATCCAAGGTAACAGGAGGTTTAATAGATTACCATAAAACCCAGGATATTCTACCTTGGGACCATATATACCACCCCAACAACATTGGTATGCCCAAGCAGGGCTTTAAGTAAACTATATCTACCCTGAGTATCTGATATTTCTTGTATGAAGTGAAAAGGGACATTCCATACCATAAGAATGGCCACCTGCCTCTGGCAGGTATCCTGCCCTGACCCAAAGACTTGTCCCACCCATGATCTGCAGAGCAAAGAAAGTTGGAAAGTGGGCAAGTGAGTTTCCTGCAAAAAAAGTGACATCAATTTGTAACTTAGTCAAATGAAGCAGTACTTTGGACCCTTTCTTTGCAGACTGGGCCCCTTTAACATTCCATGAAGTAAAACAAAAGCTTTGCAGTGCCATTTTCCATACATTTTCTATTAAAAACTAAAACAATGTACTGTATGGGTAGAATACTAACAGTAATAAAACACTGAGGTAACACTCTCCAGAGTACTCTCTCACCCCCAACCCAACCTCTGCTCTTCCCCAAGACCCCACCCACCCCTACCATAATATATTTACACCCAAGCCACCCCCCCATCAACAATCCCATGAACTAAGCATGACATTACCATGCTGAACCTACACAAACCTTCAACTCCATATTGTAAAACCCAGCAACATGGAGGGGTTGGAATAAACAAGCCAGTTTTGATAAATGCCACCCAATAACATGAAATAACAATATATAATCCCCCACCAAGTTAAACATAAATACAAGGTGTCAAACAGAAAACAGACCATGGGCAAGACCCCCCCCCCAATAGGATCAGAAGATCTGTCCCACTCCTCCCACTGGCACTATCCAGTGCATGACACCCATCAATACATTGTAGCCGCTATCCCATAACATCCCCCCTCCCATCACTAGAAGGTACTTAGTAAGCCAGCAATATTAAGTATAAGAGATACACTACTATTCAATCAAAGCCCCTAAATGACAAAAATACTCTATTCTATTAAAGTCTCACCACTTATCCCAGACATTTAAGTTCCTACTGGTAAATATTATACAGGTGCCGTAGCACCAGTATATTAGGGTTAGTGCAAACGTCTATGTTAAACCCAAAACTTTGAACCTTAATAACTTTGGAACCACTTAATGGATTTGCACAGAATTTGGCATGCATAATCTCCAAGGGTAGGTCCCATGATGTGCAGAAACATGTGCAATCTGTTGTGTGGTTTGTGAGATAAAAACTTTCAAAAAATCCTAAATTTACCTGTTTTTTCACATTTCTTCGTCCACCTGTATCTCAGAAATACCTTTATGCTGTAGTCTTAATGTTCAGGGCAGAAAGCCTTTGGGTCACAGATGTGCCTTTTGAAGGTTTGGTGAAAAAATATTAATCTGTTCTAAAGTTATTACATTTTTAATGTTCCATTATTTCCTATGGGAAAATGTATACGTATAATGAAAGTGAAAATACTTTTTGCACACTGTCATCCAGTTATGCATATTTTGTACCATAATAACCTGGCAACCCTTCAATGGATTTGTATGACATTTAGCATGCATAATCTCTGAGGGTAGGTCTCCTGATGTGCCAAAGCTCTTGTGAATCGGATTTGTGGTTGTTGAGATACAGAGCATCAAAAAAGCCCAAATTTACTAATTTTTTTACATTTCTTTGTCCACTTGTATCTCAGAAATTGCTTTAGGTAGTGATCTGAAATTTTCAGGGTAGAAAGCCTTTTCCTCACAAATGTGCCTTTTGAAGGTTTGGTGAAAAAATGTAATCCGTTCAAAAGTTATTAAACTTTAAATTTCCCTTTATTTCCTATAGGAAAGTTTACATGTCATTCAGGAAAGTTGTAGTTTGCACAAGTTACATAATGTGCACAAGATACTGTCAGGCACAAAAGCTGTAATTTGCACAAGTTACATAACTTTTACCAGATACTGTTGCATTTTGCGCAAATTACCTAATTTGCTCAAAATACAACAGTATCTTGTGAAAGTTATGTAATTTGCGCAAATGGGAGTGCAGGGTCTGAAGGCCCTGTGCCCCCACCATCACATAAGGATGCTGTTATACTGTATCAATGCAGGCATGGGAGTGAGGGACCCTGCAGTTCCACCCTAACATAAGGATAATGTTATACTGTCTCAATGGAGAGATGATAATGCAGGGTTCAAGAGACCCTGCACTCCCACTGTAAAATAAAGATACTGTTATAGTGGCTCAAGGATACTAATATACTAAGGTACTATCTCAATGGAGGGATTCAGACCCTGCTCTCACACCATAAAATAAGGATACTATTATACTATCTCAAAAAGTAAGGACATTCATTGCAAAAAACTTTGTTAATGCACCATTAGGGTTGAAGTGTAAAAAGTAGGGAAATGCGATCATAGAGTTCCCTAGCATAAGACCCTGTTCCCATCCTTAGCTTCCAACCCGAACACCCCACCCTGACCCTCGATTTCCAAACCTAAGGCTCACCTCCATCCTGCATGTAGGAACACGTGTGAGGGGTGTGCCTTGGGGCCAAATAGGAAATGTGTACAGGAACTGGCACATCTTACACTCTGATTGAATTTGAGGGAGGTAGTGGGAGAAAAAACATGTATTACCTTTTTAATAGGGCCCAATCTAAAAGAAAAACTAGTCCAAAGTAGATTGACTAAGCCAGCCAAGAGCACATGGCTAGGCACCAAACCCGTGGGAAATGTTAATTGTCAGAGATGCATTATTTGCAGTTATTGTAACACAGGGCCTGAATTCACACATCCCACAAACAAACAAAAATGAGATGAAAGATTTCATCCGGAAGCAAATGATTTGATACCTTTTAATGGACCAACATAGATGTAACAACAAGAACAAAGTGCTCTAGCTTTCGGACCAACCAGTCCTTCTTCAGAAGCTCATGGCAGTAGTTTAGAAAATACAATACTTATAACAGCTAGATGATGCAGAGAAAAACAGAAAAAAATCCCCATTGGTTTAAAATAGTCATTTAAAAAAAAACCAAAAAAAAACAGAAGATGATGTCAGAGAAGTTTAACAGTACAATACTGCCTTCAGTCCGAACGAACCTTGGGTTCTGATGTGCTTGGTGGAACACACATACAAAGAATCCTACTGCATATAAATTTAATTGACATAAGATAACACTGTTGAAGCAGATAACTCCTAAATCAAGCTATGAGTGTCACTGTTAGTATAAGGATGTGATTACTGAAAGGCAATCCCCACCCAGCTTAAAGACAAACTCAGATAGTTATAGGGCTCATGAAATTACAATGTTAGCATTAAAGACAAGAATTACCAGTAAAGTTGTCTTAAAAACATCAGTGCACACTGTGTGATGTGTAAAACCTAGCTGGACATGTCACCCAGCTGTATTCTCAAGCTAAATAAAAGGCCCAAGAAATTTCAAAAACCTCAGGACTATATAAATGATAATCTAAATATAAATTGATAATATTAGTGTCAAACAAAAAACCCTAGTCAAGGAACCTCAAGGAATTAAGACCACAAGTGTCTAAGGAATCTGAAAAAGAGATAAAAATGTAATTTCTCTCCTCCTCTTCATACAGACAATACAACCTAACCCACCCCACATCACCATAATGTGGGTGGGGGAGATACATAGCTTTAAGGAGATGTTGTCTCTCTCTCTCTCTCCTCCGTCTGTTTCTCTCTCTCTCCCCACAGACACACCCACACACACACACACTCTCTCCTAGTGAACCTATATTAACTTCAGTCACTGCAATTGTTCCCCAAAGGAATACAACTTGTCATGAAATCCTGAGTAAAAGGTAATTCTGAATAATTCTTGCAAGGACCAATACGGCAACTACTAAATCTAGATAAAAGATTTCATTAATTGCGATATATCATTTGTAATTTATGTTTTATGGTGTGAATGTAAACAAATGTACATAGGACGAACAACCAGAGCACTTCAGCAAAGAATACAAGAACATGTCAGAAACAATTAATGTAAAGACTGACACCCCTGTGGGCCTACACTTTTTTCCAAAACACTATTCAGATCCAAAACGCCTAACATTTATGGGAATTGATTGGCAACAGCTCCTAAAGTATGGGGGTGATAGAACCAATGAATTACTTAAAAAAGAAAGTAGATGGATCTACAAACTAGGGACAGTGAAACCTGATGGGTTAAATGATCAACGGAATCTAAAACCTTTTTTGAAAGATAGGAAAAGATAGATTTCTTGGAAGCTGAAACTATATTTAACAATAAACATGGCTGTTTACATTTGAAAGTACTAAATTATTTCTTTTTTCTTTCCTTTCTACAGGTAACTTGGTGAATGAATGTCTGTAGATCTCCAGCCTAATGAAAGGTTCTTTCTCCCACACTGGGGATGGAAGTTGATATAGTGTGATCACGTCCTGACGTTTTTCCCAGTTCTACTTATGTCTGTGTTTTTCTATCTATATTGCTTCCAGTGTTTAGATATGTTATTATTGTAGATTTTGCTTCTCTATATTTTTACTACCCAATGAAGGTGTCTTAATGTGTTTATAATACTTTATTGTTGAATATTGGCAGACCAGTTCCTTATGTTATGAATTTACCATTAAGGAATTATATACTTAAAGTATTATTTGTTTAATCAGCGCCTTAGAATAGAGGGTAACTAAAACTAATATACTTAATGGTCTGACTAAACTTTGAAGTCTTCAGAAAAAGTATATTTTCTTTTCTTTATGAGTTATTTAAATGTACCCTTCTTATATGTGTATATATACATAAGTTTTTGTATGAATTGATTTGTTTGTAATAGACTTGATAAATGTATTATTGTCACTTGCTGATGATGTCACACACTGACTTTGTATATATGTGGACCTGTTCCTTCACTAAGCCATACCCCCTTGAAGGCTAGCACGTCGAAGCACAGGGGTTCCTGGATGTATTTCTTTGGCTTTAATAAAATGCTAATTTAGCATATATTTCGTTGTCTGGAGTTGCTCTTACTTGTTTTTTCACTGTGTCGTGTGTGAGGTTTCTTATCTCTGTAAGAGCAATCCCTCATTAGTTGTACGCTGCTTTACTCAGATTCACCAGTAAGTAGAAGCAGATTTCTTCAGACAACGACAGTGATTAAAACACTACAGATGAAACCTGAAAAACAATGACAGAGAATGCAGTACCTGATAAGAAGAAGCACTCCTGACAGAACTCTGACACACTGAAGCTATCAACAAGTCTGTTGACCAACTAAAAAAAAGTTACGCAAGTACCCTAGTTACCCAAAAGAAATGCACACGAAGCATAAAAAAAAATTTTAAAACATAAAGTCGCATAAAGCACATAAATAAAACAAAATAAAATTGGTTGAAATGCACCACCCTCCTGGAACTGTTCCTCCCAATGAAGCCCCACCCACTATGATACATTATCCAACCAGAACACAATAGCCACTGACAGACACATGAACTGACCAATCAAACAACAGATATCACATCAAATAGATCGCATTTCTCCCATGAATGACAACCTCCAACCAATAAGAAACCACAACCACACATCAACAACCAATGAAACAACACTAAACCAGTTCATTCATTAAACAGAGCAACACCCAATCAAAATAAAGTCTGATAACTATGAAGCAACATGGAGAACACAAATAAATCATTCGTTTACAAACAAATTTCTCACCAAGCCACACAAAGAACAAAATTACCACTCTCCAGCCCTATTGTATAAAATGAACACATGAATCTCCATTCAAGATCAGGGACCTGGGGATACTTTCACTTGTGGCTCTACTTCACTCTGCCACTTGTGAGTATCCCCAGGTCCCTTGCCACTCATGGAGATATTTTCCATATCCCATTCCTGCCCATCATGTATTATATATTTATATATATATATATATATATATATATATATATATATATAAATATATACAGTACATGTTGAAACATTGGCATCAATATCTCAAAAAAACATCAAAGCTATGAAGAAATGGAGATAATTTATAATGTTTACTTACATTTATACTGTAAACTATGTTGTCAATTTGGAGTCAAATGTCAAAAGTTGCTTTTTTAGCCCTGCATCATGAACATGACAGGTGTGATTTTTCAAATCCAACCCAAAACATCTTTTCACCCACATGCTACAAAATACAGTTTTTTGCAGGATTTAATATATAATACCTGTCTCATTCATAAGGTAGGGTGATAAAAACACTTTGTTGAAAATTTGGGGTCAAAATCTCAAAAAGCACAAAGTTATGAATAAACATTGACATGTTTCAATGTTTACTCATATCATTACATTTTTTTTGCACACACTGAGAATAGGTGAATGAGAGGATTCACAGCCTTGAGGATGAGTACACAGCTAGTCCTACATGTAATACAGCAGGTTCTGAGGAGTGGGTATGTGCTGTCGTAGACTGCTGCCTACACCCAGGCACAACCCAGGGGTGGGGGTACAGCAGACTGCAACAGGAATGTATGATACAGCCATCCATTTGTGTACAGACCCAGTTGCAGTGTAGCCAAGCCACATGCCAGAGCTGGCTGAGCACAGCCTGTCACCAGGCTGCCTTGTGCAGGGCCACCTGTTGGGCAACATGATGTGCCCCACACTGCCCTACAGGCTGCACCATTGGGGGGCATGACAGCTGATGTGCCTGCACCAACAGCGTGGCATGCATAGTGTGTGTGATGTGCAGACAGCTGTATGTGTAGCTGGACAGGTGGCACAGGTGGCATGGCCGTGGCCTTGCAGCTGCCCATGGCATGTTTGATGTACACACTGGACGCAGACACAACCACCATGGCACACCGTGCACACCCACGCATGCGCACTGCCCATAGCCCCTGTCTGACAGGTGCTGGAGTGTCTTACTGCAATCACTGTTGGTCGGTAATGGCCACATGGGATTCCACAAGAACATGGCTAATGTCTGTCTGTACTCACCCACAGAAACCATGATGTCAGAAGGCAACAGTGCGACCAGCAGATGGTGGTCAAACTTCAAAAGGATGAGGAGCAGGCCCTCATTGAGGCATAGCACCTACGGCATGATGTACTGATGGGCAGGGGTGGTAGCTGTACGGTGTGGGAAGAGAGCTGGGAGGCACTTCAACACCATAGGATCATTCAAAAGAACCCCCCTGGAGTGCAGGAAGCATTTGAATGAGGGGAAACAGAGGACTAAAGAGAAGGTTGCCCACATAGAGGCCTCCATGCAGCAGACAAGAGGTGGCCCACAGGTGGATGTCTGCCTGAGCCCCAATGAACAGCTACTCATGGCAACCATTGCCAGGGCCGCCATGCAGGGTGTCCAAGGTGTGGGGGTTCCAGACCGGTGGAAGCCCATCGCAGCACTATAAGTAGCCATGGACATGACACGTGTCTGGCCACGTGTGTGCCCTGGCTGCCATGCCTGTCCCAGTGTGCTGTGCAGTGCAACTGAATACCTAGGGGCTGTGCCATGTGTGGGGGCAGTGCATGTCTGTCCCATGCCATGCTATGCTTGGCTGCACTGCCCATGCCCATGGTGGTGCATGTGTGGTGCCACCGCCAGTCAAGCCACTGGGTCACACACATTGTTGGGTGTGCCTGTTCTGCCAACGTCACACATAGTGCCATGTGGCCATGGCCTGTCACCACACAGTAGCGGTCACAGCATGCGCATAGCTACTGTGGTGTAGTGGGCACTGCACAGCCACACTGTGGACTGTCATGTGTACCCATGGCACTGCACTGTGACAAACTGTACATGTCTGTCTGTCTGCATGTATGTATGCCACTGTATATTCTAGTGCGCTGACCATGTTCTCCCATCTTCTTTCCACAGCTCCATCACACCTCACAGGTGCAGTCATGGGCACGGCTGCACAGGATGCCTTAGTGGGCCATGATGCAAGCCCGTAGCACAGAGCTGTGGTCACTGAAGTGGATGGTGCCATCCCTGGACTCTCCACTGCACCAGACCCATCAGACACAGCCCCAATGGTGACAGGCCCATCAGACCTCTCAGCCAATGCTGGCAGGGTGTCCGGTGATGACAACATATGGCTGGGGTGTCTGCTGTTTTTTTTTAACAATCACCCACAGACGCAGTGGACATTGCCAATGCCCTCCTCGTGCTTGCATCTGGCATGCCATCGGCATACAGCGATGTCACTGTGGATGATGATACCACACAGATTGAGGGGGACATGGTCAACCGTGGGACACACAGCATGCAGGGACCTATGAGGGTGGCCCCGGATGTTACCAATGGCTCAGATGTATGTGGCACAGCTGCAGTGACCACACAGCTGTCCACATCAGTGGGTGCTGTGCACCCTGCATCTGGCCCAGGTGCAGTGGGTGGGCCATCTGGGGCATCTTGTCCAGGTGCTGCAGGGCACACACATGCACCTTTGGTCTGTGATGTCACTGGCCTTGGACATGCCACAGTGTCTGAGCATGACCAAGGCCCACTCATGCTGCAGACTGCCGTGGTTCATCCACTGTCTGTGGATGCCCTGGGGCAGGCTGTCTCACCCCCTGTTCGTCAGTGATGCCACCGTGATCCTTCACCTGCCGATGACATGGAGGGCTATGTCCACCTCCTGCGTGACACTGTGAAGGGGCAGGTAGCCCTTCAGGAGGAGTTCAGGAGCCACAGGACATTGATGGTCCTACAGCATGGGTCCACAGCTGCATGGCATGTGCAAATGTTGACCGAGGAATGCCTCCTGTGGGTGGGCATGACTACAGCATTGGAGCGGATTGCAGCTGCTGCAGGGGCAGTGTTTGCAGCCATTGTGCACTGTGGCCAATGGGTGTCCAGTCAGACACCCAAGAGCACCTCTCGCACACCCAGGCAGTGGTGTCAGGTGGACCTTCTGCTGCTGACACCATTGCCACATATCACAATGCCCAGCTTTCCTGGTTGAGACATGGCTTGCAGGGCTACCATGCCAGTGAGCACCCATTCATAGTCTCATTGCTGTACCCCTATGGGGTGTTGGCTACACCTCCTGTGGCTGGTGGTGCCGCAGCTGCATCCATCACTCATGGCAGTGGCTGACCACATGTCCATGGCAGATGAAGTGCCACCCTGTGATGTCCAGGTCCCCATTCCATTGGCAGCATCACATTCCACCTCTGTGTTCTGCATGCCTGGATGACGATGCCTGGGGCAGCGTGTGTGGCAGGCACCTGCCTCAGTGCACCACCACCATGGGCTCCCTGTGCAGTGCCACCTGTGTATCTGTGTGTACCACTATTGTACCATGTGACATGGGCTTGATGATGAGTGTGGTCCAGTGGCTGCTGTGCCTGTGTGCTGGCTGCAGTGCACACTGATCCATGCCATCTCTGGCACAGTCATGGTGGTACATGTGTGTTGCAAGATGTGTGTGTGTGCACGTGTCATGCCTGTGTAGGCCTGTCCATGTACTGTTCTGTGTCTGCCATGCACTGCATGGCTCTGTGACTACCTGTTCTCAGAATTGTGCACCTCCAAGATACAGGTACATGCCTCTGATATTCACCTGTGGTTCCCAAAATGCTCCTCCACCAGCCTGCTCCAGTACTGCCTGGCCCATGCTGCCAGCCATGGGTCCCGGCAGCCCATTGGTGTTCCAGTGTTATGGCCCTGTGGCACTGTTTCATCTCCCCCACCCTCCTCCTCCTCCTCCCCAGAACTGTTGCCCTTGCTGGCCTTGACAGGTATTCCACAGTCAATGGCCATGTTGTGCAGCATATAACAGGCCAGGAATATGCCACAGGCCTTCTCAGGATTATACTGTAGGGCCACACCCAACCTACACAGGCACCGGAAATGCATCTTCAACATGCCAAAGACATGCTCTATGATGGTGCGTGTAACAATGTGTGTCTCATTGTACCACTCCTCTGCCTCTATTCCGGGTCATCAGATGGGGTGAGGAGCCAGGGCCTCAGTGGGTATGCAGCATCACCTTTGGGGGAGGAGAGTGGCTGTTAGTACATTGGTCCCAAGTGTGGTGTGCCCCCCATTCCCTTCTTCAGTCCGCACTGGTGTGTGTGCCATGCATCCACCACTGCCTGTCCCTTCCATGCATTATTACTGCCCTACCCCGCAGGCTGTTGCTTGGTCTGCCCCTGTTGTTGGTGTAGGACCACCAACATCATTAGGGTCACAAGTGCCACACCCACGATTGCACTGCCAGTGTGCATTCCACCACTGGTCGCTGTCTGCTTGTGTTGTGTATGTCCCTGCCACACATGCTCCCCCATGGCACTGCACTACACAAGCTGTACATTGCACATGTGCCTCCCTGCACCTTCTGGAGTCTGCCTGTGTACCCTTGCACACCTCCGCTGTCCCACAGCTGCTGCACCTTATGCGCATTGTGCATGCTGCTCTCCGCACACCTCCCCACCTTTCCAAGCATTGGTGCCCTGTTGTGAGGCAGGTTGCCATATCTCATGCACCTAATAGATGGCCAGGTTGGTATGTCCCCTGCCTGGAATCTCTGGCAGAGGGCTGACTGTTGCAATATGAAGGCATCGTGTGTGCCCTCAAGGTGTGTGGTGCAGACATTGCTGATGTGCCCTGTGGCACTGCATACCACCTGGCAGTTGACTGAGTGGTATCCCTTGCAGTTGATAAATGTGATGGCGTCATCACCAGGTGGTGCATGGATTGCCACATGGGTACAGTCAATGGCCCCTATGACACCTGGTATGTGTCTCACCCTGTAGAACCCCTTCATGGCTTCTGTCCACTCTACCTGTGTGCTGGGGAAATGGATGTATTCTGAAGCATGTGGTAGCAGTGCAGTGAGGAATTGTGTGAGGAGGTGGGAAGTGGAGGCCTGTGATATGCCAGTGGTGTCTGCAGTAGACCTCTAGAAGGTTCCATGGTGAGCAAGCATATTATTGTTGTCACCTTGGTCTCCACCGAGATTGCATGGCCATGTGCAGAGTGGGTGCCTGCATTTCTTCATGGCATAGCTCACAGAGCTGCCTCAGAATGGCCCTGTTCAGGTGGTATTGGCCTACTGTCTCCACAGCCATCAGCTTCTCAAATGACAGCCTGGCATGATACCGCCATGGGGCAGGCCACCTACGGTGCCTTCCGCCTCCCCATATCCTCACCCTCATTAGTACCCCGACCATTGCAAATGGTGCTGCATCTATGCTGCTGGTGGTGGTGTCCTCTCTCTCTGTCTGTCTCTCGCTCTCTCTCTACCACTGTGCTGGTGCTGCTGTTTTGCTGCTGACCTGCTGGTGGTTTGCACTTAAGTCTGCTTCTCTTATACTTATCTTTTTATGGCGCATTTAGTACTTGTGTCGGGTTTGCCCTCTTGTTGCTCCTTTGTTTTGCACTGTGAATCACTTTGCGCTGTGTATGCATGTATACGCCCCCTCTATATACACTGCATAACATTATGATGTGTTTACAGTGCATTCGGTTAGGTGCGATGCATCTGGGATGTGCCGGCGCATCCACCCTGTGTGTGAATCACTTCATGTTACATTTTTGGTTTGCATGGCCCATCTCACTTGCACCCAGTGCATCTCTTTTGTGAATCTTGCCCCTAGGATATAGTCAGGCAGCATCCCCCATTCCAGATATGTGAAAGGGGCCTCTGTGTTGTGAAGCTTGACCTTTTTGTTTTGGGCCATGCAAATCCCCTTAGCACATTTAATTGCTACAAATGTTTTCTCCATGACTGTTTTGGCACACTTACTTTCCCTTTGTCATTCTGTATGGAACATATACACTATGGCCATGCTCAGCACTCTTTGTGCTGAGTAGGGTCATGGAAGCATATCTCGCATATTGTCACTGAAATGAGGGACATAGACACTCAAAATGAGGAACAATGAGGGACACTAACCCTCACGATGATCAGGACACATCCTGAAACTTGGAGATACAGTACCTCAAAACACAGTGGAAACCATTGTATTTACTTGTACGGATATTGCCACCTGAGAATGAATTTCTACCATAAAGCAGGGGTGCCATTTAGGTAGGGCAGAGGGGGAAGTTGCCCTCCCCCGCATTTGTACCTAGGTTGTTCTTATGGTGTGGCAATAATGACATTAAATTTGGATTTAATTTTTTGCACAATAGTGTGCTCTCATGCTGCAGGTGTTGTCCTGACTCAACTGTGTCTGTTTTGTGTTGTCCACTCTCTCCACCTATTAGCAGGGGTGCCATCACTCATGACATGGAGGAACTCCAGCCAAGCAAGAGCACATGAGTCATCCAAATGTGACACTGTCTTTCCCGCCACAGAGTAGACAGGCTGCACACTACAGCTTGGAGGAGTCAGTGAGCACTGAACTCTCAATTGCAGTGTTGTGGTAGCATATTTTTGTTGGTCTAATCTTAGTGAGTCTCTATCCCCCCAGTTGCTGAAGGAGCAGAGGGTGAGCTTGAAGCTAACTGAGACTAGGCTACCTACTTACTCTGCCTGGCTTGCCTCACAAACAAAAAAAAAACAGAACAGGCTCCTTGCGGGAGCAAGCTAGGCCTAGCAGCAGAGATGACAATGGTGTGGTGGCCTTCATAGGCCTTGATCAGTGCCATTCAGCAGCAGCTATGGCAGCAGCCAAGCAAGATGCAAGCAACACAGGTTGGGTGGGTTTGGTTAGTGAGATGACTTGGCTGAAGACCACATTGGGGACCTGGGATGATCGTTTCTAACATCCAACTTCTGGCAGAAGGATGGAGGAGGAGCAGACTGAAAACTGGGCTGGTGGCACACTGGGCCAGACCACAGGTTCTGGCCAGATGTCCAGGTAAGTAAAAGCAAATATTTTTTTTACAGGGGGATTGGGGAAGGAGGGAGGTCTGAAATACTGATGAATTTTTCACATTTCTGAACTTTTGGACACCTTCATGACCCATATGGGATGGGTATTGAATGGAATGGAGTCAGGGACAGAAATTGGGATGAAGTGTTTTCTTTTTGTGGGGGGGGGGGCAGAAATTCAGCCAGGAAGAAAACTGGTTAGTAACTGGGTGGGTTGAAGCCCAAATCTGATGCACTGCTCCAGGGTTTAGACAGATGAATCTTATATATTTGAATTCTTCCTGATTTGCATATCACTTTTCAATCACAACAAATAGGTTTTACCTTTTAGAGATGTTCCAGATATTCTAGAGCTTGCCACCTAGGGGCTAACTAGCACCTGTCCTTCACTGGTTGCTGGCTCCCCCTGCTGAAATCTGAAATGGTGATCCTGCCATAAAGCCTGTATGTACAGCATATCCTCTATGTGAACAGCATGTTTTCTATGAGGGATGGATGAGGAGCAGAGCATTTTTCAGGGGTAAAATGAGGGCTGTCCCTCACATTCAGGGACAGTAGAGCATTATGGTATGCACAGACTATTAGAGCCCCACTATAGTCAGGCTTATGCCCCCCCACTAGTGAAGCTGATCTCCACATCCCCATGATCAAGTACATTATGACATAGGGCAAGGGAGACTGCAGGGGCATGAACCATTGAAATGAATGGGTTTTTTTTTATTACTATTTTATACATTATTGATGGAGAGTTGGAGATTAATGAAGGCCATGGCTCGACTAACAAGGGCCTTGTTAATAGAACAGTAGCCTTCATTGTTGTCCAACTTGCTATCATAATGTATAAAATAGTAATAAAAAATAACTCCATTCATTACAAAGGGGTATGCCCCAGCGTTCTGACCCATGGACATAATCTCTTAAAGACTTCTGCCTCTGGCTCCCTAGTACTCAGGTAAGAGAGTCTCAACTTATATCTATACTTGGTGGCTTGTCTGTAGCAGTGTGGCCACACCCACTACAGTGTGTATATGGGGGGAGACTGGCATGTGGGTGGGTGTTGAGTTATTGCTACTTTTGTGTTTGCCCTTTAAGTCTGTTTGCATAGAAGCATTCAAAACTATGGAAATAAAATAGTAGGAGTACATGCCACATAGAAGTAATTAAGTAGTTTTGTGGGTAAGTATGTCTACTGGGGTGGGAAGAACCACATGTGTTTCCATTGGTATGTGTGCTACAGTTCAGCTATGCAGCTGAGATGAGGTGGGACAAGAAAACTAAAATGTATAACAATGGCTATAGCATGCCACATGTGTGCAAATGTATGCAGATTTGTATTAAAGTACAAGCAAGCCATATGTGGGCAAGCAGTATAGCTCAGTGGTTAAAAGCACCGAACTGCAAACCAGGAGACTTGGAGACCTAAAGACCTGGGTTTGAATTTCATCAGCCCTCACTTGTATATGGTGTGATCCTGAGCAAGTCACTTAACTTTTATGTGTGCGGTAATCAGTGACCTCTTGCTTTTTGCATGCATGCAGTCTATTCCGATTTAACATAAAAGGCATACTTTCCAAACTTCCTTGCTGCACGCATGTCATATGTATGCAATTGGTTCCAATTTAACATTTAAATCATGCTTGCAGCATGCATATCTCATGGGGAGTTGTATGTGTGCAGCATGAGCACATTTCATATAATTATTTCTGTAAAGAAAGTGGCTTTTTTTATAAGAAATACTGAAACAGGGAGTCCAGCCAAAGTACTAGATTGCAAAATTATAATCAACATATACCCAATAAGCCTCATACCAAAAATGACATCTCTGTATTACTTTGGTTAAAGTTTAAAGCCATTTTGGAACTCTGATTTCACTGTTTAGAAAAGCTGTTTTATTGAAGAGTTACTCATGATGTCATAACCATAACCCACATGCTTCTCCTCCGTGCCAGTGACCAAATACAGTAGGACTTATTTCTCCAAAACTTAAAAAACTTTAGCTGTAGTAATCATTTGGAAAAAGAGACACTGGGTTGGGTGTTGGGCATTCAGTTCAAGAATATCCAGATGCATGGTTCTGTACTTTTGGGTGTAGCATGGAGGTGGTGTTGGAATGCAGTGGTTGATATGGCTTTTGCATGTCAAGGTTGTGTACAATTTCAGAATATTGCAGTGATGAGATTTCAGAATGTAAAAGTTTTGCCAGTACAACTGGGGCTCTCGTTCAAAATGCTGCAGGAACATACTATTTTTGAATATAGCAGGAAACATTTCTGGTTACTAACAAGTTAGGGGCTGGTAAGACGATTAGAGTTACTCATTTATATGTAAAAGTATGATCAAAGAGGTCAATCCACAATTTGGATAGAATGGATTGTTACATGAGGTCCCTGCACCCTAATTGGTATCCCTAGAGGTACACGGCAGACAGCTAGCATTTATGTATATGTTATAGTAACATATAGGGCTAAGGGCATCTACCGTATAAGAGTGGATGTCAGGATATGTATGCATATGATTGCTATACACTTCACTTTCTAATATACACATGTATTTCTTGCTTACAAGATGCAAGGGCACCTGTGTCCTTGTAGTATTATGATATATAAGCCGGCATTGCCATCTTCTGATGATTTGTATTACTACATGGCTACGTACAAACTGTACTTCTTTGTTTCCACAAAGTGATAGCTATAACAAAATTGTATAATGTTATCTAGAACTGAAGAGCCACCTCTAATTTAGCCAATATGGCTCACCTCTGTAACTAGAAATGTTTCTATCTTACAGTAACCATGGTAATTATCTTAGGTATATAATGCAAGACATTACGCCTTCTACCTCGGAGACCCCCAGGAGACAATGAGATTCCTTGAGGTATAGGGAATGCTTAGCATTGGCTGCCAGTTCCTAATGATAATAACTGCTTAGGGTAACTGTGATTTTCTTTTTGGTAGTAATAAACAAGATGCATTACTCTTATGCAATGTGTCTGTGATCCCGGAGCTCCTTCCCATTCTACAAAGGCATCTAGATGCATTTGCCAACAACAAGCATGATTGTGGAAAAATGCACACTGTCATTGAAGTGACAGGCCTAGTACATGAGAGGCAATGGCAATACCCCTTCCCATCTGAGGCCTTGCCTTCTCTTAGGGAAACAATTAAATCACTCCTCAAGCTAGGTGTAATCAGGACATGTGTTTCCACTACAAATTCTCCAGTGTGGTCTGTGAAAAAAACCCACGGGTGCCTGGAGACTTACTATTGACTACAGGAGACTAAACCAGGTCACAGTTGTGCCCCAACACTGGCATCAGCAACAGATGTGCTACAACTACTGACCCCTGACCAACAATGGTTTAGTGCCCTGGACATCTCCAATGGTTTTTGGTCATTGCCATTGGTCGCCAAAAGTCAATATAAGTTTGCCTTCACCTTTGAAGGTAGGCAGTACATGTGGACCTGCTTACCACAGGGATTCAATAACAACCCCTCCCTGTTCCATCTCCATATGATGGGAACCCTTGAGGCTTTCTCTACACCCCAGTGTCTCTTGCAGTATGTGGATGACCTGTTGTTGGCCACAGCCATACAGGAACAACAACTGGAACTCTTAGACAAACTACTGACCCTCATCAGAGGGCAGGCCTTAACCCAGCAAAAGCACAACTGTGCCCGAAAGAGGTACTCTTTCTGGGTCTGAAGATAACAGACAAAGGCAGAAGCCCTACCTGGAAGAAGATACAGGGATTGCAGGACTTGCCACTGCCTGCCAGCGTGGCCACCCTTTGAAGGTTTCTAGGTATGATAAACTATTCTAGAGATTTTATTTGTGATTTTGCTCAGAAGGCCACCCCTCTGTACGAACTACTGAAAAAAGGATGTTACCTGTATTTGGGGCCCCATTCACACCCAAGCTGTGATGTCATTGAAACAGGCCTTGGCCTCAGCTCCAGCTTTGGTTAACCCCAATCCAGCTCTGCCATTTCATCTGGAATCTGCCACCTCTGACACTGCAATGTCTGCAGTGTTGGCCCATAAAGTCCATGGCACCCTAAGACCCATTGCATATGCATCACAGTTCTTGATCCCAGTGGAACAGAAGTACAGCCTTTGTGAAAGGAACCTTATGGCTACCTATTGGGTTGGCAAGCACTTCCTGTATATAATTGGGTATTCCCCTCGATCATTAACATGAACCACACACCAACTACCTTTCTGCTATCAGACAGAGTGAAGGATGGGTCAGTTTCTAATACCAGACTGACACACTGGTCCCTCCTTCTCCAGGATAGAGACATCAAGGTCCACTGAACCAAAATGCCATCCATGCTGGCGCATGGCCTCCTTTTCCAAGGAGAACCCCATGACTGTACACTGCAGCCACCTGATCTACCAGATCCAGGTCCTTTCATTCCTGCTACACCACAATTACTTGAGAACACCTCATTGTTCCATGTCTTCACAGACAGATCAGCTTCCCATTTTCAGGGAGAACAGATAGCAGGAATGGGCATATTTGTGGTTTACCCTTTTGGTAACACTGTTAAGATTTCCAAACGTTGCAGTGTAGCATCATCACAGTATGTGGAAATGGCAGCAGTGGCCCATGCCCTCAAGTTGATCCAGCATGGAACCGAGGATACCATCATTTTAATAGACTCTAACTGGGTTTGTTGTTCTCTTACAGAATTTCTCTCTTTCTGGCAGAAGAACTCCTTTGCCTCTTCTGATGGCACCCCAGTGAAACACAAGGAACTGGTAATATACATGCATTCACTGGTACAGAAATTTGCACACAAACTTTATGTACATAAGGTTAAGGCCCACTCCATACATGACCCCTATCATGCCTTCAATGACACTGCTGACACCCTTGCTAAGGAAGGGGTCTGAGGGGGGACACCTGGATGATGGACTATCCAGAGGCCAAAGCAGCTGTGCACATGGCAGCTGTCAGGAAGAAACCCGAACCCTTCTCCTCCTCGGATTTGTCAGAAGCCCAGCATGCTGACTCTGAACTCAACGATGTGTTTAGATTCCTGGAAAAAGGCACTGAGAAGACCCTACCTGCCTATAACCCATACCAAAGGCATGAAGGTAAGTTACACCTGTCCCCAGATGACAACTTCATTTGGTACCAACCAGATGACACCACCTAATTGTAGGTGGTCCCTCATCATCTTAGATCAGAATTTCTGCAAAAAGTGCATGACACCCCCACTGGTGGATACCAGGGAGTAGAAAACACACTCCAGAGGCTTAAGACCACTGCATGATGGCCTGGTGCCACCAAGGATGTCAAACAGTACATAGACAACTGCCTTGTTTGTGCACAAAACAATCCCATCCCTACCAAATGAAATGCCAAGCTACTACCACCAAGGCATTCTTGCCCTTGGCATGTCTTACAGATTGATTTTATTGGTCCCCTTACTAATACCAGTAGAAACAACAAAAATATGCCCTTGTGGTAACTGATCTCTTCTCTAAGTGGGTTGAGGCTTTCCCCACCAAGACATGCACTGCAAACGCCACTGCCAAAATCCTGGTGGAACAGATTTTCTCCAGGTGGGGCCTACCTCTGAAGGTAGACTCCAACAAAGGAACCAGTTTTACAGGTAAGTTGATGAAAGAAGCCCTTGAACTCCTTGGAGTTCATCAGAAGTTCCACATACCATACCACCCACAGTCATCAGGTCAGGTAGAGAGGGCCAACAGACAGATGGAGCAAATGCTTTCCAAATTCATTGAGGACAATCCCAAGGACTGGGATTCCCTACTGCCATTACTCCTTATGGCAATTAGGGGCACACCCTCAGCCACCACCCAGTTGACACCCTTTGAGGTGATGACTGGCAGAAGTATGACATTACCTGAACACCTGTTATTTGACCTGTACACCCCCACTGCAGATCATGTCTCTGTGGACCAATATGTGGAAAAATTGAAAAAAGACCTAATACACACTCATTTGTATGCTGCAAACTGCATGGGCAAGGTCCAGCAACAGTCCAAAATTCAGTTTGACAAGCACACACAAGAAGTGGATTGGCAAGTTGGAGATCAGGTAATTGTTCTCAGATCTGCACATCCAGCACATTCTTTCTCCAACAAGTGGGAAGAACCCTACCCAATTGTCAACAAGCTCAGTCCAACAGTCTATCAAGTTAGACTCTTGCAAAACAACAAACTGACTGACAAATGGTTACATGCAAACCAGCTGAAACTGTATAAAGGAGTATAATTACTTTTCCTCACCCCATTTGGTGGAATAGTACTAACCTTGCTAATGTCTGATTTTCCTTTTCAGATACACTGACAAGATGGCTATCTTGATCCATTTTCTCCTCATCTCAGGAGTTATCCCCTGCATCCAAGGCATGGTAAAGCACCTCCTTCCTCATCTTGATCTACCTGCAACTACCCAGAGGGAGTCTCCATCAATATCCCCGACAATGTGTCATTCAGAAAGGTTCAGATGCCTACCTCACTGCCTCGGTTGCTGCTCCTGATAACTCAGCCCTACAAATTGAGTGGAAAACCAAGTCTCAAGGACAAATACTCCCCGTTGCCAAACTCTCCAAGGGAACTTTCCATGGATGGCACAATGCAAAATTTTCCCCAAATAGTACTTTGTCCTTGTACCAGACCTCTCTTAGATATTCTGGTTTATACAATATCACTGCTTTAATTTACCCCTCATATTGTGAATCACTTTCTAAAGATTCTGCCAGGACAGTTTGTGCTGTACATAACATGGCCTCAGCTGCCATGTATTTATTTATGTTACCCTCTACTGAGAAACAACTTTTGGAATGTCTGAAGCAAACACCTGGTCCTTGTAGTGGTCTCACAACCACTGCTTTACCTGGCTCACTGATTAACAACTTACAATAAATGCATATTCCTGTTTTGTTTAACGTAACTTACTGGAATATAAAATAATTTGGTATGTGTCATACTACTAACACATCATTGTTTTATAGTACTTTGTTACTGGATAGCTTAGCAGCTTTTCAGATTCGTAACCAAGACCCTATTGCTGGGGTACATACCACCGGGCATAGAGACAATTTTAGGAGAAAACCTGTTTCTCAAAAAGATGATCAAAGTCATAAAAGAAACACACGTGACACCTCTGATGTCACTGGTGCCATAGGCACCATCACTGGTCTCTTTGGTACTACAATGCCTATCTGGAAGAAAAAAGACATTGCTACTATCAAATCACATTCACAAAAGTTTAAAACTGGTATGATCAATGACATCACACCCTCATTATTGCATGGTGTGGATGGCCTTAGTTAGGAAGAATGATATACTGTATATAATATGCATGACATTGCTAAGGCATTTACAGATTCTAAAGAAAAGATTAATGCCCTTATTGCACAAAACAATAAGGAAGCAGATAAGCAATACATCGCCCGTGAAATCCTATGCTCCACCTATAGATCATACATTATCACTACCATCAACAATCTCTTCCATGATCTGGAATCTGGAAGAATCCCTCACATCATACATGATAGATGTATCTCTAAATGGTATTGTCCTCAGGGCAAATCCCCTGTGTTGCCATGTGTATGCTACAGTCTCTTACTATTCCTATTGCTACTGCTAGGAATTTAGGATTTGTAACCGGGCACCCCAATACTGGCCCTTGTTTTACATCTAAGAATGTTCCATTAAGGATACTATGTTTGTGTCTTTTATTGTCTCTATACCATGTTTTGATCCTACTGCAGCTATATTTGATAAACTAGCATCCGTACACTCCATTGGGCACCTTGATGATGACATCTACAGAGAACGCCTCGACTTGCCTGCTTTTCTGGTTTTCCATACTCTTCTGGACACATGGGTCTCACCACACACAGACTGCTGTGCAAAGAAAGGGTATATTTATTTGTGTTGATGTGACATATTTGATGTTATTAAACCTGTATGTGGATATTCCCCAGACAGTATCGATTGGTCCTTTTCCATGGACGATGACATCACCACCAATGGCACAGAATACCAGGACTCAACATCTGCTCCAGATGATTCTCGATTGTACCAATCTTACCAGATGGAGGTTCATCGCCTGTCAACATGGATTTCCAAACATACTTACACTTGCCCAGTACAGTTATGACAAGCATTTGTCAATGCCGAATGTTTGCTTGCTGGCATTGGCAGTGGTAGTGTAGAAGTTACAGAGCTGCGTAATAGGAATGGCAGTGAAGTATTGAACTGAAGCCAACCCCACCACCACCCTGCAGAGTGTGACAGGCATTGGGGTGTGCGTTTGGGTCATCAGGCATAATGGCAATGCAATTTCACCACACCCCACCCTGCAGAGACTGACAAGTGTCACAGTGTTCCTTGTGGTCTTTGGCCCTCATGCGCACCCCATTTCATTAGGAAATATGGTGAGATGGGTGTGATATAGGAGAATGGGGTGAAGTGTGGGGCCAAAGAGTCCAAGGTATACCTCGATGCCTCTCACTGACTGCAGAGTGTGGAATGGTATGAGCATCACAGGCAAGAATCCCAAGTCACACCCCTGATGCCTGTCATTCTCTATAGGGTTGGACGTTATAATTGAAAACCCTAATACCTCAGGCATTCGTTGGTATTTTCACTCCAAATTTTCAACATATTTGTTTTGTGACCCCACCTCATGAACAGGGGGAATATCAGTTTGTTAGCCAAAAGCTGCTTATGCACAGAGACTATGGCATTTAGCACCACAGGTGCAAAAACATTCCGAACAGGATGTAAAAAATGACAGCTGTACTCTTTCATAGGGAGGTGTAAAAAATGGCTATGTAGCAAATCTGTAGTTAAAATATTTAAAAAAATGGTGAAGTCACGAGCGTACATAGAAACTGTGTAATGCACACCCGTAATATAATTAGGTTGGGGATTTTTTACAGCAGATTGTCAACTCAGGCATTTTGGTGCCTCCGATCATGAACAGTGTCACTGTGGTTTTCTTCATCTGTGGCAAACAATGATTTCCCACAGCGACCACGCATCTCTGCACTGAAAGTGTGAAAACACATTTCAGCCATGTTGTGAAAAATGACAGCTGTACTGTTCATAAAGAAGTGTGGAAAATGTCACTGGTGAAAATCTGGACTGAAAATATTACAAAGTCATGAACTAACGAGGGTGCGTGGAAACTGCACAATGCTCACTCGTAACACAGTCATTTTATGGACTTTTGTCACCAAATTTTCAACATAGCCATTCTAAGACCTCTGCTCATGAACAGTGTAACTGTGATTTTCTTAATCTGTCCTAAACATTGCTTTCACACACCAACAGCACCATTGTGCACTACATGTGTGAAAAAACATTTTGGGCGACATGTGAAAAATGGCAGCTGTACTGTTCATAAGGAAGTGTTATAAAATGGCAATGTTGAAAATCTGGAGTGAAAATATTAAATTTGCAAACTTACGAGCATGCATAGGAACTGTGCAACGCATGCTCGTAAAAGTCATTTTTAGGAATTTTTTTACCAAATTTTCAACATAACCATTTTAAGACCTCTGCTCATGAACAGTGTCACAGTGATTTTCTTAATTTGTCCTGTACATTGATTTCGCACACCGACTGCGCCATTGTGTGCTACATGGACAGAAACACGTTTTGGGTGAGATGTGAAAAATGACAGCTGTACTACTCATATGAAGGTGTGGTAAAATGACAATGTTGAAAATCTGGAGTGAAAATATTGAAAATTTGCGAACTAATGAGCGTGCGTAGGAACTGTACAATGCACGCTCATAAAACAGTAATTTTTTGGAATTTTTTCACCAAATTTTCAACATAGCCATTTTAAGACCTTTGCTCATGAATGGTGTCACTGTGTTTTTCTTAATTTATCCCGTACATTGATTTTGCACACTGACTGCGCCATTGTGCGCTACATGGGCGGAAACACGTTTTGGGTGAGATGTGAAAAATGGCAGCTGTACTACTCATAAGAAGATGTGGTAAAATGGCAATGTTGAAAATCTGGAGTGAAAATATTGAAAATTCACGACCTTATGAGCGTGCGTAGGAACTGCGCAATGCACGCTCGTAAAACAGTCAGTTTTATGAATTTTGGCATCAAATTTTCAACATGGGGTTTTTGGGACCCCTTCTCATGAATGATGTCATTATCATGGCATTATTCAGGCCCAAAGGGTGATTTCACGCAGTGACTACGAAATCACCCTTCAGGCCCAAATTATGCCATGACAGTGACATCATTCATGAGAAGGGTCCCAAAACCCCATGTTGAAAATTTGCAAAATTCCCAGAAATGCCTGAGATATGCAACAAAGTTGAAACTCCCCTATCTAGCCCATTATACAGCTTACGGCATTTCCTCAGTTCGCAGTTGGCTTGAAGAGTGCAGGCGTGTTCCCAGTCCACCGAAGATCGTCGCGAGGTCCGGAGGTAAGTATGGGGTGGGGGCGGTGGGGAGGCTGGGTGCACAGTGGGTGGGTGCGGGTTGTGGGGGGGTAGGGAGACTACGTTGGACCGTTTTTTCTTTACAGGTACAACTACAAGAAAAAGGATGATGCAGGACATTTGCCATGCTGGGGTGGGCTCCCAGCGTGGCACAAGAATGGTTGTGGGGGGGCGTTCAGCCGACGGGGGATTGGGCACCCCCATCAGCCTAAGGATACATTGCCACGCTGGGGTGGGCTCCCAGTGTGGCACTTATCTGGGGGAGGACTGTGGAGCTGACGGGGATTGGGCACCCCGTCAGCTATATTATTCATTGCCACACTGGGGTGGCACAGTGTCGGCATTATGAAAGCAACTGGGGAGGAAGCGGGGGAGCACTTAACACAGCCGATGGGGATTGGGCACCCGTCGGCTATACAGTGCATGTGGGGGCATGCAGCGCCTGCGTGGTGCACATGTCTGTGTGTGTGGGGAGCTCGCGCATGAGCAGGCGATATCTTATCACTGCTCACTCAAGCGTAGCTCCCCCTTTCAACTGTATGCCACTGCATTTTGAAGCATGTCATACACAGCTTCAGAATACATTGGCTTACAGGGGCCGCGCCTGCCAGCACACTGACTGAATTGGAGGAGGAGGTGATACACCTCCGAAATCTCCGATGATGGCACTATGTTTCTTGCACATGAGTGCAAGCAAACATAAAAATGGAGACTGCCTACTGTTAAAATGCAATATAATTTGTATGGTGAAATTTGTGTGGTAACTAATTTTAAGCAATTTACATATGGAGATAAGACATTTACTATTAATGATTCTAATTTTTGCTTTGTCCCTCATTAGACAACTATTATTGGGCACACAGTTATTCCCCTGTCCCCCTTATGGAACCTGATATCATTGATGGTAACCCTGATTATCTGCTTACTCTTTCAGAGTACTTACCTTATTTTAACATACACATTGATCCCTTGACTTTAACTCTGAAGTCACTTTTAGACAGGAAGGACACCCACCTCATCTACATCAGCAATAATATATCCAAAGCAGATGAAGCAGTATTTGACCTTATTAATGATGGTGATTTTTTGAAATGTAAAACTTTTATTAAATTTTTGAAACATAAGCAAAATGAACTCACAGTGAGACTGAAAAACATAGGCGACTTACAGGAACCACCCCAATTCCAGAAATACAATTGAGATGTGTCGTACCCCATAATCTAGGCAACAATAACAAAACATACCCCCTTCTTACCACCCTAAATAATACAGAAAAAAAACCACCCCCCACACCAATCTCTACCCCCCACAGGATGTGCCTTGTTGGAGAAAATCTGTTCAGAAATACTGCAAGAACTATTCAATATATAGTACTAACACCCAGATAAACTTAATACACATCAGGTATTCAGAGGTGTTCCCATATGAGGCTCAGTGCAAGTAAAGAGCATACCATTTGCCCCATCTCCTGCTAAAGGATTTAAAAAAGTTCTGAGTACTAGCTATTAGTTTCTCAGTCCTAAAATAAAGAGACATTTCTTTGATCCATTCCTTGTATGTTATAACTAATTGGCCCATCCAATGTCTAAGAACCAGTCTTTTCACTGCAATCAAAATTCAAGCCATATGAAATCTACATTCTGGAACCTGAATATTAGTAAACTGACCTAAAATACAGATTTCTATAGTAAGCAAATCGTTTAATCCCAGAAGAGGATCCAACTTAGCTTGAATAAAAGACCATAAAGGAGCCACTTTGTCACAGTGCCAAAGAATGTGTACCAGGTTACCCTCGGCAATACCACACCTTGTACAGGTATTCAGAGGTAATCTGCATAATCTAGCCAGTTTAACCAGTGTATAGTATAAGTTATTTAAAATGTGATATTGAGTAAGCCTATGTCTGTCCTGGGTGAGGTATTTATACATGTCCCCCTAAATCTGACCCCAAATCCCAAAAGAGTCTGGTAGAAGAGTGTCCCAGATCGTGGAATCTTTGAGAAGATTCAGATGCTTGGCATCTAGTAGATCAGAATAAATCCTAGAAATACTATGCCGACTATTCTCATAGTCTTGTATCTGTTTTAGAGTAGGCCTGACTTGAGATGGAGTGAATATTGAGCCAAAAAGGGAAGCCACAAGGTGTCTCAGTTGGAAGACCTTAAAAATAAGTTTCCGAGATATACTAAACTTGGTCATAATCTCTACTGAGGAAAGAAGGGATTCCTGAGAGAAGAGACTCTCCACACAACAGTCCTGTATCTGTGGGAGCCACTCTGAAGGAATTGGTGAACTGCCAATCCTGATATTGGGGTTTAAAATGAGGGGATAAGCCATATCTTTTTTAACTGAAATATTAAGGAAATTCCAGCACTGGGTCAGGACCTTATTAGAGACCCCTATGACACTACTTTGTAATTGAAGGAGAAGAGCTGAATGGGAATGATAGAAAACCCTGAATGACTGAAGTTTATATTTATCCAACATCCTCTTTTCCAGCAGCAGCCAGATGGGAAAATACCCCTCAGCTTCTGCCTCATACCACCTCCCCATCTTAGACAGGTGACTCACCCAATAATATAGCATAAAATTAGGAAGGCGGAGGCCTCCTTTTACTTTGGGTAGATTAAGTTTGGAGAAGGCTCGCCGGGGGGTTTTATACTGCCAAATAAATTTAACAATAGCAGAGTGAAGCTGCTGGAAGTAGGACATGGGAAGATAAATGTTCAATAGGTTTAACGGGTAAAAAAACCAAGGTAGCACATTCATCTTAATGATACTTATGTGACCCCACAGTGACAGAGGGAGGGTGGACCATCTCTTAAAGTCTTGTTGTATCCTTGAGGTAAGGTCATCAAAGTTAAGTTTCCTAAAGACCTCGGGGTCTCAGGTAAGATGAATTCCTAAGTATTTAAATGAAGAGGGGGCCCACTTCATATCAAACCGAGTGAAGCTGGCACAAGGTGTGCTATTGTTTAGCAGGAAAATGACTGATTTGGATAGATTAAGCTTATAGTTGGCCACCTTACCAAAATCAGCTATAATTCATAAAATGGATTCTAGGGAACACTCCAGATTAGTTAAGTGTAAAAGAATATCATCCACATAGGCCAAAAGGGTCAAAGGTTGTTGATGTACTAAGCAACCTCTAACCTGGGGAGAACTTTTAATACTGAGCAGAAGGGGTTCTAAGTATAGATTAAACAGATAGGGAGAAAGAGGACACCCCTGTCTGGTACCCGTATGTAATGGAAATCAGGATGAAAAGACCCTGTTACAATAAATTCTGGCAGTAGGGAACTTATATACCCTCTGCGTCCACTGGATAAAAATGTCTGGGAACCCCATTTTCTTAAGGGTAGCCCAGAGAAAGTCCCAGTGGACTCTGTCAAAGGCTTTTTCTGTGTCTAATGAAACCAAGACCATGGGAACTTGGGACTCCTGGGCAGACTCAAAAACATGTGACAGGGTATGTAGATGATCTGAAGAGGATCTGCCCTGTACAAACCCCACTTGTTCGGGGCTCAACAGGGTAGCCCAAATTCTCTTAATTCTAAGCGATAGGATTTTAGTTAAAATTTTAATGTCATAATTTAGAAGTGAAATGATGGTGATTCTAATAGTGTACTTACTAACACTTGGTTAGAGATTACCTTTAAAGGTTTTGTTATTATACAAGCATTTTTCATCTTTTTCCTTATCATTATGCTTTGCTGCCTTCAGCGCACACTCCGCCTACACCATGAGCAGCTGTAATTCCTTTACAAGGCGCATGCATCAGGTCTGTAAATGACTCCTGCTCTCTCTCTACTTCACTACTTTTGCTTGTGTTGCCCCTAATGAAGCAACAAGGGGGGGAATGTTACACAAGGTCCCTGCACCCTAATTGGTACCCCTAAAGGTACGCCACAGACAGATAGCATTTATGTATATGTTATACTAACATATAGGGCTAAGGGCATCTACTGTATAAGAGTGGATGTCAGGATATGTATGCATGATTGTTATACACGTTACTTTCTAATATACACATGTATTTCTTGCTTACAAGATGCAAGGTCACCTGTGTCCTTGTAGTATTATGGTATATAAGTTGGCATTGCCATCTTCTGATGATTTGTATTACTACACGGCTATGTACAAACTGTACTTCTTTGTTTCCACAAAGTGATGACTATATCAAAATTGTATAATGTTATCTAGGACTGAGGAGCCACCTCTAATTTAGCCAATACGGCTCATCTCTGTAACTAGAAATGTTTCTGTCTTACAGTAACCATGGTAATTATCTTAGGTATATAATGTAAGACATTACATCTTCTACCTCAGAGACCCCCAGGAGACACGGAGATTCCTCAAGGTATAGGGAACGTTTAGCATTGGCAGCCAGTTCCTAATGGTATGAACTGCTTAGGACAACTATGATTTTCCTTTTGGTAGTAATAAACAAGATGTATTACTCTTATGCAATGTGTCTGTGATTCCTTGCATTCTTATTATTGCCAAGAACCTGAGGGTGAGGTTTAAACCTCTTGACAAGATGTTATCACCTATGAAAATAGTAATACAATTTTACATGATGGTAGATACAATTTATGAATGAGAGATATGCTACCTCTAGGTGAGGTCATAAGATGCCACGATGTGGGTTTTTACTGCTATTCTGATCGTACCCAGCTGTTCGTGTGTTTTACTTTTCATAGACAGGATTCTGTGAGTTTGTTTGAGTGATGCCTTATTGAAATTAGCTCTTGGATGGCTCACAACTGGCTAGCATTGATTCTGGACAAGACATAACTGCTTCCGATTGTCATTGATTGGTGGATTTTAGCACTTTTAATGTAGTCTCAGGCTACCAAGTCTAGAGTGGATTAGAATAGAAGCTGTTAGGGAAGCACAAATTCTGGGAGTTGTCCTCGATGGCCAGTTGTCATTGGAATTTCAGGTATCAGCAGTCATCAGGTGCTGCAGTTTCCATCTTACAAATATTGCCAGACTTCCTCCTCCATGTTGATCCAGCTGACTTGGATTTTGTCTCCTCAAAATTGTGTTTCTGTAAAGCACTCTATAAGCTTGCAAATCAAAAAGGCAGCTCCAGTACTTGTCGTGCAGTCACAAAGTACTAGTTAGTTCAAGTAAAACCAGCACTGACTCCAGTATAAAAAGATATTTGTAGTTTTATTTCTTGCTGTCACACATCCAACACTTTCAGCACAACACAGTAAAGTGAAATGCCAGCTGTTTGCCCTGACTGGTTTCACGCATGTGCACTTCCTCAGGGAGGCCGGTCTTGTGTTACAACATCATTTTTATACATACTACATGCAGGTAATCACCATTAACAATTTAGTGATATGCATAAAACCAAAGGCAATCATTTAAACAGCATGTAAAAATGGGTTCTACCATTATGGTATAGCAACCACTGAATGTCAGACAATGCATACAGAATTAAATGTTATGCTAAGCTATTATCTTTATAATATTAGATAGTTACTATGCTGTAGTGTTGCAATGAATTAGAAGCAATGGATAGCCTAATAGCCATAGTAATACGGCATATGCATATTCAGTCATCCAGCTTTGTGTGGTATGTTGATTATCAGGAGGTTAAGAGGTCAGCCTTAAAGTTGCTCACCAGAACTCAATTTTTCTTATTTTGGAATGAATACCTAATCTTATATGGAACATTCAGTTGTAGTCTGACAACTTTTAATATATTGTATTGTTTCAGTACTGGGAGGTCAAGAGGTCATCTCCAATTAATATGCTCACCAAAATTGTTTTTCCAAAAACTATATCAATTCATCATTATATTGTAAGCTACCACATTATTATTCAGTCTACTTGCAATACTGCATACTCAATAAGCTTGCCTGGTAGTCTGTTCTATTGTCTACACATAGCTTAGAATGCTGTACATGAATTCTTACTTCCATCCAGACATTGGCTCACATCACCCCATCACATTGGATTCTGGACCAACTGCCTGTTAATTGGCAGATAGACTACAATGTTAATTTACTTACTTTCAAAGCCAAGCATGAATTGGACTCCCATTACATTGGTGACCTCCAGACCCCCTACACTCCCTTTAAATATACGTGGTTTAGTGATAAAAGTGCCACCATCCAATCTGAGGTTACATAGATACATAGACGCTGTTGGCCTACAGCCCACCCAGTCTGCCCATCTGAGCTTGTAAATTCATTGTAAGTTTTCCTAGAAGTCTGTTGTCCCTTACCCCTGACCTCCAGAAGTTGGCTGGTGATAGGGCATTTGTGGTGTCTGCCCAATCAAATGAAATTCTCTCAGATGGCAAGGTAATACCAGATATGTGTTTGGCCATGGAAATATTGCGATGTTGATTTTTAAAGGCACAAAGATCCACACCAGTCCTGACTTTAAAAGCTTTACTGGTGCCATCATCAAAAGCACTACACTTACAAGTAGCTAGTTATACAATACCTTGTGTACTGAAGTTTATAAACTTTCCAATCTGAAAGTTTTAGGTTGAATTTTTGGTGGAAAAGGAAATAGACTTTTGTATTGACTGTTATACCCTTAAGTGGCCACATTGATAATAGCTGCTGGGAGGGGGATCAGCTAGTCACCATTCTCCAGACGTTCTCTGGACAGTCACAGGCTATTGTCCAAAATATCTGATATATTAGTTCAGTGCTTATATACTGTTCATGGAAATGATGTTACATTCCCCAGTTTTAAGGCTATGTCAATTATGACTGTATGTAGTACTTTATTAGTTGAACTTCAACTGACTGCCTTGAGAAATGTGTGACAAGCTTTAGGATCTCACTTTGCTAATGGGATGTATTCTGACAGACAAGAAGTTCAGAATGTGTAGTTTGTGCTGTTGTCACTTTAGCTGTATTGATGAGCTGTGGGCTTTAGCCCCTGTCGTAGAATCTCTGCTCATTCTCCTGTGCACTTTGTTCAAAGTCAGAATTCCCACTGTAGTTCCTTCTGATCATAATGAACTGTAACTTGGGGATCACCCATGGCCCTTATATCACTTTCAGCAAAGGAAGACGCATAATGGAACCAAATGCCACATAGTCACTATGTGGCCACCATGGAACTTGGATCAAGGCTACTACCTAAGCCAATGTGTTTTTTTACTTTCAAAAATTGCAGTATCTGTAGGTTTGGTCTCATGGTAATGCTTTTCATCTTCCACTTGCTGATAATGAAGTTGAAATAAGACTATTCATTAATTGTATTCCACCACATTAGCCATATATGTTTTATGGTGCCATTGTGATCTCCTGTAGGTTAAATGCACCACATGACCATGTAAGGTTAGAAACTAGGAGCACATTATGGCTATAAATAGTGGCAATTTGGATAATTCAATCAGAACACTTTGTAAGGATGTTGATGGTGACAATAGAGGGTGGAGAAATTTGTGGGTATCATGGCAGCTAAACAACATCTGTGCTGGGGATGATCATACCTACCATGTTCTATGGAATGATAGACAGTGGAACCAGAAATGGAAATCGTTCCAACCAACAGGCCTCAATAATAATATGGACAGGACATCTTTTTTGTAAAAGTTATCTGTTATAATTGGTCTCATTTTGGTAAGTATGTTTATTATTATCTGCTTATTGAATATTGCATTTATTATTTTTTTTCAGTTCATTAGTTCTCCTGCTTCTATTTTTTAGATGAAGACTCATTTGCATCAATTTTTATTGTATTTATATTTTAATGCTCATACCTTGTATATGAATAATGTCATTTCAATAGAGTATTTTCTTTTGCTGACAATTTAGGTCCATTCAGTCTGTCTGTCTGTCTGCCTGTGTATCTATCTATCTATCTATCTATACTGTATGTGTTTTTTTTTTTCTGTACAGGTGGTGCATATTTTTAAGTGTCCATTTTGACGTTAAGTGTAAAACTACTTTTTGCTATGAAAGTATTTGGTGTAATTTTCTCTCTATGTGTCTTAGATTTACTTTTACTCACTTTCATGGTGTTTTCCTTTAAGTAATTGATTTACATGTTGGTAATATCATGGTTATCATTCTTTCACTTTTGTTTTGACACCCCTTATTGTTATTAATATTTGTCTATTATTACTTTTCATAAGTTGTTTCTTCACCATTCTCCATTTGTCTCACATGCTTTTTTGCATGTCCTTTTTATTATTTATTTATTTAACAGATCAGTAAGACCTTTGAGCCAATGGTTCTTTTACAGAGGTTCCACATCAAGTCACAAGAATAGCAACTTACAATGGTTTCCGTAAGTAGTATAACATGAGGAAAGTAATTACATAAACAAAAAAATAAATGGCAAGATAAATATTGTGTCAAGCGTAGCCAGTGGCCTTGTCTGAAGAGGGGTGAAAGGGCTTACAAGGAGATAAAGTACAGTGGGTGAATTGGGGGAGGATGGAAGGAGCAAAAAAAAGCAAGGAGGTCGATTCCACAATGAAGCTTGAGCAGGAAAGACCCACGGGGGGGTAGAGGGAGAGAACAAGGTGAGGAAACAGAGGAGAGAGAGGGGAGAAGTGGGAGTTGAGGGGTAAGGGATGGGGAGATGAGGTAGGATGAAAAGAGGGCAGGAATGGGAAAGGGATAAGGGAGGAAGTGCTGTGAGTGGAATAACGCAGTGGCAGCATAGGGTTATACAGGGGCAAATGGTAAAAGAGGGAGGTCCCAGTGCATTTAGCTGTCAGCACAGATTAGGTATAGCAGTCACAAGATGCTCTGGAAACTAGGAATTGATGCAGCTTCCGCTTAAATGGTGTCAAGGTTGCAGTCGTCACAATCTGAGGAGGAAGGGAATTAAATAAATTACCAGCTCTAACTGCAATGGATCACTGTCAGAGCAAGGTTCGACAGTGAGGGACAAGTAAAAGTTTGATTCACAGAACTTTGTGTGCTCCCAGTGCCCCGGAAGGGACTGAAAAGCTAATGGGAACCTGGTGGTAGAAGACCAAGATCTGCCTTCTTAGCCAGAAGGCAGGCTTGCTATTCAATGCAAGCCTGGAGTTGAAGTCAGTTTGCTTGTTCGTAAAGGTCACAAGTGTGAGTATGATATACTGCACCAGTTTGACAGCATGCCTTACTCAGAGCTGTGGTGAGCTGATGTAGGGTTGTGTCTGTGGCGGAACCATAAATGACCAAACCATTGTCAATAATAGATAACATTGAACTTCGGGTAGCCAATCTGAGAGCGTCGGTAGTAAGGCAATGTTTATGCCTGTGTAGAAGGCCTAGGCAGATGTTAACTACCTTGGCAACATTCTCAACATAGTTGGAGTAAGAGAGCGTACTATCCAGAGTAACTCCTAGGTATTTAAAAGATTGAGTCTGATGAAGAATAACACCACACAGGATTTTCTTCGTATGTCTGTATCTTTGTGATAACAAAACAAAAAGATAATATTAAATGCAAGCTGAAAATAGTGTTAGAATTGATGTTTCGACCATAAGTCTTCTTCAGGAATTGTCTATAAGAGAAAGAAGCAAAGTCAGTGGAGCAGTAAGGGGAAATAAGGAATATATATGTGAAGAAAGAAAATAGGGGGAATATCTAGGAGAAAAAGTGATAATAGGCAAGGTAAGAACAGAATCTGGAAAACAAAAAGGTGATGATGGGGATGGAGAGGCATAGTAGGAATAAATGAGCTGCAGAGTCCTCACATTGTGACTAATTAACAGGGCACAGTAAGAAAGCTGAAAGTTGACAAAGGTGGGGGAAGGAGACAGAGACATCTGGAGAAAATGAAAATGGATATGCACACATAGATGAACGTATAATGATTTGACATGGGTTGGTCCTTTCCACCCTTCAACTGTAACTTGTCCTCGTTATATGCCTCTTATTGTATATACTGTCTATACTGTATCTAAACTTGCAATGTATGTATTCTGGTGTGTTTTCTGTATATTTATTATTGCATATCTTGTCATTTCTTGTAATGTATGTATATTGTATATGTAATGTATATATGATGTGGAGCCTTTGCAAAGGAGTCCTTGACTCAAATGTTGTAATTCCAATTCCTTCAATAAATAAGTAAATAAATGTCCATGTGAGTATGCCCATGTACACACACTGGAAGCAACTGGAAGAATATTCCAGACAGGCTGCATTCACATCCCAGCTAAGGAACTTATTCCTTTCTCTGTTATGTTTGTTTGGGCTCCATATATGCACACACTGCACCATTGAATAAGAAAAGGTAATTATCTATGCAGCACTGAATTGTGCATTGGAGAAAGAGTAAGGTTCTTCTGGGAGTCCTAGGTTTCCAGTTGCCTTGGTGGCACAGCTGGTAGTGCACCCGGAACAGTATTTCAGTCAGCCTGGATTCAAATCCCAGATATGCCACTTATTTCTTTCTCCCATCTGTTTGTTTGGGTTCCATATATGTGCTCACCACATATTTGTGTGTGAAAATGTAGTTATCTTTGCAGCACCAGATTTTGCATTACTGAAAGAGTATGATACCTTTTGGGGTCCCAAATTTCCAGTTACCTTGGTGGTACAGCTGTTGGCACAACCAGTACGGGTGGCCTAGGTTCAAATCCCAGCTAAGGCACTTTTTTATTTTCCTCATTTGTTTATTTGGGTTCCATATATGTGCACACTGCACCTTTGTGTATGAAAATGCAATTTTCTGTGCAGCACTGGCTTGTGCCATGAATATATATATATATACTGCAAAAAACTGCATTAATGCAAGAGTTAGTTTTAATTTTACAGCAACAAAAGTCACGAAAATTGGCGTTAGGGGCTTCCCCCCAACCCCCAACCCCCACCTACTGACACACACACACACACACAGGCACAAACATAGAGAACACACACACACACAGACACACACACACACACACACACACACAGAACACACAACTATGGGAGCAGTAGAAGGAAAGACAGCCAATCACAGACAGACACCATAATGCAACAGAAATATCATACAACTTCTTAAACATACCACAACAGGCATCTCATCATGTTTCACCAACTATATCAGTTGTTGTGCCATTCCACTTTCCTATATGTACACAGCTTTGTATATAACACCATATGACTGACAGTAATGGACATGTGTTGTTCACAATGTCGATCCATTTCATTTACTGCTGTGTTACCAACTAGTCAATTTCCCTCTACAACCATATCAGTGTGCTACTACCAATGTTGTCATTTTTTGCATGAAACTATACTACACACCTCCCCTTAATTACTTGTTACTAAATAATACTATAGCTACACAGTATCACACACTTGCAAATTGTTCATCACATGGCACTGTGATATGTCACTGTACTTGACCATTTCTGCATAACAGAATAATATAAATACTTAAATACATTTATTATAAACAAAATGTTACTTAGGCACTAGTAATTTAACAATTTGTGTATAACAGCATAACAGCATGCTACAATAAACTGTATGATTTCTATATGCCACCATATGCATGGCTCCATCTACTTGACAGTTTCTCTGTAAAACTTTAAAATAACTGGTAACAGAGACATATTACTAAGGACAAAGGACCAGCAACTTTACCACTGCTATATAGCAGTATACCTGAATTTTTCAGATAATTGTTGAGTTTTCCATATTACATCATAAAAATAGACAGACACGCTAATTGCTCAGCACACATGAAGTTTAGACCCACTCCAGTTGCAGTAACTTTCCAAAGCTACACATTTCTGCTCAACAGTATTATATAAGAAGTATACCTCATGTATTTGTCAGAATGTGATGCTCTCTTACATGGCATGCTACACGAACTTGCACATTTGTGGATAACATAGGCCATGTAGTCACCAAGTTGGCATTTCTGCATAGAATCATAATATGGTTACCAATATCATCCCTCACTAACTACTCTGTATTTAACAAATAGGTCACAACTGCATGTAAGTTATTAGAGGTTTACCCATGCCTTGGGTGGTGTGTCACAGGTTACAGTCGAGCAACTTAGTTACATAAGAAGTGGGTAAATCTCAAGTAACTCACATCCTGGCGTGCCTTATTCTGATTATACAATAGCTCCATGTTCAGAACAAATGTAATAATGTGTTTAATTATGTTTTTATAAATAACTTTCCTCAGACATTGCCAATAGAGGATTTACCCATGATCATGTTAAATGTTTTTCCAATAAGGTTAAACAATTTTCACACAGCATGGTATAATTGTAATAGAACAGCATACCCTTACTTTTTATGAAATGTTTTATTTATATAAAACACTATCATATAAGAGATGACGTAGATGCATAGATAGTTCTACCTGAAATGTTTCTAACACATCTCACTCTATGCACACAACTGACTCCAATGCTAGGACAAGTGAAACATTTGGTGAAACATGATGATGGATGCCTGTTGTGGTATGTTTAAGAAGTTGTATGTTATTTCTGTTGCATTATGGTGTCTGTCTGTGATTGATTGTCTTTCCTTGTACTGCTTACATACAGATAGTTGTGTGTTCTGTGTATGTGTGTCTATGTTTGTGCCTATGTGTGTGTGTGTGTGTGTGTGTGTGTGTGTGTGTGTGTGTGTGTGTGTGTGCGCTGGTGGGTGGGGCAGTGGGGGTTGGGGACAAGCTGGAGTTAGGGTTGAAAACCCTAACACCGAATTTCCTGACTTTTGATGCTGTAAAAAACCCTAACTCTTGCATTAATGCAGTTTTTTGCAATATATTTCCTGACTTTTTGAGAAACAACTAAAAATGCAATGTTTTCTCACTACACTACATCTTAAAAAGACAATCTAACCTTTATATAAGACATTTTCAGAACAATACCTTACCCAAGTTGAGAGCCCATCTCTCCATAGTAGCTACTGTATCATACATTTGTAGCCACAAACATTGGCAGCTATTTCCAGATAGTTTGTGAAATTTCTGAAGAGTTTGTCTCTGCTGCCCCTAGTATGGAAATGCAGAAAGCAGGAGGTATTTCTTGAAAAATCACAGACATTCCAGGAAATAGCTAGCGGTGTCTGTGGCTGCTACTGTAACTCAAGAATCATGAGCCAAAGGAAATCATCATCATCAACACTACATTAGTCTGATACCAAGTATTCGGTAGCTCTGACAGTTATAATCTGTATATTGTCAGACATGCTATTGCCTCACCCCCTCTAACCAATACTTGTATAACATACATATCTATAATAAAGAGACAAACACATTATTGAAAAACACATTTAATAAAAAAAATATTTTGTACAAAAATATTAAACTTTTATTTACATGTATAATAAAAAAACACATGGGGGGGTGCCACCAGGTGCAACCAGAGCTCTGGTGGCCACCTACAGGTGGCAGCTGCCATGTTGCACCCTGCAATGCGGCAGCTCACCTGTGGGTAGCTATCAGTTGTTCCTTTTTTTTTTGGATCAACTTTGTGCTGGCGCAGGTAGGGGCTGCGCATGCATGGCTCTGCACATCCCGGGCTGAATATCAGGCTTTGCAGGGTATGCATGGGCATGCCCCCCCCACCTGCACCTGCATACATTAGTGATGCACTCCAGCGCATCAGGATTTGTGCCGTGCACTTTTCCCTTTTGAATATCGCACCGGGGCGCATCAATGGGTTGTGCCATGTGCTGCCCTTTTAAATATCTGGACCTAAGTGTTTTTCTAATATAAAAATAAGTACATGTACAAAAACCAAAACTTCATCAGTCAGTAACAAAGTCTAACAATATGGGACTCAGATGCACAGATCATTAAATATTAAAGGAAAAATAAATGACAGGCTCTATTGTGGTGGCATAGTACCACACCTGGGGGGGGGATTGGGTACAAGGCCACAGACCAAGTGCATCCAATGCCCTAGGTGTAGCATTATCCCATGATGATACACATCCTTGAGTGCATTTCTTCCACAACACAATACCCTGCAGTTATATATAAAATAAAAAAAAATATTAAAAAAAATGTTTTTATTAATATGGAAAACTATTTTTGTTTCTTAACAGGAGGTCCTCCTTATCAACATGTACATTTGATCACAGTGCTGAGACTAAACCTGTGGTGTTGTCCTTCGATAACACCATGTGTCTAGTGCCAAAGTTACCAATCACAGTCAAAGATTCCTTCTTGCCATCGTATCATCACAGAAAAATTTCTTAGTATTGTAACTATTGAGATAAAAAATCTGTTCCACTATAACTGGATACTTCTTGTACTACTTACACTGTTCTAGGTAGCACAGTCCACTGTTCAAACTGAAATAGGTCTCAATAATTTGTCATCACTGTTGAAAGCAAATATTTTTATCCATACCATACATCTAAAGACTTCAACTGTTTCTTGACAGAGTAATATTGTGTGATTGGCCACTTAGTAAGCACAATAATACCCTCCAGATGCAGCATCATTGACAAAGACTGCACGTCCCAGTAGGTATAATGCCCTCCACCTGTTACATCAGATCTCGTTACACCCCTGGACGTTCCAATATCTCCCAATAATGGCCACATTGTCAGTTGTTATTGCTCACATGTATAGCAGTGAAAAAATACTGCTCTCTCAAGCAAATCAATGACCTACCTTGCCCTAGGTGTGTATCAGACTAAGGTTAGTCGCATGCATGATGATGCAAGCATTCGCATGCTCCTTTACAGCCTGAACAAGGGCCAGCACCTCTCTATCACTCCAGGATTTTGGCATGTTTTTATCTGTAAAAAAAAAAACACAAGAAGGCATATCAGAAGAAATATCTAAATATAATATATATAACGCTCTGTCTATCTTATATCTGTTTCTGTTTCTGTTTGTTAGCGCTCAAAATTATATATCTGTAACAACTAATGAATTCTGAAGTTCCAATGACTGTACTATTTAAAGAATTAAATGTGCCCCCCCCCCAGATCAACAACACACAATAGTAATTAAATATTGATAGGTCCATTTGGATCTGCTGTGGTATCTTCTGAAAACAAAATTGAAGGTATATTATAAATATACTGAGTACATACTGTCATAGGGCAGGGCGAACAGCTCTGCACCATGGACACAGGGGGAACGGCCATGTGCACTAGTCCCTTCACAAAAGAAAGGGTCCTACAACAGCTCAATAAGGTCAGGGTGGACAAGGCATGGGACCTGATGGCATACATCCAGAGTATTAAAGGAGCTAATGCTGCAACTAGCAGAGCTGTTATCACAAGATAGAAGATTGATTAATAAGCTGGGAAGGCTCAGGGTGGGTCAGACATTGGTCAGCTGAGTGACTAACTGGTTAACAGGCAGAAAACAGAGACTGGTAGTGAAGCAGGGATAGAGGTGATATGACTGAAACATTCAAATGGCTTAAGGGCATTAACAAGGTGAAAGACTCTAACACATTTTAATATATAAAAATAGCTGGACAAGAGGACACAGCATGAGATTAGAGTGAGGCCGATTAAGGGGTAATGTGAGGAAGTTCTTTTCACAGAAAGGCAGCTGGATGCATGGAACAGCCTACCTCAGGTAGTGGTGGATATGCATACAGTGCAGGGCTTCAAACAGGCATGGGATAGGCATAAGGGACCAATACGGATGAGTATGAATAGGCCATTGACAGAGCAAAGGCCGATGGCACATTCATAAGGTAGAAAAAGAAATGGGCAGACTGGATGGGCCTTGCTGTCCTTATCTGCCATCAGCTTCTGTATTTCTGTGTTTCTATGTTTCTGTCCTAAACCAGAAGTACAGTAAATCTAGGGTTATCTAACTGGTTGGCTACAGACATGCTACCATACTCTACACTCCAACATTACACAATGAATTGTGCTCAACTGCTCAAAGTCCTATAACCCAGGGAAGACTATAATAGTTCCTGACAGTCAATGTGGTGCCACATGGTTCTGTGGTTTTTCTATCGTCATATCTGTCTCCACCTCAACACACAATTTAACAAATGTCACTAGTAGTGGTGGTGCTCAGTAGTGTTTGTTCTACTGACAAACCCAAAAATATTTTAGACATTACTGTTTTTAATAGAATTGCATCATGCATTGCGTCACACTCTTGTGCCTATGTGAAAGAGGACAACCTGCAAAAAAGCATCCTGGCAAATATTAAATCAAAATAGTTGTTAAATGATTATTCATTGTGTCATCACTGTACTGTCCTGCTGAGCATAAAAATAATACAAAAAACAGCAGTACTTACTTTAGAGTTGTGTATCACACACCAACATATTTGTAGCACTTATATGGTATCTGTTGAAACAAATAGAGATAAGGTATTACAGAACTGTCAATCAAAAAAAAAATCAGTATCTGTGCTGCAAAATACCACCCCACACCTCAAAAAAGAACATGTATTACACCTATAATGCATAACCAATTAAGCAATAATGCATGACAGGGTGTGTGTCATGCTGGGATAACATCACACCTCAGGTGGTTGGGCACGAGGCCGCAGGTCGAGTGCATCCAACAACTGAGGTGTGACGTTATCCCAAACAACACACATCCTGGAGGGCATTATTGCTATTATACAATGGCTCATTGTTATACAGAATAAAAAAATCATTTTAAAGATGTTTTTGTGTGGAAAAATATTTTTATTTTTTAAGAGAAGAGGAAACAGTCTAGGAGGTGTTCAAGCATATCAAGCTCATCTATAGGTTCACAGTGAGGCTGAGACTAGACTCGTGATGTTGTGCTGGGATAACATCACGGAGCCAGCCCAAGACTGACCAATCAGAGTCCAGGAATTTTTCTTGCCATTGTATAATAACAGTTTTCATTAGAGCTCATTCTACTTAAATGAAATCCGCAAAGGTTTAACTGGTTGGTTAATTTCTATTTCTCTCAGAAACAGCATTTGAAAGGCGCAGTCTATTGAGGAAGATGGCAACTGCTCTGGTGGTATCAACTGGTGGCAACCTCTTTTCTCTTCATAACCTCTCCTCTAAAACACTGGAGGAGGTCACCACATTTAAATCTTCAATGGACAATCTTCGGTAACTGGTTGAGTACCTCAAACTTTGGGGGTTTGACAATCAAACAACTCTATGGACACTGGACAGACAGGGTGATGAGAAGGACACTCACATAGCCTGGTTGAGGCAGGAGCTAGCCTTAGTTTGGTCCAAAATTGACAACCTAGGGTGCCGAGGATGTAGGAACAATCTTTGAATTTTTGTGGTGCTGGAATGGGCTGAGGGAAAAGACATTTGTGTTTTTGTACAAGACCTGATGTCAGAGTTACTTGGACTGAGAGGGATGCTCCTTGAGGTTTAGTGGGCTCATAGGACACTGATTCTGAAACCCAAAGCGGTTGAGAAATTCTGACCCCCACTTGCACTGTATTTTTTTCTGAGATATTCTGTTAAAGAAATGCTGGTGTCGATGGCAAAGGAGAAAGGAACTTTTATGTGGTATGGACACCAGGGCCACATTTTCAAAAACTGGCAAAGTGGAGTGCAAAAGATTATGCTGAACTTGCCCATTGTCCACAACCTCAAGGATGCTTTATTCAGCTGGATAGCACACCGGCACTATCTGACTAAACATAGACAAGGCAAGGCAAATTTAATTTGTATTGCACCCTATCCAAAGGCTCAGAGCACTGTACAATAAAAAAAATTCCCAAGATTAAAATCAAATACCTTCAAATAAAACTAAAGGCTTTCTCAAACAAAAATATTTTTAAGGAGGCTTTAAAGGCCTCAACTGAGCTTGTGGCATGTATGTCCAGTGGAAGAGAATTCCACAAAGATGGTGCAGCTGTACTAAAAGCTCTATCACTAGATCTGTTAAACTGAGAGGAGGGTACAACAAGCAAGCCAGCCTCGGTGAAGCATAAGGGGTTAATAGATTAATACGGTACCAGGAGCTCTTTTTTTATGATTTAATATACTTTATTGACTTATCAAATCATACATCGCAAAATAGTGCCAAATACATGTACTGGGTGAGGCAAAACAAAGGAAATCTAAAAATATACTACATCACAGAAAAGTATTTAAGAACCAGGAGCTCTTTAATGTAATCAGGTCCCAAAGCATGTAGAGCCTTGTAAGTTAACAAGCATACCTTTGAGGTGATGTGCAAACTCAGAGGCAGTCAGTGCAAAGCACGCAGAACAGGACTGACATGATCCTGATAGGGGCAGGTCAGTGCAATGCTAAGTTGAGTAGCGCCACCCCTACATGTATTCTGGCAGTGCAGGGAACAGTGCCCCAGACCCGACAGTGCCAGTAGCCCCTGGTGCAATATTCAGACAGCATCAAGCCAATGAGCCCATTGGGCATGCAAGATGTTAAAGGACAATTTGCATACCCATTATGAGCACATTTACATTAGAATTGATGGCAGGTTTGTGCCCCTGTGACAGGCCTCAACCTGACTACAAATGCTCGGTCCCATAAAAGTGGAAATATTCTCTGGTGTCTAGTGGCACCCATCACCTTCTGATACCTGTCTCCAAAACATTCAGGTATTTCCTGGTGTCCAGTGGTCCCTCGCCCTCCAATTGCAATCTCTGTGTGAAGAAAATAATGCCTTGGTGCCTAGTGTCCCCCCACCTTCCGATCGCCAGCCCTGGTAAATTAAAATAAGTCCCTGGTGCCTAGTGATCCCTCCACCCTCTGATCACTGACCCTGGTTGATTAAAATAAGGCCCTGGTGCCTAGTGGTACCCCACCCTCTGATTGCCAGCCCCCAGTGAAGACAATAATGCCCTGGTACCTAGTGTTCCCTCTGCCCTCTGATCACTGGCCCTAGTAGATTAAAATAACTCCCTGGTGCCTAGTGGCCCCCCCTCGCTCTCTGATCACCAGCCCTGTGTGAAGAAAATAATGCTCTGGTGCCTACTGGTTCCTCCACCCTCTGATTGCTGGCCCTGGCAGAATAAAGTAAGTCCCTTGTGTCCAGTGGTTCCCCCTGCCCTCCAGTCAGTGGCACAGTATCATATTTTGACTACTGTAACTCCCTTTATCTAGGGCTTCCTGGGGTTGATATCTGCCACTTGCAGCTAGTGCAGAATGCTGTGACCTGGTTTTTGACAGGTACTTCTTGTGCCATTCATATTTCCCCGGTTTTGTGCGATCTGCACTGGCTGCCAATACAGTAGTGGATCACCTTTAAAGTGGGTCTTTTGAATTACAAAGCCCTACACGGACTAGGCCTGGACTACTTGAAAGAGCTTCTGGTACCTTACTACCCTATGCAATCGCTCCACTCGGCAGATGAGGGATTGATAGAGATTCCAAGGGTTTCTTTAAAATCTTCTGGGGCCCATGCTTTTATGTACATGGCCCCTGCCCTCTGGAATACTCTACCCCATCTGTTTTGGCAGTGTGTGTCCATGGAGGAATTTAAAAAGGCTTTAAAGACTTATTTATGGTCAAAGATTTATTCTTGATAATGATAGTCTACTGCATTTTATGAACTCAGCAGTTTTAAATTTATGTTATTATTGTAAGGCGCCTTGATTTTAAGAAAGACGCAGTATAAATAAAGAATGATTGATGATTGATATCATATATTTCCTTGTGTCTAGTGGCATCCAACCCACTGATCCCTGTCGCCGTACTATCATAATCTTTCCCTGACATCTGGTTGCCCCCACATACCCCAGACTTTGACCAACCCACCCTGCCACCCCCTTCACCTTACCAATGTCACTGGTGCCACAGGAGCCCGCACAGCGACCTGCACAGCCCTCCTCTCACCACCTTGGTCACTACTGTATGCAATGACAGGGAATGTGCATGCCCTGTACTGTAAAGGGAGAATGTGTATTGTCTACTTTAAACATTAATTATACAATTTGCTGACTGCCTTCACAGACAGTTGAATTATACTTCTGTATTTACCCTGTGACACACTTTTACCTTTTGTGTTTATCTTAATACATACATAATTGTTTTATAAATAATGTTACAGTGATATATGAAAGTGTTATGTGAAACATATTAACTCCCAAGAACATATACTGTGTATCTCCTTTCTTATGCTGACATGGCTCTATTCTAATTATTGAATCTGATAACCTGGCACTTTAATTAGCCAGTCAACTTGTAAGTAAGTACTTCATTCATCTTTATTTGATTAACACAAAAAAAAATAAAAAAAATAAATTTCTCTGGGAATCCACTGAAAAGCTGCATTGAACCACCAACTAGATACCCGCTGTGCCAACTTATTTTACCATGTTTCAGCTTGTTTCTAACTTGTATTTATAGTATAAAATTATTTGAGAATCGTGAATAATAAACAATACCATATCCAGAAAAAATGGCAGCCCATCAGAAGTCTGCAACATGTTTTGGCAGCAGTTCTGCCCCTCCGCTTTTGTGTATATAGAGAGAAGGTGGAGGTGGCACAGATTGGCTCTCTGCCAGCAGTAGCAGTTAGTGATGCAGTTACTCTGGTTGCCATTCCACCCCTCCCACCCTCCAGGAGAGCGAGTTATGACATCACCACTGGGAAAGTTTTAGGTAACAAATATTGTCAGGCAGTGACAGACCTACAGATGTTTGCATCTCTCCAAGGGTAATTGGAATAAAACACTGTCAGTATTCTCAGACTGATTTTATGAGTTGTCTGATTTCCCCGTATATCAAATGCAAGTTTATGGGAATGATTTCCTTGTAGATGGCTCCATTTCACCATTAACTACAGGAATTTCTAAAGCTGGGTACCCTCCTAGTTGTGTTAATTAAGCAATAATGACTGACAAGCAGGTCATTTCTGAGAGATTACTGACTGGGGTGGGATGGGTCGTATCAATCAATCAATCAATGTTTATTGGAAGGCAACTTGAGAGCAAGAGCTCTCTGTTAGAATTGAGTCCAGTACACAAAGACATGAAGAGCATAAAACACTTTGTAATACATACAGTTGCATCGCATAATTACAAATGTATAATAACTGGCCAGCAATTTTTTCTGTAGGCTGGACCGCCAGGGATATAAACATAATGAAAGCCCTCAATCGGGCTGTTGGATCAGGTCCACTGGACCACCAGCGAGTTTAATTCATTGAATGCCTGCGATTGGGCGTTGGGGCTTGTTGACCGCTGCGGGGCAGAGGGCGTCAGTCCCCAATAGCTGCAACCTGGCAGGGCGCCAGGCGCAAGTCACCAGGGATCGAAGCACCTGCATGCAAATGGGGCCATAATGACATGCAAATGGCCCCATTTGTACCTTGCATGCATTATGGCCCCATTTCGATATGCACCGCTGAATATCACGGTTGCTGCACCTAGTGCAATAGCACTTGTGCTGGCGCATCCCCCTGCTCCTCTCTGGCCACTTGCACTGGCGCAGTGCTACTGTGCCATGTGCAATGCGGGTGGCCACAGTGCCACATTCAACGGTGCTGTGCCATGGCGCAGCACCATTGAATATCACCCTGTCACCGCCCTGGCTGATCCCAGTTGTGCTGTGCCCAGGCTTGTGCCACAGCCTGGCGCAGTCTGAATATCCCACCCATAGTGTTCTCCTGGTTGCATAACCTTTGCATTTTGTTTTATATCAAGCCCACTGTATCCCTGTTACTGTATCTCCGACTCTAAGTATCTCTAATGTAGCTGGTAGTCACCCGTATTTGAATAGTTACTAACTGTACAGTGTATCTCTGATGTTCCTACCTATGTAACCTCATTATTTTGTTCTGTCACCACTATCCCCAGAACCTTGCCAATAAATATACTGACAAAATAATGTGTGGTTGCTCAGTCTTGGCAATAATTTTACTGTTTTTTCATAGTTATGATAATTCACAATACACGGTACATCTCCATCTTTCCAAGTGTAGTCCTTTTATCATTATATTTACATTATGTGCATACATTATCTCCTTCACAATCTTGTTAGCCTTATAATTACTAAAAGATCTCTTCTTCTCTTCTGCCCCCAGACATACATCATGGGGGGGCCTGACCTCTTTCTCTTATGTCCTGAACGAGGGGCACGAGTGTACACACCATGCCCCTGTCTCTTATTTGTCAAACCTGTGTCCTTTTTTTATTTTCTTTCCTTCTCCCCCTTTTCTTGTCTTCCTTCGCCCTTCCCCCCTTTCTGCCATCCACCTTCAGCAGTGACCCTGCAGCCTGCCACTATGTTCCACCTATCACAGTGGTGCACTGTGCTCCACCTACCATGTGCCCATCTGCAATATCTTCTATGTGGGAGGGTGAGAAAATCTCTTTGGAGTAAGTTTGTGAGCTCTCCACTGCTGTGCAGCCCCTTTTAGCTGCCCCTTTTGCCTTGCCCCCAGGCTCACCCTAGCCATCAACTTGTTGCCACCTCATTGCTTCCTTGCCTCTTGCCATGCCCCCTTTGTGACCTCACTTGGACCTCCCCTCTCTTTGTGACTCCTGCCTCCAGCTCCGCCCCCTCCCCCCCCGAGCTTGCCACTTTCTTGGCATGGGCCGTGGGACAACGGGGCCTGCCCCTTTTAATTGGGCAACCCTCTTTGTCCCCAGAACCCCGCCAATAAATACATTGACAAAATAATGTGTGGTTGCTTAGTCTAGGCAATAATTTTACTGTTTTGTCATAGTTATGATAATGCACAATAATACTTTCACAACGGTACATCTCTTTCTTTCCATGTGTAGTCTCTTTATCATCATATTTACAATGCATTATATTTACATTTTGTGCATACATTATCTCCTTCACAATCTCGTTGGACTCATAATTACTAAAAGATCTCTTCTGCCCCCAGACATTCATCATGGGGGGGGGCCCGGCCTCTTTCTCTTATGTCCTGAACGAGGGGCACAAGCGTACACACCGTGCCCCTGTCTCTTATTTGTCAAACCTGTGTCCTTTTTTTATTTTCTTTCCTTCCCCATTCTTGTCTTCCTTCCCCCTTTTTCCATTAGTCCACCTCCAGCTTGCGATGGACGGTGCACTTCCCCCCTTCTCCCCTTTCCCCTTCACCGCAACTTATTTCTGCTCTAGCCATGCGACAATGGCATTTGCAATTTCAGTGTTGAACATAGCCAGGCCAAGGTCAGATAAATGTACCCCATCCCCGCTGTAATGCTCGTCTACCCACTCCAGGATCCCATGGTGAATGATGAATCCCCCTACACCCTGGAAAACTCGCCCCACTCACACATTCATGCTCTTTCTGGCCCTGTCCATTCCTTTATGGCTCTCTGCCTGCCTCCACACCCTCTGAGGTGTGATGTCTGACCATGCCAAAGTAACCTCTGGCCACCATTCCTTTATTATTTTTACATCATGCTTTATCTGATAAAAAATGTCCAGCCAGGGCCTTATTCCCAGGTCCTTTCTGCCAAGGTGCACTATGATCAGGTCCTGCCGCCTATGATCCCTCCTGATTTCCTTGAGTTCTGGCAGTAGCTGTGACCATTTCATGCCCCGCTGACCTTTCCACACCAGTCATATTGTGTCAATGTCCAGATACAGCTGCTTTCCCCCTTGTCTCCTGGCCACCCACTTCTCTGCCCAATGAACAAACGAATGCCCACAGATCCACGCCTCAAGCCTCTTGGTCACACCTGAATATTCAAAGCACAAAGAATAAGTATCCCGTCTCTGCCCTCCTCATCCCCCCATCCCCCCATCTTCTTCTTGTACCTGCTGTGGGAGAGAAAACAAATATCATTATTGTTGCATCTTCCGTATGTTTGTTTTATAACATCCCGAAGCCCATCTTCCCCTTTCTTTGATCTCCTCGGGCCCCCTACCCTGTGCTGCCATCACTGATGCAGCCCCAATCCTGAACAAGTGAGAGGAATACACTTTTGCTGGTTCCCCCACAAATCTGAGTACCTTGTTCAGTATAGCAGCTACCTGGTACCCTGAGACTAGGCTGCCGTCACCATGTATAAACATCATTCCATTCCACTGGTTTGGGTGATCTGCCACGTACACATGCAGTGCCGCTACCAGACAAATGGCTTCGTTTGGGTGTTTCCTCAACCAAACCTTCCTCCCATGCCCTTGCTGATCAGTTTGGACTGCCTTAATAGTACTGTCATGGCCTCAGCCTTCCGTTCGATGTCCTCCCATCACAGCCCCCCCCTTCTGCCCTTCTGCTGCTGTGGCCCACTATCTCGCTCAGTCGAAAGGCCCCACTATACATGATGGTGTACAGTGCCCGAAATAACACCACTTCCCTTGGGGAACTGCAGATATGCTGCAAGCCCTTTGTCAACCTTATCATCAGCCCCTCGGATATCAGCTTTCTGCTATCCTGTCTCTTACCTGTTCCCCTCACCAAGCCCTCATCATCCTGTGGATCAGGTTGGTTTTTGTAGGGTCCTCCCAGCCCCTCAATGTACATATCTGACCTATTGCTGCCAAATGGACCCCCATGGTCAAATGTGCAATGTTCTGCTTCCAACCCAAAACTATAAATTGTGCTACCTGCTCCCCCATTACTGGCCCACTTACCTGTCCGCAGTACTGCTCCCAGAATCTCTGAAACACCCTCCAAGAGATTTTATAAGATCTCAGGATCCGGGGGGCCCAGGAGTTGCAGAACAATACTTTAGCTCCCCCAATCCAGTCACCCATATGTATGGCAGAACGGTGGTTTGCTTGTCCTCTGCTCCGGGTGCAATGGTCCTGAATTTGTCCATCTGCTATAGGGAGAGGCAATCGGCTATCACATTGTCAATGCCATAAATGTGCTTAGCCCTGAAGGACATGTTCAGGGTCAAGCCCAACAACACCATCCTGCACAGTTCTCTCATTACTCTCTCTGACTTCATCCCCCTCTTGTTCAGTATTTCCACTACTGCCTTATTGTCACTCCAGAATGTGATCTGCTTGTTCCTGAGTCCCCTCCCCATACTATCATGTCCACCCATATGGGGAATGGTTCCAAAAAGGTGATGTCTTTCATCACTCCTTCCCTGGCCCAGACCTCAGGCCATGGATCTGTGAACCATTGCCCTTGAAAGTACCCTCCCATGCCTATACCCTGCAAGGCATCTGTATATAGCTGTAGGTCCTTGTTGTAAAGCCATTCATCCTGCCAGAATGTGTGCCCATTATACTCTTGCAGAAAATGCTCCCAAGCTGCCATATCTTCTCCGGTCCTCTTATTGAGGTCTACCCAGTGATGAGGATGTGTGGTCCCCCATGTTGCCCAAGCTAGACACCACGTAAATGTGTGCCCTGGTATGATATCCCGACACGCAAAGTTTAAGTGACCCAGCAGCCGCTGTGCCTTTTGCAGCTGCACCCTCCTGCATCCCCCTACTGTCTTCAACAGTTCCTTAAGTTTCTTAACCTTCTGGTCAGGCAACTGGAACAGCTCCCGTGCCATGTCCAGCTCAAGCCCCAGGAACTCTATTGTCCGACTTGGTCCCTCGATCTTGTCTTCCGCCAATGGGACCCCCACCTCCTGGCATAGCACCTGAAAATCTCTAAGTGTGTTCTGGGTCTCTACCCTCCCTTCCCCGATGTACAGGAAGTCATCCAGGCAGTGTACTACTGTCTGGTAACCGAAACGGGTCTGGATAGCCCATTGCAGCCAGGTACTAAACATCTCAAATGTAGTACATGCTAGTGAACACCCCATAGGCATGGCTTTATCAAAATAATACATCCCTTCCACTTGAAAACCCAGTAAGTCCCAGTCCTCTGGCCTAACAGGTAGTAGGCGGAAAGCTGACTCTATGTCCGTTTTTGCCAGCCATGCCTCTTGTTTTGACCTAATCATCCACACTGCATCCTCCAGAGTGGCGTAGGTGCCCTGCTGTCCTCCTCCCCAATAGCATAATTGACTGAATCCCCTTCTGGGTAGGATAGGTGATCTATTACCTGGTACTCACCCTCCTGCTTCATGAGGACTAGTCCCAATGGGGAGACCCTCAGGTTCGGCAGTGGGGGGTTGTGAATGGACCTTCGACCCTCCCCACCCTCACTTCTTTCTGAATTTTTTGTGTCAAAATTTCCTCCTTCCCGTGTATGGATTTGAGGTTCTTTGCTGCCATCTGCTTCCTGCACCCCATGAACTGTAAGCTAAAACCCGATCAAAAACCTGCCCGCAATTTCTCAGCCACCTCTTTGTCTGGGTATCCTCCCAGCCCCCTGTCCATCCCTGTTAAGTGTATGGGTGTCCGAGCCAGCCGGAAACCCCTTTTTTGCCACCCTTCATGCATCCTGGCGTCAGAGTTGATTGGCCTGTCCCCTTCCCCCTGCTCCCTTCCCCTTGCTCCTTCTCCCCCATTGTTGCCCCTGAAAGGAGTTCTGGCCACTCTGAAAGGGTGACTGATATGCGTTGTCCTGGCTGCTCACCCCTTTATGCCAGCTGTATCTACACTTGGATGCTGGATGGTGCCTTCCGCATTTGGAGCAGACATGCCAGAACCGGCAGTTCGACCATGAGCAGGAGGCCCTGTTGTATCCCCAACATGCCTTAGTTGCCATCCCCCCCATCTCTTCACTTCCATTTCCTTGTCTAAGGGGCATGTATAACTTTCCAACCACAAATCTATTTGCCTTGCGTCCCACTGTACATCCCCAAAATGAGCCATTCTCTTCCTAAATTTCTCATCGTAACGTAGCCAACTATGCCCCCTCCTTTTATACACATTTTTTATTATGAGGGAGTAGGTTAAGAGCAGGGTAGCTAGCTCTGGCTACTTCTCAATCACAATGGCCGTAAAATAAGTGAAACCCCTGGACCAATCATCCCCGGTTTTTCCCCCTTCCATGCTTCATCCTCCTCTTCCTTTCTTATCAGCACCACTGCTGCTGCCATGTCCTTCTTCTTGAAACTATCCTTTTCTTCGTATTTCTCCATACTGTCTACATTTGCTAATGCGAAAATATCTACATATTTCCCTTTCCATATCTTCTCCTTTATGGCTGTGGAGACGTGGTCTGCTAGATGCACCCTAGGTGCCCCCAGTTCCCTTCTTACCCCCTGGTTTCCCACTGTAACTGCCCCCCCTTTGTCCTCCCCACCTCCCTTCAACTCTCCTAATGCCTTCTCTAGCTGTCCTGTTCAATTCTCCCCCATGCCTTTCAACATTTGCTCTATATATTCTTTCATGCTGCTCTCCATAGTCACCCCTTGATTACCTGTTATGGGTGTCTGTGGGGCTCCAGGCACCGCTGTGGGTAGTCCTGGTGCACTGGGAAGAACCACCTGTGGCAAAGATGGAATCGGGACCGGTTCTGGCAGGGTAGGCTGGAGTCTCGGTGCCTCAGGTTCTGGTACTACCCTTGGGTCTGGGATGCGGTCCGGGCTCAGCTCGGGGAAAGGATTTTTGTTTGTTTGTTTATGTTTTTTAACCAGAAGAGACACACTAAGCTGAAACTTGTTTACAGGTGTGACCTGGGAGCACAAAGAAGTTAAGTGACTTGCTCAGGGTCACACAGTATGCAATGGGGGCTGTGGGATTCAAACCCAGGTCTCCAGGTTTGCAGCTCAGAGCCTTAAACCACTGCGCAATACTGCCTCCTTTATTCGGATTATTCTGAGTTGGACAAATAGGGGTCCTTGGTTCGGATTCCGGTACTACTACCCTGGGTTCTGGTACACTGCTCCCTATTGGCACCCTCTTGTTCATCTCCTTACCCTTCCCCATCTTCCCCTTCCACTTTGTACCCTTCTCCCGTCCGTCTGGCTCCGCCACATCCAGCAACCAATTCACCTCTTCCACAAGGTCCATTACTGCTTTGTAGCATTCCTCCTTGCTGGGCTTTGCTTTCTTTGGTGCCATCCTCACTCTGTATCTATAATGAACATAACATATAAGTCAGCACCACTCACCCTTTTACATATCCAAAAATGACCTATATATATTTTTTTTTGCATCCACTCTACTCTTTTCCCTAGGGAAAATTAGTTCTACCCTAGCTACCCGCTGATCCAAAACTCTTTTTTTTTTTGATGGACCTGGTTGACCCAGGGCATTGCTGCCCCACTAATGTTCATCATAGACCTGCTGTCCCTCACCCTCACTCAGTCGTCACCCTCCCTTTCACTTGTTCTCCCTCTCCCTTCCTTTCATTGTCTTTTATGCTACCTAGTCTCCTTCCCTAGGCACCACTGCCTGTTACCAGCTATGACCTGGGAGCACTGGGGGCAGCATGATTTGGGCCTCCACCACTGGCTATCTTGTTTGGCCCTGCCCTGGGCCATTCCTGAGAGCCCCATAATGTTTAAGGCTTTAGCCTCTGTTCATTTAGTCAGGTCTGCTCCCCCCCACTTTGCCTCGCTTGGGGCTCCAATAAACAATAGGGCTTCACTCCTGCCCTTGTTGTGCCTGCTTCCCCTGGCCTCACCTTTTAATCCAGCACCACTGCACTGCAATTTGCAACAGAACGAAAAACCACTTTGTTTGGTAATCTGCCTGTGTGTTGCAATAATTCCACTTGATTTTTTCTTTATAGTTCTCCAGCCTTCATTGAAATTTTATTTACTGAATGCCTTTCCTTGCTTCTTTGGTCCCTACACGTCCACAGCTGGAATCCCTTCTGACCCACGTGGTGGTGATGTCACACGCCATCACCACGCGGTCAGCCCTCAAGATTCCTTCCATTTCATCACTTTCTTTCCCTGCCTCATTTCCTGGAAAATACTGCCAATGTTTGCACTGCAAACCAGCGAAATGCCCCATATCCCCATGCATTGCCTGTGTGTTGCCTGCTTGCCTCCTTAATTGTCCCCTGATGGAGCTCCCCTCGACCCACGTGGCGGTGATGTCACATGCCACTGCCAGGCGGTCGGCCCTCACCATCCCATTCCTTCTCTTGCCTCATTAACAGGGCAGCTTAACCAAAACCACAATGCCACTATGCAGCATAAAAGGAGGGGCTGTTCATATCATTGTTGTGCAGGCTTCAGGAAAAGCTTGGCGCCTCCTGCACCGAAAACATCGTGCTCTTGTCGCATTGCTTGCTGCGATTTCCCTCAACTGCTCCTCTTTCCCCAGGCCAAAACAATGGCAAGGAGAAACAACCGCTGGCCAAACACCACTAACTCTGCTGTAGCACCATACGGGAGGGACTGTCCTTTCCACGGTTGGCACCAAACCACTTGACTAGGATGATCCCACTACAGCCATTGGCCCTTCAGCAAGTGCTCTAGCAATCTCTTGGCAGAAAACCAGTAAAGGCAAACCTCACGCTTATGGTTCCCAGCTTCTGTTCAGCCTGCTTCCCCCCCCTTCAAAGCTTGCACTTGCACTGCTCGCTAGCACCTGCACTGTACATTCCCCTTTTACCTGAGGCATGCCTGTTACTCTCTTTCCATCTTCATGCAGTTCTCATGCTGCAGCCACTTAACTAAGCACCCTACCTGCAAATCGTTATTCAATGCCTACTCACTGTGTTGTCTCGTACTCAAAACGTCTTCTTCTCTTTTTCTTTTTTTTTTGTTAAAATTTATTTTTACCTGTATTTCAGCTAATTAACTCATAAAAACCTAACATAGGCCCACTGGCTCTATTTATTGCCATGACTGATGTGTTTCCAAAGAAAAATCACTTTGGAGCAAGTTTGTGAGCTCTCCACTGCTGTGCAGCCCCTTTTAGCTGCCCCTTTTGCCTTGTCCTCAGGCTCACCCTAGCCATCCACTTGTTGCTACCTCATTGCTTCCTTGCCTCTTGCCTCACCCCCTTTGTGACCTCACTCGGCCCTCCCCTCTGCTTGTGACTCTTGCCTCCAGCCCCCCCAAACTTGCCACTTTCTTGGCATAGGCCATGGAACAATGGGGCCTGCCCCTTTTAATTGGGCAACCCTCTTTATTACTGTAACTTTTGTTGTATTGCATGTATGTTATATGACATGGAACCTTTGAAAAAGAGCATTTGCTCAAAGGTAATTTCTGAATAATGAAATAAATAAATAAATAGTATTCCCTGTCAGCAAGATTGTAGGACCTGTTTCTCCTAAGTTTTGAAGATTAAGTGCAATAGTTGTTTGAAGTAAAACAGGCAGCACCATTCAAAAAAACATTGCCATAAAAACTATATGTGTTTCAGGTTTTGTAACAAAGTCGACAAAATTGTATTTTATAATGTCTTTTGGTGTGGTGCATTTCTCAAGGGTTGCTGGATGCTGAGTCAGCATGCCTCCAGGCTGCTGAAGTCATTTGGAATTTACTTTATTTAAATTCTTTGGATACAACCTTTGAGCATGGTCCTTTTTTTACAAAGGTTCCATGTCAAGGAAGCAAGACATAATACAGAACACAGAAAATATATAAGAAGATAACAAAAAAATCAGAGGATACCTGAAACAAGCTCAGAGGAACAATATAACAACAAGTATGCAACTAGTTCATTCAATTGGTCAAAATAAGGGACTGTGGATTGTTGCAGTGCAACCCAGCATGAGGGTCTTGTCCAACAGAGTACTAGTGAAGAAGGGGAAGACAGAGAGGAGAGGAGAGGAGAGGAGAGGAGAGGAAACAAGAAGGCAAAAGTGAGGTTTATTGACTGAGATTGTAGCTGGTAGTAGTAGGGAAAGACTGAATGGACAAAAACAGCAAGATATGCAGAGCAGGAGAGCCAGGGAGAGTAGAGGGCAGGGACCAAGGGGTAAAAAAGGAAAGTGTGCAGGGGCAGAGGGGGTGTAGTTAGGGCAGGAGGGGGAATGAGTGCATAATAGGGTTAACAGAGTCCAGAGAGGGGGAGAGGAGTAGGTAGGGGTACACATGCAAGGATAAGTTAGGTGAGGGAAGGAAGAGTATAAAAGAGGGAGTATAGGAACAGGTATTGCCAAAAAAGAACAAAGGGGAGACAGAGGAGTACTGGGGGGGGGGCCGGTACATTATGGGCAAGCATATACACCATTAGAGATGAGGTTCTGTTTAAGTTCAGTCTTGAAAGCCCATATATTAGCAATACCAAAAGTAGCAGGAGGAATCTTGTTCAACCAAAGAGGGGCCCTATATGCAAAGGAACATTGGCCAAGTACAGTTCTCCGAAAGGGAATGCTGAGTGTATTCTGAGCTTTGCCTCTAGTGTCATAATGCAGGTGAGCTGGTATGAGAAGTTTGGAGATGCTAAGAGGGGTTAGTCCGAACATGGCTTTTTTCCCCCCAAGGAGGCAGGTTTGAAACTTTATCCTGTTGTTCAGGGTTAGCCAGTTAGTCTGTGCTACTCTACTGTGCCTGTTAGTAAGTTGTATTGCTGCTAGTATTGTAATGTTGGTAACTTCACTGATGTTTGTCAGTGTCTACTTTACAATATGTTTTAATAGGGGCCTTATATGTGTGAATTCCTACTAAGGGTGGAAGTGTTGGCTGTGGTAAAATGATCATTTTAATTTAGAGTAGAACATAGATGAGCCTGAATGTAGTTCAAAACAACCTGACAGGGAGAACACATTGTGCTGGTTAAATTAAAAACACCTAGTAAGTTTTCAAAACAGCATTACCTTTTCCATCCCCATTGACAAGGAGATGGAATAATTGTTTTAAAGTGCCATTCTTAGAAATCACCTCAGTTGAATGATAGGTGTGAATGATCTCAGCCTTTCTCCACATCAACAACGTATTCAGTGTGCAAACCTCACAACAGTGTGCTATGACACAGCATCCAGCAACCGTGGAAAAAAAGGACCACAACAAAAAGGCACATAAACAAAATATTGTCAACTTTGTTGCAAAACCTGAAACACACCCAGTTTTTACAGCAGTGTTTACTGACTGGTGCTGCCTGTTTTAGTTGTGAAAACCATTGCACGTGATCTTTACAACTTTGAAGAAACAGGTCCTATAAGCTTGCTGACAGGGAGTACTAGACTGTGAAGTCCTGAGATGATATCATCAGCAGCTGTTCACTGGAACAGGCTTTTTTGAACAGGCAGTGAATTCAGGGTCACAAAATAGCTTATAACTTTAAAATGAAGTAATGTAGAAATCTAGTTTTTGGTATGAGATTTACTGGGGGGGGGGGATGCCGATTCTAATTCTGCAATGTAGCATTTTTGGCCAGATGATGTCAGTTGCTCTTTAATAGGAGATATTTTAGCATGTTCCAGGGATTAGAACTGAATATGTCAAACGCATTTTGCTCCTCTTTGAACTTGTTGATGTGGATGCCCCCTAGATCTTTAGTAGGAGCATGCATGCATAATTCTGTCTGGTGAAAATCAGCCTTCCAGACCAGTGTTTCAGGGCTCCCCAATCTATGAGGATTCCTGTATTTTACAGGGAAATGGAGCCATCTACAGGGAAACTGTTTCTATAGATTTGCATTGGTTATAAAGGGAAACAGAGCAATTTGGTAATATAATGTAATCTGTATGAAAATTAAAATTAATCCAGAGTTACAGGGATAATGCCAAACCAATTTGGGAGCACTGGTATTTTTTGTTTAATTATCTGACCTTTAATTTGAATGTGTTACTGGTTTGATCTTGTCTGTGAGGGGGAACTTAAGTGCAGTATGCTGATGTTTTTCTTAATAATTAATCCAACCTTTTATCTTTATGCCCCTGAGTGTATGCATTTGGCTTGTCTAGTCTCAGAACTTTCAACTTCTCTTACATAGAAACATAGGATTTGATAGCAGATAAGTACTGTTTAGCTCACCTAGTTTGCCCATTTTCCTACCTACTGTTACACCATAGACCCTCCTTGATCTCCAGCTTTACCCACCCCCCCTTCTCTACCACTAAGGGTTCCGTATGCCTATCCCATGCATTCTTGAATACTGTTACCATTCTTGCCCCTACAACCTCCACTTGGAGGCTGTTCCAGGCATCCACCACTCTTTCTGTGAAGAAGTACTTCCTTGCATCTCTCCTGAGTCTACCCCTGTCCAGCTTCATAACATGTCCACTTGTTCTTGAGCATCTTTTTCCTGAAAAATGCTTCCCTCTTGTACCTTATTTTTGCCTGTGAGTTATTTGAAGGTCTCTATCATATCCCCCTCTCCCTCCTTTCCTCCAGGGTATACATTTTGAGGTCTTTTAGTCTTCCATTATAGGCCTTTAGATGCAGACCCTGCACCATTTTAATTGCCCTCCTCTGGATCACCTCTACTCTGATTATGTCCTTCTGAGGATGTGTTCTCCAGAACTGGACACGGTACTCTAGGTGTGGTCTAACCAGTGATCCATACAGGGGTAACACAACCTCTCTCTTTCTGCTGGTATTACCTCTCTCTATGCAACTTAGCATCCCACTGGCTTTTCCCACTGATTTGTCACACCATCTAGTCACCTTTAGATCATCAGATATGATTACCCCAAGGTTTATTTCCTGTTTGGTGGTTGCTAATACTAAACACCAGCTGGCCCAGTGGCGCTGAGGGTTGAGGCGTTGAATGCCATACCTCATGCCACGCCAGCGACCCGGGTTCGGGAATAAGCCGGGAGTCACCGGGGGTCATGGGGGGGAAGAGATCGAGCATCCGGAGGACTGCTCTCTCTTCCCGGGGAAGGTGGGAGTGTTGCTCGCTCTCCAAGCGACCTCTAGTGGTGGGCAGGGGTGCACCAAATGGGCAAGCACGGTGAACGCTAGGGGTGGGCGGAGTTTCACAGCATTACATTGCCTTGTTAGCCATGCTCTGGAGGGATGGGAAGGGAGAAAAAGTACAAAAAAATTCCCGGCTCCCGAGAAGATGACAAGGGCTCCTGTGATCTCCCTCTCATCCCCAATACAGGACCATGCCACGTCGGGGATCCAGGCTGATCTCTCGGAGGGATGGACCCTCTAACTTAAGTAAAGAGCCACCTAGGGTGAGCGGGCCCTGTTCCGGGGCGTGATCTGGAACACTGGGAAGTTCCTCTGGGGGGGGGTGAACCAATGGTGGCTGGTCACTGTGGGAGAAGTAGGGGTAGGATCATACGGGCACCTCCAAAGGATGCCTCGTAGGAGTACCGGTGTATAAATAAAGTAAAAAAAATATATACTACACACCACATTTTGTATTCTGCCCTTAGGTTAGCTGCCATACCCTTGACCAGTCCTTTAGCTTTCTTATATCTCAAATTATTTTTTCCACCCCCATGACTGTCTACCCTATTACAGATTTTAGTGTCATCATTAAAAAGGCATACCTTTCCTTCTAGCCCCTCTGCAATGATTCCAATTTAAGACATTAAAGAGGACCTGTCCCAGTACTGATCCCTGTAGCATTCTTCTGGTCACCCTCCCTTCCTCGGAGTGAACTCCATTTATCACCACCCTCTGTCTCCCGGCCCCTAACCAAATCCTTACCCAGTTTACCACCTTAGGCTGCCAAGCTTGTTTACGAGTCTCCAGTGTGGAATGGTGTCGAAGGCCTTACTGAAATCTAGATAGGCCATTTGCACTGCTCCACCTTGATCTAATTTCCTGGTCACCCAGTTAAAGAAATCTACCAGATTTGTTTGACATGACCTCCCCCCAGTGAATCCTCACTGCCTTGAATCTTGTAAACCATTTGATTTAAGATATTCCACAATCCTTTCCTTCAGTAGTGATTCCATTAATTTCCACACCACAGAAGTCAGGCTGACTATTCTATAATTGCTAGCCTCCTCCCTGCTACCACGTTTGTGAAGTGGGACTACATCTGCCCTTCTGTAGTCCTCCAGAACCACTCCCGTCTCCAGTGAGAGGTTGAACAGGACTGTCTGACCTCCCTCAGTATCCTTGGATGTACCCCATCTGACCCCATTCCTTTGTCCAGTTTTAGATTTGTGACTCCTTTCAGGACTGTCTCCTCTGTAAATGGACTAGTGTTCACCTCCCTTCCTTCAATGCTTCTGGCACTTATCTATGCTCCCTTGCCTTCCTCTTCCTCCGTGAATACTGAACAAAAGTATTTGTCCCGGATGTTCACTCTTTTCTGGTCCCCCTCCTCTTTTACATTTCATTTGGACCACAGATCTTGGCACTGAACCCTGGCTGGATAATGTGTGATGTGTAAGTACTGTATAACTCTCCCAACAGGGTAAGACATGTCAGCTGAAACAGAGACAAGCCTTTGCAAGGACAAGAGAGGGAGGAACACAGTCAGAAGAAAGGCCACCAGTAAGTCAAATGATTTGGGACTGCAAGTTTGGCATGAAATAACAGAAGATTTGACTGCAAAGGTGGGGGAACTATACAGCATTTATCCAGTCTAACTCAAATGCAGTTCTGCTTCTTCTATTATTAATTGTACTGTTTATCATTTGGGAAGGGCAAATCTGAAGGTAAGGCACTGTGGTAATGATTAGCAAATGAGTCTGAGGCAGGATTCCTTCTAGGCCACATTGTACCTTTGGCACACTGCCATTTTGTCCAAGCCTATGCCTAGACACTGTGCTGTGGTGGAGGGAGGCAGGATGCAAGCACTCCATCCAGATGTTTACCCCATTTTCAGTGAGAGTTTGTCCTGTTGGTGCTGCTCAAGTGAAGTTATGTTGCATCCTCTTGTTCTGATGAGGTGTGAGAGAGAGAGAGAGAGAGAGAGAGAGAGAGAGAGAGAGAGAGAGAGAAAGCTTTCGTTATAAATATACATGCTGCTGAACAAGTCCAAGGAAATATATTTTTTTCCTGCGCAATATTTCATTTTATTTATTTATTTTACAGCAGAGGTGTGGTTAAGATTGTACTGCATGCATTACAGAAGTTGGGTAAACACTAGCCATTAACATCCATTGCTAAACAAATGAGAATGTTGTTTACCTATTAATAACCCTAGCCTTCTCACAGGTCTCAACTTCTGTCTGCTGCTGCACAAGGAAAACTGAGAGGGTACAAGGCAAATATAACATTTCACTTTACAGGTACATTTTTTATCATGGTTATGTGGCAATACAGCTCTATCTGGTTAAGTTGTAGCCAAAGATTTCCAGATATAATCAATGGAATTAAATGTGGGCCTAAATCTGGATTTTACTGATGTGATTCCTATTATAATGTTACAGTTATTCACTGGAGGGATGAAAAAAATAAGTATTTCAAATGTGTAAGAGGGCACAGGGGAACCTCTAACTGCATCCTGGAGTCCTGACCTCCTCTCACCCTGTATCACACAAAAAAATAACTTTGACTTGGCACACTGCTATGCTAGTGCTGAGTTGCAATTACAGATAGCGCCCCCAAAAGAAAAGAGAAAATAAATTACAGTTGGGTGCTAAGGTAATTGTAATAACAATATAACCCTGTCCAATATAATATAGTGTCAGTCATGAAAGGGAAGAACGTGTCCAGTATTGGCAGTAAATTCACATTTCATTCATTACTTTACGTTTGCAATGCCAATCAACAGCTGGTGTTTAATTAAGTTTTTAATCATGACCTGTAGCTATGATCTTATTACTGTATTACAAACTCTCAACGATCCTCTTCCAAAGTCTGTTGCACCTAAATGAGGCTATCTGGCTGTGGTATATTTTTTGGGACATTTGTAAGAAAAACATTTAGTAGAACCACAGTTGGCTGCTGCACCTAAGGTTGCAACAAATTAGACACATCATGCACCTTTATGGTTCTGAGTGATTCTAAATTGTTAAGACAGTCCTTGTCAGGTATGTACAATTCAATCAGGCTTTTACAAGATGCTGCAATACAAAGCCACATAATATGTTTTTTTGTCCTATATGAATTATAGACCTTGCATATCACATAATTCAACTGTCTCCATTTCTGACAGGACAGACCTTTATACACCAACTGGAAACATATCACTCTGCACAGTTAACCTGTGAAACTTATCAACCCCTCCCCATCAGGCAACTGTTTCTTCCAGGGTCCTCGTAATAATAATACTTAAACTGATATGCAACTAACAAAAGTGGGCTTCCACATGAATATGCTCCTTCAGCAAGTACATACTGGCTCCACTGACAGTTATGGTAATAATGGGCTCCATCCACCACTGATTGTGTCAAACCAGTAAACCCTCTTTTGCATTTCCTTCTGGATTAAACAATAAATAAATAGTTAAATAGACAGAGAGAGAGAGAGAGAGAGAGAGAGAGAGAGTTAGAGAGAGATTAATCAGTGCTTCACACCTGGCACACAAGCCGGCACAATGTCTCCATCTGCAACTGCAGATGTCAAGAAAGTCCCACTGTTCTGATCCAGAGAACGCAGGTGAATGGCTCTTCTCAATAAGCGGGGCATCCGGGAGTTTGGGGTGCCCAAAAACGGTATTTCTGGCCATTTAAAAAACAAACAATCACCAGACTCTAGCTAAACAGGCCCTGTTTAAATAGGGCCAGGTGTTTGTTTTCCTAAAAATACAAAATTTTTATGTATTTTACATGTTTTTTTATTTCAGGAAGGAAAACCAAGATGTCAGGCTTCATGACACAAAAAATATTTTCATGTTATGAGAAGCAAGTGATAAGAAACAAAAACATTCTTGTGACATGATATTTTTTAATGACAAATCAGAACGTTATCTAAAAAACCCTTCTGAGCATGCTTAGAACAGCCAAAAAACAACATTTGAAACTTTCATAACTCTGGGACCATTTCATATTTTTTTCAGAATACCTTCAAAAAGCATTACCTTGGCATAGCTCGCTTCCATACCGAAAGATTCAGAAAACAGGCCCATACTGTGTAGGCTGTTAGTGAAAGCAAAACCAAAACCCATTTTAAGTATAGGAAAAAATTAGTCGTCTACAGGAAAATTACATATGTGGATCTCAGAAACCTCTCAAGTTGTTAAAACATTTCACACATTCAGACTTGACTCCTAGAAAATGCATGCTGACTTTCAGACAATTTCATTGAACTATGCCAATGCTATTAAGATGCAAATTTAGGGGGTTAACATAGAACCAATGAAACAACACTAACTATACTGACTCTACTGCACCAGTATTTTATATATATATATATATATATATATATATATATATTTATATATATACTGTATATATACACACACACACAGTTTAGCCCTTTTAAGTGCACTTATCCAGATCTACATATTTTCAATGTTAAAAACTGAGCCTGAAATATGTTTCTTATTTTCTTGATTTCTGTACTTAGAATAGCATAAAGCAAGTAAAATATCAAATAAAATACATTATTATGATTAAGAATAATTTTGATATTGCATTTTTTATTTGTTCACTATAATTCACTGTGTTAAAAAGGCATTGCAGGTGGGATGCTCATTAAAATATTGTTATCATACCAGCTGAAAACAGACTGTGCACTTAACAGGTGCTAGTTAATCTATGCATTGGTGACCTGTAAAAAGGTTCACTTAACAGGAATGTGGAATGAACCAGTGAGCATTTAGCCGGAGAATGTAACATTGCAGAGATTTGGAAAAAAATGGAGAACTAGAAAACGTGCATTTGTCTAGAATGTGTACTTATCTGATGTGCATTTACATTGGCTCCACTGTATATATTTCATAGTTTCATAGATTAGTACAAGTTCTCAAGTCCGGAGTCCATGATGAACTTGCCACCATTAATTTCTAATGGTGGAAAGAGTATTTTTATCCAACATGTATTGGTCAAGTTTTCTTTTAAATTGTTCCACATTTTCACTCATATATATATATCATATATATATATATATATATATATATATATATATATACAGTATATGATATAATATAGTGGCGTGGTTGCCACTATAGTTAGTACTAAAGTCAAAAGTTTGGGCTTTAATAACTTTGGACCTGTTCAACGGATTTGCCTGAAATTTGGAATGTGCAGTGGGGCATGGTAGATCTTTTGATTTGCCAAATTGTGTTTTGGTCGGACTTACGGTCTTTGCATACGAAAATGCTGAAAATGCAAAATTATCCATTTTTGGAGGCAGCTTTTGGGATTTTGGACGTGATCCTGCATGGCCATTGTGTGGCATGCTGCTCTGTGATATGGCTCATTTGAGAGAACTTTCGTGGCCAAACATGTCACTTTTCATTTGACGAAAAAATATTCAGACATTCAAAAGTTATGCCACTTTTAAGTTCCCATTATTAGTCAATGGGAAAATTTATATGTATGTTTTGTGAACAAAGAATGGGGTTCTGGCCATCTGGTCCCACCTGGCGATCAAAGAATTTGCAGCCTCACAGTTCAACAATCTTTGTCCCCGAGGATTTTTAAAATTCTTTGATTGTGAGGTCTGCCATCTTGTTTTTGATTTTCCGATCGGAAAAACACAAATATTTCGGCTCAGGGGTCACTTCTGAAGTAAAACTTGAATGGGTTTTACTCAGGGGACGCTGGTTTATCGAGCCATGCCTTTGGTTTGTTCAAAATCAGTCCAAAAATAGAGTTTTGAGCTTTTAAAATCTTCATTCGTGGCTCACTAACGATCTTTGATCGCGAGCCTGTAAATTCTTTGATCGCAAGATTCTTTGATCGCGATCGTGCATCGCGAGTGAGGGATGAGATGGCCAGATTTTAAAATAGTTTTTCGCAGCCCAGGGCTGCCCTAGAAACTTAAATGAGGCTGGGTTTTGCTCAGGGGCTTCATTCTGCCTCATCTGTATGAAAAAAATCTTGTTTTACATATCCCTGGTAGTCTAGTGCCCCCTTCATGTTAGCATATATAACATCAGTACTGGCCCCCAATGTTCATAATTACTGTTTTTTTTATATCCCTGGTAATCTAGCAGCCCCCCTGATATGTATAAAATAATAATTGTAATTAATCTCCATGGTAGTCTAGGGCCCCCCCCATCATAATAAGATGTATAACAATATGTAATTTACTGGTAGTCTAGTGGCCCCCAAAGTGTATTTTATAAGTATAGCTATTTTAGATCCCTGGTAATATAGTGGCCCCAATCTGTATTAAAATATTATTATTGTTTTTATCCCTGGTAGTCTAGCAGCCCCCTTCATCATAGTAAAATAGATAAGGATTTCAATTTCCTGGTGGTCTAGTGGCCCCCCATCACCCCATCCAGCCATGCCAGCCACCCAGCACCTCCCACCTTCCCAGCCAGTGACTGGCACAGCCACCTCTCACCTCCGTGACCAGCCACTGACTGTGTGCATTACAATCACTAATGCAAAGAGGCAGTCAAAATAAATATCAGAGTGCCTCTTTGCATTGCGCCCTGTACACACAGTTGGTGGCTGACGCGTGGAGGTGAAGTGACTGTGCCAGTCACTGCTGAAAATCTTGAGGTGCTGCGTGCTTGAACGGCTGGGTGGGGTCCACTATTTCTTTGATCGAGACCCTGCAAATTCTTTGATCACAAGATTCTTTAATTGCGATTGTGCATCGCGAGTGAATGACAAGATGGCCAGATTAAAAAATCTATTTTCTCAGTTTAGGGGTGTCCTAGGAAGACAAATGAGGGTGGGTTTTACTCAGGGGGCTTCGTTCTGATGAACCATGGTGGTGGTTTCCTGCAATTCTTTGAATTTCTTTAATTAGAAAAGTTTTCATTCTTTGTTTGTGAGCCTGCAAATTCTTTGATCGCGAGCCTGCAAATTCTTTGATCGCGATCGTGCATCGAGAGCAAAGGACTAGATGGCCCAATTTAAAAATCAATTTTCTCAGCCCAGGGGTGTCCTAGGATGTCAAATGAGGGTGGGTTTTACTCAGGGTGCCTGGTTCTGTAGAACCATGGCGGTAGTTTACTGCAGTTCCTTCAATGTTTTGATTTATAAGGTTTTTAATTCTTTGTTTGTGAGCCTGCAAATTCTTTGATTGTGAGCCTGTAAATTCTTTGATCATGAGATTCTTCAATCGCAATTTTTGATCGCAAAATAGGGACAAGATGGCCAGATTTTTTATAGTGGAATAGGTAGGGAAATTGTACTAATCTTTGACATTGAATATCTAGGAAAAGGTTTGGTCTTTTTACTTGAGATTTGGAGGGAAGAAAGGTGACATCTCAAAGATGTGCCTTTTGGTGGTTTGGTCAAAAAATATTACAGGGTGGCAAACTTACAGCACTATGAAATTGATGCTTTTTCCCATAGGATAACATTACAGCATCCACTGCATTACAGGAATTCTTTGCCGCCCTGCTTCAAAATAACGGTTTGGTCTTTTGAGCTGAAATTTGGAGAGAAGAAAGCCAACATCCCACAGATGTGTCTTTTGGTAGTTTGGTTAACAAATATTACAGGGCAGCAAAGTGACTGCACTCCAAAATTGACGCTTTTCCCCATAGGATAACATTATGGCATCCGTCGCGCCTTTCAAGGTCCATATCTCGGAAACGGTGCGAGATAAGGACTTTTTGTCAAAATGCTTAGCCCCCCCCCATTTGGGGCCTAAGTACAAAACTAGCAAGGACAGTTATAATTCATATGAAATTGTAATTTTTTTCTACGTCATACGGTTCCTGAGATATAAGCAATTTAGTATTCCAAGTCCTAATTTTGTGCTCCAAGGTCTATTATTATGCATACGTTCTTTGTTTTCACTGTGTTTTTCAATGCAGTTTTTGAGGAAGAGAAGGGTGTGCACTTTCATTACTGTGCCAGTTAGCGTTTCCAGTTGCGCTTCCATTAACGTTCACGTCGCCGTTCCCGTCGATGCCACCGTCTGCGTTATGGTTTGTGTTTTTGTTTGCGCTTCTGTTTCTGTTTCTATTTCATTTGGCATTACTGTTGCTGTTACCGTTACCATTTGTATTTGCAATTGCAGTACCGTGCCCGTGCGTGTTACGGTTTGTATTTCCGTACGCGCTTGCGTTTGTGTTTGCGTTTCTGTTTCCTTTGGCTTTATTGTTGCTGTTACCATTACATTTGCATTTATAATTGTGGTACCATGACCGTGGCGTTACGGTTTGTGTTTCCGTATGTGCTTGTGTTTCCTTTTCCATTTCTGTTTCCTTTGGCGTTATTGTTGCTGTTACCATTAGCATTTGCACTTCCAATTGTGGTACCGTGAACATGTGCGTTACCAGTTGTGTTCCGTATGCATTTCTGTTTGCATCTCCATTTACATCACTGTTCACTTTGGTGTCACTTTGCGCTTGCATTTCTATTTCTGTTTGTGTTACCATTTACGTTTGAGTCACAATGTGCATAACCATTTGTGCTTGCGTTTGCATTGCAGTCACTGTTATTATGTCACACAAAATCATGTTTGGGCCCTGCGCTCCCACCAACTTGCGCAACTTTCTACTTTTCTATTCTTTCTTAAAAAATAAGGAAATTCTTTGCAAAAAACTTTGTTAATGCACCAGTTAGGGCTCTTCTACAGTGAAAAAAATGAGGAAATTCAATTTTAGGGTTCCCACTCCTTGCACCCCACCCCCAGCCCACCCCCACCAACAGGCATCAGGGTGTGCATTGGGGTCATTGGCCCTAACTCTCATCCCATTCTCCTACACTGCACCACCTCAGCTTGTTTACACATGGGATGGGGTGAGAGTTAGGGCCAATGACCCCAATGCACACCCCAATGCCTGTTTGTGGGGACAGGCTTGGGGTGCAAGGGTGAGAACCCTAAAATCGAATTTCTCACTTTTTTCACTGTAGAAGAATCTTAACTGATGCATTAACAAAGTTTTTGTATAGAAAATATATATATATATATATATATATATATATATATATATATATGTATCTGTATGTATATATATATTTAGCAAAACCTTGTTAATGCATTAGTTAGGGCCAACGCAAGGTGAAGTTAAGTCAGTCGATAATACCAAGGACCTGGGTATCCTTATTACAAAAGACTTAAGGCTTAGCAACCACTGTACACATGCAATTTCAAGGGTATTAGGATCATTGGATGCATTAAGAAACCTTTTACATCTAGAAATAGGGCTTGTATAATCCTTTTATACAGGGGCCATGTTAGACTGCACCTTGATTACTGCTCCCCGTTGTGGAGTCCATATCTGCCAAGGGATGTAGATTGATTTGAGGGTGCTCAGAGAAGAATAATGAGACTGGTAGATGGCCTATCCAATGTACATTATGAGCATAGACTAAAAAAGTTGATTTTATATTCACTGGAGTTAAGAAGAACTAGTGGGGATCTCTTACAAATGTTTGAAATCTCTAGAGACCTTGACCTGATGTCTGACCTAGGAATAATATTCAACCTTAGGGAAATTACCCTTAAAGCCATGATTACCAGCTTATGCTTACATACCCAAGAGGTAATAATTGGAGAAATTATTTCACACAGAGAATAATTCCCCAGTGTAATTCGCTTCCTAGAGAAATTGTGAAAGCTAATAATTTCAGTGTCTTTAAAAAGCAATTAGATAAGTACATGTTAAATGGAGAAAAGGGTTAAACAATGCCTGTCATCAATGGGGATGTACTTAAATGGGCTCTGTGCCTTCCGTATATATAGTCTATCAGAGTATGACTCAGAGTATGACGTTAGGGTTTTCAACCCTAACACCCCATTGCCCACCCTGTACAGACCCACAGGCAGGGGGTCTGTATTATGGCCTGTGAACACTAACACTCACCCTATTCACCTATACCATAGCCATGTCACCTAATTTTGTACTGGAATAGGATGAGCATTAGGGTTCATGGGCCCAAGACAGACCCCCCCGCCTCTGGGTCTGTGCAGGGCGAGAAATGAGGTGTTAGGGTTGGTAACCCTAAAGGCACATTTCCCTATTTTTGTCACTTTGACCCTAACTGATACATTAACAACATTTTTTGCAATTTATTTCCTTACTTTTTGAGATAGTATTATAGTATCCTTATTTTATGGCAGAAGTGCAGAGTCCTTTGGACCCTGCACTCCCATCTCTCCAGTGACATGGTATAGCAGTATCCGTATGTTATGATGGGAGTACAGGGTCCTTTGGACCCTGTGCTCCCAGCCATCCATTGACATAGGATAACAGTATCTATATGTTACAGTGGGAGTGCAGGGTCTTTCGGACCCTGCACTCCCATCCCTCCATTGAGATAGTATAACAGTATACTTATTTGACCTGAAATTTTCAGCATGGCGGTCTTATGACCTCGCCATATGTACCCAGCACAGGAAATTAGCAAATCCCTGAAAAATTGAAATTCTGCACAACTGCAACACCATTCTATGCTACAGGTGCAAAAGCACATTTTGGACAGGATTTGAGAAATGACAGCCATGACACGCATGAGGTGGGGTAATAAGAAGAGTATCTTGAAAATATGGGGTGAAAATATTGTACATTTCAACAGCTGCGAATGTGCATAGCAAGATACCAGCGTATGCCCATAACACAGCCATTTTTCAAAGTTTTAACCCCAAATTTTAAACATACCCTTCTTATGACCCCACCTCATGAAAAATATCACTGTGGTTATGCAAATCCCACCAGAAAGGTGATTTTGCTAACCAACCAAGAAGTGGGGCCCCCAAAAGGCAATGTTGAAGATTTGGGGCCAAAATGTTACAAAATGTCAATGGTATGGCCTTAAGTTGACCCCCCCATTGAAATACATCGAAGTGCATTTAACATAGTTCATATTGCAGTCATCGGTTCTAGCAACAAGATGTGTCTTCGATCAGTGAAGCAGATCATGATTCTGGAACCCCCTCAAGTGAATGATGGTCCAGGGGGACATCAGGGTGTGTGTAGGGAGGTAGCTGCACAGTGGGTCGTCAGATCAGGGGTACGGGAGCGATTGGCATTTTCTTTTTTTTTACATTAGCAAAGGTCACATGACCACTCACTTCATGAACTCCTGAAGCTATTTAAACTCATCCCAGAGCAAGTGGGGTGAGCATGTGTGGGTTGAACACATGGAGACACATGCTGAGACAAGTGCATTGCGTGTCGGGCATGTCAGGTGGGACAGAGGGACAGATGGATTAAGGTACTGTTATTACATGACCAAATAGAATTACATACACAGAATGGGTGATAACTACAATGCCATACAGAAACTATGTGAGGAAGGTATTCTACAGCAGTTCAAGAAGTGTCACATGTATGCTTAAACAAACACTGCTGCATGGGGACTATTAGAGTGTAAACAGTGTTTAGAATATGACACAGCTGTCTACAAACTTAACAATGCCACAAATGAATTAAAAAATCTAAAGGAAGTACTGAACTTAACAAAAGTGACTGAAACAAGTACTAGCAATGCACATGCAGGTATTAGTCATAAAAGAGCAAGAGACCAAGAAGTTGAACAAAAAGTAGAGAACAGCAACAAAAACGTAATGGAAACGGGATTTAAATAATGATATCTGGTGCACTGTGAGTCATAAAAAAGAGTATAAAAAAGGGAGGAGAGCAATTGTATCCTTGGACATAGCACTTCAAAACAGGTTTAGTGCATTTACAGACATGGAAGTAGATGGCATAAACATCAGTTCTGATACAAAAGAAACAAGAGAGTTTATTACATTTAGGGACTCAAGAATTCAAAAATATGATGCCACAATATGTAACCCTGACAAGACAAACCATATGCTCTCATGTTTTCCTGGGGCAAAAGTGGAGCATATCATAAAATAGCATCAAATATTGTTAAACAAGCTGGACCAAACCCCATCATTACTCTGCATGTTGGCACAAATTACATTGAGTACAATCATGGAAAAGACATATGCCTAGAACTAATGGCACAAGCAAACAAATTATAACAGTTAGAAACTCAAGTTATCTCAAGTTTACTTCTAATATTAAAGGCTAACAAAGACAAAAACAGTACTATTGAGAGAATTAATGGAAGACTGCAAAATATGTGCCAGAGGGATGGCATACAATTTATTAACTCATGGACTCATTTTTACGTGCAACAGCCATTATATAGCCCTGATGGCCTACACCTTAATAAAAAGGGAGCTCAAAATTTGGGTGGAATAATTAAAACTAAAATGGAGTCCCTAACTTTAAACTAAAGTGGAGGGGGGGGGTTGAAAGCGAATAAGCTGAATAAAGATCAACCAATAATAAACATTATACAGTGCCAAAAAAAATTAAACAAAAATCCTGTTAAGTAACACTAGAGGCCAGATATTCAGACTGCACCAGGCTGTGGTGCAAGCCTGGGTGCAGTGCAACTTGGTTGCGCAGGGGCGTTGGCAGGGTGATATTCAACAGAGCTGCACCATGGCACAGCAGCATTGAATATTGTACCCTGGCCACACGCAGTGCACATGGCACAGTGGCATTGCGCCAGAGCAAGTGGCCAGAGTGGAGCAGGGGAATGCGCTAGCGCAAGTTCCATTGCGCTAGGTGCAACAACCATGATATTTAAAAGTGTACATGCAAATGAGGCCATAATGCATGGAAGGCGCAAATGAGGACATTTGCATGTCATTATGGCCCCATTTGCATGCAGGTGTGCTGATCCCCGGCAACTTGCACCTGGCACCCTGCCAGGCTGCAGCCATTGGGGACCAACACCCCTGCACATTGTGGCAAAGTGCCCCACTGCCCGATCGCAGGCATATGTAGAATATTAGAATCGTTCTATATCCCTGGTGGTCCAGTGGATCACCTGCAGCCCGATCACAGGCATAGGTCTGTTTAAAACATTTAACACTATTCCTGGTGGTCCAGTGGACCGCTCGCAGCCCGATCGCGGGTGTCAGTGAAAAATAATGCAACACCAATCCAACCCTGGAGGTCTAGTGGTACCCCTCCCCACCCGCCCACTGGAGCCCCACTACACCGTTCCCCAGTCAGTGGCGGGTGGCAGCTCCCACCCACTTGCCACCCCGCTGCCCACTGACTGACACCGTACGGTAGGGCTGTATGCCCATTGTTCCACAGTGTGAGCCAATGAGCGTGCAGCCTGTACCGCACTACACAGTCCAGATATGCCATCCCATCTGAGTGTATAGCTCACAGGTGTGGGAGAGGCAAAGTGCACCTAGAACTAGATGACGTGCTTTGTTAGGCATTGTTATGATACATTTTAGGGAGGATTGGGAGGCAGCCTCATAGACTACTAACCCATAGTTGATCACTGAGAGCACTGAGCTGTTTACCACTGTTTTTAGTGCTTCAGCAGTAAGACATTGTTGATGTCTGTACAGTAGTGCCAGTTTTGCATTAGCCAATCTTGTGACTAAGTCAAAATGGTGACTGAATGAAAGGGTGCAGTCTAGCATCACACTCAAGTATTTGAAAGTTTGGACTATTTCAAGGGGGGAGTTCTGTTTGTTAAAAATGTGAAGGAGGTTGGTATGGTGTTTGTTACAGGATGATGTGAATAACATGGTCTTGGTTTTTTGTAATTAAGGAGTATTTGAATTGGAGGAATCAATGTTCTACAGAGGTGAAGTTCAACTGCATTTGCTTTTCAAGCATAGTGGGGTCAGCATTGCATGAACATATGATCACATCATCTGCGTAAAGCAGGACGTGGTTGTTTACAGATTGTGGGAGGTTGTTTAGAAATAAACTGAACAGTAGGAGGCCAAGGACAGAGCCTTGGGGAACCCAGGTGGTGACACATTGTGTGCTATTGGATCACCTGTGGGTTTATTGTGGGCTGTCTGGTACAGTCCTCAAATGGTTTCATTCTTACTTCACAGACAGGTTTCAGAGAGTTGCCACTGGAATTTATTCCTCTGGCGCTCACTCCTTGCCTTGTAGGGTACCGCAGGGTTCCATTTTAGCTCCCATGTTGTTTGCAGTGTATATGCTGCCATTGGGAGAAATCATCAGGCGATACAGTTTGGGTTTTCATTGCTATGCAGATGATACTCAGCTGTATCTGTCTTTTCTGCCTGGCCAGGATGATGCACTCTCAGTGCTGAATAATTGCCTTGCTGAGATCAGACTTTGGATGAGTTCCAGCTGGCTGAGACTGAATCCGGATAAGACTGAGGTGTTGGTAGTGGATCCAGGTCATCCTGGGGTGGGTTTGGGAGCTGGACAACCATCAGGCTTGTTACTTGGTGGTATGTCACTCCCTACCTCCGATCAGGTGCGAAATCTGGGCGTTATTTTTGATGCCGGTTTGACCCTAAAATCTCAGGTGTCAGCTGTTGTCAAATCCTCTTTTTACCATCTGAGGAATATCGCCCGGGTGAAACACCTGGTTCCTCCGGGTGATCTTCCAACATTGTTCCATGCTTTTGTCACTACCCGTCTTGATTACTGCAACTCCCTTTACCTAGGACTACCTGGGGTTGATATCCGCTGCCTGCAGCTGGTGCAGAACGCGGCAGCCAGACTTTTGACTGGTACTCTTAGAACCAGTCATATTACACCTGTGCTCCGCGAACTGCACTGGCTGCCTGTTAGGTGGCAGATCACCTTTAAGGTTGGTTTACTAACCTTTAAAGCCCTACATGACCAGGGACCCGGTTACCTGAACGATCTTCTGATTCCCTACTGCCCCCTCCATCCTCTCCACTCCGCCAACAAGGGATTGCTAGAGATTCCCAGGGTTCGATTAAAGACATCAGGATCTCGTGCTTTTGCTTTTTCAGCACCAACCCTGTGGAATTCTCTACCTCATTGGTTGAGAGAATGCCCAACCGTCAATAGTTTTAAAACCGGTTTGTAAACATATTTATTTAGTTTAGCATTTGTTTAATTATGGTTGTTAAATTTTAATGCTGTTTTAAAAAACCTTTTATCATTATGTGTATGTTTTATGTACAGCGCCTTCGCTTTGAAAGGCGCTATAAAAATAAAGTTAATTTGATTTGATTTGATTTTCAGAGAGGGTGCCTTGTATTTTTACTTTTTTGACTCTCCCGATGAGGTAGCTCCTGAACCAGGCTACCGATTCAGAGGAGAGGCCAGTACAGGAAAGTTGATCCAGGAGCAGATTATGGTTTATGGTATTGAAAGCCTTGGTGAGATCAATGCACATTGCCTCCACAAAGAGCCCTCTGTCCAGGTCATTGTGAATAAAGATGGTAAACTTGACTTGAGCAGTTGTAGTACTGTGTTGTTTGTGAAAGCCATGTTGTTGCCGGCTTTGCAGTTTGTATTTCTCTAGATATTCTGTCAGCTGGTCGGAAACGATGTACTCTAATGCCTTTGTGGGGGGGAGGATTGATATTGGATGGCAGTTTGCATAGCTGGGTTGGTCCCCACATTGTTGATCAGGTGTGACCAATGCCGCCTTTCAGATCAGTAGGAATTTGCCAGATATCAGGGAAAAATTTAGGATTTTGGTGAGGGGAGTAAGAATTGTGTTTAGGGTGAGTCTAACTAGTTTGAGGTCAAGCTGATCACTACTGGTTCTGGATTTACAGAGAGCTTTTATGAGGGGTGAGATCTCTGAGGTAGAAGGGTGGGTGGGAGTTTGATTGGGTCCCTGGATTTTGCACGGGATCAGACAGGGTTTGGAGGAAGCTAGGTGGCAGTACGCCACTGAGGTCAGTGAATGCCTTGTTAAAAACATGGCTATTTGACTGTGATCCTGCATGGGATTACCCTCAATGTTCAGAAAGGTGGGAGGAGTTTTATTAGGTTTGCTGGATAGAATCTTGATGTTCAGAGGTGGCTTACTGTACCAGATAACCCCTCCATTAAAGACTGGCAGGATATAATGGTGGGGATCTATCATATGAAGAGACTTACTGCCCTTGTTTGACACAGTCAGGATAAATTTGAATTATTATGGCAGAGATGGATTCTTTATATGTGGTACTGCAGGCCAGATTGTGTCCCACAATAATGGTTTGCTTGGGTGAGGGGAAGGACATGAAAAACCTGGGGGAGGCTGTGTGTGACTCTGGTAAGCCCCCCTTCTGTTTAAGGCATAGTTTCTCATTAGGTCCTGGATTAAGACTGGTGGTTGAGAGGTATGTTTTTTTTTGTTTGTTTAATTTCTATGTATGTTTTACTGGCAATGAGCCTGCATAATTTTGCTGTCCTACAGGATAGTCTGATGTCTGTGTCTCTGTCAAAGATTTTTAAATTTCAGGTTGTGTCCCTTATCACTTAATTGTTCTTTCTATAATATTTGATCTAATTGTTCCCTTGTCCACTCTGCAATGTACAAGTTTCTAATTTGTCTTTTTGAATAAATAAAGAGTTAAAAAAAAGAATCTTGATATTCTCCCAGAATCAATGGCTGTCGCCCCAGGAGTTTGTTAGCTCACTTTTAAAGTGATGGTTTTTGGCATTACGTATAGCCCATGTGCACTCATTACAAGCGGTTCTATAGTTCTGGTAGTCTGCTGGAGAGCCTATGTTCCTAGCTTTGCACCACAGGGCATCTCTGTCTCATGAGGTCTAGTAGGTGGGGTGTGATCCAGGGGTTGTTGTCGATACGGATCTTATGTTTATTGTAAGGGGCATGAATATTACATACTTCACTGAACTTGTATATGAAGCTTTTAAGGGTAGCATCAATGTCAGTGCTGGAGTCAAGAAAGCTCCAGTCTTGGAGGTGGAGGTGCACTCTTAGAGCTTCCAGTTTACCATTTATCAGGAGTCCAGTATTGACTGTTTTGGCTGTCACCTTTGATGCCTTATTAGATCATCTGCCGATGATAGGGGATTGGTCACTGAGAGAGTATGGGAGAACTGAAGTGGAAGATATTTTACCAGGCCAGTTTGTGACCAGCTAGTTGATTATAGTACCTGTGCCTGTCTGGTAGTTAAGTCATGTAGGGGTGTCTATCAGTTGCACGATATTAAGTGAGGATAATGAGTCTTTGTAGGGGCCAGCATCTGGGGAGGACCAGTTAATATTGAAGTCCCTGACCATAATCAGCTCAGTGTTTTGGCTCTGATCTGAGAGGTAGTCGATGACAGATTTAAAGCTGAAAGCTTGTTCATTTGAAGGAATACAGACCAAGATTATGGCTTGAGTTACATAGATACATAGATACTTAGACTGTGCCGGCAGATAAGGGCCTGTGGCCCACCCAGTCTGCCCATTTGAGCTTGTAAGTTCAGTTTATGTTTTCCTAGAAGTCTGTTGCCCCTTACCCCTGACCTCCAGAATTCCTTTATGTCTATCCCATGCATTCTTAAATCCCGTGATTGTTTCAGCCCCCACCACTTCCTCTGGCAGGGTGTTCCACTTGTCCACCACCCGTTCTGTGAAGAAATTCTTCCTCGCATTTCCTCTGAGTCATCCTCCCTCCGACGTCATCCCATGCCCTCTAGTTCTGGAACATCTTTTTCGCTTAAAAATAGTGTATTCCTGCACCCTGTTCCTCCCTGTAAGATACTTGTATGTATCTATCATATGCCCTCTCTCCCTCCTCTCCTCCAGGGAGTACATATTCAGTTCCTGCACCTGTCCTCATAGGACTTGTGATGCAATCCATGTACCATCTTTTTTGCCCTCCTGTGAACCTTCTCTACCCTGTCTATGTCCTTACGTAGGTAAGGTCTCCAGAACTGTACACTGTACTCCAGGTGGGGCCTCACTAGTGTCTTGTATAGTGGAATTATGACCTCCCTTTTCCTGCTGGTGGTGCCCCTGCCTGTGCATCCCAGCATACTATTTGCTTTACCTGCAGCCTTGTCACACCGTTTCCCTACCTTGAGGTCATCAGAGATGATAACCCCAAGATCCCTTTCCTGCTTGGTGCATGCTATATCCTCACCCCCCAACTGATATATTGCGCCAGGGTTTTTGTGCCCCATATGCATTATCTTGCACTTCTTTGCATTGAATTTCAACTGCCAAACCCCTGACCATTCTTCAAGTTTCTGCTGGTCCCTTCTCATTCTGTCTACACCATCTGGTGTGTCTACTCTGTTACAGAGCTTTGTGTCATCAGCGAACAGTGAAATTCTGCCTTCTAGGTCCTGCGCAATATCACTGATGAAGATGTTGAATAGGACCGGTCCCAGCATTGATCCCTGTGGCACCCCACTGGTCACTTTTCCCTCTGTGGAGTGACAGCCATTTACCACCACCCTCTGTGTCCTGCCACCCAGCCAGTTACCTACCCACCACACTACTGTCCTGCCCACGCCCATATTCCCCAGTTTCTGTAATAGTCTTCTATGTGGCACAGTGTCAAAGGCCTTGCTGAAGTCCCGATAGGCCACATCCACTGCCCTTCCCTGATCCACCTCCCTAGTCACTCAGTCAAAAAATTCAACAAGGTTGGTCTGACATGACAGCCCCCTGGTGAAACCATGCTGCCTTGGGTCCTGTAGTCCACTGACAACCAAATGTTCCACCAGTCTCTCCTTCAGTACTGCTTCCATGATCTTCCCCACTACCAAGGTGAGGCTGACTGGTCTGTAGCTTCGCGCTTCCTCTTTGTTCTCACTTTGGTATAAGGGGACTACATCTGCTGTCCTCCAGTCTTTGGGTACATCCCCTGTTTCCAGTGATTGGCTAAACAGGATAGCCAGAGGTTCAGCCACCACCTCTCTTAGCTCTTTAAGGACCCTGGGGTGTGCCCCATTGCTTTATCAACTCTTATTACTTCCAGTTCCTTCAGGACCCTTTCTCGAGTAAAGGGACTTGTGTCCATTTCTGCACCATTCTCACCCCTTGTACTCCCTTCAGACCCATTACCCTCCTCTTTCTTAGTAAAGACTGAGCAAAAATACCTGTTCAATATGTCAGCTTTACTGTTGTCATCCTCCACATGGCCCCCATCCTCCCCCTTCAGTCTCACTACCCTCCTTTGCCTTTCTTTTTCACTTATGTACCTGTAAAGTTTTGTCCTCTCTACCCACTGATTTTGCAATGTGTTCTTCTGTCTGAGCTTTGGCTTCCCTTACTGACCTCCCTGCCTCCTTTGCTTCTCCTGGTACTTCTCCCTATCCTCTTCTGCCTGTGTCTTTTTGCATTGCCTGAATGCAATCTTTTTGGCTTTCACTTTCTTTGCTACCTCTTTGGAAAACCATAATGGTATCCTCTTCCTTTTCCTCTTGCTAACCTGCTTAATGCAAAATTCTGTTGCTCTTGTAATCCCCATTTTAAATACTGTCCACTGTTCCTCAACCCCTGATTCCTGCCCAATTCCCCTTAATGCCTCTTTCAAGTATCTCCCCATTTTCCCAAAGTCTGCCCACCTAAAATCCAGGATACGTGTCTTTGTGTGCTTTGGTTCTGCTCTTTCTGTGATTTCAAACCATAGTGACTGATGGTCACTGTTCCCCAGGTGCTCCTCCACTGTTACCCCCATCACACTGTTCCTGTTTGTGAGCACAAGGTCCAGTATTGCCTTCTGCTGAGTTGGTTCCATGACCAGTTGCTTGAGGAAGGCACCCTGAAGGGAGTCCAGGATAAATCTGCTCCTAGTTGATACTGCTGCTGGGATGCTCCATTCCACGTCTGGAATATTGAAGTCTCTAACCAGTACTACCTCACTCTTGTCTGCCATCCTTTGGATGGTTAGCATCAGCTCCCTATCTGTTTCTTCCTCCTGGACTGGTGGTCTATAGACCACACCTGTGCAGATGGCTGGCCCCATTTTCCTTTCCAGCTTAACCCACAGTATCTCTCCCCCATTTTGTTCCTCCTGGATCTCTGTGGCCCTTATGTCATTTTTCACATACAGTGCCACTCCTCCTCCCTTTCTACCTACCCTGTCTCTTCTGAATATGTTGTAGCCAGGTATGGCCATCTCCCAGTCGTGGTTATCATTACACCAGGTTTCAATGATGGCCACAATGTCCAGGTCTGACTGCTCCATGACAGCCTCCAGATCTTCCATCTTGTTGCTAAGGCTCCTGGCATTGGCACACATGGCTTTTCATGATTTGACCTCCCTAGACTGTTTCACTGTTCTACTCCAGCCCCTTCCTTGGTTGTCCTTTATCCCTGGTTCTCCTTGCTGTCTGCCCTTCTGCTGAATTTTGCCCCTTTTCTGCTGATCCACCACTTGGGTGCTAATCTCCATCTTTTGCACACTGCTTTGTAGAGACAGCCACTCTTCCGGTTCACTGGTTCCACTGCTAGCTGTGGGGGTGAGTAAGTAGGTAACCTCCTTGCTGTCCTGCCACCCCCCTTTGCTAGTTTAAATGCTTGTCAATGTAGCATTTAAACTTATCATTGAGTGCTTGGATTCCCCTCCAGGATGGATGCAAGCCATCAGGCTTGAACAAACCTCCATCCCTCCAGGTGGGTCCTCAGTCACCAATGAATCCAAACCTTCCTCACAGCACCAGTTCTTCAACCATGAGTTAAAATTCCCGGTGCATGCACCCCTATGCTTTCCCTTGCCTCTCACAGGTAGTACTTCTGAAAAAGTGACAGAAGTAGCTACTTGCTTGAGACCCCTCCCCAATTTCCTAAACTCTTCCTGAACTTTCTTTGGCTCCCCATTTACCAGGTCATTAGTACTTAGGTGGATAATGATATCCAGCTCACCCTCCCATCTTTCCTTCACAGTGATCCCCAGGATCTTCCTTCCATCCCTCCATGCCGTAGCACCTGGTAGGCACCTCATCTCCCTGTCCTCCCCTGCCTGTGTTCCTAGCTGGGCCTCTCTTATGATGAAGTCCCCCACCAGGATTTGCTTCCTCCTCCTCTGGGGTCCACTGCTCTCCCTGCTGAGGTCACCTTCTTGGCTAACCTCCACATCCTTTCCTTCCACTTCTCTGGGTACCTCTATTTGGTTGTCCCCATTTGCCTGTGTGGCATATGAGTTCTTGAGTGGAATAGGAGCTGGGATGTGCCTCTGCCTGACCACTCTAACCCTCCCTGAGCCCACTGTCATCCAAGTGCTCCTTGTTCTCGGTATCCTTTGAGGCAGTTGCATTGGACTGGGTGGTCTCTGGATAGGGGTGATGGTACTCCTGACCCAGTTTACTTCCACTCTGAGTCAGGCTACCTCATCCCACAGTCCAAAGAGATGCATGCAGATAGGGCAGCACCTCAGTGTCCAGAAGGTCTGCCTGAATATGGCTGCCCCACAGCCACTGCATTGCACTATTCCCCACATTATACTGCTGTTCCACTACTTGTTTGTTACTGAAGCTCTCCTAGTTCCCTTTTTATTAATATACTGTCCTAAAAATCCTGCCACTGATCCTCAGATACTTTTCTTTTAAAAAGAAAATAAACCAATAAATAAATAAATGAGTCAAAACACTTGTGCTGAGGGTGGGCTTCTTCCCCATTATGCCCCTCCTACTCCACACCCCTTACTATCCCCTGTGTTTAGCTCCTGTCAATCAGATTTAACAAGGCATATAATTAAGAGTTGGGGGAAGGGGAGGGAGGGGTGAAAATTTGCAGCAATTAAAGACAGCGAAGAAATACACCACCACTATGTTTTAAATTTTCAACAGCCCAAAAAAAAATTCTAAGTAAAGACAGCAAATACATTACAGTGTCACTAAAAGCCCACAATCTAAGTTTAAAAGAAAAATAGCAATTACCAGTTACTGTAAAGCACTGAATTGAATATGTTTCCTTCCCCTTCTGGCTTCTTCTGAGAAAAGAAAACTCACTTCCTACCTCAACTCTGACTAAGCCCCACCTCCAGTTATCATGTAGCTGAGGTCAGAGGCCAGACAATTAACACCCCTCACCCAAACTACAGGGCAAGTCAGACAAGCCAAGACTAAATTTGCAGCAATTAAAGACAGCAAAGAAATTCACCACCACTAGGTTTTACATTTTCAACAGCCCAAAAAACAATTCTAAGTGAAGACAGCAAATAAATTACAGTGTCACTAAAAGCCCACAATCTAAGTTGCAGGAGGCAGTATAGCACAGTGGTTTAAGGCTCTGAACTGCAAATCTGGTGACGTCCTGCAGACCAGACCTGGGTTTGAATCCCATGGCTTCCACTTGCATACTGTGTGACCCTGAGCAAGTCATTTAACTTCTCTGTGCTCCCAGGTCGCACCTGTAAAAAAGCTTTCAGCTTAGTATGCTACTCCTGGTTAAACAACTAAAAAGGAAAATAGCAATTATCAGTTACTGTAAAGCACTGAACTGAATATGTTTCCTTCTCCTTCTGGCTTATTCCCATTCCCATTTATGCTGAGTATTACTTTTATGGCCAGTAGTTGAGCACCACCTTTGGTGTCAAAATGATTTAGCATTTGGTCCTGGATGTGGTCTTTGACATACAGTAGCAGACACAGACATTGCCAGCTATTTCCTGAAATTTCTGTGACATTTCCAGAAATATCTCATGCTTTCTCCATTTCCACAGTAGGGGCAGCGGAGAGAAACTCTTTAGAAATTTCACGGAATATCTGGAAATAGCTGGTAATGTCTGTGGCTACTACTGTAGATAACACACTCTCCTCCTCTTTTACCAAGTCTATCTAGCCTGAATGAGGCATATCAAGGGAGCTGCACAACAGAGTAAGGCACCTGGGGTGTTTGCCAGGTCTCGACCACAGCGAGGATATCAGGTTGGTGTTGGGTGACTCATACTTGGAGTGTGTCAGTTTTTAACAGGAGACTGCAAATATTGATTGATGCTATGGTTAGATCATTCTAATTTTTATGCAGAGTTGTAGTGCAGGTCATTAGGCCAAGACAAGCGTGTATGTTCCCTGAGATTAGCAGGATCAACCAGGTTAGTCTTATTGTCTGCCACTTCAGATACATTAGGGCCTGCAAGCAGCTGATAGAGTGTGTGTTTTTTGTGTTTATCTCTTGGGCAGGCTAGGAGCATGTCAATGATAGGTGGTGGGAGGGGATCCCCATTATGGCTTCTGTGCTTATGGTTCCATAGAGTGAGAGGTATGTGGCTTAGAGTTAGAGGCATTGGTGTAGTGGTGGTTATTGGGTTTTTCAAGTTTCATTCCTGTAACATTACAGTCTGAGGGCCATAAATTGAAGGGTTATTTTCATTCTGAGGTGCACACATTGAAGAGTTTTATTCATATTGTGGTGCACGTTTTGAGGGGTCCATTGATGTTGAGGGAGCCAGTGCTGGCACTGAAAGTATAAGGCAGAGGATTCTTAGGAGAAGCATATTGTCAGCTATGAGGGGAATGGGCAGGGCTGTTCTCAGTAGGGCTGTGTGAATACCTTTTCCTGAATATTCAGTATTCGTGTCCCAAGTATTCGGTATTCGGTATTTGTTATTCGGTATTCAACATTTGGTATTTGGCCAGAAAAGATGTTTTTTTAAGGAAACTTTAAAAAAGCACTTCAGCAACACCATTAATCACCCACTGAACCTGGTATTCCATATACACCTCAGTGACACTTCAACCACCAACATTGAGCTCTCACTGATGTAACACAAGCTTTATGTGGCACACTTGATCCACCACAACACACACATAGCACTCTGAAAACAATATCAATCATTGCATTGGGTCAGCACTAGAGGGTGTTCATGGTCATAGACAGGTAGAAGGTGCTTCAGCCATGGGCATAGGAAAAGTGGTAACAGTGGCTGCAGTAGTGGTGACAGCTGAAAGGGTGGCTGGTGCAAGAATGTCACTGGTGGTGGTGGGAAGCACACTGGCTGTGGATGTAGTAGCCATAATGATAGCAGTGGGGACACTGCTGGTGGTGTCTGCCGCTTGCTGCACAAAGCATGTATGTTCTAATCCACCCCCCCACTACTGCACAACAGGATGTGACAGGGAACATACAGATGGGCAGGTGGTGACACTAGCAGTAGTAGTACTGCTAATGGTATTAGTGGTAGTTGTACTATTACCAATGCTACAAGAACTAAAAGGCTTGCTTGGGGAGAACAATATTTGAGCCCATCGAATAAAGAGAGACACCTGTATGTCAGTGTCTATGTAGTCTATCTCACCACCTTCTCTGGAATTGTATTATGTATCAATAATTTACAGTGGAGCAAGACAAGATGCAATTCAATACTTAGCAGTAAATGACATGCCACAAAATATTGGATGACTGGAGGACTTAATTGCCATTAAATTACACTGCTCCTTGCAGCATACTGCAGCATTTTACAGCAATTTTGCAAGATATTGCATGGCGTACTGTCTGGCACCACAGTATGAACTCTGTTCTATAATTCTGATGCAGTGTTTCATCCTTGAGTATGTTAGTTGTGGATTGTTTTGTTACAAGGGCATCTCAGTCTCATTCATTTTAACTTCACTTATTTATAGTGTGTGTTTCTTTAAGAGTTGCATATTCATAGCATGTTTGTACATTCCCAACATGCACCCTGACAAAGACCAGGATCTGGTCAAAGCACAAGGGCTCTATTGGCATCCTCCAGCCTTAGCACAAACAAATGTATTGGCAACTTTATGCTGCACTGCTCTTAACTGTATTTTGTTACTGCAACCCCCCCCCCCCGCCATTGAATGCTTCCTTTGTTCTACATAGATTGTTTGGAGATTTGGAAGCCCAGGGACAACACTAGCAGTAATTGTGTGGATGTGCTGTATGTTTGTTGTCTATCATGCTGCCCCTCACCACTTGGGGCCAGCGGTGCAGATGCTTTGCTGGGGCTGGAACAAGCATGTTTGCAAGATTGCGAAAGACATGATTGATCAGGTCGCTACTGGTTACTGGGTAAAACACAAACTATTACTACGTAGTACCTGTGTGTGTGATGCTTTACTTAGTACTTGTGGAACTACAGTAATACACCAACCTTTCCAGTTATACTGCACCACAAAAAGTAGCAGTAAAGAAAAACACTGCTACTAGGAAGTTGACGAAAAGGGCAACCTATTTAGTCAAACATGGAACTGAGCAAGGAACAGACAGATGAAATACAGTTAACTCAGTGAGACAAGCCTGCCCCACTACGTGCAATGGTTTAATTAACAAAACAACAATAAACAAGCAAAAAAAATGCACGTGCACAACTGTGCACACACACACGGCACAGACTCACAGGGGGATATATTTCACAAGCACAGCTTAATTGTGTGCAGTGGGCTGTAGAAGTGGGGAGGGGAGGGGAGGGGGGGGGAGTCAGCCACCATGTCAGCATGGCTCAGTTGGTAGCACATCCACCTCTAGACCAGAAGGTCGTGGGTTCTTGTCCCACACTGGGATTGGACTTGCACCTAAAAATTGCTGGCATCCGAATGCAGTATTGGGGGGGTGCTGTACTGTTGGGATGTGCCATCCTTCGGATGAGACGTTAAATCAAGGTCCCTTCTGCTCATCCTGGTGTTGTCCTGGTGGATGTCCAGGTGGAAGAAAATGAACCCAGGGCACTCTTCGCAAAGAGTAGGGAACATTCCCGGTGTCCTGGCCAACATTCCCCTTCCCATAAACTGGTTCATGCAATTATCCAGGCTGTGTGTGGGTGATGATGTGTGATATGGCTGCCACCACTCATTCAGTCACTTCACTACCAGTCTAGCATTGCTTGTAAAGCACTTTGGGATACACTGTGTATGAAAAGCGCTATATAAATGCTGATTCTTCTTCTTCTCCTCATCTGTACAGGGGGTCTATCCCAAGAACCAGAGGAGACTAACAATACTAATTCAGTGAGTCAAGCCTGACTGGCTTAGAACTGAAGAAGTTTATTTCAAAATCTGAGTGCACACAGTTGTGCACATGTGTGGCCCTGCCTCATGAAAAAATATATTAAGCATACACATGCAGGGTGAAGCCTCACAGAATCAAATATTTTGCACATATACAGCAAATTATAAGCAGTGACCTGCAGGAGGGGGAGTTAGCAGACACCCTCATCAGTCATGCACTGAACCAAGCCTAGAACCAGATAACAGCAAAAAAAAAAAACGCTAAAATAAAATGTGTTTCACCCAAAAAAAATCACATTGGAGCGATATCAGACAGCAGCAGAGAAGGGTGTTAGCAGACAGCCCCCCTAGTCCCTATAACTGAGTACAACAATAAGGACAAAATACCTGCCAGAAAGCCAAATATAGCTTTTCTGACACTAATCAAAAAAACTATACTGACCCAAAAAAGCCTGTGGAGCAAAAATCTATTTCTTTTTTAGCAAGTTTAAGGTCTCAAAAGTACTGCAGAGCAGCTCTCAGACACCACTGTCTCCTGTCTTCTATCAGCTCAGAGTGAGGAAGTCACATGGTGTGCTTGCCTTTGAGCTCAAGAAACAGTTTTTGATTGGCCAACAAAGCTCTGTGAGACTTGGAAATATCACCGAATAGTAGTTCCCAAATAGCGGACTAATAGTGAACTACTCGGAAAATGCATCCGAATATTTGGGAAGCCTACTATTCGTGGTATTCTGAAAATACTATTCAGCACATGCACACCCTAGTTCTCAGATGAGTTAACAATTGAGGAGGGGAGCGTCTTGGAGGATACAATCTCTTCTGGGCCCTAGGGGGTTATCATATTGTGAGACAAGGGATCATATTGTTAAACAGGTACAAAATCAGGAGGGAAGATGGCTGATATAATTTGTTGTATAGAGAAGAGAGGAACTAGGTAGTAGCAGAGAATCATCTCAGGTGAAGGAGTGCTGTATTCAATAGGAGAGAGGCTTGGAGGGAGTGGCCAACATGTATTTAATAGAGACGGGGCGGGGATGGGCAGGCGGGCTAAAAAATTAGCATCGATCCAAGCAGAAGCACTGCTATGGGCAGGCAATGGTTGGGTCCAGGATAGCAGCTGACCAGGAGAGCTCCTTGTCTGGCCACAGATCCATGGAGGGCTGCTTCTGGGCTTCATAAGCTGGGTTACCACAGCCAGTCAATGGGGAGCCACACTGCTTGGCGGTCACCCAATAGGTAGTTCTGAAGCCTGAACAGCATCGAATCAAAAGTGGAGCTGGAGCAGGGGTTCAGCCAGGTCTCAGCATATGAGCTTACCATGTACCTAGTCTTGGAGGGTGGACTGCAGAGCAAGGAGGGGATGTGGACAGCAGCCTCATACCACTTGGAGATCTGCTGGGGGCTGGGGGCTAGGGCTCCCATTCAGGGCCTCCAGCTGAAAGAGAATAGATAAAGAAGATTAGGAGTTAAGTACGTGGGTTGGTGTAATCGGTGGACATGGGTAGACAGTAGTGGAGACAAGGAAACAGCAGGGCGCTTAAAAAATTTAAGTTTAAGATAGAGGTTGATCACTGAGAGGATGGGGGATGCTCATAGAACAAATTTGGTGGGAAAGAGTTAGAGGGATTTAAAGTAGAATTAAAATAAAAAGGTAATATTAAGAGTGAAAGGAGTTAGCAAAAAATATTCATGTAGCATAAGGATTCCATACAAGGGTTTCAAAGCTAAGGAGACTAGAAGCAGAAAGAATCAAACAGAAGGTTGTAATGGGTGTTTACTCACCTGGTAAAGGTGATTGTGTTGGTTGGCATCCATGGCACTCCAGACATTACCTCATGGGTTTTAGCCCACCTGATAGGCTAGTGATGCACATGACCCAGATCAAATTTCCAGCATATCCAGGTCCCAGAAACCCCTGCTCTCCAGTTCGAATCTTCCATAGCTGAAATAAGGTTAATTAGTACTCAAGAAAAGGAAAAAACATATGGTGCAGTTACAGCCAAGAGAGAAGTACTAAGGGGGATGAACCGAGACACAAAGAAAGCGGACCATGACGTAGTAGTAACAATGGCCCTGGGGCCTGTTCTTTATTCCTCTATTATTTACAGTCTAGTCCCAGACCCGAGGGTCCAACTGGTCATTTATCATTAGAAACAGTCACGCTATCTGTTCCCCTGTGGGTCTACCCAGATGATGACCCCCCTAATCCAGAACCGGTCACTCTGAGCACTCTAGAGGGAAGGCCTTGGAGTGCCATGGATGCCAACCAACACAATCACCTTTACCAGGTGAGTAAACACCCATTGTGATTTGTTGGCATCCATGGCACTCCAGACATTACCTCATGGGTAGATAAGAAGCAGTGAGAAATCTGGGTGGGAACCGAGAGCTAAGGGTGACCAGTTGAGGATGCTGCTACCAGGACCTGGGTGGCGAAGGTGGGCCGTATGGCCTGTAATCATTCCAGCCTGTAGCATCTGGTGAACATGTGTATGGAGCTCCATGTGGCTGCCCTACAAATGTCCTCTGAGGACACGCTGGCTCTCTCCGCCCAGGAAGTGGCGACAGCTCTGGTGGAATGAGCCTTGATCCCCTGGGGTGGAGTCAGCCGGTTTGCTGTGTAGGCATTCTGGATGACTCACCTTAGCCACCCGGCGATGGTGGTTTTGGAGGTGGCATTACCCTGCCTCTTCCCCTTCGCGATGACGAACAGCCTCTCTGTCATGCGAATGGGGCGGGTTCTGGCTAAGTACACAGAGATGATTGATCCCACATCGAGGTAGTGAGGGAGCCCACTGGGGCCCTGTGGGGAACTGCTTGGGAAGGTGGGCAGCTCGATGGGCTGCTCTCTGTGAAAGCTGGTGGAGACCTTTGGTTGAAATGCTGGGACTGTTCTCAGACTGACCCCTAGTGGGGTGAACACTGTGTAGGGTTCTGCACAGGATAGGGCTCCCAGTTCCCCGATCCTCCTAGCCAAGCAGATGGCCACCAAGAAGCATGCCTTGAGGCCAACCCAGAACAGGTCCGTCTCTCAGAGGGGTTCGTAAGGTGCCAATTTGGGGGAGTCAAGGACCATTGGGAGGTCCCACGGTGCGATGGTCGGTCGAGTCCTCAGTCGGAGGATCTCTGCTGCCCTCAGGAAACGTATGGTGTCGGGATGAGCTCCTGGGGAGTATCCCTCAATGAGGCCATGGTCAGCCTCCATGGTGGACAGTTGCACCCTGAGGGAAGAGTGCGCTAGTCCCTTGTCCAGCCCTTGCTGGAGGAATAGTAGGATGGTGGCCATGTCAGTCTGCTCGGGTGCTTTCCCCTGTTCCCGGCACCACTGGGTGAAGATGGCCCATTGCCTCCCATATGTGGAAGTGGTGGAAGCCCGTCTGGACTGAAGTAGGGTGCTGATGACTGACTCATGATACCCCGTTGCCCTCAGTCTCCTCCTCCTCTCAGGAGCCAGGCCGTGAGTTTCAGGGTCCGCGGGGTCGGGTGGAGCACTGGCCCCTGCGAGAGCATGTATGAGTGGTAGGGTATCCTGAAGCTGGCTAGTGACATTTCTCGGACTGCTGCGAACCAAGCCCTGAGCGGCCAGTAAGGGGCCACCAGGATGACCATGTGGCCTGACTCCCGAATCTTGGCTAGGACCTGGGGAATCAGGGGAAGTGGCGGGAAGACATAGGAGTTCCTCCACATCCAGGTTTGTGACAGGGCGTCCGTTCCCTGTGAGAGGCTGTCCCTGAACCATGAATAGTACTCCATGACTTGGGCGTTGTCCCGTGATGCCATGAGGTCCATGGACAAAGGCCCCCATGTTGCCTGGATCATCCGGAATAAGGCCGGGTGTAATTGCCATTCCCCCGGGTGTACCTGTTGTCTGCTGAGCCAGTCTGCGTGGACGTTCAACTTCCCTGCAAGGTGGACCACGCCCAGATGGGTGAGGTGTGCCTGGGCCCAGTTGAGGACTGTCGTTGCCTCCTTCATCATGGCTCTGCTCCTGGTCCCACCTTGCTTTGCTATGTAGGCCACCATCACACGATTGTTGGAACGGATCAGGACCGATCGACCGAGGATCTGGCGCCTGAAAGCCTTCAGGGCATGGGACACGGCTCTCATCTCCAAGATGTTGATGGAGAGCTTCGCCTCCACTGGTGACCATAGGCCCTGTGCTGTTCTGTCTCCTAGGCAAGCTCCCCAGCCCGAGAGGCTCGCGTCCGTCTCTATGGAGACTGGGCGTGGGAGCTCCAGAGGGACTCCCCTGGTCAGATTCTCCTCCATTGTCCACCATGTCAAAGAGGATCTCACTGCACGGGGTAGAGGTACCACGCACTGAAGATTGTGCTCGCTTGGTGCCTCCCATGACAGGACGTAATTTTGGAGTGGGCGCAAGTGCCACCTGGCCCAGGGTACGAGGTCTATACAAGAGGTCATACAGCCCAACAACTGAGCTATCTTCCCCATTGTGGTGTGGTGGCGGGCCCTCATCTGGTGTGCCAGCTCCATCAAGTTGCGAACTCACGCTGTGGACAGTTTTGCCCACCCCTCGGCCGAGTTGATGAGCGCTCCCAGATGCTCGATCTGTTGAGTGGGGCTGAGATGGCTCTTTTCTCGATTTACCACCCAACTGTGGCCTTCGAGTGCCTGCATGGCGGATTCCGTGTGTATCCGTGCTTGGTTTTCTGACCGTGCAAGGATGAGCCAGTCATCCAGATATGGGATGATGTCCAGTCCCTGTTCCTTGAGTCTGGCCACCAGGGTTATGGAGACCTTGGTGAAGCCTCTCGGGGCTGACGACAGGCCGAAGGCCAGTGCCTGGTACTGGAAGTGGTGGCCTAGAATGTGGAAACGGAGGAATTGCCTGTGTTTCCGGATGATGGGGATATGTAGATAGGTGTCCTTCAGGTCTACAGACGTTAGGAAATCGCCTACCTGGATGCATCATAGGGTGGATCGGATGGTCTCCATCTTGAATTGGTGGGAGACTACATGCCGGTTCAGATGTTTGAGGTCTAGGATGGGCCTGAGTTCCCCATTTTTTGGGTACCAGGAAGAATATGGAGTAAATCCCCAGCCCCTGCTCCGGTAGAGGAACGGGCTGAATGGCCCTGTTCTGAAGTAGCTCTGACAAGATTTGTTGGATCTGATGTGGGACGCCCTTCTCCTGGCTATGGGGGAGGAGACGAATCTGTGTGGAACATGGGCGTGGGATAGCTCTATGGAGTACTCCTTGGCCACCATGTCTTGTACCCATCTGTCCGAAGTCATGTTGATCCAGCGGTGGGCGAAGAGAGTTAGCCTTTGCCACACCAGTGGGTACTGGTCCTGGCTTTGTGCTTTTGGGAGGGGGCAGTCACTGCTGCTTTCCCCTGAAGCCTCTACCTCGACCTCCGGTTCTTTGTCCCCGGGGTCTGAAGGATGAGGGCTGATAGTTCGGGAGGTACGGGCCACGGAAGCCGGGTGAGGAGCCTCTGCCTCAAAAGGAGTGGCCCTGTTGGTGTGTATCCCTTCGGGGTTGGTATGGTTTGTCCCCCCCCGAAACCTCCGTCTCGAGGTGGGTAGATAGGGGAACTTGGGTTTTATTCTTGAGGAGGTCCCTGCCCTCCTCCTTTGCTTCAAATACTCCTGCAGCCCCCCCTAAAAACATGCTTTCCAAGTGGTAAGTTTTGTAACAATGTCTTTGACTCATGGTCTGCGTCCCACAGTTTCAGACACAGTGCCCTACGGGCACAGTTGGTGATGGCGGTGGCCCTTGCCTGGAGGCGCAGGGTGTCTACCGCCATATCGGCCAGGTATTTGGCCGCATCCAAGGTGCACTCCAACAGTTCTGCCTCCCTAGACTTAGGGATGGCCTGCTCCTGGAGCTCCTCGAGCCAGCAGATCTGAGCCCAGGTCGTGTAGATGGCCGTGGTGGTCACCTTAGCAGTGGTGCCCTCAATCTCAAATGCCCTCTTGAGCATGTCTTTGACCTTTTTGTCCGTAGGGTCCCTGAGGGCTATCGTGCCGTATGGAAGTACGGTCTTTTTGCTGAGGGCCACCACTTGGGGGTCGATGGTGGGAGCCTTGCACCAGGCGTCCGATTTTTCCCCTTGTACTGGGTACATTCTGTCCAGATTCCCACGATTTGACATCCTGTCCGGTTCGGGGGATTGCCATTCTGTACTGAAGATGTCCTCTATCGCCGGACATACGGGAAAAGTCTCTGTGGTTGAAGGTCTAAGTTGAATCATTGGGTCGAGCTTCGACTCGGGCCTGCTTTCTTCGGTGTCTTCAGTGTCAAAACCCATGGTGGCCTTGATGACTTTCATGAGCCCTGGGATCATGTCAAATGAGCATAACTTCAAGTCAGCGAAGGGGTCGCTGCAGCTCCATATCCTCTGCATCCGAGTCCGCTTCATCCTCTTCCCTGCATCATCCCTCTCCTGCTCTCGTGCCTGTCCGGAATGTCTGGAAGGGTGTCCTCGGGTTTGGAAGTTCTCTGGTTGTCCCCCCGCCTTGTCGGGTTCTGAGTTTGGTGGCTTTGCCCTGTTTTGGGTGAGGGACTCCAGCTTCTCCATGATTTTGAGCATAAAGTTCTGTTGGCTCTCCATCATGGCAACCATGGCCTGCTGGTTCTGGATCAGAAGGGAGCCCGGATCCATCCACGTAGGGTTGCTGGGCCCGGGGTTGTTGGGGGCCAGGGGTGGGGTTCGCTCCAGGGAGGAATCGTCGTCGTCCAGTAGGCACGCTGCACAGAGGGGGCCTGGTGTTTGGGGGAGGAGGTTGGCGCTGCACGTGGAGCATTTCTTTGCTTTCACCATCTGGAAGGAGAGAAGGTATACTTATTAATGGAGCCGGTATGGTGCCCCGCAGTTTTTACCCCCTTTTTTTTTTAAAACATTGAACTCACAAACCCTGGGTTAGAAGAGCGCCTGGGGTTGAGGGGTGCTATGTGAGGACCCCCGCAACACCGGACGGTGGTCTGGTGCTACGGCTCGCTATGGAAGGGAGCCATGGCCACCGGGAAGGAGACCAGAAGAATCAGGAACCTACTTGGGTCGCTATGGGAGGGACCCGAGTGGTAGGGGTAGGATTGGAGCCCCCTGGAGAAGCAACAGGAGCAGGAGGCTTGGGAGGAGTGGTGGTGGGGGTCGCTATTGGAGGGACCCTCAGGAAAACGTGGAGGAATCCACGGATCTTCCCCTTCACCTCGCGAGGCCAGGGAAGATTGGTAGTGCTTCCATGCTCCCCACGGGAGAAGGGAGGGGGGGCAGAACCAGGTAGGAGCATGGGGACCCTGCCTCTGCCCCTTAACAAAGCCATTGGGGCCTGTAGATTCAAGCCCAGATCCTCACTGAAAAAGCTCAGAGCCTTGAGCTGCTGTGGCCACTGGGGAAGGTCCTCGCTGTGGAGTGATCGCGAGAGGGTCTCCTACCTGCCAGAGAACTGAGGCCGTGTTGTGGCGGTTCCGAGAGAGGCTGAACGAACTCAACCTCCCGCCCAGACAACCACGAGGGCGGAGCTCCACGCCGAGCCAGTGGGTGTAGCGCAGTCCTGGAGTGGAGGGGGTTGGTTGCTTTGTCCCACGGCTACGCCCCCTCTAAGGAGAACGCTCGCCTCGCTGCCGCTTCACCTTCCTTCCAGCGGAAGTGAGCGCTGGCTGGGTTCCGCTTTGCGGGCAGGGGATGGGCACGGGCCTCCTGCATTTGCGGAGGCGATGGACGAGGGTGTTGTTCTTCCACGCCCCGGATGGGAGCGACGAGCCCAGAGGCGCCATGTGGTCGGGCGCTACCGTAGCGGGGACTGACCCCCCGCCCTGCAGAGGCTGTAACGGAGGGAAAAATGGGAGGAGGGGAGTGCTAGGCCACCAGGCGAGGAGCGCTGAGTGGGCGGACTTGCTCACGAGGAAGGGTTTAAGGGGCCGGGAAGGAGAGCCCTTCTGCTAGATTAGATTAGGCCCGAGGAGGGGCCTGCCCATAGGGCCATCGCACATGCTTTAAACATAGCAACAAGTTGCTGGCATCACAATCAGCTGCATTATTAACCAGTTTACGTTAACAGGGGGTTCCAATTCCTTCAGATAAATTCCCCCTTTTTGCTTGCTATGATCCACATGTTGTTAGCAAACCTCTGGTGTTAAGTCAGGGACTAACTCAAATTACTGCACCTGGAAAAAAATCCAGGGCAATCAATAACAAGAAGGGAACTGCTGTAACTGCCTTCTGACTTAGCCTGAAGAAAACCATTTTGTGATATAAATCCTTGATTCAAGGTCTTACCTTCTAGGAGCAGACAGGGATTCCTGGTGTGCTTCTTGCCTGATCAGATGCACGATTCGAAACTGGAGAGCAGGGGTTTCTGGGACCTGGATATGCTGGAAATTTGATCTGGGTCATGTGCATCACTAGCCTATCAGGTGGGCTAAAACCCATGAGGTAATGTCTGGAGTGCCATGGATGCCAACCAATCACAATCAGTTAATTACTAAAAAACATACTTTAACCAAGCTGTAACCAAGCATTACTGGGCTACTGGAAAATTGCTAGACTGCAATTCTGTAAAAAACAGCTAGATCCTTGATTGTTTTTCAAGCGTAAGAGAATATATAAATAGATGGAAAGCTTGCACTTTTACAATCTGAGACCCTAAAATACAGAATTGGCTAACTGGCAGGCTAGGTAGGTAGGTAGGTAACATGTTTTATTTTTATAAAGGATGAACATTGCCATTAGGGATAAAATCCCTGTTTACAAGACAAGTCCTGTTAGGCATCACAAGAGTAAAAGTTCATGTAGTTTTACAAATACAATAATGTTAAAAAATTCTTTAAACACATCAACACACACACCACACACTATACAGTAAATAAAAGGTCATACAATCAGGTACAATAAACAACCAATAAAAGTTGCAAATATACCAACAGACACAAACACAATGATTACAGCAGTTTCAATAGGAAAAAACAAATTAATTTGAAGTTCATTACATTGGAAGATTGAAAGCTATTAAGTATAGCAATGGACCAGAAATTTAACAATTACACACAACCCGAAACATTGATTTCAAACCTGTTCTAAATGAATTTGAAGATGCTACCCTCACTGAGTAAGGAAATGTATTCCACCATTTTTCCACTTGGTGTTTTAAGGTTTTAACACCAAATTTTGTTGTATTATAACTACTCTTTATTTTGTTGACATATACAGTTCTAGTCAAGATCCGAATGGGCTCAGTCTTATTCATAAGTGCTTTAATTGATATATAATGAATAGGTTGCTTCGTGAAAAACGGTGCCACAATTTCAGCCATGTCTCTCCATTTCTTTGCTCTAAAGTAGTCTATCCCAAAAGTAGTTAATAATGTACAATGATGTGTTCTATAATGGCAACCCAATATGAACCTCGCAAGTCTATGTATTTTATCCAAATTGTCCCGCATCAGCTTAGGTGCAGCCCCATATATAAAACTTCCATAATCAATGGTGGGCATCACCATCTGTTCCACTGTAGTTTCCTAGTCTTTAGATCCAGGCATCTTGAAGTTCACCTAAGTGCTCCTAATTTCTTGCTAACTTTGTTCAACAACTCCTTAATGTGTTCTTGAAAATTTAACTCTGCATCAAATATTACACCCAAGTAATGATCTTCTGTTACCTGATCTGTTAGTACATCTGATAAAGATGTTAGGCCTGAGCTGGTTTATTACTTTTCCCAAATTAAAGAACTTTTGTCTTCTTTATGTTCATCACCAACCTCGACTAAGTGAACCACTGCCCCAAGCTGCTGAAGTCCCTCTGCAATTTAACCCTCAGCTCTGCAAAGTCCACTCCAGTAGTAACAAGAGCATACAGCTGAATAACAGATGTTTGAACTGTCTGAGGAAGGTCATTGCACAAAACCAAGAATAACAGGGGCCCTAATATAGATCCTTGGGAGACCCCTCTTTCCACAGGTTTAGTTGTTGACAGGACCTAGGACATACATACTCTTTGAGATCTTCCTGTTTGGTATGATTTAATTTAAGCCCATGGTCCCTCAGTAATGCCCATAACCCAGAGTTTCCTCAGCAGTAGGGAGTGGTCCACCAGGTTGAATGCCTTGCAAGTCTGCAAACAAGACTGCTGTCTCCTTTCCTGCATCCAAGGAGATAGCCACTAGATCATTAAATTCAGTCAAGGCCAAGTTTGAAGAAAGTCCTCATCTGAAGCCTGTCTGACATGGTGTAAGGATATTATTTATTTCTAGACAGTCCATTAATTGTGTATGTACTAATTTCTCTAGGCATTTAGAGAGGGAGCATGAGGATGCACCAGTGCAAGTGCAGTTGCACTAGGTGCATCACCCATGATATTCAGCCAGGGGCATGCAGATGAGGCCATAATCTATGCAAGGCACAAATGGGGCCATTTGCATGTCATTATGGCTCATTTGCATGCGTTGCACTGGGCATCTACACGAAATGTGCCTGGCACCCTGCCAGGCAGCTGTCGTTGTGGGTTGGCTCCCTGGTGGGCTAGTATAGCACCCCCCCCGTATGCCTGATTGTGGATAGTAGTAGAAATATATTGTAACCTTTGTGGTCTAGCAGTTGCTTTTGCTGCCCGACTGTGAGCTGTAGTTTGTGGAAATAGAACCCTGGTGGTCTAGTGGAACCCCTCCCACCCCGTATGCCCAATCGTGGGCTTCTGTAATAAATGATGAACCCCTGGTGGTCTAGCGGTCCTCCTGCTGTCTGATCGTGGGCTGTTGTAAATGCAGAATGGAGCCTGGTGGTCCAGTGGTACCACCCTCCCACATAGGACCCCCAGCCACCCAGCACCCACCCGTCATCAGTGGGCAGCAGCATCCCCGCCCACATACCACCCAGCTGCATGCCGAATGACAGCGTACAGTATGATCTATACACCTTTTGGTCCACAGTGTGGACCAATGGGCTTGCAGACCATACTGTACTACACAGGACCAGATAGCTGACTTTTAGGCAGAATTACATGAAACCACTGCCATGCCTCGATAGAACGAAGCCCCCTGAGCAAAACCCACCCTCATTTGTGTTCTTAGGCCACCCCAGGGAAATTAGAATTTTTCAAAGGGCCTTCTCGTCCCTTGCTCATGATGCAAGATCACAATCAAAGAATCTCGCGATCAAAGAATGTTCAGGCTCACGATCAAAGAATAAAAAATGGTGAAACTTGAGTTTTAGTCAGAATTATGTGAAACCATCACCTCGCCTTGCTAGAATGAAGCCCCCTGAGCAAAACCCACCCTCATTTGTGTTCCTAGGCTACTCCTGAGCTGAGAAAATTGTATTTTTACCTCGCGATGCAAGATCACGATCAAAGAATTTAAAACATTATAACTCTATTTTGGCAGATCAAGAGATCTACCATGCCCCACCACGCATACCAAATTTCAGGCAAATCCGTTGGATGGGTCCAAAGTTATTAACTTGCAAAACTTCAAGTTTAACATAGAAGTGCCTTCCATAATCCTAAATATAGTGGCGTGACTGTGCCACTATTTTATAAATACATATATATAGTGGCACGGTAGTTCCACTATAGTTAGGGTTGAGTACCCAATTTAAGGTTAAATCTGAAATTTGGCAGCTTAATAACTTTGCCACCTTATAATGGATTTGCCTGAAATTTGGAACGCACAGTCTGGTACCATGGCTCTCTGGATCTGCCAAGTTTCATAATGGTCGGATATATGGTTGCAGAGCTACAGAGCACCAAATAATGCACAACTTATGCATTTTTGTACATCATTTGCTCATGCCTACAGGTTGCAATATTTGTTCAACCAGTCTAAAACCTTCAGAGAACATGTAGTCAGGGTCCCCAATGTGCCTTTTGAAGATTTAGTGAAAAAATATTAAATGGTTCAAAAGTTATTCAAAAAATAAGTTTCCCATTATAGTCAAAGGAAAAAGTTAACAAAAAGTTTGAAAGTGTCACAAATGCAGTTTTTAGTGTTGCAAATGACCCTTGTAGTGTCGCAAATCCACATCTTGTTTTCAGCTGGTGGTCACAGAAATGCTTGGCATTTAAATTTGGGACCCTCTAGGGACACAATTCTTGCTGGGTTCACCTAATTGAATCCTGAAGATGCTAGCCATGTCTTTTTTTGGGGGGTTAAACACCCCAGAAATATGATTTTTAAATTTTTGTAAACAGTAGTGTCACCAAGCAGTGTCGCACATTTGACATTTTCATGATTTTATTTGCGAAAATGTGGCAAATCACGACACTACTTTGCGTCACTATACCCAAAACAATGGGAAATCTTTGCCACACTGCTGCAAAAGAATGGTTTGGTCTTTTGAGCTGAAATTTGGAGGGAAGAAAGCCAAGATTCCACAGATGTGCCTTTTGGTGGTTTGGTGAAGAAACATTAGAGGGCTGCAAAGTTATGGCACTCCAAAGTTGACAGTTTTTCCCATAGGCTAACATTATGGCATCCACCGCACCTTTCAGGGCCCATATATGAAAACGCTTCGAGATACAGACTTTTTTGTCAGAAGAATACTTAGTCCCCTGCTAGGGGGCTAAGTGCAAAACCAGCCAGGAAAGTCTAAATAATATGAGATTCTCAATTCTACGTCGTACAGTTCCTGAGATATAAACAATTTAGCAATCCAAGAGTTCATTTTCTGCTCCAAAGACCATATTTATGCATACCTTCTTTGTATTCACTGTGCTTCTGAATGCACCTTTTTGGGAAACAAAGTGTGTGCGTTTGCGTTACTGTTACAGTTAGTGTTTCTGAAGGCATTTCCGTAACCGTTTGCATTAGGGTTTCCATTTACGTCACCATGTGCATTACCCTTTGCATTTGTGCTTGCGTTTGTGTTACTGTTACTATTTGCGTCTTCATTACTGTTTTTGTTTGCATTTCCTTTTGCATCACTGTGTGCATTACCATTTGTATTTGCATACACACTTCCGTTTGTGTTTCTGTTTGCGTTTGGGTTTCCTTTGGCTTCATCGTTGGTGTTACCATAAGCGTTTGTATTTCCAAATGCATTACTGTAACTGTGTGCGTTACCATTTGCATTTGCGTACACGCTTGCATTTGCATTTCCGTTTGTGTTAGTGTTCCCTTTGGCGTCATCTTTGGTGATACCATAACCGTTTGTGTTTCAATTGTGTTACTGTGTCTTTTTTTATATGTTCGTTACCATTTGTGTTTCTGTTGGCCTTAGCACTTTCATTTTCGGTAGTGTTTTCATTGTTGATTGCATTACTGTTTCCTTCTGTGTCTCTGTTGCTGTTACCATTTGCATTTCTGTTTGCGTTTGTGTTACTGTTTGCATTTTCATTACTGTTTGCATTTTCATTGGTGTTAGAATTTCCATTACTGTTTTCGTTATCGTTTGTGTTTCTGTTGTCGTTACCATTTGCGTTACCATTTCTGTTTTCATTAAGATTCGCTTTTGCATTTCTCTTACTGTTTGCACTTGTGTTTGCATTACTAATAGTGTTACTATTTTATTTTACCTCACTATTTCCATCACTGTTTGCATTAACATTACCGTTTGTGTTTTTGCGTTTGCATAGTGCAGTGCAAAACATAAAGTTTTTGCTATTTTTCTGCACTGTCTTCCGTGATGCATAGCACAGCCAGTGTGTGGTTGATTGGTCTGAAACTTGGCAGAAAGAAATATCTTTGTTCAAGGAGCATGCCAGTTTTTGTTTGGTCCATTCCAGAGTTATGGCCATTTGAATTTATCCCACTTCACACTTACTGATTTTCGGTCACCAGGTCTGCCATTTTAGTTCATTTTTGGCTGTGATTTACACCATTTTGTGGTGGAAGACTTCTTAAAGGTACAGAAACATAAAAATTGAATATCTCTGGAATGGTTTGTTCTTTTCGCATGAATTTGGATGGTCTTGAGTGGATGTCCTGGAGATGTGAATTATGCAGTTTACATGTTTGAAGAATAATTCACTGCACAGATGCTGCATGACACAGTTAACATTCTGTGCATAGTGTTCTGCATGGTGCTACTGTCTTTAAATTTATGGTGTAGGTAGCCCTAGTGGCACGGAGGTGCTTTACAGTGGTTTCATGTGTAAAACATTAAAAGGTGTGGAATTATGCCACTCTAACGAATTAAAAATTGGTTCATAATGCTTCAATGACTTCTGAACTGTGTGTCCAATTTGCCTGGCATTTGGAATGCACAAAGATTTATAATTCATGTTTTACTGTGCTAATTTTCTGGTCTCTGGCATTTACAGTTGCTGAATTGTGCATGTTACGTTGCACAACCATTGAATGGATGTACATACAATTCTGGACACACGGTGTGCCATGGCACATGTCTTCATTTAACAAGTTTCATTTCACTCGGTTATACAGTTTTTGGGCAGCAAAGTGACAAAAAATCATATGGTGGGGCCCCGCGCTCCCACCACCACATTCCATTCATTATATATAGTGCACATTCTTAAAAAGAAGGGAAATTCATGGAAAAAAACTCCATTTACTGCATCAGTCAGGGTTGTTCCATAGTGACAAAAGCAAGGAAATTCAGTGTTAGGGTTGCCACCCCTCGCACCCTTCACCCATCCCATCCCCCAAACAGGCATCGGGGTGTGCATTGGTGTCATCTGTCTGAACTCTCATCCCATTCTCCTACACTGCACTGCCTCAGCTTATTTACACATGGAATGGGGTGACAGTTAGGACCGATGACCCCAGCACACACCCCGATACCTGTTGGTGGGGACAGGGTGGGTGTGGGGAGCAAAGGGTGGCAATCCTAACACCTAGTTTCTTCATGTTTGTCACTGTGGAACAACCCTAACTGATGCAGTATGATCTTTTTGCCATGAATATATATATATATATATATATATATATATATATATATACACACACACAAACATACACATACAGTGGTAGTCATAGAAAAGTTTCACAGTACTGAGGTGTACCTAGGTATACTGAGGGAGAATGAGGCAGGATCACATTACAGTCAATGCAAATTACCTCAGTGGTACCTCCGTAGTACCTTGAGGTAGGAAACTTTTTGACAACTACCACTGTATATATATATATCTATTTCTATATATATTCTATGCAATAAACTAAGAACTTGCACAACTTGGTGGGAATTCAGGCCCTGTGCTCCCACTTACCTACAGAACTTGGTGGGAGCATGGGCCCTTCAGGCCCTGCACTCCCACCAACTTGTAAACATGTGTGTACCATCAACACCCTCCAGATTTCAATGTCAAACACCAAACCATGTCCAAGATACAACATGTAAAAGTTTGACATTTTCATTCATCAGAGATGCAGAATTCCACACCTGTTAACATTTTACAGGCACAATGATTGCAAACTACATCCATGACACTAAGGTGATGTACCCGATCAATTTCAAGCCAATCTCATGCCTCTAGCAAATGCAAAACACTGTCAGCAACACATAAATTGTGCCATGCAATATCGCCGAAAAAAAAAACTTTCACACATAAACACCTTAATTCACATCTACAGAACATGCTGAGAACACCCTCCAAATTTCAATTCAAAACACAAAACTGTGTCTGAGATACAGCATGTTAAAGTTTGAAATTTTCATTTGTCAGAGTTGGAGAATTCCACACCTGTCAATATCTCCACAAAAAACATGTTTCTCTGACACATAAACAAAGTAATTCACATCTACAGGACATGCTGAGAACACCCTCCACATTTCAAGTAAAAAGACCAAACCATTTCCGAGATATTTAAACTTAAAGATTGGTGAAATTGCCCTATCTAATGCATTATAAAATCTGGCCATCTTGTCCCTATCTCGCGATCAAAGATGGCGATCAAAGAATCTCATGATCAAAGAATTTGCAGGCTCTCCATCAAAGAATAAAAAATGCTGTAACATGAGTTTTAGGCAGAATTACATGGAACCACCACCATGCCTCAATAGAATTTTGTGTTCCTAGGCCACCCCTGGGCTGAGAAAATTTAATTTTTAAAAAGGCCATCTCATCCCTCACTTGCGATGCATGATCGCTATCAAAGAATCTCACAATCAAAGAATTTGCAAGCTCACGATCAAAGAATTTGCAGGCTCATGATCAAAGAATAAAAAATGCTGTAACTTGAGTTTTAGGCAGAATAAAATGAAACCACCACCATGCCTCGATAGAACGAAGCCCCCTGAACAAAACCCATTCTCATTTGTGTTCCTAGGCCACCCCCTGGGCTGAGACATTTGAATTTTTAAAAGGGCCATCTTGTCCCTCGCTTGCGATGCAAGATAGCGATCAAAGAATCTCGCGATCAAAGAATTTGCAGGCTCACGATCAAAGATCGTTAGCAGGCCGCGATCAAATTTTTTAAAACATTATAACTCTATTTTTAGACTATTTTATGTCAAACCAAAGGTGTGGGTCAATACATCAGAGCCCCTCGAGTAAAACCCATCCAAGGTTTACTTCAGGAGTGACCCCTGAGCTGAGATATTTGATTTTTTACAATTGGAAATGCAAACAACAAGATGGCAGACCTTGCAATCAAAGAATTCTCAGGGACAAAGATTCTTTGACTGCAAGCTGCAAATTCTTTGATCACCAGGTGGGATGAGATGGCCCAAACCCCATTCTTTGTTCACTAAACAACCATATAAATTTTCCCATTTACTTATAATGGGAGCTTACAAGTGGCATAACTTTTGAATGCCTTAATATTTTTTCACCAAATGAAAAGCGGCATATTCAACCAGCCAAGCTCTTTCAGATGAGCCATCTTGTAGGGTAGCACACCACATGATGGCCGTGCAGGGCCATGGACAAAATCGCAAAAACTGCCTCCAAAACAGGATAATTTTGCATTTTTCAGTGTTTTTGTGCTCAAAGACCATAAGTCCTACTGAAACAAAATTTGGTAAATCAAGAGATCTACCATGCCCCACTGTGCATACCATATTTCAGGTAAATCCATTGAACAGGTCCAAAGTTATTAACACCCAAAATTTTGACTTTAACATAGAAGTGCCTTCATAACCCTAAATATAGTGGCTCGACCTCGCCACTATAATATACAATAAAAAATAAATCAACAAAATAAATATATGGAGATACAGGGAGGGGGGTGTCACTAGACACCAGGGATATAAAGAGGGCACACAACAGGAAAAAAATCCCTACCAGTTCGCCCCATTTGGTGAACCAGATGGGCAGTTAAAAATTCTGGTTCACCAAACAATATCCCGGTCAGCCAATCATATTCATTAGTGTTGAACAAGAAAATTGGCTGGTGAACAAGGATTCCCAGTCTGGTCATCTGGTATTCAAATTTTGCTAACCAGATGGCCAGATAGTAATGCTTATCCACCAGCTGAATTTCTTGTCCATCATCCTGATTTGTCAGTGGTGAACAAGGAAATTGGCTGGTGGACAAGGATCCTTGATTTGCTGATCTGGTCAACACATTTTGCCTGCCAGATGGCCAGACAGGAATCCTTGTTCATAAACTGAATTCTTTGTCTGCCACCCTGGTTCGTCTCTGGCAAACAAGGATCACTGTCTGGCCATCTGGTTGTCACAATTGATGACCAGATGTCCAAACTGGTAATCCTTGTCTGACAGCCAAATTCCTTGTTTGCCACTGATGAACCAGAATGACAAACAAGGAACTTTGCGAGTTGACAACCGGGATTTAAAAACAGCTAAAAATAGAAAAATAAAGTTAAACAAATGGAGGAAGCTACGGAGGACAGCTCATCACGTACTGATGAGCAAAACACATCCATAGATGTGTTAAACAGACTTCCCTGGACATAGATATCAGTTTTTTTTGGGGGGTGGGACAAAAAACAAGTTAGCAGCTCATGGACAAAGAATTGCTTTTCTGGCAAACCAGGATTGGCAACTGGTGTGCAAGAAATGGCCCCTGGCAAACCAGGATCCTGATTCATGCAGTTACCATGAAAAATAAAACTCCCTTTGAATATAAAGGGACATTAAAAATGCTATAACTTTTGAATGGATTAATACTTTTTCACCAAATAAATGCTGGTCTATTCTATGTCCAAAGCTCTTTCTACCATAACAATTCAGACCAAAAGTCAACACCATCTCTGCACAGCGCAATGAGAAAAAAACTGCCCAAAGTGGTGAATTTTAGGGTTCCTTTACTATTTGAATCACAGAATCTGCAGCTCTGACAGGAATGAAACATGACACATCAAGAAATCTACCCCAAGACATTGAACATGCAAATTTCACGCAAGTCCATTGAATAGTTGCAAAGTTATTAAAGTGCAAAATGTGAGGTTTACCATAGAAACTGCTGCTCAACCCTAACTATAGGCCCTATGCACAAATGTGTGGGATTTACACACTGCAGATGTCTTCCCCACCCACATAGCTCCACAGCCCTGGACAGGCACAGGGTGAGCAATATTCAGTACTGCAGACACCCTCTGGGCACTTGTCCACAGCCCTGCCCCCAGGTGTGCAGGTTAGCAGTGGGTGGGCAACTGCAGAAGGGTGGGCCCAGGCAGTCATCCAGTCAGATGCCTGACCCGGGTCATAGAGTGGATCCCTTTTTCCCATGGGGCAGAGGTGCATAGAACCTGCAGTCCCTCAGTATGCTTGCAAAGCAACAACTAAATGTGCACATGCCTGATCAGCCAACCCAGCCTTCCCCACCTGCCTAGTGGGCTGGAGCAGCATGGAGAGTCACTTCCTGGTCCCGCCGTGACCGGCGGGTTAAGTCCGTGAAGGTGCACACAAGGTTATGGCAGGATTCTGAGTGCCATAACTTGTGCACCCCTGCACCTGGCACTACACACCTTATTGAATGATGCATAGTTTATGCATGCCCCTGACATGCCCCATGACCATCCATGGTGCATTGCTGTCTGCACAGCTGCTGGATCCTACATGCCACAGGCTTGTGTGCTGTATGTGAATGCCGTGGAGGGGTCCTCAGGACCCCTGGTGCATAGCATTCACATGTAGGGTGCCTACACACTGCAGATCCATGGCACTTAGGTACCCTTTGATGTCTGTGCATAGGCCACTATAGTGGTGCTACTGCACCATTATATATTTTATATGTATATATATTTTAGGGGCACAGTTGCACCCCTATATTTGAGGTTGAGTAGGCACTTTAATGTTAAGCATCAAATTTTGCACATTAATAACTTTGCAACTGTTCAATGGATTTACACGAAATTTGGCATGTACAGTCGGGTTTGGTAGATCTCTTGTTTTACCAAGTTCTGCTTTGGTTTGACATACTGTTTTTGGACAGCAAAGCACCAAAAAATGCACTTTTTGGCACTTTTGCATGTTTTTTGCCTGTGGCACTGTGCAGACACCCTGTGGGCTATTGGTCTGAAACATTGGATTTAGAAAGAGCTTGGGCCAGGGAACATGCCAGAATTGGTTTGGTAAAAAAAATATTAATCCATTCAAAAGTTATTAAACTTTTAATTCCCTATTATATCATATGTGAAAATGTATATGCATATTTTGCGAAAGAAGAATGGCAATATGGCCACTGGTCTTTTCTCACAGCTGAAGATTTTGCATGCTCACAGCAGAAGATGTTCTCGCAGCTGAAGATTTTGCTCACAGCTGAAAATTTTTAAAGGTGTAAAAACTTTATGATTGCATATCTCATTAACGGTTTGGTCTTTTTACTTGAAATTTACAGGGTTTTAAGGGGATGCCCTAGAGATGTGAATTATGCTATTTAGGTGTTGGGAAATTAATTATTATAGGGGTGTGGTCAGGCCCCTATATTTAGGGTTGAGAAGGCACTTTAATGTTAAACCTCAAATGTTGCACATTAATAACTTTGCAACTGTTTAACGGATTTGCATAAAATTTGGAATGCATGGTCTAGAATGGTAGATCTCTTGATCTGCCAAGTTGCATTTCAGCTGGACATATGATTTTTTGCGCAGCGAAGCACCAAAAAATGCACTTTTAGGAACTTTAATGTTAAACCTCGGATTTTGTGCGTTAATAATTTTGCAACTGTTCAACGGATTTGCACAGAATTTGGAAGACACGGTCTGGTATGGTGGATCTCTTGATTTACCAAGTTGCATTTCAGTCAGATATTTGGTTTTTGTACAGTGAAGTGCCCAAAAATGCTCTTTTCAGCACGTTTCCATGTTTTTTGTCCATGGCGCTGCATGGACACCGTGTGGTCTATTGGTCCGAAACTTGGCATGTAGAAAAAGCTTGGACCAAGGAACATGCCAGCATTTTGTTTGGTGAAAAAATATTAATCTGTTCAAAAGGTATTACAATTTGAAGTTCCCATTATATCCTATGGGAAAATTTATTTGCATATTTTGCAATGTCCATGGAAAAGACCAGATGTCCCTAGGGAAGACAAGATGGCCGAAATTGGGATTCCCATATCTCTATAATGGTTTGATCTTTTTACTTGAAATTCGCAGGGTGTTGAGGGGATGTCCTAGAGATGTGAATTATGCTGTTTAGGTGTTGGGGAATTAATTGGTTGCAGAGATATTCAATGACGTATTTGGTGTTTTTCCCACAGGATTACTTTGTGGTCTGTTTCATGACTTTCAGTGCCATTATCTCATAAACAAAGCGAGATACAGACTTTTTGCTACTGACGGTTTAGATCACCTTCAGATGATCTATGCTGCAGGGAAAATATGTAAAATCCTCTAATAAGCCTGCAGTGGAATTTTTTTGTACTTTGTACAGTTCATTAGATACTGTGAAATTACTGTCACTAGGGTTCAAAGAGTACCTGTCCAGTGCTTTTCAGTGCCCATATCTCAGAAATGATGTGAGATATGGATACAGTCTTTCAATTCTGTGTGAAGTACTCACTGTCATGATTACAATGACACTTGCATTTTTTTCCAGCTCTTACAGTTTGCAAGATATCTGCAAATTGCAAAGAGACACACCGCTGCCTGGATTTCCCCCTCCCTGATCCAACAACTAAAGCAGCGTGATAACCTATGGCACATTGCTGGCGAGACCGGCAGGTCAGCTGACAGGCAAGCCTACAATGCAGCTCGCAACCAGTGCACCTGGGCCATAAGACAAGCCAAAGCCAACTATTATCAAACCGCCTTAACCTCCTCCTGGGGCTCTGCCCGAGCCTTCTGGGACAACATTAAGGAGTTAAACGGGAAAACCCGCTCCCCTCCTCCCTCTCAGATGGTTATTAATGGCGCAATTAATACTAACCCATCTTGTGTTGCTGACTGCCTCAACACAACTTTCTCAGACCTTAGTGCAGTCCTTCCTACTACCTTCTTTGACCCCGTCCCTATAACCAACCTCCCAACTGCGTCACGCCCCCCTTTTCTCTTCAAGGCTATCTCCCCCCAAGATGCTAAACCACTCCTCCTAAAAACCCTCACCTCCCACAACCCGAGCAGTGACCCCTTGACTCCAGAATACTCCATCTGACACTAGATGTCATGCTAGCCCCTCACTGACCTAATTAATCGCTCTCTGTGCCTCAGTTCCGAGTGCATGGAAACAGGCTGAAATCACCCCTATCCATAAAAATGGAGACCGCACAATACCCAACAACTATAAACCTATCTCCATCCCCCCCCCAAAACTCTTGAGAAAACAGTGTCCACTCAACTCGTGGATTGCCTATCCAACTACAACATACTTTGCCCAGAGCAGCACGGCTTCCGCTCCGGTCACAGCACCACCACAGCCCTACTGGAATTTTCCCACCAAATACACTCTGCACTAGCTACAGGGGAGATTGCTGGGGCAGTGTTCATAGACCTATCTAAGGCCTTCGACACTGTGAGTTACCCATTAATGCTTGACACCCTCCGCCAGTTGGGTCTCTCATCTGGCCCTCTGGCCTGGTTCTTCAGTTACCTCCGGAACAGATCCCAACGGGTTAAATTAAATGGAACCCTATCTACTGCACTGCCTGTATGCTCTGGGGTGCCACAAGGCTCTATCCTGGGCCCCACGTTATTCAGTCTCTTTTTAAACACCCTTCCCAGCTCCTGTACAGGCAAAATGCTTCTTTATGCTGACGATGCAGTCCTAGTTGCCTCGCATGCCAACCCACTCACCCTCCAGAGCTCCCTGCAACTCACCTTCAGCCAAACTGAAAAATGGTTCCTCGACCATCACCTGGTTCTGAATCTCAAAAAGACAAAATCAATGATCTTTGCACACAGACAGAGTAGCTCCAAAAATGCTCCCCTTTGCATCATTCCCAGCGCCCTTCACCCCCTCAAGCAGGTATCAGCACACAAATACCTGAGCATCACCTTTGACTCGGCTCTCTCCTACCATGCCCATGTCAGTGCATTGTCCTCTGCCATGAATGCCCGGATTGGACTCCTATACCGTCACAAAGACTGCCTCCCCGAGGTCGCCTTACGGCTGGCTATCTCTTCCTCCAGCCTGTCTCTGGTTGACTACGGACTCCCCATCCGAGCCACGTGACCCTACTGCCCTCATTAAAATACAGACTTCCATCAACAACTAGCCACAGGCTCCTAACCAGTGCCCCAGCAGAACTCACACATGCCAGCTCTACTCCACTTCAAACATACTCAACTTTGAAGAACGCCTGCAATACCACACCTGTATGCTGGCAAAAAAGGCTCTACTTGGGTTTTGCCCCACAGGAGTCGCTACACCGTTTCTACGGGCCTCCCACTCGGTCACCACCCGTAATACCAACAAAGCCACCTTCCAGGTGCACAGAGCCAGGACCTCACTTGCACAAAGGTCCTTCCACCACAGAGCACCATTCTGTTATAATTCCCTTCCCATGCACATCACAAACATCCCCAAAACTGGCCCCTTCAAAACTGCCCTACGCAAACACCTCACGAGTACTCGTAGCTGTAGTTGCCTGTCCTAGAGCTACCCGAGAGTGCCCTCAAATCCAACTTGTCCCTGTTTGATCTAATCCTTCTCATGAGCTCTTCTACAACTTGGATATATTCACTTACTCTTGAAATGCCTGTTATTTAAATATGCCATCTGTGTTTCACCTGTGCTGTTCCCATTGTCTTGCTTCATAATTATGTTGTCTCCCCTCCCTTGCGACAAGGTGCCTTTGTAAATGAGTCTCTGACTCAAAGGTTTGTAAATCCGATATATGAATAAATAAATAAAATAAATAAATAAATAAAATTACAGTTATAAGGTTTTGTGGCCTATAGTGGTGCTGTATGGCTCGGTAGTTTTGCATAAGTGGGAGTACGGCTCGGAGGGCCCACACTCCCACAGATGCATATTGTTATGCAAAAGTTGGCAAGTTGGTGGGGGCCCCGTGCTCCCACCAATACATGCTTTTACTAATTATATTACACTTTTTCAAAAAGTTAGAAATTCTTCACAAAAAACTGCATTTAATGCATCATTTAAGGTTAAAGTGAAAAAAGTCAGGAAATGAAAGATTAGGGTGGACCCCTAATTCCCCCCCACACCCTGCACCCCCTTCCTCCACAGCCTGACAGACGTCGGGGTGTGCGATTGAAGTCGTGAGGCCTAAATCTCACCCCATTCTCCTTTACTCTAGCATGTCACATGGAATGGGATGAGAGCTTGACCACATGACCCCAATGGCACACCCAATGTCTGGCAGTCTGTGGAGGATAGGGGTGTGGCATGTGTGGGAAGGATTAGGGGTTCAACCCTAATCTTTCATTTCCTGATTGTTTTCATTTTAACCCTAAATGATGCATTAGATGCAGTTTTTTGCCATGTATATACACATAATGGCCCAGATATTCAAAAGGGTTGCGCCATGTGCAACAGGGTTGCGCCAGCACAAGTCCGAAAATGCCCCATTCCGCAATATTCACTGGGATGCAGTTGTGTCACTGAAAACATGCTGAGCAACAGCGCAATGCAAATGAAGGCATGCGCAACTGAAGGGGGTGGATCCATGCATAAAGAGTGCAATGCGATATTCATAGGCTTGAGCAATGCGCAACAGTGGAATAGCCGGAAGTTGCACTACGGCGGAAATGAGCCAAAATAAAAAGGCTCAAGGATGAGGCACAAGAAAGACAGGGAATGCTCATGAGGCAGCAACAGGTAGCAGGCCACAGCAGCAACCAGTGCAGGCCAGGGAATAGGCAGGACAGAATAGTGGCAGCCGAAGGCGTGTGGGGCCACAGAGTCTGGAGGCCAGTGGGCGTACCCGGTGCAGTGGAGATAGCAGTCAGGACAGCGGGGGGAACAGAACAACAACAGCTGAGGGGGCACAAGCCAGGGAGATGGAAAGTTCCACCTTCCACATGGAAGCAGTAGTGAGGGGGGTGAGAAGGCATGCTGCAGGGGGATGTGGCCGTGGAAGGGCCCATCGGCGGTATGCCCCCAACAGGCAGTACCGTGCCTGCATCAGCTTTGAGCTGTATACGGATGTCAAGATTGTGAGCCGGTACCACCTGAACAGGGCAATACTGAGGTGGCTCTGTGAGCTGTGCAGTGATGTGATGCAGGCACCCTCATGATGGAGTCACACTCTGTCAGTGGAGACAAAGGTAACAGCCTGCATGTGCTTGCTCACCACGGGTACCTTCCAGAGGCCAACAGGGGACACCACAGGCATAACACAGTCGGCCATGTCACGCATCCTCACCTAATTCCTCAGCGCACTGCTGCCACACACTGCGGAGTACATCCATTTCCCCAGCACCGTGGCAGAGCGTACAGCAACCATACAGGAGTTCCACAGGGTAGCACGTATGCCTGACATGCTAGGGGCGATAGACTGCACCCATGTGGCTATTCACACGCCACCTGGCCCCGATAGGGCCGCATATCGCAACCGGAAGGGGTACTCCAGTGTCAACTGCCAGGTGATGTGTGATGCCACTAGGCGCATCATCAATGTCTGTGCCACGCACCCTGATGGAGCACATGATTCATTCATATGGTACCAGTCTGCACTGTGCCATCGATTCAAGAGTGGGGACATCCCCACAGGACACCTAGTGGGTGAGTATGCATGTAGAAGCGGCAAAGTTGGGGCGGGTGGGTAAGTGCTCAAGGTGCCATGGGGGTACAAAGGGCTAGGGACAATATGGACCTGAACATGACACTAACCTACATTATCTCCACACAGGTGACAGTGGATACCCACTCCATCCCTGGCTGCTCACGCCCTACCGGCACTCCACGACCCCATCGCAGCAATGCTTCAATGAGGCACATGCCACCATACGCAACATCATCGAGCGGGTGTTTGGGATGCTGAAGGCATGCTTCTGATGCCTAGACACCTCTGGCGGTACCCTACAGTACAGCCCCTCAAAGGCCTGTGGGATATTCCTGGCCTATTGCATCCTGCACAACATGGCCAAAGACTGTGGGATAGCCATACAGGTCGAGGAAGGGGACAGCGATGGGGACACCAGTGACGCCGGTGATGATGGGGATGAGCAGCCCCCCCTTGGACGGCGTGACCCCCGACTGATCCGGCAGGCCCAGCTGCACCGGGACACCATCACAGAGGAGCATTTCACACAACACAAGTAAGTCATGGGGCCATGTGAAACCAACACTGTCTAGGCGCAACCCACACACACACAGGGTAACACATCAGGGGTGCATGACGGCAAGGGGAGTGGAAGGGTACAGGTGCACAAACACACCATCAGGGAGGGGTGAATAGTTACATGCTACATGGACACACACACACACACACACACACACACACACACACACACACAAGGCACACAGTGCACAGGGGCAGTTGCACAGCAGAGCAGGAACAGACATGTCAAACACACAGATCCACAGACCACCCCAACCACCTGTACTGTCCATGTACATGTGTCAGATGCTGGGCACCCTTGCACCTTGTACAGTACAATGCGGGCATCATCATGCACATGCACCTGTGGACAGCAGTCGGGTGGGTGTGCAGGTGGTCCGTGTGTCAGCGTGTTGGGCAGGGCACCCACTGGTGCAGTGACCAGCAAGACACACAATCCACACAGGGCAGCACCAGACAGGGCCTGCACTGGGAGACAGGTCAGTGAGGTGGCACTGAGCCACGGCCACCATGGATGCATGAGAGGCCCCGCTGTGACCCAGCTGCACTGGCAGGCTGAGCATGGGCCACATGGGGTGGTACCGGTGGACCACCAGGGGTCCCACTGCACGAGCGCAACCTTGTCCGCACAGGGGTCTGCAGCATGCCGAACATACCTGCACCAGGAGTGCTTGGGATACCCACAGCAGAACCCGGCATTGACAGGCTGGGTGTCACACGATGCCGGGAACGTGGAGTGGAGAACGTACTGCGTGGGATGCGCGGTACAGGGGCATCTGACTGGGTGCCCAATGTGGCCACGACAGCGATCAATGCCTGGGTCATCCTGTCAATGGCTGCGGTCACATCCAGCCGCATTTGGACCATCTCTGCCAGGATCATTGCATTGTCCCTGCTGTGCCACTCCACAGCCACACACAGTGCCTCCACGGACATTGCAACCCGCATCTACTGCTGTACTGATGCCTGCAGCAGGTGGGTTTGCTCATCAAATGGGTCATCTGCCAAATTGGCAACCTGTCCCCCAGGGGATGGAAGGGCCTGATTCTCAACACCCCTTGAGGGTGGGCGCTGTTCAGCAGGACCAGGTATGGGCATGTCAACAGGCGGTGTGCATATGCCACCACTGAATCCTGTACCCCCAGACCTGGTGGGTGACTGCCACTGCTGCCCCTCCGCCTGCTGTGCCCAAGGGACCAGTCCTTCCAATGCTGTGTCCGCAACAGTGCTAGGGACCTGTACAGCCACTGGTGCTGCCCCACCGGTGCTGACAGGCACAGCCTGGGACTGTGCTGATGTGCTGGCACACACACATTGGAACCCTCTAGGTCCATGGGCATGGGCTGTCCTGCTGTGTGTCCATTCTGTGACACACACATGTCACTGCCCATAGCGGCCGTTGCATCATCAATGGTGCAGGTTCGTGCCACAGCCTCAGCCACAGCGTGCTGGCATGCTTGCATGCCAGACCGCTGGGACACAGGAAGGGCACTCCCCACACCTGATTCACCGACATCGGAGCTGGCAGCCAGGCGTGCACACTGGTGCAATGCACGCCGGCTACCAGCAGAGGTGGATGGACCCTCCTCCAACTCTGGCTGCATGTCCACAGTGCACGGGCCCACCACCACTGTCCCCCTGCAGGTGCACAGGATCTTTAACAGAAAGTGAGAACATGTTAGTGCATGGGATCAACCTTCCTCCCCACCCCCCACCATGTCATACCCTGCAGTGATGGGCTTTCACCTGTCTGGACGCCACCGCCTGGAATGCCCTCGATGGCACTGCACTGCATGGATGCAGCAAGACAGTCCTGCACCGGGGTCAGCTGTGCCACCTTTGGCTGGTCCTGCCTGTGGCAGCGCGTGCCACCCTGAGTGCTGCCAGCTCCTCCTTAACCCGTCTCCTGTCTGTCCCCACCTTCTTCTTACATTCCTGCATGGAGCGCTGGTGGCTTCTGTGCAGGTTCACGGTGTGAGCTACCCCCTCCCATGCAGCAGTATGGGCCTGAGGGGTGCCCTGCTGTCCACTGAGTAGTGGCTCCTCATCCAGGTAGGCCTCATAGAGTGCCTCTGTTTTGGCCTTTGTGAAGTTGGGCCTCCTCTTCCGCCCACCATCTTCCTCCTCATCCAGTTCTTGCTCGGCCATGTCAGGGTCTGTATGGGTGGAAGAGGACACCTGTGACTGTGCAGTTCACAGCATTTTCCCATGACCATGGTCCATAACATCACACAGCATGCAACCCACCTATCACCTGCAGTAACCGAATATGGTGACTGCAGATCACTGTTGCACATTTATAGCGCAATGCATGCAAATTAGGAGTGGAGCAACTTTAATGGTATGCAAATCGTGCCGCTGCACCTTTGAATGGCTGATCAGCTGATTTGCATATGATGGCTGAATATCACGCTGTTGCACCTTGTGCAATAAGGTTGGGCCGGCTGAACCTATGGCACAGTTCTGTGACTGCGTAGTACACAGCACCGTGCATGCCCAGGTACCTTACGCAGGCGTCTGCTGCGCTGATTATGTGCTGTGTGCGGTCAGCTATTCATGACACAGCCACCATTGTGCCAGTGGTGCTACAGCACTGGTCACCACATGGCACTGTGGCACAACTGCGCAATAGTCCACTATGGCACTGGCACGCAGGTGACTGCTCACGCTGGACGTGTAGGTGTCCGATGGCGCTGTGCGTGGCCTTGCACCAGAGACATGACCTTGTACCCGACCTTTTCCCCCTTGGCACTGTACGTCTGGCATGTGTGCAGCTCTATTGCGCTGTTCGGTAACAGCGTGATAGGGACCGACAGGGTTGTATTGTGCAACATTTCCACGTGGGTTTGCTGAGCTGCAGAGCGCCATATTGCCTACTATCAAGTTGCTAACATGGCACGCAGGAGAGCTCCCCAGTGGAGTAGCTTGGAGTTGGCCAACCTAGTGGCCGTGGTTGAGCCTCACTATGGGCCACTGTTTGGGGGGGAACCCCTAGACTTGGCCCGCACCCAAGTGTGGCAGCAGGTGGCCAATGTGCTGGAGCAGGTCACAGGGCAGCGCAGGACAGCAGAGCAGTGCAGGTACTGCTACAGTGACCTGCGCCAGGAGGGAGCAGGCACTGCTGGCACACCTCAGGTCCCATGCCAGGAGGGGCATTGTGCCTAGGCCAGATGGGTGACCCATCTATGCACCTGTATTGTCCACAGGGGTATGACTGTGTATTGGGGCCAGAGCATGGGGGAAGGTTGTTCCATGGTTGGCTATGTCAGTGTTTGTAGGTGTGCATGGGTCTGGTTGTGTAGGCAGGCACACTCATTGGTGCAGGGGTCTGTCTGCATTTGGATCTCACTAATGTGCTCCTCAACATTTGTTTCCCACAGGCATGGAGGAGCGGAGGAGGGCCCAGGCTGAGTTGCACAGGGGTGCTGCAGGGATGCCCAGTGGAGGAGGCAGCGGTACGGGCCCACAATAGCAGCAGCAGCAGCAGCATCTGCAGCAGCAGCCACCGCAGCAGCAGCAGCGGGTGGATGAGGGTGAGTGTCATTACATCATGGATGCTATTGTGTGCAATGGGGGGATGGGGCATGGCCATCATCCATGGACAACACTGCCATGCCCGCGACGTGTGACAGTCAGCACTGTCCAGTGGCACTGCATGTCTGTGAGTGCATCACTGGTGGTCCATGCATGTACTGGGCACATGGCTGTGGCACTACCTTCCCACCACATAGACATGTCACTGTACTGCCTTGGTTGTGCTGTGATGGGCATGGGGTGTGTGTGTGTCATGGCACACATGGCTGTTGCTGCCTGGTTGGGCTTGACCCATGCACAGTCACTGTGTGTGTGTGTGTAGTCCATCACAGGGCAGGACACTTGGCTGTATGCCATGCATACTGGGTGGGCTTCAGGGTTGTGTACAGTCCTAGCCATTGATTCTGTTCCCTTGCCCTAGGTGTATGGCTCCTGTGCAGGATAGAGCAGGCCATCCACCTCCTGATGGAGGTGTCGCAGGAGATGCTCAGCATCCTCAGGGAGATGAATCAGAGGAGTGTGCAATGCCGGAGGAGGCCACAGGGTCCGGGCCATCCTGCAGATCTGCAGCCTGGGGGGCAGTAGCTGCCCCACATCTACACCCTTTACCCTTCCCTCACGCCCTGCCTTCCTCACCAAGTTCTTTCACCCCACCCCACACCCACCCCTATCTTGTACCTGTACCCCCACCCCTGTATTGTATATACATGTATACAGTGTCATTGTTGTTCGTCTGTTGTTGTTCTTCTGTTTTTCATTGAATATGTATATCTATTTTGTTATGAATACTGTGGTGGTCTCTGATTTGCAGCTGGCTATCGGTGCTCAGTTGCAGTGGTGTGCATGGCATCAGGTGTGTTGTGGTCCTGGGATTGTGTGTGTGTCTGCGTGGGGGGGTGTCCCTAGTGTGGTGGTGGCTGTCAGCTGGTCTGGCCATGTGCTGCCCCACTCCACTGTGGGCTCCTGGTGGGTCTGGCTTGTATGGTTATGTGGTACACACGGTTGCATTGTGCCAGGTTGGGGGGGGCATGGTGGTTCCAGCAGTGCCAGTCACACTCACTGCTCATGGGTGGTGTCTTGGGGTTCCAGAGCATAGTGTGCTGTGCACAGTGGGGGCTGTGGTACACCTGGGTTGTCCAGCCCCTTTGTGTGGCAGTATTTGCTTGCCAGTGGGTGTGCTGGGGCGCTGTGGCTCTGCTGTGCTTTGTAGGCTTGTCCCCATGGGCCAGTGGATTTTCAGTCCCTCCACCAGTAATGCTGTGCTTCGGGTGTGGGGGTGTGTTGTTAGTTCTACACTGTGTTCCTGTGCCCATCTGTGCCATGGGTAGTGGGCACCTGCCTACCTCCCTGGTTGTGCAGTTCCATTACTCTGCTGCTGGGGGTGGTCCCTGCTTGCGCTATGGAGCATCTTGACTGCTCAGCTGGGCTGGTCTTGTTGCGCTATGGCGCGACATATGTGCTCAGCTTCCTCTACCTGGTTGCGCTATGGCACAGGTTGTGCGCTATTCAGACATTGGCTGGTTGTGCAATTTGACTTGCTCCACGTTTGAATATCGCATCTGTTGCGCATGTGCACAATTGACGGAAGCTTGTTCCTGCTGTTGCGCATTTTGGTGCAGTTTGAATATCTGGGCTAATATATATATATATATGTATACTATATATATTTATGTATGTATATATATATATATATATATATACACACACACACACACACACACACACGCACATACATACTGTGTGTGGGCGTGGGTGTGTGTGTGTGCGCGTAACAGATAATGCAGTACAGGCATACAGGCATGCAGTCACGGTCTGATATACAGGTGCCTTAGTATAGGTTGTGATGCATCAAGCTCAGTGCATTTAAACATACAAGATGTATACACATCAGAACACAACCAAGCACTAAAAGTAATGGATTATCTATCTTTTAAAATGGCAACTTCATGCCAACCTAGGTGTTTGTGAAACAGTTTAAGAGAGAAAGACATAATGCAAGTTTCCAATTTAAAATTAATTTATGTAAACTTTACTGTAGCTCAATAATATTTAGAAGTTTTAAATAACTTTACATACTATACATATTTAATAAATAAATACATTGCAAGATAACAATAGATATGTTTAAACAGGCATTTTAGGTAACAGCATGAAAGTCAACTAATAAATATGTTCAAACTGGCATTTTAGGTAACAGTATGACAGTGAACTGCAAAAATTTACTGTAACACATTAGAGTGTGAACTGGCAAAAAGCAAACTGCAACAGTTTTATTTTCTCAAGTTCCAGTAGCATAAAGTGATTTGGAACTGCAAGGCAGAGTGAACTGTTAAAAATGAACCACAAGAGGTTTTTTTTTTTTTTTGTAGTTAACATAATAGTCAAAATTAATTGGAACTGCAAGAAAATAAACTAAAGCTTTGTTTTTCTTTTGTACAAGGGCATTTAAAGAGGCAGTGTGCTTACTTGTTGCAGATGTTGAACTGGAGATTGAAATGCACTGTAACGCTATGCATGTAAGGTGCTAATGATTTCTATGTTGGCATCAGAGGTTGTGGCAGTTCTTCATTTGGTATGAGATTGTCTACAGAGGAATCTGTCCCTCCCCTTTATTCCCCCACCCCCCACGCCCCTTCCCTACATCCAACTTTCCCGTGTTCTGTTCCAACCTATCTTGAAGCTGTACACTGTCTTCAGGGAAACTACTTCCTCTGGTAACTCATTTCACTTAGCCACTTCTGTGAAAAGTGCCTCATCTTTTCTATCCTTATTCCTCCCCCCCAGCTGAAGGGAGAAGGGAGTGTCCCCTAGTGGTCCCGTTTCCAGTAAGGCTGAATAGACCCTCAGAGGTCATGCTGTTGAAACCCTCAAGATTCTTTAAGGTTTTGATCATGTCACTCTTCCCCCTTCTGTCCTCCAGGGAATACTTTTTGAGATCTTTGAGTCTCTCCTCATATGATTTGCCCTGCTGTCCCTAGATCATTTTGGTTGTCCTTCTCTGTACCATTTCCAGTAGGTTGATGTCCCTCCTTAGGTAACGGCACCAGTAATGCACACTGTACTCTAGGTGTGGCTGTATTATGCATCTGAGCAGTGTCAGAATGACCTCTGATTTCCTGTTGAATATACCTCTGGCTATACAGCCCAGTATCTGATTTGCTTTGGCTGCTGCTTTCCTGCAGTGTGCTGAGTGCTCCAGATCGCTCATGATGATCACTCCTAAATCCTTCTCCTCTGACCAGGTGACCTGTGCACCTTCCAGCCAGTACTTGGTCTCTAGGTTCTTTGCCCCCAAGTGCATTATCTTATACTTTTTGGAATGTAATCCTAGTTGCCAAATACATGACAATTTCTCTAGCTCAACAAGGTCTGCTCTGAGGTCCTGTCTCCCCGTCTCTGTGTCTACTTTCCCACAGAGCTTTGTGTCATTCACATACAGGCATATTTCACCATTTATTCCATCTGCAATATTGCTTATTAAGATGTCAAACAGCACCAGACTAAGCACCGAGCCCTGTAGAACCCCATTAGTGACTTTGGGAATTCCCCCCAGACCACTACTCCCTGACTTCTGTCTAGCAGCTAGTTTCTAACCTACATAACTAGTTGCCCTCCTACATCCAGCACATGCATTTAGCTTGTACTCCTCAGATGTCAGTGATGCAGTTGAAAACTCCCCACACAGCCTCCCAGAGTAATGAGGCAATTCACATGTTCATATCCTCATATATCTTTGGCACCACAGTCTATGAAAATGTGAGCCATGATGGGATCTGGAACGTGGCTGAAAGTGCTGCACAAGTCTTTGAAAGCCATTGTCTTCTATGGCAGAAAAGGGTTGTAGCTGCAACACCATAATTTCATCTATGAGCTATGTGATGTGCTGAGCTGTTGGGTGGGATGCCTGGTACTTAGTTCTGGTCTAGAATACTTTCATTACTGGCATTGACCATGGAAGGGGGGATGCTTCATGCCTGCCAGTTGGTGTGGAAATACCAGGAGACTGGTGTCTGGCAGTGGCAGGCATGCTGGGGTGCAAGGCACAATCATTGGTGTTGAAGGTGAAGGAGCAACAGCACCAACATTTCTTCTGGGGCAGAATGGTCTGCTGAATTGCCACCAGCACCACTGCCTGCATCATCACCCCAGGTGTCAGATTGGTCTGATAGAACCAGAGGCACAGACCCCAATGAAGCTTTAACAATCTGGGTATCTTTTACCTTTGGGTGGTTCATTAAGGAGGTGGTACTGTAATTAAATTTATCAGAGATTCCCCCTTACTGAAAGTCCCTCTGCACAATGTGCAAACTGCCTTTCTGTTATCTTCTTTTAGTAATATAAAAGGCAGTCATACCGTGCTCCTACTGCACTTGACACCACTCATTTAGCTACAGCTAGTGTCAGAAATGAACAAACACTACTGTTTTGGCCCCCACTAGCATATCTCATTTGGACCTGCTGCTGCATGTTTTACCTGCACTTGCTCCACTTGGATGTTCAAGATGAGGTGGAGCCTGCTGAACAAAGTATTGAAGGGTAGCTTGCTGAGTTTCTTTTTTGGGGGGGAGAACCATATCCTTCTTTGTTCTGCCGCTGTGATCTCCAGAGTTTGAGGGGGTTTTGTCACCCAGCTTTCTTGCTTTATGTACCTGAAGGTACTCCCCATATTGTGTCTCATCATCAAAGCTGGTTAGGTTAGTCTCCTCAGATGATGTGTCTGTGGGCAAGTCCTCTGCTGGTGGAAAGTACTCAGACCTCAGATGAGTATCAGTCCTCATGCACACTATCAATGTCTTGGTCAAAGTGGCAGGACTGATCTTGGTCACAGTGGCAAGAGTGTTCTGGGTCACAGTGGCAGGACTGATCAGGATCACAGTGGTAAGAGTGGTCTGGATCACAATGGCAGGACTGGTCTGGTCACAGTGGGAGGACTGGTCTGTGTCACAGTGACAGGAGTGGTATGGGTCACAGTGGCACAACTGGTCTCAGTCACACTGGCAGGACTGGTCTGGGTCACAGTTGCAGGAGTGACTGGAAGGTCCACTGGGTCTGCATGTGCTCAGTGGTGCAGGATCTGGGTGCTACCAGAACAGGTTTAACAGCCCCTAGATGCATCAATCTTCAAAAACAAGGAAGGACAAGTAGCACTCCATACTGGTGGGCAGTGATGTGATGTTGAAGATTAATCTGATCCATCAGATGCATTGCAAAAAGTTGTATTATGCAAATACAAATCCACACTACCTCAATGCAAGAGGACAACTAGATCCAGGTGCCCTAGTGCTTTAATCTGGGTGGAACTTTGTCAGAGGGTGCCTGGAATCTGAGCCCTCCTTTTATACCCACAGTGACCAGGTAAGTCAAGAACATGTGTGTCATACCTTTAAAGAAGGAAAAGGTCTCACTTGCTATGCTTACATGTACTGGGAATCGATTACTTTGTAATCAATTCACTTTATTCAGATTGTAATCCTTTTTGGTTTACATGATGTTGGATTGATGAGAATGAACTGAAATGATTACAAGATGATTGATTCCCTTTGCATGTAAACACTGAGCAATTGAGGATTTTGAACCTGGTTGCATTCCTTTTGCTGCAGATTCAACATTAAGAATAGCAGAATCAATTCGCAATCAGGTTTACATGCACAAAGTAACCAGGTTCAAAATAATCAATGCTTTTGAACCACTGCAGTTGAACCAGGTTCAGACTGAAACAGGAACCCGACTCAGAATAAGTTTACATGAGGTAAACGTAGTGTGGTACAGGGTGAGACTCAAATAAGTAAACACAACAGTGGACCAAAATAGAAAAAAAAACTATTATGTACAAAAGAGTTAACTTGGAATCAGTAAATGGGAAAACCTCATGTAGTAGTCTCATTCTCACATTCTATCCAAAAACACATATAACACTCTGAGAAAATTCAATATACAAAGAAAAATGAAAATAAAAAAATCAGGTATTTTTTAAAGAGTTCAAAGGCGAAAGCCTACAAGTGATAAAACTAAAGTATGCCAACCTTCCTTGCAATGAAACATCATAACAGAATATATGAAATTCAATTTCTGGATCCATTGCTACAAAAAATGTGTTTTTGGTACTTCCTAGGAAAAGAAATAGAACCTGAGGCAAGAATAGATGGGAGCTGCTCCAGTCCTACTATATTGGAAGAATTGTTTAGAAGGGTATACAAACAAAACCTGCATTCTCTTTCTGTTCTGTCTATGCCTCAGAGGAAAGAATCAAACAGATACAACCTAAGAGAAGGGATGAAACAATAAAAACATGGTAGTCATATCATTACATAAAGAAATGAAGCATGTAATAAACACAAGAATAACATTATCCATCAGCAAGGAGTTAAGGGGTGTTACTGAAGTTTCATGAGTCATAAATCACACAGTACTAAGGGGGACTAAATGAGAAATTGATGTTATAGAAAAGGTTTAAGGTCCCACTGGATGCTGAGGCCTTTCAGTTTTTGATTCCCCATACTATAGATTAAAAACTTGCTCTTTGTAAAAGTCTTTTCAAGCTGTCTCCACAACTTCTATTGTTTTTGACTAACTTTATTTTCATAAATCTTAAGTGCTTAGGTTCATGGTTATGGAAATCACTGAAATTGTCTACCACTGCACTTCCTGGGTTACTATTTCTAATGTCTCATATATTTTTATTTATTTATTTATTTTCCAAAGTCAGATATGCTCCTGTAGTCTCCTGCACAGTGCTCTACTGGTGTGCCTAATGTACAGTTTTTCTCAGGAGCACCAAAAGGCATAAACCACAAAAAGCAGTTCCACAAGAAATGAATTCTCTGATTTCAGTTTGCCTTGCATAACCCTTGGCACTGATTTGACTGAAGGACAAACTAGCACATTGTAAAGTTTCCACAATGATGCATATCTCTTAGTTGCACTGAAAGTCATTCTGGATAGTTTGGTCTAACTGGTACCTGATACTGACTGTGTACCAATTTATCCTTTAAGTTTGGTGCATGACTGAAAGTTACTCTAGGACAGTCACCTAGTGCTTCAGCCAGTCTGGGGTCCCCAAGTAGTATGGGCCAGTATTTACGTACGGTGGCACCAATTCTACTTGTTTTAATATTGAATTCAGTAATGAAATTAACTGGGCCACCTACGGCATTTCCTTCTTCATTGGTATCAGGAGAGTCTGTCTATCCAGTTTCATGGTTTCAGTTAGTTCACCATCAGTGGTTTGTTTGCTTTATCCCCTTTCCAAACATCTCATCTTGAGCTCTTCAGCTTCTCTCAGAAAATCTGCTTTCTCAAAGCAGTTTCTCCTGAGTCCAATAAACTGACTGTAAGTAACTGACTCCTTCAGGGATTTTGGATGGGCACTGTCGGCCCTGAGTAAACAATTAATGGATGTAGGTTTGCTAAACCCCTTGGTGTTTACTGTGTTTTCCAGCCCAACTTACAGGGTAATATCCAAGAAATTCAACTGGTTCCATGCATACTGCTGGTGAAGCATACATTCAGTTCATTTTAATTCAGCCATTTCATGAAGCTCTCAGCTTCTTCTACAGTGCCGCTCCACACACAGGCCCCATCATCAATGCATTTATACAACTTCAGTATGTGGTCTGTGTGGGGATTGGTATCTGAATTTAACACCAGTGATTCCTCCCAGAGTCCCAAGAATAAGTTTTCATATGACTGAGCAGTGACTGCCCCCATTACAATACCACTGAGTTGTAGATAGAGGCCCAGATATTCAAAAGGGTTGCGCATGGCGCAACAGTGTTGTGCCATGCGCAACCCACTGATGAGCCCTGGCACGATATTTAAACAGGAATTGCACCTGGCACAAATCCTGATGTGCCGGAGTGCATCAGTAATGTATGCAGGCGCAGGTGGGGGGGAAGGCCCATGCACACTCTGCACAGCCTGATATTCAGCCCAAGATGTGCTGAGCCATGCATGTGCAACACCTACTCGCGCCGGACAAAGTTGAGCAAAATAAAAAGGAGCAATGGCCGGCCACCCACAGGTGAGCTGCCGTATTGCAGGGTGCAACACGACAGCTGCCACCTGTGGGTGGCCACCCGAGCTCCGGCCGCACCACCGTGGTGGCGCCCCCCATGCCCGATCACAGGCATTGTTATGACAAAACCAATTCCCATATCTCTGGTGGTTCAGTGGACCGCTGTCAGCCCAATCACGGGCTTAAGTAAATAAAAAAGGAATCCTATATCTCTGGTGGTCCAGTGGATCCCCCTCCCCACCCACCTACTGATCCCCACCACCCATCCCCCCTGGTCAGTGGCGGGCGGCAGAACCCCACCCTCCTTCAGCCCCACCACCCACAGACTGGCGAGTGGGTGCTGCTGCCGTCGCTGACTGGGGGAGTGGGGCAGTGGGGATCAATAGCGGGTGAGGGAGAAGTCACTGGACCACCAGTGCTCAAGACCTCTTTATTATAAGCCCGCGATCAGGCAGACAGCGGTCCACTGGACCACCAGGATATAGGGATCATTAATATTTTTATTTAATCCTGCAATTGGCTGACAGCGGTCCACTGGACCACCAGGGATATAGGAATCTTTCTTTATTTTACTAATGCCCATGACCGGGCTGTGGGGCACATTGCTGTGCTGCAGGGGGTGTCGGTCCCTGATGGTTGCTGCCTGGCAGGGCGCCAGGCGTAAGTTGTTGGGGATTGGTGCACCTGCATGCAAATGGCCCCATTTGTGCCTTGCATACATTATGGCCCCATTTGCATGTGCACTTTTGAATATCACGGTTGTTGTGCCTAGTGCAATGGAACTTGCGCTAGTGCATCCCCCGCTCCACTCTGGCCACTGGTGCTGGAGCAGTGCCACTGCACCATACGCACTGCTGGTGGCCGGGGTGCGATAGTCAATGATGCTGAGCCATGGCACAGCTCCATTGAATATCGTCCAGTCCATACCCCTGCACAGCCAAGTTGAGCTGCACCCAGGCTTGCGCCACAGCCTGGTGCAGTTTGAATATCTGGCCCAGAATGTACTATTGAATTCAAAATATTTATGGGTGAGGATGAAGTCAAGCATTGTTATTTGTCATTTACTGTTTCATCATCTCTGATTCTGCAATTTGTTTCCAGAAAATCACAGCACCATTTCTAAATATCCCAGTTGGCCACTGTTTAGGCCCTCCTCAAAAGAAAAAAGTGAAATACCAAAAATATTTGCTTGGACATATTTATTTGTCCTTTACTGTTTGTTGAACTGCAGCGTGTTTCCTGAAAAACACAGCACTATTTCTAAGTGTCCCAATTAGCTGCAGTTTAGCTCCCCCCCCCACAAAAAAAAGGAAAAAGAAATATACCAAAAATAAAAATTGGTGTAGACATGGTTATTTGTCCTTCACTTTTTGTTCATCTCTGTTTCTGCAGCTTGTTTCTTGAAGAAAACAGCACCATTTCTAAATGTGCCAGCTGGTCACTGGTTAGGCCTCCTCCCCAAAAGAAGAAAGAGAAATACCAAAAAAATGTGGGTGGACATTGTTATTTCAATGTGTGGTAATAGTGTGGTGCTTTATGTGAACTTTATACTTTGTTAGAGCATAGGAAGTTTGAATGCATGACTTAGTTTGGCCTTTCTGATTCCTACCCTCGGTAGAGAAGCTGTGCAGTGTGGCAGGAATGAAGGCCCTACACTAAGGGTGAGAAGACAGCCGGAGAAGGAGGGAGTGGGGAGGGTGGAGGATTTAAAAAAACAAACTGAGCATAGAAATGAGGTGTTGGTTGGTTGGTTGGTTGGTTTAACTAGGTTAGGTGGGCGGGGCTATTCACCCCTCATATTGAACCACGGGTGAAGTTCTCCAGTACAATGTGTGGTAATAGTGTGGTGCTTTTTGCAAACTTTGTTCTTGGTTAGAGCATATAGGAACTTTGAATGTTATTTATTTAAATGTTTGTTGACTGGGATAGGCACACACTGAACCAAGGCCCATTTCCAGATGCGACCCAGGGGATAGGGTGTAGGAGTACATACAATGTGGAATATAAGACCATAGTATTACAACTGGTGGCACAAGCCGAAATCAGTGGAAATTGACAACAAGTTATAGGTCTTAGAGATAAAAATACAAAAGGACCTTGGTAACAGCAGTTTAGTCAAAGTTAGAGTAAAATGGCAAACTAGATAACATTTAAAAGACATGTGACTAGAGACTCTGGGAGAAACAGAGATAATAAAAATAAATGCACCAGTGTGGGCTGGGACCAGTTGGGACCAATTTCTGACTTAATTTGACCTTTCTCATTTCCACCCTCAGTAGAGAAGCTGGGTAGCATAGCAGGAATGAAGCCCCAAAAGAAGTGTGATGAACTCCTAACTCATGGACTGTGATTACCTTCTCCAACTCAGGGAGAATGTGACCAGTAGCTTGCAGGAGAGGAAAACCCCCTTGTGGAGGAAACCTCTGAGGAACCATGGCTACTGAACTGCACATCCTCTGGGCATACTACGAGGAAATAATTCTAAAGGTTTGACTGTTATGAGAGGATAACCTGAAAAAGAAAGATTCCTATTGTTGAAAGAATTTCTCAGAATCTTTATAAACTTCATTTGAAAAATGGGGACAATAATTGAGTAGTCAAGCAGGCATTAAGTACTTGGTAAGGAGCTTGTTGCAGTCTATTAGGTTTTTGGTGCTTGCAGGATGCAATTATCTTCTTGGTATTCATAAGGATGAAGCCACATTTTTTTTTAAATTCCGTACTGATGCCTCCCTGTAGGCATTAACAAATGTGAATCTTGTGATCAAGACCCCCACGTGAATCTGTGAAGAACTGAAGTGAAGACCTTCATGGTCTTAGATTATAAGTGGATGCCTGAACATAGGCAAAAATAATATTAATCTTATTCTCAGATCCCCTCATGGAGGCAACATTATCCCTCCACATAGAAAGGCTGATGGAAAGGCCTCCACTTACAGTAGGTCAACTAATAGATGTAGAGCACACGGACCTCCACATAGGTCCGGCACAGCAGTATTTGGAAGACTTAACCCCATGTAGGTTGATCTATTTAGTATACACTAATTTTCACTCTCAAGACCCCCACATGGGTCAGAAAACAGACAACAAAGTTGTGATTATTATTAATACTCCCCGAGACCCCCACGTGTCTGAGAAAAGACAAAATATTTAAAATTATTCCCATAGCCTCCAGCTGTTTGATATAAATGATTCTAGTAGCCCCCAATGCAGTTTGGAAAATTGCTACAGAGGTACTAGGGAGGAAGTACATGCAGGTGGGCTTAGTTAAGTCTTTGTGGCAGTGTATGATGCGCGTTTTACTGTTGGTCTTAGTGTATTACATCGTCATAGTAATTGTAACATCAGATGTGTATCCTAAAGCTATTTGAAAATAAGAAAAATACTGCATATAGTGCAATGGAGTGCAAAGTTGGAGGGTCAAGATAATCTGGGAAATTATATTTTTACCCACGGAAAAGAGTCCTTTATCAATTTGCTGAGTTGCATAATTTGTCATTTTTTAACTGAGATGAAGTGCTGCTGTTACTAGGTGCTCTTGAAGTGGGTAATGTGTCCTCTGCTAAACAAAGCATTAATAAGTAGACATGTAAATCACTGTGGACTTAGAATGCAGTCAACTGGGGAGATTGCCATCAAACAGATTTCAGTTCAGAATGCGATTAGCGCTTAAAAAATATATTTCTATAGTGTTAATCACTATGAAATGATGATATTGGTTCAAAAATGCAATTTATGAGTAGAAAACTCTTTCCATGGTTTCAATGTTCAGAAAGAAACAAAACTGATTGTTCAGAAGTACCTAAATAGCTGCATGTCTGACAGCAGCAGGATTTAAAAATAACAGCATGAGGTAACCACAGAAACAATTCACTTTTGGGAGTAAGAAAATTAGTAGATTTAAGTTGCTTGCAGACACTTTCAGTATATGGCTCTGCTAGTGGGTATACACCTCCCAGCATTGCAGGTTTGCTTTCTTCCTGCACATAACTGCATTTAATTTGTGGATTCACCGAGTAAAGTGGGGAAATAGCAATGGTTTGTAATAAAAGGAGGAGAGTTTCTCAGTCAGCTCGCTGTTATCAGCATCCAGGAAATTAAAAGTCTGCAAACCAGTCTTGTACCTAGTTGAAAAACAACATGGCTTGTACCTATTCTGGAAAACTCTGAGGCTTCATATGGGAACCCACAGCAACATGAAACCCCTAACTTAGTAGCTCGGATGAAATCATGCAACTTAATAAATTAGCCACTTATCTGGTTTGTGCAGTGGTGTACTGCTTTTTGGATGTCCATTCAAAGTCATAAGTTTTTACATCTAAACGCCTGAGATGCTGTCAGGAGGGTAGTAGTAGTTACTGAAGCACTGGGAAGTCTAGAGAGCTTTAAGCAAGGATAAAAGCATGGGCACCAACCCAGACGAGAGGAAGCAGCTTGATGCGTTGGAAGCTTTTGCTCTTCACAGGTTGTCAGTTTACCAAATCAGTTAGCTTGTTTTTCTTTTACCACTGACTGCAAAGATGAAGCATCTCTAGCTGGTATTTGTAGAACTGGGCTATGGAGGAAAGAGAATGAGCAGACAAGGGAGTAGTTGAGATGAACAAGCAATGATAAGGAGCCACAATCCCCAAAAGGAGTGTAAACAACAATGGATGGGGGGGCACAAGCTGTGGGGTGGCAAATGCAGGCAGATGAGGAAACAGACAGCCACAGAGTGGCTGGGACAGGACCAGGAAAACAAGCAGCAGGCAGGAATGAGACAAGGAGACAGAAGGGAGAGGGGGACAGCACAGGAGGCAAGGGACAGGAACATGAACAGGTAACAAATGGAGACAAGCAGGAAGATGAGAAGGCACAGGAAGGAGCAGACACAGAAGATGGAGAGATGCAGCTGGAGGCAGAACAAATGACAGACCAAAATGAGCAGGAGAGACACAAACAGAAAAAAAGCCAGGCACACCCCAGCATATCCAAAAAACAAACTGAGCATAGAAATATTACTAAGGATTCATACTAAGGTGTGGAAAAAAGCAGGGAGGCCAGTGGCCTATGACGCTCTTATACTAAGCCAAGGAATAATAGGATAAACTATACCCGAAATTAATTTATCTGTCAAGTTGGTATTTGAAAATGCTCTTAGTTTTGCTGATCACAACATCCAGAGGTAGTTTGTTCCAAGGACCAATGGTACGAAGGGTGAAGAAGTATTTACAACTAATGTGTTTGAATGGTTTCCCTACAAGTTGCAAGGGGTGACCACTGATATCATGCAGATAAGTTTTAAAATCAAGTCTTAATTCCAATATGAGGTAGGGGTCCTGAATGACATTAAAGAGAAACATGAGGTCAGGTATAATGCGATGAGTAGATAGAGACATAGGATTTAAAATTTTAATCTGTTATCATAACATACTGATTTAAGACCAGAGATGTGTCTGGTAAACTTTCTTTGTATTTTTTCTAAAGAATTGCTGTAGGGACACCAAAGCTGGGATGCATATTCCAGGTTTGGACAGGCATATGCCCTAAAGAGAGAATCCCTAGAGTTGATATTACGTAGTATGGACCACACAACTCTGTTAGTTTTGCTGATTACACAGTGCAGGTGTTTATGTTGAGAAAGATCATGAAATATGGCAATGGGTCCTTCTCATCTGAGGTGGTACAGATTTTTGAACCAGCTAGCATGTAGGGATGATTTAAATTCCTAGGACCCAAATGCATCACCTTGCATTTTGTTGTATTCAATTTCATCCTCCATATGTTTACCCAGTCTGAGATGCCATCAAGATACTTTAGAATCATAGCAGCTTGAGCAGTTAATACACAGGCCCCCAATTTTAACATCAATGGTGTATTTAGTAGTGTTAGAAGATCAGTTTTTTGTTAAATTGGTGATAAATGCTTGAAAAAGGCAGGGACCCAGGACTGAGCCCTGGGAACCCACTGAGTACTTTGCCTACATCAAATAAAGTGCCATTAATAATAATTCTTTGGGTTCTATCCTGTGACCAATTACAAATCCAGTTAGATATATAACTATTAATGTTAAGTTTCTGAAGTTTACTAATGAGTGCCCAGTGAAGCATGACATCAAATGCCTTACTGAAATCAATAAATATATCACAAGATTTCAGACTGTCCAGGAGTGTGCTAATATGTACATAAAAACATAGCAGGTTAGTTAGGCAGCTTCTTCCTTTCTTGAAACCGTGTTGTTCTGAGTCATAGTTATCGATTATTGGAGAAATTATATCTTTGAGGAGGCTCTCTAGGGTTTTACAAATAGATAAAGTCAATCTTATGGGCCTGTAATTCTCCCAATTATGTTTTGGACCTTTTTTTTGAATAGGGACAACCTTTGCCTCTTTCCATTTATCGGGGATGAAGTTATCAGCCAAAAAGCTTTCAAAAAGATTTTTTAAGGGAAGGGCAAGATTATCAGCCAACAAGCATAACAGATGACCTGCCAGATTGTCAGGACCTGGACAATATTTTCCCTTAAGTGTCAGCAGCTTTTTGAGGTGTAGGTGGGTTTAAATAGGTCCAGTGGGTGGAGTCCCCCCCCTTCCCCACATTGAACAACAGGTGAAGCCCTCAAATTGTTCTTTACTGTTCATCTTTCCTGTAACTGTTGTCTCTTTAAAAAAAAAAACAGCATTTGCATTGCTGTACATTGCCAATCCCCACTTGCTCCCTGTTTAGGTCCCACTTACTATTTGTTCCTTGCAGATCCTCCTCTCTCTTATGTACCTGAAAAAGTTGCCTGGAATAGGTTTCCCCTACAGGTAGTGACCAGTACATCTACAAACATGTTCAAGAGGGAACTGGATACATTTTTTAGGGATACAGGAAATATTTTTAAAGTATAGGCATACTGTAGCAAGTGAGCCAAATGGACGCAAGTCTTTACAGGTCTCTGTAAATACCTATGAATCCTATGAAGTCTTTCTCTCCATCCTTGATGCCTTGTGCCAGCCTCATCTCTCTAGAAGACTTGGCTGCCCCTACTATTCTGGTCACCTACCTTGATCTCCTCAGTTACTTCTCCCTATCATCCCCCTTCCTGGATCTCTTGAATCTCCTGAAAGCTGCTCTTTTTTCCCTCACCTTCACCTACACTTCCCCGCTTAGGCAACTTGGTTTCTTGGCCCTAGCCCTCTTACTTTGTGTCTTGATACAGGACCTAGTGGCCTCTGTGAGCCCTAACTTGATAACTTCCCATTTCTGGTTAGCATCCATGTGTGGTTGGATTCTAGCTAGCTATCCAACCACTATTTCTCCCATCCTTCTAAAGTCAGCTTTGTTGAAGTCCAACACCCTTATCCCTGTCCACACTGCCTCCTTGCCCATGGTGAGCGAGAACCACACTGTATGGTGGTCACTTCCTGCCAGTGGATCCTCCACTCCCAGCTCCCTAACAAACTCCCCATTAGCCAGCACATGGTCCAGAGTATTGCCTAACCTGGATGGCTAGTTGACCGTCTGTTCTAAGAAGCTGTCCTGAAAAGCCTCTAGGAGGATTTGCTCCCTTGTACCCGAGGTGGCTGGGGTGCTCCAATCCACCCCTGGCAGATTGATGTCCCCCACTGTCACAGTGTTACCCTTCCTGCTGACTCTCCTTATCTGCTCTGCCAGTTCTCTGTCCAAGTCCTCTGCTTGAGATGGTGGCCTATACACCATTACCATTCTAAGTGTCCTGTTTCTTGAATCCTGGAACTGCATCCATATTGTCTCTGTTCTACACTCCTCCCCTTCTTTCCTGACACAAGTTATACCCTCCCTTGTTATGGTCCTTTTTCCAGGTCTGTGCCTTGGATTCTGTCTTCTGCTGCTGTCATGATGAGCTTACCCTCCTTTGTGCATAAACTACGGCATGGACATCTTAAGGAAGTAAGTAAAAGATATCATGGCAATTGATTGTATTTTTTTCACAGGTGAGGTGATCATTACAGCAGGCAGCTGGCAGGGCACTGGCTGTGCTGACATACTCTGGAAGTGGGGGTGGTGTTAACGTCATGTGCACCTTTTTTAGAGCTTTTGTGGTGACAGATTAAGAGGAGTGTGAGTTGTCAGGCAGAATTTCTTCACTTAGAGGGTGTTGGAGGTAAGCAACAGTCTTCCAGCATGGGTAGTTTTGCCAGCTGTCTGGTTTTAGACAGCATAGATCCAGTTCTTAGGGTCCTTATCTAGCTATCTGGTCATCAAGTTTTGTGTCACTTAAGTGTAGTCTGGTTTGTAGCTCATGTTTAAGAAGGGACCATGACATTTACAAATGACTGCATCAAATCATATAATGTTTTGGCTGTATGTCCAGGGAACAATGAAGTTCTTCTGATAAGACCTTTGCTTGAAAAGTCAGTCAGGTTTGGAGGTGTTAAGTGTAGCCATTAAGATTAGCAGTATATCTACCTTATGTTTTCAACTCTGAAGTTTAGCTATGGTCTAGTAATTACTGTTGTGACAGGAAACAATTTGTATACCTTTTTTGCATGCTCTCATGTTTGCATGTTTTGCTCAATGTGATATGTGTTATCATACCCATTTATGCTAATTATGTAATATTTATTGCCTTCGCTACTGCAGTGATTCCCTCTTATGTTCATCCTCAGCATCTAGTGCTCTCATTTTTAAGTTTACTCACAAAAGAACCAACAGACAGGTCGGCTCCTGCTCCTCGCTGCTACCTTAAATCCAAGATAAATCCACATACATTGTTGGAAGGATAAAAGCCATATTTATTAAACAAGAACTGCAAATGGGTAGTCCACAATACAACAGTGCCCCTCCCCGAGACCAGCCAAATGTTTTCACTCAACAATGAGCTTTCTCAAGGCTGAGGTGGCAAGAGGTAATGCATCCTTTTAAAAAAAAACATTGAAGGTAATGATAAAAGGCAATGAATGAAAAAGGTCCCTGATGCAAAGAGTGTATTAAAAGTCTTGGTACAGTATGTTTAAAAATAGGCTAATATAATATTCAGCTAAAAAAGAGTGTTTCTCGAGACCTCTATATGTTTTAAACTACCTATACAACCATCTATGTGCAAGCATCATAAGTGAATAATTAAAAAAACATAAATATCTAGGTCACAGAACCTCACCCAGCTTGTTACCACCCCCACCAGATGCAACTGGTGCAAGAGGAGACCGGAGGTCGTGAGAGCCTGCCCTGAAGCCCTTCCTGCCCGCAGAAGCCCCAAACCCGAGACACACCAGAGACCACCCCCTCCCCCGAGGAGACCGGAGGTCGCGAGGGCCTGCCCTGAAGCCCTCCCTGCCCGCAGAAGCCCCGAACCCGAGACACACCAGTTAATTTCTACCTTGATCCAGGCTGCTGCCACCACCGTTGGCCATCTGGCACCTTTTCTGAAACAGCCACAAGCTCCCCTGCTCAGCGCATGAATCCCGGCCAGAGTAGCACCTTGAGTTGTTGCCCAGGTTCAAACAGAGCAGAACTGTTACTTTTGTGCCTGATTTTGAAAGTTTTAAAATGAACCAGCTAAAACTATTTGTATTTGCCTGTAACTGTATTTAAAAGCTTAGAGTCACTGCAAGCCCAGGACCTGTGTTCTATCTGAAATCCCCCCACCCTTCACTGGTATTACTTAAATAGCCTCTGCCCTCGCGATATTTTGCTGCTGTCGGGATTTTTTTTTGCTCCATTAGCTCCTTATATTGTTTTGCCACTAGAGGGAGCCTGATTAAGTTAGAGCAATTTGCTCCCAATACCTCACTTGTCACATTTTACTGCTCTCTAGTAGCTGTTTTCACTTGGTGATTTATATTAAAGGAGCCCTCTGCTGTCTCTTTCCTCTCTACCTCACTCCTTTCTCTAGTCAAAAATGTCCCCTCCTCCCCTCCTAGCGCTCTTCATGGGAATACTTTGCCCTCCTATCCTCTTTGAGCTTTACTGCTTAAACACATCAACAGCTTCTGCCAATACTTATACTCAGTTTGACTTATACTACTCCAACATGCTTGCTACTGCCACTCCACTACCTCTACCCCCCTCTGCTCTCATCAGCAAGCATATTAGCCCAATAATCAGATACCTTCACCTTCATCTGAAGCCGCCACCCTGCATGTCTATCAGGGCGTACCTCATCACCCCGCTATGGTTACTAACCCTATCTCTTATACTATCCAGTGACATTGAGATCAACCCTGGTCCATCTCTGCGTCCTGTCATAACCTTGCCTCCCCTGGCCACCACTCTCCTTAAAACCGATGGACTAACTTTCTCCCACCTGAAAGCTAGGAGCCTTATGGCCAACCTCCCTGACCTCTAGGCTTGGATCTATACTAACGTCCGGACATCCTCCATCACAGAAACCTGGCTTAAGCACACAGTGCCTGACTCTCAGTGCCACTTTCCTGGATACAGCATGCTTCGTATCGACCGTCCTGGCACTAAAAGAGGAGGTGGCCTTGCCCTGTACTTCAAAACTCACCTAAACATTACCCTTCTGCAGGACCCCCTCCTACCAAACTGTGAAATCCTGCACTCCCTACTGCTTCTTGGGGGTGTAAAGAAACTCCATATTTTTTGTACTTATATCCCCCCAAAAAATGCTACACAAGGCATCACTGAACTCCTAGGGTTTCTGCCTACAGTTACAGGCAAGAATGACATTATCTGCCTTGATGATTTTAACCTTGACTGGTCCGAGAAAAACTCAGCTAACCTATCCTCCTTAGCTAGCAAGGCAAATCTATCCCAGCTCATACATGATCCCACAAGGGTCTCACATGGGGGCAACTGTGCCACCCTCCTTGACTGGATACTTACTAATAGGACGGAATATGTTGCCTCAGCCAGTGTGCTACCTGACACAATTAGTGACCACTATCCCATCTACTGTGTCTGGAACACTGTCATTCCTCCCCTTCCTGCTAAAACTGTAACCTTTCCTAATCTCTCCCACCTAAGTCATGAGGACTTCTTAACTGACCTTAACCAGGTTGACTGGTCCCCTCTCTACCAAACAGAGGACATTAACATAGCCACAGAATATTTCAACTCCGTCCTTCTCTCTCTTCAAAACCTTCACATCCCAGTCACCACATGTAGGATGGCAGGGAAAGTAACCAAGTGGATAACACGCCCCCTGCTTCAACTTCTCAAATCTAGGAACAAACTGTGGTCCAGGTTGAAGATCTCCCACCTCCGTGCAGACTTTGAAGACTATCGTGCATTACGTAACAACTGCAAAAGACAAATTCGTATTGCCAAAAGACTCTACTATAGGAACCTACTAATAACATCCTCTACAAATCCGCGCAGGTACTGGTCCAAAATTAAGGACATTCTCGGCAACGACAAGCAACAGAATCCAGCTAACATGAACATTCAAGGTGTTCACTGCATCAACCATGACACCATTGCCAACGCCTTCAATGACCTTTTTTCTTCTCCACCAGCCACTACTCTAACTAGCCCACAACCTGACTGTCCCTCTTCTCCTCCCTCGCCCTCACCCTCCCCTTCGTTCTGGCTCCAGCCCACATACCTTGAAGTTGCAAGCAACTTAACTCCCTTCCGGCCGCAGCGGGAGTCTAGGGCCTGAGGGATCCATCCTTGCATACTTAAGCAGTATGCACCTTGGCTGACCAGACCTATCACCTGGCTTTTAACCTCTCGATTGTGACGTCTACTGTCCCATCCACCTGGAAAACTGCCAGAACCATCCCTATACACAAAAAAGGGCGATGTCAAACTCATGTCCAACTACCGCCTCTATATCTCTTCTGCCCACCTCAGTAAGCTGCTTGAAAAAATAGTACACCGCCAGCTTGCTGCTCACCTTGACATGTTTAATCTTCAAACCCTGTGCCAACATGGTTTCCGGCCCGGTCACAGTACCACCTCTGCACTTACACAACTTACAAATGACATCAGAAATAATATGGACCGTGGCCTACTCACTGGGGCCATCTTTATCGACCTGTCTAAAGCCTTCAACATGGTACATCATCCTCTCATGCTAAAGAAACTCCAATCCATTGGAGCATCTGACCAAGCCCTCTCCTGGTTCCATAGCTATCTTGACAATTGGACTCAGGCAGTAGCATTTCACAAGGCCCTTTCCTCCCCCCAAAACATCTCCCGTGGAGTTCCCCAGGGATCCACTCTTGGACCTCTACTCTTCTCCCTCTTCCTAAATGATATTCCCACCATGTCCCGGCATGGCTGCACTCTTATGTACGCAGATGACCTTGTTCTCTACTCTGGGTCAAAATCAGTTGCTGCCATCAACTCCACTCTCACTAATGACTTCCAATTCCTGCAGACCTGGATCTCTAGCAACCACCAAGTCCTGAACCTAGAAAAAACCTGTGCTATGCTATTCGGATCCTCTAAGAAACTGTCTGCCCCTGCAACAGGCTCCAGGTTCAATGCCTTGATGGCCCTCATCTTAAACACTGAGTCCTTCAAGTACCTTGGGGTCACTTTGGATCCCACACTTGACCTGTCTCAACATGTCAATATGGTGTGCCGTGCCATCAATGCTAAAATTGGCAGAGCTTATCGCTGCTCCACTCCTCACTCCTTCCGGCTAGACTTTCTGTTGTGAGAGGTATTCTCTTACCCCAGCTCCAATGTGCTCTGCCTCCTCTTGCTGCAAACTCTGCTACACTCCACAAATGGGACACTGTCTACAACAACATCTGTAGATTCGCCTTAACTGCCCCACGCCTTACCTATCATTGTCTCCTTTACGCTGGCTTAAATTGGCTGTCACCTAAGGATATTCGAGCCTACTCCTGGGCTGCTTTATCGACTCCCTGTCTAGACCTCCCTGCCCTGTCTATCTTGCCAACCTCCTGACTCCTGCCTCACACACCCTGACCTCAGGTCTTCCTCTGTCCCCATGCTCTCCACTAGACCTTGCATGACAAAATGGGTGAACAGGCATTTGCCCATTTTGCTCCCAAATTCTGGAACTCACTCCCCCTTATGGTGAAAACTTAAGCCTCCCATCGAGAATTCAAAAACTCGCTGTTCACCCACCTTCTAGCCTCTGGCCAATGCAAATGATCTTAATTTGCTTTGTCCCACTGCAGGCTGTTGGGTCTGACCCTGAGTACTACACTAATGTTCTCCCATGCAATATGCTTGTCTAGGCGGCTACGAACCTTGATGTCTTTACTGTCCTCAGCTGCCTTATGGTTACCCTAATTGCTTTATTTTACATCCTTATTATGATCTATGCCTAAAATGTACCCTTATGTAACTATTACTGTGCTACCCAATGTATATCTTGTTTTGCTCCTGTACACCTATATTATGTCTGTGCATTTCTGCATATTGTAACCAATGTCCTGTGCTCTCCCGAGTCGTGCCTGAAAATAGGCAGGTCTGTTGCCTAGCGCACTTGCCCAGTTACCAAAAGCTAATAAATAAATAACTATAGGACAGGGTCACGAACACTTCTGGACTGGATCCTAACTAATCACCCTGAATGAGTCTCAAAAGTCTCAGTGCTCCCTGATGGGGATCAGTGACCACTCACCGGTCACATGTACCTGGACAAACAAATTCATTAAGCCCCCTCCTAAAATAATCCACACCAGAGTGTTAAAGCAGGGGTACCTTGAGCTACTAAAGACACACCTAAGCCACATGGACTGGACACCAATCGACTCTGCCATTGATGTAAACCAAGCCTTAGACCTTTTCATCAGCTACTTCACTGCGGCCTGCAATATCTTTGCACCTCTCAAAAAGCTGAAGGTCAGAGGCAGAGCTAACCCTTGGATAACCCCCCGATCTAATCACTTTACTAAAACATAGGGATCATCTCTGGCACTGTGCCCATGCAACATCCAAACCTGGGGATATTCATAAATATAAAGCTGCTAGAAATGAGTGCACGCGGGCAGTTAGGAGAGCCAAAAGCAAATACTTCAAGGAAGCTCTCTCCAACTCCTGGGGTGATGGAAAAAAAATTTAGAGTAACTTGAAAGACCTTACAGGCAAGGACCTAAGTCACCACCCACCATGCTCAACATAAATGGAACACCAACAACTGACCTGTACACCATCACCAACACCTTTAACAATGCGTTCTCCAACTTGGATAGTGTCCTCCCTTCTAATTTCTTTGATGCCCCCTCTGGTAGTAACCCTCCTGCAACTTCTTCTCTCCTACACCCTGCCCCACAATTCTACTTCAAGGAGATCCCAGTGCATGAAGCCAGAACCTATATTCGGAAGGCCATTCACAATGCAGGCTACAGCGGTGACTCCCTTGACCTGAAGTTGTTAGTACTTGTCCTTGAAGAAGTCCTTGAACCCTTGACAAAGGTCCTCAATCTATCACTAAGGATGTCCCAGTTCCCATCTCACTGGAAACAGGCGACCATCACACTGGTACACAAAAGTGGAGACAAATCACTGCACTCCAGCTACAGACCTATCTCTATCCTCCCTCCATTGTCTAAGGCCCTGGAGCGCATCGCCTCAGACCAATTAGTCAAGTACCTGGAAAAATACGACATCCAGTGCCCTGAGCAACATGGTTTCCGAAAAGGGCACAGTACCACCGCTGCACTATTAGAATTCACAGGCTTCATCCATACCACACTTGATAAAGGAAACTGTGTAGGGGCAGTATTCATCGACCTTACGAAAGCCTTTGATACTGTGAACCACCCACTCCTACTCAAGCAATTATCAAACATTCGGCTCTCCAATGAAGCACTGCTCTGGTTTTCAAGCTACCTTGGGGAGAGGGTCCAGCGGGTTAGGATTGCCGGTGTTACCTCGGAAGAAAAGCCAGTCCTTTCAGGGGTCCCACAGGGGTCCATCCTGGGGCCACTACTCTTCAGCCTCTTCCTCAATGACCTTCCCAGTGTCTGTCGCCAGAAATTACTGTTCTACACCGATGATGCAGTCATGTTCACCAACCACCAAAATGCAGAGCTCCTCAAGAAACAATTACAGTTTGAATTCATGCGCATCGAAGAATGGTTCAAGTCACAGAAACTGGTCATGAACTACAGCAAAACAAAGGTTATGACCTTCTACAATGCCAGGATCAAGTACAAATCCCATGACCTCACCATCCTAAACCAAACAGGGACCTTACTTGAACACGTTCCTGATTTTAAATACCTAGGTATCACATTGGACAGCTCACTGTCCTACCATCGGCACATAGATTCTGTCGCCAAAGCCACCAACATCCGTATAGGCCTGCTCTACAGGCACAAACACTGCATGACTCCTGACACTCTCTGGTTGGCTATCAACAGCTCTGTCACCTCTATCATTGATTATGGGCTAGAAATTTATGGCTCTGCCTCTGCCTCTGCCCTCCGCAGAATTACAGTTGCACTCAACAAAGCATGCAGGCTGCTAACTGGGGCTGATTGACTTACATACACTTGTGACCTATACACTTGGGCAGGATGGCTACCTCTCATCAGCCAGATACAGTATCAAACCTGCCTCTTAGCCAAAAAAGTCCTCCTCGGGGTCATGCCCCCGGGCATTGAAAAGCTACTTATTGACCACCACAGCACCCAGAGAACTAGAAGTTCACAACAACTAACCTTCCTTGTCCCCAGATGCTGGACTACCATGGGCCAGAGGACCTTTGCCCACAGAGCACCACAGTGGTACAATACTCTCAACAAAGAAACTCTTACTGCTGCTGCTCTTGGCCCTTTTAAGAGACAACTCTGACTTCATCTCATTTCCACTAGTCATTGTGACTGCCTCGCCTAATCGGGGCCCACCGTTCACTGCCCTCCACTTCAGTCTTGACAACTATCTCTCCCGCCTTGCCCCTCTCTCCTGCTTCACCCCTTGCCCCTCCCTTCCTCCCTGGGGCATTTCCTGACTTCTATCCTCCTCTCCTCCCTTTAGAGCTCTTACACTCACCCTCTTCCCTTCGACAATGGCCTTCCTGCCTGCATACCCCCTTCCCTCTCACCTGCAGTGCTTATTTCCAAGATTGCCCATGGCTGGTTATGTCATGCTACCTAACATTTGGCACATTTTGCATTACTGGAATTTCCTAAGCCTCAGTCTTTTACTTCTTGTTATTGTGCAACTATGTATTATTATGTTGCCCTTTGCATTTATGTATACCCCAATTACTTCGATGTGGAACCTTTGTAAACGAGCAGTTCCTGCTCAAAGGTATTTGTAATCCTAGTTTTCAATAAAATAAAAAAATTAAAAAAAATAAAATATTGAAAGTTAGAGATTATGTGTAAATAAAATATAAACATATTGTATCATGGACTACTGGTTTGCCATTCTTGCTTAATAAATATGGCTTTTATCCTTCCTACTATGTAAGTGGATTTATCTTGGATTTAAGGGTGCAGCAAGGAGCTCACCTGTCTGCTGGTTCTTTTGTGAGTACTCCTATTTTTGGTTTTGGCCCCACTATTGGTGCTTTGTTAGCCACCTGCTTTAGAGTTTTTGCCATAACTCATTTTTAAGTTCACTGTGCATGCACACACAGTGAACTCTTGCTATAAGAGTGACTTTTGAAGGATGTGACACTGTCTGTCCAATGCAAAGTGGTCTGCAAGGGGTGAGACAGTGCCACATCAATCATCAGCCAGGCTAATTGTGATGGTGCTTTGCCATGATGGATGGAAACTTAGTCTAGTTGAAAAAAAAAAGCTGCACCAATCATACAGTGGCTTTTTTCTTTCATCTGCAGGACACCACCCAGCAATTAGCTGTTCGGTGTCCTGATCAGCCTGGCTGACGTCATCCCACACCTTGCCACCCCACCAATCCCTTCCCTCATTGTCTCCATTTATGCCATGCAGCCCTTTAACTGAACCATTTTCCCTGGTGTTTAGTGGCACCTCCCACCCTCTGATTGCAGTTCCTGATGTCTTGTGGAACTCCTTGCCCTCTGATCCCTGTCCCTGGTGTATTGTGGCACTTCCCACCCTCTAATCACCATCCCTCATCCTCCACCCCCACCCAGCAGCCTGTTGTTTATTTTATACCGCTGACATCTGGGTGAACAATCCCCATGTCAGCTTTACAAGCCCCCCAAGTAGTGTGGGACACTGGTGAGCTCAACCCCAGCATCCTGAAATAGATCACTGTCCCTGGTGTATTGTGGCAACCCCCAACCTCCAATCACTCATCCTCCAGCCCCCCACCCAGCAGCCCACTGTTTGTGCTATACTGCCAACATCAGGGTGCCCAATCCCCATGTCAACTTTACAGGCTCCCCCAGTAGTGTGGAACACTGGGGAGCTCACCTCCAGTGTCCCATAATATTTATTTTAACTGCTATCCTGTGAAAAAAGAAAAAAATCCTCCAACGTCTTTTTTTGTTTGTTTACCTGAAAAAAAGAAGACAGTCCCTCATCATCCCTGCCATCCTTCTCCCCTATCCCACTCTCCAACTGAGCACCCACACACCCTACACACACCCTTTCCCTATATGGACAACTGTAGGTCATAGGATCTCATCTTCTGTGGATCAGGACACGTCTGCACTCTTCAAAGTCAAACCGCAAATTAAGGAATAAAGGTAAGTCCTGTACAATGGATTTCAATGGCATTTTTTTTTGCACTTTCTTTTTATCCCACCTTACTATCCACTCACACCGCTCCTTCAGACTTGATCACCTCCTGCAATTCTACCACAGAGTCTGCCCCTAGAGTGTCAGCCTTACTCCCCCTTACCTTCCTCCTCCTGAAGCGCCTGCACACATTGGGGTCTGCCTGTGGTAGTTGGTCTGGGATTAGGTCAGTCATCATCTTGGGGTAGAGCAGGATTTTTTCTGCATTTTCTCCCTCTCAGGGCCCACTACCCCTGAGGACTTCAGCACGCAGGACTGACATCCAGGCAGATCACATGCTGACGCATGTCATTGCCAAGTGCCCACAATGTCCTACCCTTCCCGGTTCCAAAGAACTGCCTGTGCCCCCATACCCATGCTTCCACAGGCACTGGTGTGACGGGTGCTCAAGGCACCCTAGGAACTCACCCCTAGAGGAGGAGAGCATCCATTGGGATGCTAGGTTCTCCTCTGCCCCTCCAACTCCTGATGGCCCAAGTCCGTTCCCAAACCCAGGTCACCGGCTTGGGGCATTTTTTTTTTAATTCAAAGTTTATTAAGATTTTCCATAAATGCTTTAACATGAAGGCATAGGCAATATTAGGACAGTTGTTTACATTGTGAGTTCAACTTCATGCTAAAGCCCCCACAGCCCTCCCACAGCTTGACACTCCCCATTTCTGAAGCATCAGTAATGGTAGACAGGAAATTTATATCTACTGAAATAATATGGCACAGTGGTATACACATAAAATATTGAAAATATTCTCTGATGCATAGCTCCTTATGATGTTGGGGCCATAGTCTGGAGAAGATATAGGGTGTGAAGACCTTCCCATATTTTCTTATAGTGGGGAAGGGAGCCTCCAAGGCTCGCTTCATTTGTTCAGTATGGAGATTAAATAAGAGATCCTGCAGCCATTCCTCACAAGTGATATCATGAGTGTCAAGCCAATGACGTAAAATGAGTTTTTTAAGGGTGAGTGGTATCATGGCCATATGGTACCTGTGGGTCTTAACTGGGATCTTGGAGAGATTCCCCAGGAGACATATCTCAGGCATGAATAGCTCTTTAATTCCCAAGAGAGGGTCTGCCCTCGTCTGAATTAACTCCCCTAAGGTCCTAATTGAAGCGCAGTCCCAGAATATATGGAGAAGGTCTCCCTCAGCCCTTTTACATCTAAAACAAAAAGCATCTGTTGATTTTCCTGTTCTTTTGAGTTTAGTGGGAGTCCAACACATATTATTAAGTATTCAGTACTGTGTAAGCTTCAATCTATCTTGAGATACATATCTGTGGGAATCTAGACAACCAGACTCCCATTTCTCTATAGAGTCTGGGAAGCATGAATTCCAGTATCTAGGGATCCCACTGAGGGTATCAAGCATATTTGTTCATATACAAGAATATATTTGAGAAACTGCATGCGGCTTCACATAAATTGAGATCAGAGAGTCCAACCAGGTACAACTACCATCAGAATTCCCTGTTCTAGGAAATAGCTTTATCAGAAGATGTCTAAGCTGCCATACTTTAAATATCTGTTTCCTGTCAAAGGAATATAATGTCATGATAGTACCTGAGTCCATACATGACCCTTCAGTAAACAATTATCCCACCTGTACATTATTAATCATTGGAAGCCAATGCAGAGAAATTATTTTACCCCCTATTTTCAGGTTTGGCTTACCCACTATGGGTTGCCTGGGATCTTTGACATTCCGGTATTTAAGAAATGTGCAAAGCTGACTATGTGCCCGGAGGGAGAGTAGCATGGGAGAACTAGACAGTCCATGAGGAAGTCTCTTAGTAGGGATATATAACAATGCTTCCTTAGCAATATTCAGGGTAGCAATTAGTTCTCTTTCTAAAAGTAACCACTCTGGTATAAAAGAGCAGGAGGCAATCTCTTACTGGGGTGTAAACTATCTCAAGTAATGGGTTGCCTGACTCGCAGAATAGTACATTCCAGAATGTGGGCGTTTGAGACCTCTGGCCTTTGTAGATGCAGCCAATTTTAAATAAGCCCTTCGAGGATGCTTCCCTCCCCATAAAAAGGAAGAGATAAGTGCATACAATTTCTTAAACCATGCCAGGGGCAACCATACGTTTAACATATTCAGCGGTAAAATATTCTGGGTAAGATATTCATTTTGATTATACTGATCCTTCCCCAAAGAGATATAGGAAGAGATTGCCACCTGTTAAAATCCTGTTGAATAATTTCTAATAGTCAAAATTCAACTTTTTCATTAACCCCTCATTTCTAAACAACATTAACCCCAAGTATTTTATGCTTTTAAAGTTCCATTGTACCTGCATGGAAGAAATATCTTGTTTATGAAATCTGTGATTCAGGGGGAAGACAGTAGTCATATTTAAGTTAGTCTTGTAGTTAGAGACTGCTCCAAATTCTGAAATAGTAGACCGAGCAATTGGGAAGGATTTACCTGGATGTATCAGGTGTAAAAGCACATCATCAGCATAGGCAGATAACTTAAATCCGTGATTCCCTATGAGGATCCCTTGTATCCCTTCGATGGTCCGTAACCTGTATAGTTGTGGTTCCAGGTAAATACTAAAAAGCAGGGGACAGAGGGGGCAGCCATGTCTAGTTCCTGAGTACAAAAGAAATGTATCTGAAAAAAACCATTACAATATATTCTGGTCTGAGGCTTTTGATATAAGGATGCAACCCAGTTAACAAACTTATAGAAACATAGAATTTGATGGCAGATAAGGACCGCTTGGCACACCTAGTCTGCCCATTTCCCTACCTAACGGATAAGCTGCAGATCCTACTTAACCAACAGCCTACTTTCTCCTACCCCCCACTTGAATTGCCTTATGTCTGTCCCATGCATTCTTGAATTCTCCAACTGTTTTTGACTCTACAACCTCCTCAGGAAGGCTGTCCCATGCATTGACAACCCTCTCTGTGAAGAAATCCTTCCTCACATTACCTCTGAGCCATCCCCTCTCTGTCTTCAAATTGTGCCCCCTTGTTCTTCCACATCTCTTTTTCTGAAAGATACTACCCTCTTGGACTTTGTTGATTTCCTTGAGGTATTTGAAAGTTTCTATCATGTCCCCCCTCTCCCTTTTTTCCTCAAGGCTAAACATCTTAAGCTCCTTTAATCTTTCTTCATATGTCATCTGGTGCAGACCTTGCACCATTTGGGTTGCCCTCCTCTGGACAGCCTCCACCCTGTCTATGTCTTTGCTGAGATGGGGTCTCCAGAACTGTACACAGTACTCCAGATGTGGTCTTATCAACTGTCTGTACAGAGGGCAAACAACTTCCTATTTTCTACTGGTGATGCCTCTCCCTATGCATCCTAGTATCCCCCCAGCCCTCCTTACTGCCTCCTCACATTGCTGGCCCGCCTTTAGGTCATCTGATATGACTACCCCCAGGTCCCTTTCCATTTTTGTTGTTGTCAGTATCTCACTCCCCATTGTGTACTCTTCCCCTGGGTTTTTGTTTCCCAGATGCATTACTTTGCACTTCTTTGCACTGAATCTAAGCTGCCATACACTTGACCATTCCTCCAACCTTGCCAAGTCCCTTTTCATTTTTTACACCCCACCTTGCATGTCAACCCTGTTACAGATCTTTGTGTCATCTGCAAAGAGACATACTTTTCCTTCCAGTCTCTCTGCAATGTCACTTATAAAGACATTAAAAAGGACCGGCCCCAGTACTGAACCCTGCGGTACCCCACTAGTAACCCCCTTTCTTCACTATGGACTCCATTTACTATTACCCTCTGTGTCCTGTTGTCCAGCCAGTGTTTTACCCAGGCTACCACCATGTGAACCACTGCCAGGTAGGCTAATTTGTTTATTAATCTTTTATCTGGGACTGTGTCAAATGCCTTGCTAAAGTCTAGGTAGGCCATGTCTACAGTTCCTCCCTGGTCTACTACTTTGGTCGCCCAGTCAAAGTAATCAATTAGATTTGTCTGACATGACCTTCCTGCTGTGAATCCATGCTTCCTTGGGTCCTGTGCCCCACTGGCCTCTAGGTACTCAACAATTCTTTCCTTCAGAAGTGATTCCATCATTTTCCCTACCACTGAGGTCAAAATGACACGTCTGTAGTTTCCTGCCTCTGTCTTGCTCCCACTTCTGTGAAGGGGAATCACATCCACCATCCTCCAGTCCTCAGGTACCACACCATCCTCCCATGATTTATTAAAAAGGGTAATCAGTAGTGTTACTAGTTCTTCCCTTAGTTAATTTAGAATTCTGTGGTGAATCCCATCAGGCCCTATTGCTTTATCCACCATCAGTTTTAAGAGTTCTTTCAGAACCCTTTCTTCTGTGAAAGGACTAATATCAACCCCCTATCCAGAGTGCTTCTATTGACTGGACTAGGTATCTCTCCCTGCTTTTCCATTGTGAATACTGAGCAGAAGTATTTGCTCAGTATTCCTGCTTTTTCACTGTCGTTCTCTGCCCAACCACCTTCCTCTTTATTCAGCCTCAGTATCCATGCCTTAGTCTTTCTTTGCTCCATAATGTACCAGTAAAAGGTTTTATCCCCCTTCTTAACTGAGTTGGCTATCTTTTCCTCCATTTGGGTCTTTGCTATTCTGACTGCCTTCCCCACTTCCTTCTGCTTTAACTAGTACAGTTCTCTGTCCTGCTCCTTCTGTGTTTCTTTATACTTTCTGAATGCTATATTTTTCTCCCTAACCTTCCCTACCACTTCTTTTGAGAACCATAGTGTTTTTTTATTTTGTTCTGATTTGTTTATTTGCTTTGCACAAAGGCGTGTTGCCTCTGTGATGGCAGCTTTGATGTTTCCCCATTGTTGCTCCACCTCACCTTCTTGCCTGTTTGCTAGTGCTTTTCTGAGGACTCTCTCATTTTGACAAAATCAGCCCTCCTGAAGTCCAATACCTTCACTTTTGTATGGCTTGACTCTACAGCTAAGTTTATCATGAACTACACTGTTTGGTGGTCGCTTGTTCTCAGATGGCTACCCATTACAAGATCGGAGATCCTCTCTCCATCCCCATTTGAGAGTACCAGGTCTAAGATTGCTCCCTCCCAAATGGGTTCCAAAACTAGCTGTCTGAGGCATGCCCTCTGTAGGGCATCGAGAATGGCTCTGCTCTTGGATGTGGCTGCAGCAAAGATGCTCCAGTTAACATCTGGCATATTCAAGTCACTCATCAGCAGTATCTCCCCTTTCTCTGCCATGCTAAGGATGCCTTCTATCATTTCATTGTCCATTTCCACCCCCTGAGATGGGGGTCTGTATACAACCCCTGTGTGGATTGTGGTGCCATTTTCAGTCTCCAGGGTGACCCACAGTGCCTCCTCTCCTCCCTGTTTATCCTTTAGTTCTGGGGCATTGATCCCTTCCCTTACATAGAGAGCTACTCCTACTCCTCTTCTTCCCTCCCTGTCCCTCCTACAGATTGTGTGCCCTGGTTTGTTGACATCCCAGCCATGGTTCTTTGTGTACCATGTTTCTGTGACTGCCACGATATCCAGGTATCCCTCTTCCATCAAGGCCACCATTTATACATGGTTAAAAACAGGAATTGCCAGTCCACGCAGTCAAACGCCTTCCCCGCTTCCAGACACAACAAACAAGCTGGCATATCAGAGTCTCTGGACATGGAGAAGAAGTACACTAGTTTCCTAATGTGGTCCGTTGAATGTCTCCCCTGCATGAAGCCCACTTGGTCTGTGTGAATAATATCTGGAAGTACCTTCTTCAATCTGTTAGCAAGAAGTTTCGCTAAAATGTTTATGTCACAATTCAATAATAATATAAGATGGTAACTACCTGTCACCTCAGGATCTTTATCTGGTTTATGTAATACAATTATAATGGCTTCCAACAGGGAGCCATCCAATGGGTTCTCACTTAACATCCATTCAAATTAATGGTTCAGCCATGGGGTTACCTGTTTAATAAACACTTTATAAAAATTAGGGGAATACCCATCCAGGCCCGGAGCCTTGTCTGCTGTTAATGAAGAGATGGCATTCTGGATTTCCTTCTCTGAAATGGGGACCACTAACAACTGCTGCTGAATTAGGCCAAGAGTCGGGAGGGCTAGTGAGTGGAGATACTGCTCTACCACTTCCGGGGTGGGTCTATTTAACATAGGCCGGTACAATTTTTTATAGTATCCTGCAAATTCAGCAGTAATTTGTTTGGAGGAAAGACACAAAACTCCCGTCCATTAGGATCTAATACACTGGACTATTTTGGAAGATTCTGTTTTCTTTAACCTCAAAACCGGAAGTTGACCTGCTTTCTCTCCCTGGTTGATGTATTTCACTCCTGTTTTCAAAATTGCATATTCTGCTTTCTCCTGGATTGATATCTCAGACCCATCAGTAGTTCTCTGTCTGCTTTAGGGATAGAAGGAGACAGTGAAGGACTATAGGGTGAGTATTCCAGATAACAAGGAGAGGGCTTCAGGGTTTTATTTAACTCCATAAATTGATTTGTGTTTTGCTCATAAAAGTGCTAAAACATTGTGAAAATGCATAGCACTTGCCTCACTGTGTTTAACAAACATAACACTTCTAGAAAACCTATATAAATACTTTCTGTACAGTTAGCATTGTCCCAAGAAAAAAAACTGCTAATGAATTATTTAAAACCCTGGGCTTTTTGTTCCCTTTACTTTTTTCAACAAGATGCTACCTTAAATGGCCACCCCTTGGCTCTGGGTACTAACCCCTGCATTGAAAACTCAGCCTACATATTTTCTGTGGATGAGGGTTCCCTCTGATTCTAGAAGATGAGTTTCTTGGAGAAACATAAGTCCTCCTTTAATCAGATTAATGTGCTTCAACACCTGATATCATTTAGTTTTAGAGCTTAGCTCATGTACATTCCAGGACACAAATTTCTTTACCTCTGCCATACATCACCAGTAAAAATGTGAAAGCCAGACATTCCCATATAACTTGCTGCATGATGTAGCTGAGAACCTCTGTGCCAAGCTGTACCCCCTCCTTTCCCCCTTCCCTCTTGCAAAAAAAACTTTTCCCCCAATACCTATAATTCCCTCTTTATCTTAGAATTCCATCCCTCCCTCCGGCTTCGTCCCTTAAATTCCTCCTTCAGCCCAAACACATAGTGCTCCATGGATCTGAAAGGAGTCCCCTCCCCTGAACTTTACAGTGTGTGATTTCCCATTGCTCAGACTCTCTCTGCTCCTTCATTCCCCCCTCCCCTTCTTTATCTGAAATTAGGATTACCCCTTTATGCTGCAACCACCCGAATATGTATCTTCCCCTACAACTGAACCTGCATATGAGTTATATTAAAAAAAAGTAATGCAGGGCAGGTCTATGAGCTTGATATGTTAAAAGCCCTTAAACTCCAACAGCCCCTATGTATGTAAGGGGACCACCCCTTGTAAATATGACCCCCTATAATGTCTGGCACTGACTTGCACCAGTAAGGACAGTACCAACACAAAGGGAAGGGAGAGGCTTTCTGAATGACCAGCCATTACCTCCTACCAACTGGTGTCTCTCCTATCTCAATTTATCATAACTGAACACTGCCCTGTGCAAATGAGCATTCCCTCCATAATGCAAAACCAAGAGCCCCTCAATATTAAATGCATATTGATAGTCAAGGTGATTTAACACAAAATGAATAAGAAAGAGGGAGAAAAAACAATATAAATAACCAGGTCATGTGTCTTTCATTCAGGCCATAAAGAAATCCCCTTCGTGGTACATACTCAATGCATCATGTGTCATGCGTCATGCATTTTGAGAGGCCAAAACTTTAGTCTCCATGAAAATGGAGAGATCCTGAATTCTAGAAATTCCAGGTTACCAGAAATTGGTATCTAATGTCCACATAAAGCACATCCCCCCAGTCCAGCAAAAATGAACAGCAAATTGAAACGAAGCTATCAAAGAAAGTCCTCCAGAAAATGTCCTGCAAGGCCAATCATACACACTCGAGACTCCCATTAAACAAACTGCAACATAGCACCCTCTTATATCATATTAGGGTCTCAGCCAACTTGAAAGAGATTCGGCAGCAATTTCTGTAAATCCAGCTTTGCAGATTTTGGATCCTCCAGAGGGATCCATTTCCCTTCTATGGAGACTTGCAAATTATCAGGATAGAGCATCCAAAAATTAATATTCGCTGCTTGTAGCTTGGTCATCACATTGTGATAATCAGCCCTCTATTGTCACATTGAGGGGGGAAGGTCTTGAGTAATGAGAATTGAGGATCCCTCCCAAAGCACTTCCTTCAACTCTTTGACTTTCAATAACAGGTGTTGATGTTCCTGATAGTTGAGAAATTTAAAAATAAATGTTCTGGGTTGAGCCCCTGGTGGCTGCATAGACCTCAAGGCCCGATGAGCCCTTTCCACAATATATTCAGATCTGAAAGGAGAGGGCCTGCTATTTTCTTGGACTAACTTCTGGGCAAACATGACAGCTTTGGAGCCTTCCACATGCTCTGGGAGTCCAATAATCACAATATTGTTATGACAGCTTCTGGCCTCAAGGTCTTCGACCTTTGCTTCCAGTTTAAGTACTCTTTGCCTTACAAGTGCCATAGCTGGGTCTACTTTATCTAGCTTTCTCTCAACAGATATGATGCATACCTCACAGTCACTGGTGCATTGTGCTAGTTCTTCTAGTCTATTAGTTACCAACTTTACTTCCTCCATTAGTGATCAGACCTCATCCCTAAAGGGACAAAATTCTTCCAAGAACAGCTTCAGAGATAGAGGGGTAGCTTCCCCAGTTGTAGATGTTCATCGGGCCACAAAAGTAGTTTGGGCCTTTGCTTTCTTAGCAGCCTTTTCAGGTGTGATCGGCAGAGAATGATGTGGCAGGGCTAAGTGCATGTTTGCCTCCATAGTGAGCCAGATCTTCGGATTTTCACTGAACTAGTGGTATATAAGATTGTAGAAATCCAGTTCCACCCAATAGAAGGGAAATTATGCAAAAGAAATGGTTTTAATTGAAGGTTAGAGGGGAATAGCAGGAGCGATTGAGATAGCGTCTATGCAGTCCGAGGCATCACGTGATCCTCGATTCAATGGCATTTTTAACTTATGTTGATATCTTTGTAATTTTTTTGATTTTTTTCACCAAATTTCAACATAGCCTTTTTGGAACCCCACCTCATAAACACTGTCACTGTCATTTTGTTAAATGGGCTCGAAAGGTGATTTTGCTGTTGCTGCGTGAAATCGCCTTTTGAGACCAAATACTGAAATTTCATCACCAGTGTTCATGAGGTGGGGTCCCAAAAAGGCCATGATGAAAGTGTGGTGAAAAAATTAAAACAAATGGCCAAGTCATGCGCACTCGTTTAAAGTTTTCTACACTTGCGCATAACTTTGGTAATTTCCAATATTTTGACTCCAAATTTTCAACATAGCCGTTTTTTCACATAACCTCTTGAACAGTACAGCTGTCATTTTTCACATCCTGTTCAAAATGTGTTGTTGCACCTGCAGTGTGGAATGGCATTTTGGCATGGATTTGAAAATTTTCACCTATGGGGTTTATGAGGTGGTGTATTAAGAAGACTATGTTGAAGATTTGCGGTCAAAATATGAAAAAAATGCCAAAGTTATGGCCATTCATTTCAATTTCGCTACACCCACATGTAACTTTGGAAATGTTAAATATTCTGACCTCACTTCATGTATGTCACAGCTGTCATTTTTCAGATCCTGGCCAAAATATGTTTCTGCACCTGTGCAGTGGAATGGCATTGCAGTTTGTGCAAAATTACATTTTGGCAATGATTCAGACATTTTCTGTACCAGGTACATGAAGTAGGGTTATAAGGTGGCTATGCTGACAATTTGGTCACTGTTGTCCTATAAATGGAAGTGCAGGCCCCGAAGGGTCCTGTGTTCCCACAGTTAAATACTGTACATATACGCATCTATGGTGGGATGGGAGTACAGGAAAGCATGTGCTTGTTTTAAAGCTACTCCTGTGGCAAAACAGAGGTTCCATCATGCTCCCAGACCCCCAAATCACCTAATTGGGGTATGGAGACATGAGAGAGGGACCTGAGGGCCACAAAACTTTTTTTTTAAAGTGCTAAAAAGTGCACTTAAATAAGCCAGCAGCAGAGGCTGCTAGGAACTGTAGTCCTCTCCCACCCAGTACAATAGTCAGGCAGTATAGCCTAGAGGTTAGAGTAATGAGCTGTGAACAAGCTTGGTACATCCAGCAGACCAGACCTGGGTTTGATTCTCACAACCTTCATTTGCATATTGTGTGACTCTAAGCAAGTCACTTAACCTTATTACAGGGTGTACCTACAGGTGGAAGACTAGGTTTGCTGGCCAAGGCACCTACTATAGCTTGACCTGAGCTCTTTTCTTCTAGGTTGTATGAAAGGACAGAGCAAAGAACCTTATTACTGTTTGCCACTATTTTATTTAATTTTTTTTTTGCTGAAAGTTTTTTTGTTTGACTCAGAGGTGTTGCAGTCTCCTTCTCAAATTGAAGGAGCTAATTGCTTTCCTCCCACAGCTCATCCAGGGGGATTAGGTGTGTATCTGGGGGTGGAGCTGACAAACTGTCAGTAACTTCCAACAGAAGGAAGGGTTAAAAAGGTCAGGTTAGTTGATATTTTGAAGATGGAGGACTAGGTTTGCTGGCCAAGGTACCTAGCTTCACCTGAGCTCTTTTCTTCTAGATTGCTTGAAAGGACAGAGCAAAGAACCTTACCAGAGCAAGGAAAAGGATTACGGCTTCTTTTGGCTAGGCAAATTTACTGTGTGTTGTTATTTTTATTTTGTACTCACAGGGATTGTTACTGCTTGTTGCTAACATTTTATTGCTTTATTTTTCTCTGATTCATATTGTTGTTGCTAGGTATACTTTCTGCTGCATTATTATAGGGTGTGCCTACAGGTGTGTGCTTCCAGATTACTGCTGTAATTTTCTGATTCAAATTGCTTTTGCACGGTATATCTTTTGTTACTGCTTTATTTTTCTCTGTAGCAAAGTGTTTCTTGCAGGTTATATCTTCTGTGAAATTATTACAAGTGGTGCTTTACATGTTTTACAGTTTTATCTATCATTAGGATAAGCTTTCAAGGCTACTGCATTTGTTGCTGGCTGATTGTTTCTGCTCTTACTTCCTTGTTTCTTTCATCCGTGGTTCTTCTTTTTCAGCAGGGGAAGGGCCCAGCCACCCACCCCTATCCCCAACCACCCCACACTACACTCCTTTTATAGGGTAGCACAGTCATGACATTTCCTGTAGCAAAGCAGGAAGGGGCAGATCAGAGGAGTATCCACACAGTGACCTCATTTACAGGAGCACTAGTAATTTAACTTGTTATGACAAGTTATACAAAAACAAACAAACAAAACACAAAATCAAACTTTTGCTTTCATTTTCCTCCTTCTAATTACTCTGTCCAGGTTATAAACCCAGCAACTTATCTGGAATGGATATCATTAACTGCAGGTACTGCAGAACACTTTCCAGAAGGGCAGTTTTACAGGATTTAGGACACAGTCCTACATGCTGGGCCATTGAAGATCTAAGGGCTCAGCTCCAGGCAGCATGGGCAGAGATTGTGCATCTCAAATTGCATATTCAAGAGGAAATATATTACAAGAATTGCTCGCCATTTCCCCAACATCCAACAGAAGCACCTTGACCACAGAAGGTAGTTGGTCCGGGATGTTGGCAGGTGGTTAGGAAGGGCAAATCGGGTGCCCCATCACTTGGTGCTCTCCAACATATCACTTCCACAAACCATATAAAAACTACAAACAGGTATCTGCCTCTATCTCCAAAATCAAACAAAGGGGCAGAGGACACTGCAGAGCAGGACACTGCAACATAGGAGCTAGCACAACAAAACTCATCCAAAACTGGAACCAAAACAAAAAAAGCAAAAAGGAAATCCAAAAAAACTTCTGATCATAGGAAACTCCATGATTTGGGGAGTTGATACATATCTCCAGCCAGGGGCAATGGTCAGATGTCTCCCAGGTATGTCAGTGTGAAGAGACACTGACCGCATTGCTAAAATTGTTCAGGAAGCAGGAGAAAACAATGACATCCTGGTACATATAGGGACTAACAATCTCAGCAGCCAGTCAGTTGTGGAGACCAAGGAACACCTGACCAGGCTGGGTGACAAACTATCATCCATTTCATCTGGCATCTCCTTCTCTGAGATCTTGTCAGTCTGGGAGAGGAGGGCAGATGGACAGAAGGTCAGAGAAGGGGATAGACGGAAGCTAAACATGTGGCTTAAGGGCTGGTGCCAGGAAAAAGGACACACATTTGTAGGGAACTGGCAACAGTTTTGGAAGTGAAAGTTCTTTAAATTTGATGAACTGCATCTGACTAAGGAGGGAATCAGTGCATTGCAGAAGAAGTTTGATGTCTTTGCAGAATATTTAAACTAGAAAATGGGGAGAGAGGTGCAGCGACCCATACGTTGAATGGGAAGAACACCCTCCCCCTCAGCTAGTGGTCAAATAGGAGTTCAGCATGTTTGTAGCTCATTTGCATCACCAGGTAAGGAAAAAGGTTTGGCTCCCCATACAACACACAGGTGAAACACCAGACCTCACCCAACAACCAACACACCGGAATCTAGTCAATGGAAAATCATATGCACAAATGCTCACAGTCTGGGAAACAAGATCCCAGACCTGCAGGCAATAATGACAGAGGATAAACTGGACATAGTAGCCATTAGTGAGACATGGTTTACCAGTAACCACACTTGGGAGAGTTCAGTACCTGGCTATGTACTGTTCAGAAGAGACTGAGGTGCAAAAAGAGGTGATGGAGTGGCCCTTTATGTCAATAAAAATATCAAAGCTACAGAAATTCAGAATACACATAAGGAACCAGAAGAACTGTGGGTCACCGTGGAAACAGGAAATGGGACAGCCACATGAACTGGGGTTGTCTACAGGCCTCCAGACCAGGGGGAGGACATAGATACATTACTGTTAGAAGATATATAAAACATGACAGCTAGAGGGGAGGTTCTGATAATGGGATACTTCAACATGCCAGATACAGATTGGTTAATACCAGCAGAACATCTGCCAGAACTAGACATATGGTGGATTCCCTACAGGGGGAGGGCCTCAAACAACTGGTACAACAACCCACAAGAGACAAGGCTATCCTAGATCTAGTACTTACTAACAAGGAACGAATCACAGATCTCCAGGTAGAAGGTCACCAGGGGGCCAGTGACCATCACATGGTATGGTTCAATTTAGCCACTAGAACTAAATCATCCCATTCCAAGGCAAAAAGATGGGACTTCAGAGGAGCTGACTTTGATAAGATGGCCAACAGAGTTAAGCTAGCCCTGGTAAAAAGAAATACTGGTGAGGGGGTACAGACAAAGTGGGCAAGCATTAAGGATGCAATACTTGAAGCAATATCCCATTGTGTTAGAGAGAAAAAGAAGTGCAAAAGAAGAAAGAAATCACTTTGGTTTTCAAAAACAGTAGCAGAAAAGATCAGAGCCAAAAGGCCGGCCTTCAGGAAATATAAGGGAATGCAGCAGAATGAAGATAGGGAGGCATAGGTAACTTTCCTAAGGGATGGCAGTAAAGGCAGGCAAAGGCCCAAACCAAGGAAACACTAGCACAAACAGTAAAAGATGGTGACAAGACTTTCTATAGATACATTAGTGAAAGGAGAAAGTCCAGAGGGGGTATTGCTAAGATCAAAGGAGATAAGGGGGCATGTGAGGAGGAGGATCATGTAAAAGCATCTATCCTAAATAGATACTTCTGCTCAGTATTTACTGAAGAGAAGGTAAGGCAGAGCCCACAGCTCAGCACCATGGACACAGGGGGAGGGAGGTGTGCACTAGTCCCTTCACTAAAGAAAGGGTCCTACTCGAGCTCGATAAGCTCAGGGTTGACAAGGCAATGGGACCTGATGGCATATACCTCAGGGTACAAAAGGAGCTAAGGGTGGAACTAGCAGAGCCATTATCAGAACTGTTTAGTGAGTCTCTGAGCACAGGAGAGGTCCCAGAAGACTGGAGAAGGGCTCATGTGATCCTGCTCCACAAGTGTGGTAGCAGGGAGGAGGCAGGGAACTACAGACCAGTCATTCTTACCTCAGTAGTGGGCAAGATTATGGAGGCATTCCTTAAGGAAAGGATAGTGCAACACCTGGAATCCATAGGAGTACAGGATCCAAGACAGCATGGGTTTACAAAAAGAAGGACCTGTCAAACTAATCTTATAGATTTCTTTGACTGGGTAACCAGAGTGATGGACCAAGGGGGAGCAGCTGATGTCACCTACCTTGACTTCAGCAAAGCTTTCGATACTGTTCCACATAGCAGATTGATTCATAAGCTGGGTAGGCTTGGGGTGGGTCAGAAGTTGGTCAACTAGGTGTCAAACTGGTTGACGGGCAGGAAACAGAGAGTGGTGGTAAATGGTGTACAGTCAGAAGAGATGCAAGTCACAAGTAGGGTACCTCAGGGATCAGTCCTGGGGCCAGTCCTCTTCAATATCTTCATCAGTGACATTGCAGATGGACTGGAGGTTAAGGTTTGTCTGTTTGCGGATGACATCAAGATATGCAACAGAGCAGATGATCCATATGGGGTGGGCAGAATGAGAAGAGATCTGGATAAACTAGCAAAATGGTCAAAAGAGTGGCAACTGGGGTTTTATGCAAAGATTTGCAAGATCATGCACATAGGGAAGAGAAACCCTGAAGCCACCTAAAGGCTGGGAGGGAAGTTGCTGGCAGTCACAAGGGAAGAAAGAGACTTGGGCATCATCATCACCCATGCTCTGACATCATCCAAACAGACCACTAAAGCAGCAGGTAAGGCTAGGGGGATGTTGGGGTGTATTAGTAGGGGTATCACAAGTCAGAAGAAGGAGGTAATAATCCCTCTTTACAAGACACTGGTCAGGCCCCATCTGGAGTACTGTATGAGGTACTGGAGGCCACACCTTCACAGGGACATTAACCAAATGGAGGCAGTCCAGAGAAGGGCAACCAAAATGATGCAGGGACTGCATCAGAAAACATATGAGGACAGATTAACGGAGCTCAATATGTATAGCCTAGAGTAAAGGAGGGAGAGAGGTGATATGATCGAAACATTCAAACACCTTAAGGGCATTAATAAGATGAAAGAGTCTAACATTTTTCAATATAAGCAAAATAACAGGACAAGAGGACATAGCATGAGATTAGAAGGAGGCCGATTAAGGGGTAATGTGAGGAAGTTCTTTTTCACAGAAAGGGTAGTGGATGCATGGAATGGCCTACCTCAGGAAGTGGTGGATATGAATACAGTGAAGGGCTTCAAACAGGCATGGGATAAGCATAAGGGAGCAATACAGATGACTATGAATAGATAGGCCATTGACAGACCAAAGGCCAATGGCACATTCATAAGGTTGAAAAAGAAATGGGCAGACTGGATGGGCCTTGTGGTCCTTATCTGCCATCAACTTCTGTGTTTCTATGTTTCTATGTAACCAACCAATGCTCCCAGGTTGCCCCTGAAAACAGGCACTTGTGCCTAGTAGACCTTTCCCGGTTACCGAAGACTAAAAAAAAAAAAGCAACGGCAAACTTTCGGCATTGACAAGCACCTATAAGTACATGTACATTCATGATGTTACTGACTCTATTATAGGCTTTTCAGGTGAATTACATGGAATGGTGTTTCTGATGCTGTTGCATATCCTATAAATATAAACAGCAACAGCAGTGAGTGCCATTGCCTGCCTGTTTTTACATTGTACACTGCACACAATGCAGACTTCAGGGAACCACAAACATTGGGTAATGAATTTAACAAACATGACTTAAGCAAAATCAGAATTACTGATTGACATGGACAAGTAAAACTGGGGCTGTGTAAGTTAACAACAGCAGTGAGCTGTACACCATCAGCCTGCTGCATCTTGCAGACAGTACACCTGGTTCTGATTGTCACGGCCTTCACTTGCACACTGTGGGACCTGTGAAGTCATGACACTTTTGACTTACCCTCCCTTTGCTTCCTGCTTTCTCTTGTAAATAGGCATTGAGTGCAGCGGTCCTTACCTGCACAGTGCTTCCCAACAAATAAGAACAAAATAATTTCAAAACATTATCAAAAAGAAATAAATTAAAGATAACAGTGCAGAATTAGAAATGATTTACAGTTACTAATCCTTTTTCCATCTTCTCTGACATGAAAATCATGGGATTTGACTGGAGTACAGATACACTGGAGTCATTACAAAGTGGTGTATCCAGAGGCAAGGTTTGTGGTGTGGCTCATTAATAGCCTGTTTTCACCTCATCCAGAGGTAGCAACTCTGAGGATGGATGTTGTGGACAAGAGAAAACACTGATTGCCTTCAAATATGCCAAACATAGCAGAAGTATCTGAGGTGGCAGAATAGGCTGAGGAAACAGTTGTCAGACCTGGTGGGCCATGCTATCCCTATCTGCTCACCAACTGTGTTTTCTTGTGTGTGTGTGTTTGTACAACATCTCTCTTTATGATTTTCTTTTGAGGTCTGTCTCTAAGGCTATATGGATGTTGCTGATGCTGAGATCCTGATGTAATCTGCCAGCTTGTGTCTTCTTGACATACAAACATACGAACATATAAACATACGAAGAAGCCAGCAGAGGAAGGCTGGTTGGTCTATTTAGTCTGCTTGTATTGCATGGTCCAGAGCTTGAGCTACTGACCTTGCCCCCCCTCCGCACTTCTCCCATCTTTTCCATCCTCCCTATCCATGATCCTTACCTTCCCCCATGTCTATCCCAGCCTCTCTTGAAGCTGCCCACCATCTTCAACAAGACCACCTCTACCGGCAGTATGTTCCAAGTGTTCACTGCCCTCTTTGTGAAGAAGTCCTTCCTAACCTCCTTCCTAAACTCCCCAGCTCTCCTGGGTGGCTATTTTGTGTCAGGTAAACAATGGATTGTTCGGACTTCATATGGAGCTATTGGAGGTAATGAGTAAAGACTGTGCCCCTTTATTTTATGGTTGCCACTCAGCTTAATGAGACCCTCCTTATCCACCTTATTTATCCCTTTCAATTACTTGAAGGTCTCAGCTATGTCCCCTCTCTCGCTTCTGTCCTCGAGGATTACATGTTCAGTGCCCTCAACCACTCCTAATATGCCTTACCCTGCTGACCCACTTTCATCTTTGTAGACTTCCTCTGGACCTTTTCCAGCAGGTTAATGTGCTTTCTGAGGTGTGGTCTCCAGTACTGAATGCCATACTCTAGATGTGGCCTCACCAGTGACCTATACAAGAGCAGTATAACCTCCTCTGTCATACTACTGATCCCCCAAGTTATGCATCCCAGCATCTTCTTTGCCCTTGCTGCTGATTTCCTGCACTGTATGGAGTGCTTCAGGTCACTAGTGATCATCACTCCCAGGTCCTTCTCCTCTGATGCAGATACCTGGACTCAACCTCAGTAGTACTCTGTCCTGGGATTTTTGTCTCCGATGTGCATAACTTTGCATTTCTTGACATTAAAGTCAAGATGCCAGATCTTGGACCAGCTCCCTAGCTCTTTCAGATCATCCTGTAGGTCCTGTATCCCTTCAGCTGTGCCCACTCTCCCGCAGAGCTTGGTGTCATCTTCAAATAGGCACATTTTGCTTTTAATGCCATCCCCAATGTCATTGATGAAGACATTGAAGAACATGGGCCCTATCACTGAGCCCTATGGTACCACACTGGTGACCTCTTTGGTGCCAGATAACTCTCCCCTCACAGCTACTCTCTGGGTCCTGTCCCTTAGCCATTTTTCTTCCCGTTTGATCATCTTCTTCCCAACTCTGAGATCCTCCAACTTCCTGATCAACCTTTTGTGGGCTACAGAGTCAAAGGCCTTGCTGAAATCCAGAGAGAGGATGTCTACTGCCAGGCCTCTGTCTACTATCTTAGTGACCCAGTCAAAGAAGTCAATCAGATTTCATTGACATGATCCACCTCCCCCCCCCCATGAACCCATGCTGCCCCACATCCTGCAGACCATGCTTCTCTAGATAGTCTATCAACCTCTCCTTAATTATGGTCTCCATGAGCTTGCACATGATTGAAGTCAGACTGACTGGTCTGTAATTCCCTGGTTCATCCTTGGGACTGCTTTTGTGGAGGGGCATCACATGCGATGTTAACCAGTCCTGCGGTACCATGCCTGACTCCAGTGAACTATCAAATAGGCCTGCCAGTGGCCCTGCCAACTCCTCAGCCAGTTTCCTTAGTATACTTGGATGCACTCTGTCTGGGCCAGGCGATTTGTCCACCTTCAATGCTAGCTGTCCCTTCCTCACTCTGTTCTCCTCTGTTGCTTCATCTTTGTCCCCTCTACCCTGCTCCTCTTCTGCCTCCTGAAGGCACTGATGTGTCCTTCTCCCTTGTGAAGATGGAACAGAAATATTCATTTAGTATCTCTGCTTTTCCTCCATTATCCTCCACCCACTCATCCCCTTTCTTAAGCCTAACAATCCCATCCTTCTTGTTCCTTTTCTCGCTTATATAGTGAACGAAGGTCTCCTCCTACGTTTTAATTCCTTCAACTATCTGCAGCTCCTTCTGTTCCTTAGCTTGCCTGACTTCCTTTCTTGCCTCCCTGTTCATCACCTTGTGCCATAGTAAGTACTAGTCTTTGTTACACTTATTAACCTTTTCCAAAAGGTCATTGGATGGAAATGAGATAGGTGTATATTAAAACTGACATCAAACAGTAGGGAAACAGTGTGACAAGGCAGCAGGTAAAGCAAATAGGATGCTGGGATGTATAGGCAGGGGCATCACCAGCAGGAAAAGGGAGGTCATAATTCCGTTATACAAGGCACTAGTGAGGCCCCACCTGGAGTACAGTGTACAGTTCTGGAGACCATACCTACGTAAAGACATAGACAGGGTAGAGAAGGTTCAGAGGAGGGCAACAAAGATGGTGCATGGATTGCATCACAAGTCCTATGAAGACAGGTTGAAGGAACTGAACATGTACTCCCTGGAGGAGAGGAGGGAGAGAGGGGATATGATAGAGACATACAAGTATCTTACAGGGAGGAACAGGGTGCAGGAAAACACTATTTTTAAGCGAAAAGATGTTCCAGGATGAGAGGGCATGGGATGAAGTTGGAGGAGGGACGATTCAGAGGAAACATGAGAGAGATTTCTTCACAGAACGGTGGTGAACAAGTGGAACACCCTGCCAGAGGAAGTGGTGGGGGCTGAAACAATCACGGGATTTAAGAATGCATGGGATAGACATAAAGGAATTCTGGAGGTCAGGGGTAAGGGGCAACAGACTTCTAGGAAAACAAACTGAACTTACAAGCTCAAATGGGCAGACTGGGTGGGCCATAGGCCCTTATCTGCCGACACTGTCTATGTATCTATGTATCTATGTAAAGGTAGGTGGGGAGGGTGCTGCCACAGACCTGTTGTGGTGGAAGATTAGGTAGTGAGAGGATGGGCAGACTTGGTGGGCCTGCGTGCCTGGCAATCCCACTCTGCTTACCAGTTCCACGTTTCCCTGTGTGTTTGTGGAATTCTTTTTATGATTTTTGTTTCCAGTCAGCTTCTAAGGCTATATGGATGCTACTAACACTACTGATGCTGAGATCCTGATGTAATCTGCCAGCCCTGTGTCATCATGGTTTGTCCATCACAAGTTCAAAGGTAAGTAATATGCTAAATCATAATTAATTACTAACCTTCTTCCGGCAGTGGTTTCATTAGCTAAATCATGTGCCTTTCACTACATTACTATCATCACGACATTAGCGACAATGGAGGTGTGTGTGTGCGCATTGTGCTGTCAAGTTACTAAAACAGTTTTTGTTATTTCCTATCTGTGCAGGGCAGGTCTGCTGTTTTTAAAGTGGATGCTGATTTTGGTGAAGGCCATCCAGTGTCCTGTTCCTTTCAGTCTAGATGCATGGGGTTTCACTGCTGCACAGCCAAAGAACCAAACTATGGGAGTTCAACATACTCTTGCTGCTGCTGCTGATGATGATGATGATGATGATGTTCCATGTCCCTGTTCCTGCTCCTCTGACCATGTGGTGTTATTGCAACCATGAACCAAACCAGACAATGAATTGGCATAAGGTTGTGTCCACAGTAAATTGTTTGACTATTTGAAGAACAGTTCTCCTCTGTTTCCTGCGCTACTTGCAATGCCAGATATGTGGGGTCCATTTTCCACTGCTGAACAGCAACCCTTAAAAATGCATTCATTATGTGTATACCTGTGTATGACTGACAATACAACATCAGGTTTGGCCTATAGGAATTTGTAATATGTGCCTGTCAGTCATGCATCACAATTAGCAGAATGTGACTTTCTCATTTGTGTATGATCTGCATCCAACAGATAAAAGTAAAGCAATAATCTACATGAATGCCATCAAGTTAAAAAAATGTGATAATAGAACATTATTGCATATTAGAAATAGGACACCAATAAAACATACTGCATGTGCTGCAGCTGGTCCATGCGTCTCTTATCTACTTCTATATCATGAAAGTTGTGCAACTCTCCATTGAATGCACTTTTAGTTTCTTTCCAAAACTCATCCCATAAGTCCCCAGCACTCTAATCATGTCTACCTGTATTGCACCACCAAGCTGTCATCTGTGCCTCCCCCCTCCGGATCCCTTTGACTCCAGTTCTACTTGTCATCACTCCTGCTGTGAAAATCATCATCACTTCAGATGGGCCATGTTCGGTACCTGATCTAGCAGTACAATAACATTTGAAAGCATGATTGTAAAAGGAAGCTGAAGCTGAATGAAACAACAGTCAGATAATATGTGCATTGAACTTTAGTCAACCATCATACCCAGTAAAGAGACCCATGAGAAGAAAGTGCTGTGTAAACAGGGAAATGCTTATGGGAAAAAAAAGAACAAGTTATGAAAACAGCAGAAAAACTATTAACAAAAACATAACATAGTGGACTATGTATGAGCAGGCATACACAACATGGCTGTTCTTGAATTGAGAGGTTTAGTTAGTTACAGGAGACATCGAGAGCACAGCTCGGAGATCTCCTCTTAACAAGGAAACCTTGAGATTCAAGCACAGCCTTGTCTGTGTATACTGTACCTGCTAATACATAATCTTTTATAGTGTATGAGCAGGTTTTGTTCTGAAAGTACTAACAAATATAGGGATAGTGGAAAAAAACACATTTGTAGGAAAGCTATTTTCTAGTATTTTACTATTTTTAGCCCCATTCTATACTTAGCACAGTAAGCACAATGAAAGCTAAATATTGATTAACTAAATATCCAACATAATGAAACTGTGAGCAAGACTTACAGGTGGGAATTAATAGTCTTATCTGTGAGGGCGTATGAACTCATTGGTGTTCAGGGTTTCAGAGTAGGGGCCTTTGTACTGCCTAAACTAGAAAAGAAAATATAAAAAAAATTGTTTATTTTTATTAATGCTGTCACAGACTGTCAGAAACTTTTAAATGACAGTGCTAACAACAGCAACCGCTGCTCTCTTCTGGGGAAAGTCTCACTACCGCGGTCATTTCAAAAGAAGAGAAGATCGCAGAATGCACATGAGTGTCAGTGTTCCACTTTGTTGTGTTGCAGTAGCGACGTAGCTAGTGCAGCACAACAACCAAGGTGACGTAGCTACTGCAGCACAATGACACTGTTCTAGGCATGGATTTCCATACAGAACAGCATTCTACCATACACTATAAAACTATTTATATAAGAAACACCAAAAAAGAACTATGTACAATTATTTTGAAAACACAGTGCTCCAGCACTCACTGATGGCCAGCAGCTGGCCTCTGCTGTGGTCTCCCCCTGACTGTACTGTTTTCAAGGAGCCACAAAATGCGGTGCTGGGTGACAATGATTTATGCCTGGCCAGAATGCAGTGGTGACATTTTTTTTTCCAAGGTCTTAATATCTGCACAGATGGCACGGATGTTATGCTGGGTGGCTTGTGGTTGGACTTGCTCCTGGGGACCTGGTGCTGCAGGTGGTGCTGGCACTGTGTGCTTCTGTGTAGGCCTGGAGCTTGCAAGTTGGAGGTCCTGGGCCTGGTGGTGTTACTCCTTCACCGCCAACTTCTCCAGTTCCATTGCCAATTGGCCATCTGTTTTTTTGCCCATTTGCTGGTCCTGGCCTGCAGCAATGTGTCAAGTGTTGTCTGTATACAGAAAGAAATATACAGTTTGAACAAAATGAACAGTAAAAGCATCACATTAATGAAATCAGCAATAATTGTAGTAAAGTAGTCTGTCCAGTGTAACATTACTGCACCCTGACCTTCTGCTGAGACATGGTTTAGAGCCTCGCATAGTCTCCTTGGTCCCTGCTGTACATATACCATCCCACATCACCTCCCACAGAGGAAGTATGAAGCCCATGAGTATGTGAAAATGGAGGTTTAACCAATGTTTCAGCACCCACATGTTCCTCTAAGCTGTTCCCTGATCAGCACCTCAACCACTTTCTCTATAAGGTGAAACTTTTTACCATCCATTGAAAGATTCCTCCCCCTGGTTAGTTTCATGTACCTTGTTTCACCCCCCACTTACCATACATAGTTCCTAACATTTTACCACCATGTTTATCCCTTTCTGGAATGGGAATTTGTCTGTCAAATGCATGTTGTCCACACAGAGCATGGACCATCCTTTCCAGCCTAGGATGGCTACATGTTTAGTGGAACAACCTGACCCTCATATGATGTGCATGGTTGAGTGGACCCACTGACTCATTCAGTGTGCTAAACACTGCAACATGTACATCATGTATATATCTCTCTTCCTGTGAGGACCCCATAACTTGGACATTGGACACAGTGTTTTACTCAGTAGGTCATGTGATGTCTGTCTCCGGACCACTGGCAAAGGCACATAGACAGATTTACTATGATTGAAGCCAACCTCATTCCTGTACTTATCTTGCATTGGAAACCATGCTGTTTAGTGCGTGATCATTGCACAGTTATCCTGCTTCCACTGACATCAGCCCAAGAAATATGACTGCCCATCCAATGTAATCACAGGTTGCCCCCCCCACCCATTGTTTTGTACCATATCATGTTCCTTTAGCCCCTGTCTTCCTCTTTCGGCCACTCCCAAACAGAACCAGAGGATGACAACACAGTCTACAGTACTTATTCAGTGAAGTAGGCCTAGCTGTGCACAAACAACAGCTGGCACCATCAGGACATCCACCTCACCACTCAATGTCACTCCCACCCACAGGGCACTGAAAAGTGTCAGACAGAGACAGGCTGTGTAAATTCCCCTATCTTCTGACAGACATTTTGGGGGAAATTACCACCCACATCCTTGGCCCAGACAATTTTAAGGACCTTTTGCCAATCACGCTCCTTTGCAGGAGTTGGGCAAAATGACTGACACACTTATGCAGGTCAGAATGTCGTGGCTACAAGTGTTAGGGCCAAGGATTTGAGTGTACCTCCCTTCCGCTCAGCCTCAGTTTGCAGCATTACCCTCATTTTTTCCATCTCATACAACATTTTCATCTGTACTGTGGAGAATCCCCCCTCTTGGCCCACCATCCTCTTTCAGACCAGATAATGTAGATATTAGGGAGTAGGGACCTTATTCAAATAAATTCAGGAGTCATTTGGATTTTACTTGAATGTAGTCTGTTTTTTGAGCAATTTACTATTTTAGCTGCATGTCAAGGGTTATATGTAAGTTCTGATGTCACAGACCTTTCCTTCTAAGGCCAGTCATTATGGGAGGTAGGTGTACAGTATGAGCTTTATAACCATTAGCAGTAGTACAGTACATTAAACTTAATCTTTTCAAGTCTAAATATTAAGCATGGACTTTTACTGTTCTAATTAAAACAGTGTTTGGACTTCATCTGTTTATGTGTTGCTTTTTGTTTGTCCTATATTCAGATGCGTTGTGTACCAGTTTTTGTGAGACTCCTAATCAGTTAATGCTTGCATTTGTCATAGTACCTGAGCATCCATAAGGATATCATTTTCTTCACCATTACAGCCAATTCAGATGAATAATTATGAATAGCATATAACGGTGTGTCAGAGATTGTGGCATGTCTTAGACATACTGTAGGAGACGAAACAGCAGGCTGCACTAACAGGTATGAGTTCAAGTGAAAACAATGCACTATTGATATAATACAACAAACACTGACAATGATGAATTTATCAACAACTGGTCAGGTCAAACATTATCCGAAAACATGACTGACAAGAAAATGGGAGGGGGTTTACATGTCATTCCAGAGATTCTGCTGTGAATATGCATGACACATCCAGTAGACCTGGGTTTGATTTTTCACAGCCTCCACTTGCAAACTGTGTACCCTTGAGCAAGATACTCAACCTCCCTTTGCTCCCAGAACAGACTTGTAAATGAGCTCAGTGCATAATGGCCCTTCCTTACCTGGTTGCCTAACATTAGAAATACATAATTAAATAATAGTACAAACATGACTTCCTATCATTTTTAATGTCTTGTCTGGTCTCACCCAGAGATGGCATTGCTAGCCCCCTCACACTGACAGCAGCTTCTAGTGACTAGTTCATTGATATCTACTTGATGGCCTGGGATGGCCCTCCTTTTTCATTGTCACAGTTTGACCACTGTACCATAACTCTGCAGGCCATGATCAGCCCGCATCCTCCTCTCAACCCATTAGGCATTCACTGTTCCAAATTCTGCAGATGGCACTACGCACTCCACTAAGGTAGTAAAGACAAATAACACTGCCTACTGCAATGCTGCAGTTTAGTGACATAGACAGGGCCCTCACAAGTAATGAATCACCAACATTTCCAAAAATTGATTGGGGCAGGCAAGGCTATACCACTTCTCAAAGCTCTCCTAATAAAATTGCCTTGTCTTACATACAGTAATATATATGTAGGGGGTATACACTGCTATACACTAGAGATGTGTGAGGTAGAGAAAACTTCACTTCGACAGAACTTTGAGAAGCTGGACAACTTCTCAAAGTTCAAAATGCAGAATTTGCACCCTTTTTTTGCCAGGCAAAGTGGTACTTTTTTCTGCAAAGTGACCAGACATCTGTCACGAGGTTGCCACTTCATGGAAAAAGTGCCACTTTGCCTGAAAACATGTTGCAAAATCAGCAAAGCTGGATTTGCTAATTATAATGGGAACTCTGTGAAGCTTCATGAAGCTGAACTTTTGCAAATTCACTGCAACTTCGCCAACAAAGTTTGACTTTGTTGCATCTCTACTATCCACCAGAATCAAGTACAGCATCAAAGTTTTTGCTGGGATATTTTGAAGTTTGCATGAAATCTAGTTTTATAAAATGGGTAGGGACAGTACTGAAACTTGAGTGGCCCAAACAACAGTTTAGCCATGTCTTTTTTTAATAAACCATAGGGAAAAAAGGCCCAGTACTTGTGTCAAATTACTGAAGAAATCCATGTGCAGCATCATGGAATTGTAAACATTTGGCAGCCATTTTTTTTTCTGCTAAGTAATTGCTTGCTGCAGCTTTTTTTAAATGGCAGTTAAACACCAATTTGGCTACTTTCGCTTTCGACCACTCTTGCTGCAGTTCATTAGAACTGTTCTCACTTCTCACCTCCAGGTCACCTTGCTACTTTCTCCTGGCCCTGACATCTCTTTCCCTGATCCAATTGCCCAGTTGTTCTTCTCTGTTTCCCTCCTGGCCAGTACAGCAGTCAATCTGACTGTGTTGTTTCTCTCTCCGTCCTAACCCATCAGCATTCCTGTCAGCTCTCTAATCAGCAGCAGTCACCGCTCATGCACATGCTCTCCAATAGTTAGCTCTATGTAAACAACTACTCTAAGTAAACAATTGTAAATGTATTTAAAAAATATAACTAGCCTGGCCATCTAGCAGAAGTAGAGCAACCACTCGTGATGCCAGTGACCTGAGATTGCTAGTAAGTTTGGTGCATCAGAGAGCTGGGGGAGGAGGACCGAGCATCTGAAGGACTGATCCCCTTTCTTGGGGAGGGTTCGTAGGGCCCAGCGTCTGTCTGGCTCCTAGCAGAAGCTAGGGGAAAGGCACCCAGGACTGCCTATTTATTAAGTTTTATGTATCTTTTGTTGACCAGGTAAGCGCACTAAACAAAAAAATGCCAATTTTCAGGAAGAAACCAGGAGATTACAGAAGAAATAATGTACAAATATTGTAACAAGGAAGGGATTTACACATATAAGCATAAGTAAATAAGGATAAGTTAAAAAAAGTATGTAAAACAAAGGTAAGCTATGCCAAAAACATACAGCATACATAAGGAAGGCTGGAGTGGCATGGCTGATGCTGATGTGTGATGCATGGGAGTCCATGGGGCACATCATAGCACCATTGCATACTACACCACTTAGGGGAGAAAATGAAAATATTGCTCCTTCTGGTAGGATGACACTGGTCTCCCGCTGGCCCTACACTGGGCTATCAGGCACCATCCCCACAAACTGAATCCTAGTTCCTGTAGGGATTAGGGGACCCCACCAGCCCAGCTGGGGGGGCAAGCCCTGGGGGCTGAGATAAGTCCTGAGGATGATGAGGTGATGGGGCTGGGAGGACCAGTGGAAGAGGGCCAACCAGCACTGGGGAGAAAAAAAGAATAAAAAAAAAGATAAAAAATATATACAACAAATGAAGGAAAGAAGTTTTTAGGTTTGGAAATAAAGAGTCTACATAAGCTGTTCACAGCATACACAGCACTGTACATTATAACTGCCCTGGTGACACCCTCCAGCAGAGGAAGTATTTCTTAACATAAACTGCAGTATTTTATTATTTTTACATTTCCTAATTTCTTAAAATAAATATACACACAAAACTGATTTTATAACTGCAATACCATGCTCTGGGGTGTTGGCTATGTGTGATAAATGCATTTGTAGAGGCAGTAAGCCACTCAACCTGCAACCTCATGGCTCACTATGCCCCTAGACACGTGCATATCATACCATAAGTAACACTCCATTGTGTCACAAAGTAAACTGAAAGCTCACGTAATGTGATTGACACAAGTGGACAGAATTGTACATACCTGGGCCAGCCCAGTAGTGCAGAGGGCTGAGGCCCTGTAAAGTACCTGACCTTGTGTCATGCTGGCGACACAAGTTTGGGAATAAGCTTGAGTCACTGGGAGTCAGCGGGGGGGGGCTGGGAGAGGATACAGCAGCCACCAGCCAGCTCTCCTGTCCTGGATTAGCGTGTTGAGTCATCTGCATCTAGGCTGTCACTAGGTGGAGGCCGAGTGTCAGAGAAAATGGTTGGAGGCTGATGTGATGTTGGGAGGGTGGAAGGAGCCATAGTTCTGGAAGCACATGCACGCCTACATGCACATTGTCCTCCATGCCACAACAGCTCTGGGACTTGGGGGGAAAACTGGGAGAAAAGACATATCTTCCACCATCAAGCATGACAGCCCATGATGCTCTCTGGTCCCACACTATGTGGATCCTCATTGGCTGGGTGGTGGGGAGAGTAGCAGACAGGACTGGGGCATTCAGGCTCAGTGCCCAAAGAAAGGTGCAAGGTGGCAGTGGAAAAAACAGCTATATGAAACAATAGAGCTGTTTATACCTGTGTGTGTGTATATACATATATATATATATATATAAGTAATAGATATACCACTCTGAGGGTATTCGGTCACGCTCTGATATCGCCGCCTTGGTGTGCGTTGTATGCCGCAGGCGCAAGGCCGAGTCACGTCAACCCCTAAGGCGTCATGTGTATCAGAGCGTAATCGACACTCCCCAGAGTGGTATATCTATCTTATAAAATGTCAAAATTGTTTTGGAGGGGTTAAAAGTGCAGGTGTGCGGTCGCGCTCTGATATACGCACGGTCATGTGATGTGTTTTATACAATCAGAAGTCTGGATTTGGATCTGGATATGGCTCCTCATTTTATAAATATATATATATATATATGCATATGTAACCAGCTGACTGTACATCTATGTTTAACCTGTATCGTGAATGTTTAACCTGTATCATGAATGTATTCTATACACCTACCATATTGTGATGTATCTTATGTTATGTAAATGCCGGGTCACCCCTGAAAAAGGGACCTCCGGGGCCCAGTGGGCTCACCCGGTCATCAAAATTTAATAAATAAATAAATATATGATACATGATGGGCATGAGTGTGATATGGAAAATATTTTCACTCCTCTAGAGAGACTTCTGAATACTCACGAGTGGCAAAGACATGAATGAGGTTTCAGAGGTCACTGTACAGGACTGAATATATTTCCCGTATCACATGAGTGCACATTATGTATCCTGTTTGTACAATGGGGGCCTCATTGTTGCAAAATGTACAATTTGCACAGCTTTGCGCAATTGCATGGCTTTGCATGGATTTAGCACAGGTTTCAGGGGTGTAATAAACGTCATTTATTTTAACTCTGCTGATGTCATCAGGATTCATTTCACTGCAGTGAAAATAACTTGTTTTATCTCACTGGAATATGTCTCACCCCCGTTGTATAAATAAGGGATATACAATGGTGAGCTGTCAGATAAATAATTTATCTACACTTGTGCTGTTTGACCTCGGGTAACCTCACAAGTGGCGTAAGCCACGAATGAGATGTTCGAGGTCAAACAGCACAAGTGTAGATAAATCATTTATCTGAGAGCTCACCATTGTATATTTCATTTATGCAATAGGGATGCTCTCGGTCAGTGCAGGGACATTTGCTTTTGATTATCTTTTTTGCATATGTTTGTCAAAAAAGTGAAAACAAAATTGCATTCTTTTTTTTTGCCATTTATAAAATCTATAAGGTATCTGTAAATAAAATACCACTCATTTTGTAGATAATGTTGTGCTGAACAACTTTCTTGCTCATAGCACTGCCATCTTTTTTTCATTTTAAAGTTATTTGCATTTGAATATAGTTAGTACTGGTACTGAGGCCGAACATTCTAAATGAGTTCTGGAGCGATTGTGACATATCTACTATGTGTATAAATCTGTGATGATGTGTCTACTATGTGTATAAATGTAAAATTTCACATTTATTTATATTACTTTTATACAGCAAATAAACTATCACTACAAATGTTTGGCAGATATTTTATTTTTTTTTTATTTCTCAATTTGCTTGACCATGGATGTGCACTGAAAAAGTAGGACCAATTTTCAGCCACATCTGAGGGAAGTGAAACTGCAATAGACAGCATATTCAGTACATTACAATAAGATTCACACTAATGTTTGGGTCTGTCTATATAGTAGTTTCATGAAGCAATTATTTTATATGACTTACATTTGATTTATGACATTATGCATCATACATTTATAGTTCTGTTGCAATGCACTATAGAACTATTATATTTCATTAAGAACATATATTGCATATGGAGTACTGGAAGCACATACTGTAGCAGATGATGCATTTTTAAGCACAGCTGTTTTTACTCTCACAAGCATTTAAAGGGTTATGCGTCTAAATTATTTAGTAGTAGCTCACTAAAGCTGAAACTATTTTATGTTGGATCCATTTAAAACATAAAATGGGAAGGAATAGTACCATGTTATTGTATTAATATTTTATCAGAAGATACCATAAACTGCTACATTCTGGGAATTCAGAAAATATATAGAATGCATCAGCTAAGACTAATGGGGCCAGACAATTTTGCAGAATCTCTGAAACACACACACACACACACACACACACACACACACACACACACACACACACACTCTCACCCTGAACTGTCTAGACCGCTTGAAATTGTGCAGCCATTTTCACTATTTCATGTCAGTGCTGCCCACCATTTACAGATTACCTCAGACTTACTGTAGATACATTCAGTGCCTTAGATTGCTATGAGGAATGGAATATTGGTTATGTAGTAAAGTAAAAATATATTGCATTTATAGCCATTTGCTTAGCAAGAGCTTAAAATTGCCAATGTTCTGCATTGCATGATTGTGAAAGTAGATGGACAGACAGACAAATAGATGATTTAGTTAATATACTGTAGCACTTCTTCTAGTCACAAGGACACCGAACAAGTAAATATAATCATAAAATACAAACTGACAGCCATAACAAATAAATAAATAAAAGCAAGTAATTAAACATATTTATTAATGGGGTAAAATGAAACCTCTGACATGTTTTCTAAAAACAGTTGCAGCCTTGGGTATAAGTCTAAATGATAAAATATTACAGAATGATTAGGTGAACAGCCATATTTTCAGCTGAGATTTAAACACAGGAAATGAGGGAACAGTATGGATGGACTGCAGAAAAGAATTCCAAAGCCTAGGTGCCATTACTGTGAAGGCTCATTCTCCAGCAGATCCTAACCTTTCCTACAAGTTGGGCTGCAAAGTCTGAAAGAAGGCATTATACTGATGCCCATTGTCAGGTTCCCACATGATTAAAGATATCCAGATACTGCTGTCACAATATCCTCAGTCTCAACCAATATAGTTGCAATACTTGGTGTCACTTGGTGTCCCTGTATTTAAATGCTATACTGTACATATACATTGTCATCTGTAGGATTATTAAAGAATTAGCGGGTTGCATTTTACAGAAACAGTGCTATGCATGAGTATGCTTCCAAAGTCCCTTTATCCTGTGGGTTCTAGATGTCAGCTGGGAAATTTAAATGAAAATAAATTTGAAAAATTATGACCTTGACTATTCTTGACTCTTCTCCGACAGGTCCACCATTATAAATATCTGGCATGTTGCTCAACAGTGGTCTTTCTTGGTCTAAACATGATAATGTTATATGCAATACATTACAACCAAGAAATGGTTTCCTTTTTAGAAGCCACACGTTATTCTGGCAAGAGGCATTGTCCCCTGAACCCCCCCCCCCAGGAATGAAGGATGCCACAACTTTGTTCACTTTTGGTTGCTCATTGGCAATATTTATTATTGGCACAAATATATTTACACTGTCACTTTTCATCTTTCAATCTGTACATCCACAACAATTCAATATACAAATTATTCTTGGTTCTGGCTTCTTCTTTCCTCTGGTTGCTTGTTCATCTTGCATTTTCAGGGTCCGGACACTGTGAATATGGCCCCCCCTCCTCCATCACCAGAACCAACCCAATTCCACCTACCCTGGGGCTTCACCCCCTCCAGGCCCGGCCACTTCTGAATCCGGCACCTGGACCTATCCCCTCTCCCCACCCTAACATCACATCTGGGTTACTTGTCCACAGCCCTTGTAGCCTACCCCTCTCCCTTTTCTGGCCCCCTTCTCCTTCCTCTTTTTCCTTCTTCCCATCTCCGTCTCCATTTTAACCCTATCTGGGGCATTGCAGCCTCCCCAGAGGCCTATGACCCAGCCCCCTTGACCACGGCTGCCTACCCACAGCCACCAAACACTGTCACTATGCCAAGGGCACACCGGACACACCCTTCTGCCCATCCTCTTCCTATCTCTGTGCCAAATGTGTCACCCCCTTCACCTTCCTTACAAGGACGGGTGGGTTGGGGAATTTTCCCAGCAAAAGAGGTCACCCTGAGGGTGCCCTGGCCTGATATATCCATACAGGACCACTGTTTAAGACCCCTGAGGCTTTGCCCCCCCAGCCAATCCCTGGGGCTCTGGCCTTGCCTTGTCATTTGACCCAATGCCTGGTCCTGTGATGTCATCCCAAACACCTCCCCTTCCCCTTTCTCTATCCAATCCCCCATCCCCCTTCCTCCACTTGCTTCCTTCCTGGCAGGGGTCATCAAACAACCTGGCCTGCCATTTAGCGGCAAGCCTCATTGTCCCCCTGAACCTCCCCCAGGAATAAAGGATGCCTCAACTTTGTTCACCTTTGGTTACTCGTTGGCAATATTTATTATTGGCACAAAGATATTTACACTGTCACTTGTCATTTTTCAATCTGTACATCCACAGCAATTCAATACACAAATTATTCTTGGTTCCAGCCTCTTCTTTCCTCTGGTTGCTTGTTCATTTTTCATTTTTAGGGTCTGGAGACTGTGAATACGGACCCCTCCTCCATCACCAGAACCAAGCCAGTTCCATTTACCCCTGGGCTTTACCCTCCAGGCCTGGACACTTATGAATCTGGCACCTGGACCTATCCCCCCTTCCCACCTTAACACCGCATCTGGGTTCCTTGTCCCAAGCCCATGGAGCCTACCCCCTCCTCTCCTTTTCTGGCCCCCTTCCTCTTTTTCCTTCTTCCGCTGCCACACCTCCAGCTTGTGATGGATGGTGGGGCTCCCTCCTTGTGGGCTAGTATCTCAGACCTTTCTTAGCTAGCTATCCCACTAGCTCCCCAATAGGCCTCAAGAATAGGCACATGCCGAATTCTAACAAATGCACCCCATCTGATCTGTACACGCAGCTTGGTCAAAGTAGATGTCTTTATACTGCAGGTGTACTCCTCCCATTTCAATCACTGCCCTTGCTACCCTCCTATTCAGACACTTCCTCACCTTCTCGATCAATGTGACATTCTTGACCCTTCTCCACACCCTGCGTGAGGTGATGTCAGATCAGCTGATGATCACCTTAGGCCACCATCCCTTAATTATCTCCAAATCCCCCAGTATGCTCTGCCCCAGTAGCCCCCATGGAATACCCCCTAAGTCATTGTCCTTTAGGTGTATGATGATGCAATCTGGCCTGCCCTACTGGACCCTTAACTCGTCCAACAGTGGCAGCAGCTGGGCCCACCTCATGCCCCTAATGCCTTTCCATAGCACCTTGGTGTGCTCTGTGTTGTAGCGTAAATCTGCCCCTCTGGAAGTGGCAACTGCAAACCTCTCTGCCCAATAGATGAAGAAGTGCCCCACTATCCAGACCTTCCTCTTGGAACCTGCCATGGGAAACAAGAGAAACAGTGTGAGTTGCTGTTATCAACACCTGACATACCTCTTGTAGCAACTGGACTTCCAGCGCCCAACCTTCTGTAGCTCCTCTACCACTACTCCTCTCTCTCTGCCACCTCTGAGGCTGCCAAAATCAGGAAGGAGTGAGGGGCGAAATCACCTGGTACTCACCCACGAATGCCAGGGCCTTCCTAAACACTGCCCCCACCTTGAAACCAGTGACCTGGGACCCATCCCTGTGGTAGAACAACACCTCCCCGCTGCTCCCTAAATACTCTCATATGCCTCTAGTGCTGCTACCACACAGTTGTTGGACCATGTCTGCCGTACAGTGACACCTTGGTCCCCCTCCCCCCTTGGTCCATCCTGGACCTGGCCTGCCTAATGACTGCTCTGTTCTGCCCCCAAACCAGGCTCATGTGTTGCAATGCCCGCCCCACCTCTGACTTCCATGAGGCCACCACCTCCCCCACCCGGAAGGCTCCTGCTATCATTACCGTAAAAATGGCCCTGAAGAGGAGTGCCTCGTGGGCCTAAGAACACACCTTTTGTGTGGTCTTCAATACCCTGGTCAGCAGTTGCCCCTTAATGGGGCACCTCCAATCCTTCCTAGTGCCCTGCCCCCTCTGCCAGCACATTACCATCCTTTTCACTGTCCTACTGACCGTAACATTTGGCCATCACCTGTCCTGGCATACCCAACTAATGCCAGTCAAATGTACCACTACAGTGGCATGGGCCATATCTTCTTCCCATTTCTCCACTATGAACCTGCTTACCTGGTCATCCCGGACTGGTTCCTCCTTGTCCCAACCATGCTTCCCCCTGAAGTCCTGGAATCTCACCCACCCCCCATAGACCCTCAAAGTGTTGGCCGATCAGGAGCTCCAGTACAGCGCCCTGGCTCTGCCCTGCCAGCTTCCCACAACCAGTCTGGGATCTTGGTCCTGTGAGTCACTGCCTGTGGCCTCAGCTCCTGAAATCTTCCAAGCTGTAGACTGGAAAGACTGTCAGCCACCTCATTCTTAACTCCTTCAATGTGCTGTGCTTTGAAAGATAAATTCACCCACAGCTGCAACAATATCATACCCCTAAGTATCTTGCTTACTGTCTCAGTCTTCCCCCCATCTATTAATGACTTCCACCATCTCTTTATTGTCGAAACAAAAAAGGATGTGCTTACCCTGCATCCTGGTGCCCCATACTTCCAACGCTGCCCATACGGGAAAAATCTCCAGGAAAGTGATGTCCTTCAGCAGACCACTTGCTTTCCAGCACTCTGGCCATGCCTCCAACATCCACTCTCCCTGGAAATATGCCCCTATCCCCAAGGCACCCAAAGCATCCATAAACAACTCCAGATCCATATTCCGCTCCCATTCGTCTTGCCAAAACTACTCCATTATAGCTGTCCAAGAACTCCTCCCACACCTGAAAATCTTCCCTTACCCCTTTTGACACATCCACCCAGTGATGTGGCCATTTGGCCTTCCCTGTGGCCCTGTCCAGCCTCCTCGTGAAGGCCCTGCCTGGGCTAATTGCCTTGCAAGCAAAATTCAGGTGCCCCAGCTGTTGCTGTACCTGTACCAGTGGCACCCTCTTCCTCCTCCCTGTCACCCCTGCCAATAGCTCCTTGAGCCATGTCACCTTGGCTGCTGGGAGCCTGAAACATCCCATCTCTGTATCCACCTCAATGCCCAGAAATTCCAGCCTATGGGCAGGGCCCTCTGTCATTCCCTGTGCCAGGGGTATCCCTATATGCTGGCACTTCTCCTTAAAATCCCACAACTTCTCAAGCACCTCCCTCAAAGTCTCACCAAGGAGGAGAAAGTCATCTAGATAATGCATTACCCACCTGTACCCATACCTGGCCCTGAATACCCAATTGCACCCAGGTGCTGAATGCCTTGAATGTGGAGCAAGCCACCAAGCATCCCATTGAAATGGCCTTGTTGAAGTAGACTTCCCCCAGAATTGAAAACCCAAGTCCCAATCCCCTGGGCTAACCATGAGTAATTGAAAGGTCAATTCAATATTCATCTTGGCCAACCATGCCGCGTCGACTGCCCTGATCAATGCTATGGCCTGCTCCAAGGAAGCATATGACACTGCCCAAAGGTGGTCTGGGATGCCCTTGTTCACCGATGAGACTTCTGGGTATGACAAGTGGTGAACCAAGTGGAATCTCCCTTCTACCTTCATTGGAATGATGCCCAGTGGGGACACCCAAAATCAGGTGCATGGGGGACTCCCCAATGGCCCTTCTACCTGCCCTGCCTCGATTTCCTTCAAAATCTTGGCCCACACTCTCCCCTCTTTTTCTCTCACCAAACCGAGGTTCCTGACCCTCATCCCTGCCCTCCCCCCTTGAAAGCCCAGTGGGAAACCTGTCTGGAAACCTTCCCTAAGCAGCGCCACTGCCCCCTTATTTGGCTAGTCCGTGGTCCACTCCTCACCACTGCTAGGGAAATGGGCATGTGCACCAGCACATAGCCCCACCGTCCCGGGCCCTCCTCAAGTCTACCTCCAGCCATAGGGGGTGGTATGTTGCCCTCTGTGATGACCCCCTCACCCCCTGCTTTGCCCTCCCCCCAGGCCCCTCGAAAGGACTGCTCATGGTGTGGGCCCCCATTCTGCCCCCCTTTTCTCCCCCTTGCCGGCAACTAGAGATGGGATGTGACCCCGACATTTTGAACATGCATGCCGGAACTTGCAATTATTCCATGTGCAGGTGGCCTTGTTAAAACCACAGCAGGTCTTGGTCAACGTAGTTGTGGGACTCCTTTTCATGTGATCGGACCAGGTCCTGCTCTCCTCCCCTGAAAGGGTCCTCACCCACAACTCCGAGTGGGTGCAATCCCACCTCAGATCCCCCTTTGCTGCTATTCTCTTCTGGAATTCTTTATCATATTTCAGCCACCCGAAACCCAACTTTGCTTTGTATGCATCATGATGATGGACATGTACGTCAATAATGGGATGACCATGTCTGGCTGCTTCTCTAGTAATAGCGCACTGTAAATAATAAACCCCCCTTGCCAGTTCTCTATGGTTTTTCCCTTGTGCTTAGCCTCCTCAGCTTTGTGTCCCATGACGCCAAAGCCACTGCCATCTATGACTTCCCCACCGACTCCTTCTGTTTATATTTCTGGGCTGTGTCCCTCGTCCACCAGCCCAAAAATGTCCACATACTCTCCCTTCCAAATCTTCTCTCTTATCAATGTCAGGACATGGTCCCCCAATGAGCACCGTGGAGGTACTTCTTACAGTTTTTTGTTTGTTACTGAGGCCCTGGCCTACCTTTTTCTGCCCCTTTGCCCTTTAAGGCCTGCACAGCCTGTTCATTTTCTGTATCCCCACATCCCCAATGTCACCCAACAGTCCTTCCAAATAATCTTTCAAACCATTTTCATCAGATATATCTACTCCATTCTTACCCCCATCCAGGCTATCCCCATCCGGTTCCAGTGCTGGCAGCGGTGCCGGGATGGGCACAGGTTTTGGTGCTTCCTGCCTGGGCCTCTTCCCCATCTTTCCCCGTGCTGACCACTCCGTTCACTCTTTTCATTTTCTCTGTGCCTCCTCCTCCTCTGCTTCTCTCTGCTTCACTGCAGCCACCAGCTCCATCATCTGCCCCATCAGCTTCGCTGCCTCCTGCATCATCCTTTCGCTGGACATCGGGTTTTGCTTGGGTTCCATCACTGCTCCTGGTCTCTGTTGCACTAGAAAGATAGGTCAGTGCACACAGCCCAGTGAAACATCCTGCCAGGGGCCTGCCCTAGTCCCACAAGAGCCACCCCCCAATAGCCATGACTCACGGGCCCTGGTGCTGAGGCCCCTGCCAGCAGTCCCTCTTGAAAACACATCAGTACCCACCTGGGGTCACGAGCCCCTGCCATTTTACACCAGAGGTCTCCTGCCTCCACAAGCCCAACCTGCCAGTTCAGTGTCCCCCTTTAGCCCTTCCCCAGGCCCCCAAATGTGTGAGAGGCCACAGTCCACCATCTATTCTCTCCCACCCTCCTCTCCCTTGCTAACGGTGATACCTGAGAAATATAGCCAGCCCACTTAGGCCAGAGTGCTGACCCTCACATAACAGAGCCAGGGGATATCACAAGCCAACACCCCTACCCCAAAATTGCTTTGCTTTGTCTATATCACACATTACCTCTGGAAGGGTATATAAAAATAGGTCAGAGCACTGTGCCACCTGCAGCAGCATTAGACCTGCAGTGCCTGTCCCCCAAGATGGACCATTTCCTTTCCATTCTTAACCCTTGCCAGGCACTCCTTCAAGCCTCCTCCATGGCCAGGACTCACTCGTTTGGCTTCCGGTGCTTGAGGCCTGTTACCCCCCCAGCCATTAGATTCTCTTGCCATGGCCACTGCTTTTTGTGCTTGCCCATCACCATTGGCAGGGAGCACAGGCCTTCTCCCTCTGCATCCAGTCCTTGAGGCTTGTAACCCCCCCACCAGCCATCAGCTTCCAGGCCGTGGCCGCAGTCTTTCTGTCCCCCCATCACTATTGTGAATGGCCTCCCCCTCCTTTAGCCATGGGCTCCTGTGTGCCATACCAGAAAAATCACTGATACTCCCTCCCATTTTGCAGGTCCCACCATGCCATGTCCCAGCATGGGCCCCTCCAGGGCTCGCTGCTTCTTCTGGTCCCCAAATTGTGCACACACCCCACCCTGCCACAGCATCCCCTGACAGAGGGCCTTCTAGTGCTAAGAATGATACCTAATGGTCCTATGAGGTATTTACCTCGGATTGGTAATTGGATAACCTTCCCCTCCCCGAGCTGAACTTGCTTTCTTTCTTTTCTTAAAATGGGTTTCTTCCTTTCTTTTTTTTTTTAGAAGAACTATTTGTGCTTTGTTACAATATGCAAGAAAATCATAAAATGAATAACATTTTATATGATACCAAGGCCTCACCCAAAAGAAAAAGGAAGCACTGCATGATCGCCTGCTTGTACAGGCCTCACATCCTTTTCCTTGTTGGTCTATTTGTCCCTTCTTCTTCTTTTTTTGTTTTAAAACAAACCGCCCCAGTCCTACCATGATCACCAGAATCACAACTCGCAGCATTCACCATGACAGCTAGTATGCTGCGAACTTCTGAATGCAACTGCCAGAAAAATGGAAAACCTTCTCCCCAGAGCTGGCATCCCCTCGCTGCTTGGCCACCAGCAGCATCCACCACGCCAGCTAGTATGCTGTGCCACTTCTGCCTGCTACTACAAGAAGAAAAAAGACCTTATCCTTGAGCAGGCATCCACCTTACTGCTCGGCCGCCTCACATCCCAGTGCAGGCCCACACTGCACCACATGGCCACCACTACCAGATGCCCTGTGGCCCACCTCATCAAGCCTACCGCGATCGCACCAAACACCAATGCCCACATATATATGCTGCTCACCACAGCAGCTGCACATGCCCATGGCTGCAAACACCAGCAAGCCTCCAAATCAGCCCAGCCCATGGTTCTAGCCTGCTAGGGCCTCAGTTCACCATGTGCTCTTGGTCTAGCTCAGGTCAATGCTACAACATGACTCCACACACATTTTCCTAGCAAAAACAGACCTCCACTCCTCAGATAAAAACTGGGCTGTGCATTTCTGCCTCCTGCCTGGTGGAAACTACTGCTCTTCCTACTTCTAGCCCAAATAACTCCAACCAACTAAGCCAAGCTAAAAAACACCAACCACATCCTCCAGATTCTTTTACAATCCTAAACCACATCTTGTCAAATTTAACAAACTTAATACTTTAATTAAACCAGATGAGCCAGCTAGAACACCTGAGCTGCACAGCCTGTTAGGCCTATCTGCCCCTGTGCCTCACCTGTATGCCAATGATGTGCTTAAATCCAAGGTCAATGGAATTTTCCCAGCAAAAGAGGTCATCCTGAGGATGTCCTATCTTGATATACCCCTACAGGACCCCCACTCAGGACCCCTGAGGCTCCACCCCCAGCCAATCCCTGGGGCTCTGGCCGAACCTTGTCATTTGACCAACTGCCTGATCTTGTGATGTCATTCCAAACCCCTCCAATTCCCCTTTCCCTATCCAGTCCCCATCCCCTCCTTCCTTCCTTCCTTCCTTCCTTCCTTCCTTCCTTCCTTCCTTCCTTCCTTCCTTCCTTCTTTTCTGGCAGGGGTCATCAGACAGCATGGCCTGCCATTTAGTGGAAAGCCTCATTATTACACCTTATTCAGGTATTTTTTTTATTTTGTATTTATAGAGGTTTGCTCTATATTTCATCCCCTGCCTACATTTTAAAAAATATAGACATTGCACAGTATATTAAACTTGCCTTTATTTTTCTGGTGGTCTTATTCAGCTCACCATTGTTCAATGTACACAGTTAAACTCTCTTGACCTTTCTGCTAGAAGACTATAACTTGTTTAATTTACTGCTAAATGGGAGAGATGGATGCTTGTTATCGCTATCTCAGGTTGAGGAGTAGCCTGGAGAAGCAGGGAGATTTTACATTTTAAATTTATACAAAAGGTACAGTATGCCATCTAAGCCTTTGAGGTTTTTCTCCTTACCAGTTCAGCTTTTTACAAGCCTCTATCATGCACCTTTGTAGGGGTCTTGTTTTCTCTCCCCGGAGGAAAAAGGCGTGCAGGTGGACCAGAGGATTTTCTTCGAGTGGATACCTCAAGGAGCTACAGAGGCAATAAATGCAGAGAAGTGTTTAAAATTCACTTGAAGCACAGTTTAAGCAACAATATTGCAGTGGGTCACACAAACAGTCTGCTTCAAATATTTAATTCTCCCAGAGAAAAATTGAAGTATCATATGAGAAGACTATCCTGTTCAACTTAAAAAACAGAGAAGGCATATCTAAAGGAACTGTGGACTGTCTGTACACTGATTGCTGCTATATTGCTGCTATACTCTCAGACTTTATATCAAGAAGAGCTTGGATCATATGGACTAGAGGTTTTTGTAACCACTGATTTTATAAATATTAAATTTATACAGTGTGGTATAGGATTGATATAAATCAGTTTTCTTTTTGCACAATTTCAGAACCATAGGTACTGTTTTTACATAATTATATAAGCAGCAGCAGATATTTCTACCATCTAGCAGGGAGGTGATATTTAGATTTTTTAAGGGTTCTTCTAAAAACTGTTTTAATTAGAGTGCATATAATTAAACCAAGGTGTTAAAATGGTGTTAACTAGGAATAAAGCATATAAAACAGAGACAGAGACTGTCAGGTCAATTACAGATATTAACCCAGAGATCAGGGAAAATGCTAGTATTTTAATGGTGACAGTTGAAAGTGATATTATAAATATGAAAATATCACAGAATCTCATAGGCAATCACTCAACACCCAAAGAAGTAGGAGCTAGACCCAGAATGGGAAAAAGGAATTATATAGCAAAAGCAGAGGATAAAACTAATAATAAAGTAAAGTAAAGACTGCTAAAAGTGTGAAAGCTAATAAAACAAGGAAAGCTAAGAAACAACCATGGCAAAGTGATGCTAGTAAGCAGACTAGGATTGTGAATCACTTTATGCTAGCTAATCGATCAGAAAAATTGCATGAGGTAATTCCAATTGAGGATACCTATTCCAGGGTTAAATTAGCATCCAAAACCTGTAGCCTTGTAGAAGTGGCCATTAGGTTATCAGTTTCTTTGGATTTAATGGGTACAATGATAGATGGATCACTTAAGGAACACAGAGGTAAATCTTTATCTGTAGTAGAAACAGTGATCAATAATGAGACAGTATAGAACATGGATCAAAGTTCCTGCCATTGTATGTCTTCCCAGTCTCTAAATTTTTCCCTAGAATATTTTGCTGAGGCTAATCATAAATCTACCTGGCATGAAGATTTAAAAAATATTGCTAATGATTTGCTAAAAAACTATAAATGGGTTAAAGCAATATGGTTCCCCTGAAAGAGAATGGGGAAATCACATCCTAAGCATCCAGGTTTCAACAATAGTGTACAAAATTATCAGTGTGGACTCAGTGAAGATCTCAAAAAGTTTATAAGTAATCCTTATGCTGCACATATAATTATAATAGAACAACTTACTAATTTTAGATATGAACTTGATAATTTAAAGGAAAACATCACTATCAGTGGATGCAGGTTTGGTGCAATATTGAGCAAGATAGAAAGATTATTTCCTGAAGAGTGTTCCCCATCAATTATTATAGAAGAAACAGAAAATATTTGACCAGAATTTTCCCCAATCCATATACAGGACACACCTATAGTAAATTTGAACAATGTCAAGGAAAGAAAAACAAGAGGAAAAAGGGAATAAAAAATGGTAAAAATAAAGAAGGAAAAGAAAAATGCCTCACAGTGAAACAGAAGTATTTACTAAATAGGGTAATCTTAGACACAGTTAATACAATGGAACAAAGAGCACAATCTAATAAAAATAGAAAACAGATTTCACTGGGAAAAAAGATAGCTCTACTTCAGAGGTTCTGTACTTACATAGAATCACAGATGCTCCTAATGAAGTGAAGGTACAACACACAACTCAGGTATTGGATGAAATAAAAAGTCAGCTCACAAAATTTGATACTGAACTGAAAGCTTTTAGAGATGATTGGTATACCATTCAAGAGTCAGAAACAGTAAAAAATAAATTAAACAGAAGGAAGGAGTCTTCTTCTGCAAGCAGATGCTTGAATGATAAAAAACAGTAAAATAAAACAGGGGTGAGTAAGGATCTAATTGATACTGAGAACTGTGCAATTCTAGTCCTATATGGGTACATATGAAAAGAGATGAATATCTCGATTGACACAAAAAACAAGATTGTGAACCTCTTCAGGGCAGAAACTGGAGCTGATATAACAGAGGATGATTTTGTACAAATGTGGAAAGATCAAGATTACAAAGGGATAAATTGTATTTATATATTTTTGCAAAGTATACAGATTATTTATTTATTTATTTATTTATTGAACATTTCGGAATTACAACCTTTGAGTCAAGGACTCCTTTGCAAAGGCTCCACGTCATTCAGGACAGGACATAACAACAACAGAGTGTTAAGAATTCCACAAAAACCAGTGACATTACAATACGACAGAGATAAACATCATAGCATATGTTAATGCTATTCATCAGAATGGAAATCGTAGGGTTACATAGTAGAGGTCTATGTTAGAGGCTTCCAACAGGACAATACCATGTTCAACAATACAGGATATGGTTAGCGCCAGGGCTCGGTTAAAAGAAATCGGGCGTGTTGAGAAGATCAAGTCGGAGAGGTGGCCCTGTGTTCAGCCAGTCCAGGGATAGAGGGGAACATTTGCAGGTCACAGAGTTGAGGAGAAAAACTTGGTCCCTGATTTGAATTGACTTAGGGTGGGGGTGAGTAGGATGGAAGACGGTATGTTGTTAAGCCAGAGGGGGGCACGATACCCGAAGGATCTTTGTCCTAGCGAGGTCCTACAGATGGGGACTTTGAAGGTGGTCCCGGCCAGCCGTCTCGGTGTGCTCCTATTGGGGGCCAGTTGGATTAGGCGGTGTAATTCGGCTGGTGTCAGTTTCATAAGGATCTTTTTGGCTTGGAGACAGGTGTGATATTTAAGCCTCCCTTCAAAGCTAAGCCATCCACTTGAGAGTAGAGCAAGCAGGTATGTGTCTGTCTAGAGCTGCTAGTGACCAAGCTGAGCTTTATTGAGTGCTGTTCTGATGCTGTTAAGTGCCGTTTGGTCAGCCGCGCCATAAATAGTTATACCATAGTCAATTAATGAAAGGACAGAGCTAGTAACCGCAAGCCTTAGGGCCTGTGGGGGGAGGCAATGTCTATGTCTGTAGAGGATGCCAAGACGGGTATTGACAGAGGTGGAGAGAGTCTTAATATGTTGATGGTATGTAAGGGATGTGTCAAGGGTGATGCCAAGATATTTAAAGCAGGAGACCTGTTCAATGTGGGTGCCCAGTATGTTTGTTATGGAGAGCTGTGCGGTATTGAGGGGGTTTTGTCGATGGGCAAACATCATGGATTTTGTTTTATCATAGTTAAGTAAGAGCCGGTGTTCAGTGAACCAGCCCTCCAGCTCCCTAAAGCAGCCTTGAAGAGTATTTTGGAGGTGGGTGAGGTTGGTATGCTTCCAGTAAAGCACCGCATCATCTGCATAAAGCAGTAGCTTTCCACTACAGGCTTGAGGGAGTGAGTTTAGAAAGAGAGTGAACAATAGGGGGCCAAGTATCGACCCTTGAGGGACACCAGCAAGGACCGGTTTTTTGGGGGAGAGTGTTTCTCTAATTTTTACCTGTTGTGATCTGTCAGTCAGATAGTTTTTAAACCAGGCGATAGTATCGGGTGCAATATTGAGGGATGCAAGGGCATGCAGAAGTAGCTCATGATTGACAGTGTCAAATGCCTTAGTCAAATCAACGTAGATTGCTCCAACTGCAGCCCCCTGATCAGTGTTTCATGAATGTAGGACGGAAATCTAGTAGTGCTGTGGTAGTACTGTGCCCTTTTCTGAAACCATGTTGCTCATGGCAGAGGAGTCCATATCTGTCAAGGTATTCTGTGAGTTGATCGGATACAATTCTTTCTAGTGCTTTTGAGAGGGGAGGGAGGATCGTAATGGGTCTATAGTTGCTAGGGTTTGTTGGATCACCTTTTTTTAGGATAGGTGTGATAATACCCCTCTTCCATAGAGTAGGGATTTGGCCACGGCAAAGAGAGAAGTTGAGGAGTTTGGTGAGATGCGGTAGCGTCTCAGTAAGCGTAAGTCTAAGGATTTTAAGATCAAGGGAGTCACTACTAAAACGCACGCTTTGCAGGGCTTTTGAGAGATAGCGTTAGCCTCATTGCAGGAGATTAGCGCAGCCTGAAAGGAGGGTGTGTATGAGAACAAGGTGTGTTGGTAGCAGTGGGAAATGGGGTCAAAGAAATTTGGAGGAAGGACATCACTAAGGTCAGTGAAGGTGTTGTTCAGGTATCGGCTATAGTGGTGGGGTCTTGTGAGAGGGTGCCTGAACTAGGAGCTGGGTAGGGTCGGGGTTAGTGTTTTTCCCACACAGTTCCTAACATTGCTCCAGAAGGATTTCCCAGAGCTCCATGTGGTAGTGAAGGCTTGTTGATAGTATGTGGCCTTGGCTTGCCGATAGCCTTTGTACATTTATTTCTGCTTCTCTGTAGAGCTGTCTATCATGTGGCAGCTGTGATGATAGTGCCCTGTGCCAGAGGTTATCCCTATGGTCATCATATGAAGGAGGGACTGGGTAATCCAAGGTGTGTTCCAAGATTTTGATACCGACTTTGAGAAGGGGCAAATAAGTCACAGGCCGCATTGAAAATGGTAATAAATGCCGTGAGCTGTGTCCAAGGATTGGGCAGTATGAACAGACTCCCAATTACAGGTGGAGAGGTACACCCTAGGTGGAGAGGGCAACCTTTTTTGGAGGTGCCTTTGGGTGGTGATTTTAGGTTTACTGGGAGTGGTTTTATTTGACCACCAACATGTGACTGGGGAGTGGTCACTAGCACATCAGGAGCACGCTAACTTTGGTAAGGTGGTTAGGTGGTTAGTAAAGATAAGGTCTATAAGAGAGGAGGATCCTGACCGAGGGTCCAGCCTAGTGGGTGCCGCTACTACTTGGGTCAGGTCATATGCACATGTTGTGTCTTTGAAAACAGCCGATTGAAGAGGATAGCCAGTTCACATTAAAGTCACCCATTATAATTAGTTCACTTTAGGGGAAGATATGTGATTGCAGAAAGAATAGAATCAAATGCTGGTTTCTGGTTGGTTGGTGGAATGTAAACTGCCATAATGTAAAGGGGTTTAACAGGGCACCAAGGGCTACTTTGATGGTAATGGCTTGGGCACCGTGGTCAGGCAAGGGAAGAGGGACTAATAGAGGCTTGAGGGATGTTTTAGCATATATGGCACAACCCCACCCTTTGCCTACCCTATCAGTTCTGAAAATGGTATAGTCTCTGAGTGAGACTGCGTCATCTGGGACATTTTTAGAGAGCCAGGTTTCTGATAAGGTAAGAATATCCACTTGATGTTGAGCTAGCCATCCTTGCAGCAGGGTAAATTTTTTTGGCAGGCTGCAGATATTGAGGGAGGCCAGAAATAGGCCACTATGTGTGTCTTTTTTATTGCCACTGGACCCTGGTGGGCCTGGGTTTGGATGGACATTCCCGGATAAAAGTAGAAGGAGAAGGAGTGTTTGCCTGAGGGTGAAATTCCTCATTAGATTAGTTGCTTTACAAGAAGGACCTGGGTTAGATGGCTGTTTGGTGGGACTAGTAGGTATGTGGAGGGTGGATACAAATTGGGCTAGGATAGCTAGGGAAACTAGGCGGTATGGGGTAGAAAAGGGGAAGCGAGGTGGGGAGGCTCGGACAATCCAGCTGCCATTTGTGGTGCTGCTAAAGTTAGGTACACAGATTCTGCTGTTAAGGATTGGATAGGGGGGTTGTTGGTGATCTGACTCGGCTGCATTATCAGTGGGATGCGTAGTGGGGCACTTCGTAGGATCCCAGTTGGTTCTTAGCACCATAGGGGCAGTAAGGGTATATGAAAAAATATAGATGAGTTGTAGGATACAGGAGGTGGAGTTCATTGTGTTGGAAAGATGAGCCTGCTAAATGGAAGTCAGAGGAGAGAGCCCTCTGGTGGTGCAGTAAGTATAAGCTGCAAATGGTAAAATGGGCTGATTGGTTTCGCACTTCACGTGGTCTATAGCTATATCATTAGATGCCGACCAAGGGTGGTGGTGGGGGCGGTGGGGAGCAGCGCATAAGCGCCGGAGGGGTCAAAACTGTGCAGCACTCTTTCCCTTCCAGAGGCAAGAGCAAATCACATTTGGATTAACAACCAGGAATTTAGGAAATATAGTTAAGAAGTGGATTATATAAATAGGAAGAAGACTACCTGCTCCCAAAAAGCAAGAGTCATCTGGGAAACAAATCAGTATATTTGGGTTGAAACCAATACCGAAAGAAAATGTGAAAAAAAATCAAGAAAGTGCTGAACAATAGTTTCACACAGGCATTGAAAATTGATCCATCTAAAATTGAAATCACAAAAGCTCATAGATGGGAACCTGATTCAAAAAATGTACAAGTAGACATAATGACCAAAGACTTTGAATTGGTGGATTTAATATTACAAAAGGCTACTGTTCTAGATAAATCTGGTCTCTAGATAGTAGATAGTGAATTAATATGCCAAACTAAAAATAGATCTAGTGATAAGAGTGAAGACAAAGTGATAAATACTATCATACTATATGGCATGTCCAGAACAAAAATGAAAATAATAATAAACTCAAACAGATATTTGTAGACCTGATAGAACAGTTACTTATTATATCTATAGAAAACCGGGATGCTATATCAGTATCTAGAAATGGAACTGACTTAGAATGTGACCAAATCTTGATGACAGTACAATATCAAAGCTTGTTTAATAAAATTCTGGCCAGTGCAGGCCTTTTAGGCACTATGGGACTGCACTTAGTCCAGACTGAAATACAGGCCATAGATCCTATTTGTGATCCTGGAGCCACCAGACAGAAAAGAGAGGGTGAAAATGGAGACCGTCCCTGTGTGGAAATATTGTATAATGTTACTACTTCAAACAGATATGATGTTTTGGATTTATCAAGCAACTGACAACCAGTAAAACAGGTGGTAAATCATGCCCAAGGGGAAAATCATTATGTATTTCTCACTTGGAATATAGCAGGTTTGCATGCAAAATTTGCAGATAAGGAATGGTTAGATTTCATTGATAAACACCCTATCATATGCTTACAGGAAACTTGTCATGCACCTGAGAGTAATGTATCATGAAATGGGTATCAAGGTTATGATGTACCAGGTCAGAAATTAATAAAAACTGTCACATATGCAGGGGGTTTGGTTACTTGGGTGAAGTTAGATAAACATATTGGGACTGAGCTAATATTTTCTAATTTTAATATGCTGGCAATCTACATTAAGTTTTAGCAATATAAATTTTGTGTTATAAACATTTACATTTCTCCATCATTCTCTTAATTTTATACAGAGGAAGTTTGGGAGTTGTCAGATGATCAAATGAATAATATCTGGGCTGCATCCACTTACAATCATGTTCTTCTCTGTGGAGATTTTAATGCCAGAATTGGCAATTATGATGGATATGCTGACAATACTTTAAACAGTTAGTCTGATGACAAGGCCGTCATACATAACAGAGTTTCAATTGATTGAAAAGTCAACATAGCAGGACATAAACTAATTAATTTTATGTCTACTCATTTTCTTACACCAATGAATGGGAGAATAGAAGGGGATAAGCCAGGGAATTATGTCCATCTCTCTGTACATGGTCCTTCTGTAATAGATTACTTATTATGAAGTGGGGACATACAATTTTGGGAATACTGTAAAGTAATTAGGCATGTTGAGAGTGATCACTTCTCACTTATAATTTGGCCCAAATTACAGTCTTCTCAGGAATATATAAAACAGACTTTGCCCCAGATGGAAATAAGGGGTCATGTTAAAATTGGATGGAATGATTCTCAAGAAGACAATATCTAGCAGAAAGTTCAGACTTTAATTGATAAAATAGATAATGACACCAGAGGAGAAGAATTGAATCATTTGATCCTTAATTGTTATGAGGTGATAAGAACCTTATCGAAAAATGCAACATTACAAGGCTCTAATATTTGCAGGCAGAATACTTGGTTTGATGCCAAATGTCAATTGGAAAAATCTAAACTCACTTGGTTTATTAAAAATATCAAAAATAGTGAATTAAGAAACAAAAGCAATATTTTTCATCAACTTAGAAAAGAATATGGGGCATTTTTGGATGGAAAATAAAAGAAATATCAGTTAACGCAGTGGAATAAAATGTTAACAACAATAGAAAAGAATGATTATCAGTCATATAGGCTCTTAGTAGCCAAAGGAACTGATAACTGGTTAAATACTTACAAAAATATCAGCTACAATGCCAGCAACAACACGGGTTCAGAAATGGTCATAGTACCACTACCGCCCTTCTGGAGTTCACATGCTTTATTCACCACTCCTTAGATCAAGGATACCTGTTCGGTGCTGCTTTCATTGATTTAACCAAAGCTTTCGACACAGTGAATCATGCCCTCCTGGTTGAACAGCTTACCACCATTGGCCTAGCTCGTGACAACATAGCATGGTTTGAAAGTTACCTGCACAACCATACACAGCATGTGAAGATTGGTAACACCCTCTCAGAGAACAGACCTGTCCTATCTGGAGTTCCTCAAGGGTCCATCTTGGGCCCTCTTTCATTTAACATTTTCCTCAATAACCTTCCTTACTCCTGTCAGGGTCACATGCTTTTATATGCTGACAATGCTGTCCTGTTTACCAGTGACCCAGACCCTAAGGTTCTAGAATCTAGGCTACAGAGTAATTTTGTAGTTGTAGTAAGATGGTTCCATAAGCACAAGTTAGGTATGAATTACAACAAGACTAAAACTATGCTGTTCTCCAGCTCCCAAAATAGGCACAGAACTTACCTTCTTTCTATCATCAGTGAAGAGGGCTCTTCCCTGGAGCTAGTTCAGCTCTTTGAATATCTGGGGATTACTATTGACAGTATGGTGACCTATGCCTATCAAATTGTCAACATTGCTAAGGCTGTTAACACCCGCCTTTGGCTACTTTATAGGCATAAGCAATGTTTGACCCCAGAGGCTCTTAACCTGGCCATTCAAAGCTCTCTTGTCTCACTTATTGATTATGGCTTACCAATCTATGGATCAGCTACTGAAACAACTCTTCGTTGCATCATAGTTGTACTTAACAAAGTACGCTGGCTCCTTACCGGCTCAGCCCATCTGTCCCATACCTGCGACATGTATGCTCAGGCTAACTGGCTCCAGTTCAAAGGTAGACTCATGTACCAAACATGTTTACTCTCAAAAAAAGTTAACTTAGGCAAAATGCCCCCAGCAGTGCAAAAGCTTATTACTCCCACTATCAACCATCATTGCACCAGAAACTCTACTAGCCAGATTTTTTAATATACCCCGCTGTCACATGACTTTGGGACAAAGGTCCTTTGCCTACCATGCCCCAGTATGGATGGACTCACTGCACCATGACATCACTTCAGCATCCACCTTGGGGCTCCTTCAAGGTTAACCTTAAGCAACAGCTAGTTGATGATACCAGTTGTGACTGCTTCCAATAACCTTCCTGCTTGTGACCAGCACTTATTCTAACCTTATCAGTCAGTCTGACTTTGATTTGTCTGAAACTGAGAACCTTGCTACACTGCAAAGAACAATCTATAACTCCATTTAGGAGCTGGAAACTTGGTAAGGCATAATATTGTAAAGCAGGGGAGCTACGCTTTCTACAAAAAGTTTCATTTTTTTTCCTTATTGGAGTCAAAAACAGTGGTGGAATTCAAGCATGCATGGGACAGTCATAAGACAATTCTAGGGGGTGGGGGTAGGAAGAAGTAGGCTGCTGGTTAACTAGGATCTGCAGCTTATCCATCAGGCAGGGAAATGGGCAGACTGGGTGGGCCAAGCGGTCCTTATCTGCCATCAAATTCTATGTTTCTATGTTATGCTATCCTGACCTTATGCATAACTGTTCTCAGCATGTAAATAACTGTTCTACATTGCTAATCATTCTCCTCCACATGTCCTCTTGATCTATTCCACTCTTTCCCCTCATCCCTTTATGGCTTTCCCCCATCCCCCCTTAGCCCTGTTATATCTTCTGAGCTACCCTGCACACTTTAAAATGCTTTGTTCCATACCTTCTCACCTCTGACGAGGCCCCTTGGCTGATGCCATCCTTTACCTTGTTGATTATTAGATATTAGGCTGAGTCTGTTCTCATTTTCCTGTAAAGGGTCAGTTCATAAGACCCCACCCCCTCTAATATTACCCCTTTGAATTCCAGTTTTTAATCAAATATGCACCATGCCATACATTGTACAATGCCACATGTAATGGAACTTCTCTAGTTATACACTCTTGTAATATCTTGTTTTTTTTGTTCTCTGTCTCATACTTTCCCAATATATATTGTTTGTCTGATATGGAACCTATGAAATGATCTTGTTCTCAAAGGAGTTATCCAAAATTTCAAGAAATAAATGAATAAAATAACTTAAAGTTTGAGATTGATTCCTACATTGCGATGCAGGAATGGGTCGATTACTATTCGGCTGTTTTTTATGATTCAACAATGGATGTACAGCTAAATACAATAAAACCAGACATGACTCAATTTAGGAAAATTTTGACCTCTGAAGTGTATTTTGCAATTACTATATTAAAACGGAGAAAAGCTTCTGGTCTGGACCAAATTCCGGCTGAAGCATTTTTGGTTACTCCATCTACATGGGTCAAAAGTTTAGTACCATTTTTTAATAACTGCTGTATTACATTAGTATTTCCATCTTCTTGGAAAGAGACACTAATTATTTCTATTTATAAGAGAGGAGATAAGAAAAACTCTGCTATGTATAGACCCATGTCACTTTTAGACAATATGTGTAAAGTATTTACAAACATTATCCTACATAGACTTAAGGAACAGGTATATCATTTAGGTGACCTATCAGAAATACAGGTTGGTTTAAGGAACGGTTATTCCACTGTAGATAATTGTTTCATACTAGAACATTTAATTGAGAAGTATATTAAGTTAAGACAACAAACGTTGTTTGCAGCTTTTATAGACTTTACCTCAGCATTTGATATGATTGCACGTAACACTCTATGGAAACAAATGAAACAATGGGGGTGTTTCAGATTCTCTTATTGCCATTATTAGTGAATTATATACAGGGACAGGGTACAGATTAGACTGGGGAGATTGGGTCAGTTATCCGATAATTTTCCTACCAAAAAGGGAGTTAGACAGGGTTGTGTCTTGGCCCCATTTCTTTTCTGTATTTATATAAATAACTTGCTACAACAACTAGAAATAAGTGAATCAGATTTCCCCCAAAATCTTGGATAAGGGATGTGAAGCTCTGGCCTATGCAGATGACTTAGTTTTGCTTTCACTTTCACAGTCCAGACTACAAAAAAAAAATAGAATTATTGAATATGTATGCCTTAGAACATTCACTTAAAATTAATGAAACAAAATGCAAGGTCATGATTTTTAGTGGCAGAATTACAAAATGAATTTGGCAGATTGGTGGGAAAAAAACTGACTACAGTAAAACAGTACACATACTTAGGTCTTACATTCTCTAATAATGGCAGCTGGTCCAGTCATATCAATCTATTGAAAGTGACATTAAAACAGACTGCAACTTCCCTTAGTTTATTTAATAGGAAGTATGGTGGAAATACCCTTAAACCCCTTATACTTGCTTTAAAAGCAAAATACAATGCACAAGCACTCTATAGTGCCGAAGTATGGGATATCAGCAAACTCGAATCTATAGAAGGACCCATAAATAAATTACTTAGAGCATCTCTTGGTTTGGGAAAATCTGTACCTATTTTATTAAAAAGAGCTGCGCTTGGCTTATCAGGTCTAGCAGGGTACTACTATGCCTAAAAAGTAAGTTATTGGATTAGACTGCTCAATTATGGGAATCATCGTATCTCCTATATATGTCTCCCTGAAAAAAAATATTGGGTGGAAAATGGTTTGACAAATGGCAATTGGTTACAAAAGGTACAGATGATCCTAAAATTTATTGATCTGGTCATTCTAGAATACTATAATACAAAAGGCATTGTTATAAATTTAAAATATCAGAGGTATATTACAGATAAGTTAGTAGAATATTATAAATTTGAGATCTAGAGAATATTACTAAACTTCATATTTCACGATGGTTAGTCCAGAATGATATATACTGCTTTACTATAGACATTATTTGGATATTCTTACTGATGATAAAAAACAAAAAATTATATACTCGATATCGCCTGCAGCTATTCTATAGCAATGTTCTAAAAGCAAGATATGAAGAGAATTCTGATGAAAAAATCCTGTATTTGTACTTGTAGACAAACTCAAATAGAAGATTTACATCATGTTATTTTTAACTGTAGCTGGTATCTCAAGCTGAGAGTGCAGTCTCTCCAACCATTGTGGGATACTATGCAACAGACAGATATGGGTCTGATTTTGAAGGTTTTATTTACTATGAATGATGAAATAACAATTAGGGTGGTTGCAGCCTACTTTTTAGCAATTTCAAAGATTAGAAACTATCAGAAGAATACATGAAACATATTTGTAGGAAAAGTGCTATTAACCAACCTGAGAATTGAGTGTCATATTTTGATGTATTATTGCCCAGTAATAGCCTAATTATATTGCTCCTGCTATATTTTGGCCAGATGATGGAACATTTTTGTAACATATACTTGGAAGAAAAGAGTTATTACTGAACTTGAGAAACAATGATGCACTATTATTTAGTGACTAATTATATTGCTGCTATATTTATAATATGTTAAATATATTTATGTATTTATATATAGTTTGTGTTTTATGCAATGTTTATATTTGTATAAGGTCTTTTGATTGAACAATACAACTTTTACTTACTGCTAAATGTATTCTGGGTGAGTGTCCTACCTATTACATTGATTGTCTAGATGGGCATACTTCAAGACCAAGCATACAGTCTTCTTGCTATCTTTAGTTGTGCCTTTCTCATTTTTGGACCACGTCTGGGAGAAATCCCTTTCAGATTTTTGTTCTGCAAGTGTGGGCTACATAATCAATTACTCTCCAACCTCTTTCATTGAAGATTATTTATCTTTGCACTGTGAAGAGGTGTTTCTTAAGACATACCTTAAGTATACATCATGTTTCCAGTGATTGATTTAGTCACACTTGACTATAGAATTTTTTATACTTATTTTATACTTATTTGTAATGTTTTTTTCTCTTGTAATCATTGAGTGTAACTTTTTGTATGTCCAAAGGGCCACATTGAAAATTAACTAGTACTCAATGTATATGTTCTGGTCATACATACAATTAAAATGAAACTGTGTGTTCTGCCAAATTTGGTTGAAAAAATAAATTTAGATGCAAATTTATTTATTTAGTTTTTGTTTACTAGGAAGGTGTATGTTACAATACAATGCCTATTTTCAGACACGACCATGACCCCAAATGGAAAGGATTAGTGCAAGATCAAAATTACAGCACAACTTGCTATAGGTTCAATGGCCTATGCAGCTGGTATAGTGTTATGTGTGTGTAACTGTTTTACTTTGGTTTTGGATGTTTGCACTCTCTATTCCAGAGGAATTATCACACTATAGGGGTACCAAAGGCAAGGAACCCTCGAAGAGTGTTCCACCCCTAGAGGTGCTGTGGGATGATTCCCTTGGTTAAAGGTACCTTAGGAAGGAACCCCAAGGAGAGAGGCACTGCCACTGGAGGAGGAGGGGAGGATGGAGGGGCAAAGAAAAAATGCTTCAGGAGGATGCTGAGATGAACTGCTTATATAGGTCAGGAAGTGGGAGTGGCTGGCTGCTTGTCCACCGAACTACAGGCCCAGCCTTCCAATTCAATGTCCTATACAGCCAGTACAGTGTTATACTTGTGCAACTGTGTTACTTTGATTTTGGCCAGTGGCACTCTTTATTCCAGAGGAATTACCACCCTGTAGGGGTACCAAAGGCAAGGAACCCACGAAGAGGGTTCCACCCCTGGAGGTGCCGTGGGACAATTCCCTTGGCTAATGGTACCTTAGGAAAGAACCCCAAAAGGAATTGTAATAGTAGGAAACATGTTAGCAATCAGTAACTGTGAGGCATAGTAGTAGATAAGGCATCAGGCAGCATGATAACGTAATGAGATGCACAAATTAGCAATGGCATGAGTTTGATGGGTTGCGTTAAAGATTGAGAGGACCTCCTAAGGAGAGAAGAAATAGCAAGTGGGGACACCATCCACCTCCATCTAACAGCGGAACCTACGTAAAGAAACTAGGGAACACTAACTTTGACTAACAGTTATGATCTGAGGCACGGAGGAGAGAAAAAAACCCTTTGAGGATGAAATCTCTGGGGAGCCAAGGCCTAGGTTGCTTCCCTCCAGGCTTGGGATGTTTATTTTGTGACGGCTCTGCTGCTGCAATTTAGAAACCCAATAAAAGGGGGTGGAAAATATTCCAATTTAGGGAAAGCTTTTGCTCGATCCCTCTAACGGGAACACCGTGGAAGGTTGTGTGAGTGCTATGCAACACTGGGAGCAGCCAAGGCTGGAGGAGGACAGCAAGAACTGCTGAGGCACTCACCTGACCTATCTGTCCTAAAAACAAACCAGGTGAACCAGAGGCAGTCATGGGGAGAATAGTTTTGTAGGATGCCTCCAAACCCACTCAGGCAGAAAAAGGGGCCCTGTTAAGAGCCCCACCCCTTTGCTGCTGAGTCATAAATTCTACAACTTGAGGTGCTGTCAGTATGGTTGATGACTGAAGGTCCACCCAGAGTGAGAACCTTCCCAGCTATGGGCCAGGTGAGAAGGACCCCACCCCAAGCTTCACATGCCCAAGCTGTGGACTCTGGGTGTAGAGTGAGACCATCAGCTTCAGGGAAGCCCTGCACCGGAATGGTATGGCTGGCATGCCCCAGAAACTGATGAGGAGCTGAATGAGCATTGAGTGCTGAGACCTTGCAGAGGTCAGATGGCAGTAAGTGAGCATTAAGCAATGATAACATAAGCAAAGAGTAGACCTGCATGTAGGTCAGTAAGGCAGTGTAGCAATAGTCAGACCTGCACGTAGGTTAGTAAGCAGACTAACAATACTTGGACCTGCATGTAGATCTGCAAAACAGAGTAGCAGTAGTGGGACCTGCACATAGGTTACAGGAGCAGCACTGTGAATAGTGGGGCAGGCCAGTCAGGCATTCAAGAAAGCCAATGAAGGTGACAAATACTCTGAGGATTTTCAGTGGTGGAGGTAGGATTTAGAACATAAGTAAGTAGCCAGATGGGGCCACGACTCTCCAAACACCTCCAAGTCCTCACCATAGGAAAAACAAGAAAGTGATGGAACGTGCCGAGACCCACATGCAGATATTGAAACTAGTTTATAGCATTAGCAGTAGCTTAGCTGATCTCAGAGTATAATAGCAGTGTACAAACATAGAGAGCAGCATCTGTATTGAGTAACTATGAGTTGTAGAATTCAATAAACATGGAATGGAGGGAGGTGCAATACTCTGAAAGCAGCTATCACCAGGCAGTGCAATGAAATTGCAGCAATGAGGTAGGTAGAATGAGTTGAGAAAGCATGACTGAGCTGCATAGCAAGGGTTCAGAGTGAGCCTGAATCAAGTGAAAACAATTAAGTGTGTAGCATGGAGAGCAGCTATGTGGTTTGAGTTGAAACACACAGATAATAATTGCAGTTGCATTGCGAGTAATTGAGAGCAAGGAGCACATGCTTTGGATTAGCAATAAACTAGGAGCTTAGAAATAAAGACCCCAAAAGACAAAACCAAAGACACACAAACACAGAGAAGCAGGGAACAAACAACAGAAAGAAGCACACAGCCAGAGGCAAAATACAATTCAGATACAGGAGAACAAACACAGAAGCCCAGCAGAGATAAGTAGAAGCTGAAACAGTAAGGCGGTGGGGGGGGGGGGTGACTAGCCAGCTGCAGAGGACAGACAGAGCCTCTGGCTGACAAAGAAAAACATCTTCAGAAGGAGGCTAAGAGGAGTTGCTTATATAGGTCAGGAAGTGGGAGTGGCTGGCTGCTTGTTCACTGAACTACAGGTCCAGCCTTCCAATAGTTTGTGTTCCTACAGTTTTTTTTTACAGTTTTTAGAGATTTGAGCCTAAGCTCCTCTTTGCTTTGTCTGTGGGTAGGGGCAAGAGAAGATAAACTCAGATTTTGCTGGCAATGGTAAATAAGCTACAGTTTAAAATATGCTGCTTTTTGGTATCTTGGCATTGTAGAACTATACTAAAGCCCTCCGCTGACAATCCAGAGGACCCCACTGTCTCACCCATTCCAATATTGTGAAGTTATGAAACCCATCCCTGGCAGTCTAGTTTTACCTCCTGACCGATCACTGTCAAAGCCCCTTAGCCTACCAATTGAGTACTCACTACCACTACTCTCCATTGTCCCCAGACTCACCCTGTTATCCATAGGTGAGCTGCAATCAATTCCTCAGACAGTGAGACACAGAACCTTTGGGAGAGGAGCGGGTGGGTGAGGAAGGGGGTCCACTGGACTGTCACATTGTGCAGAGTTGCCAGTTGCCACATAATGAAATTCAAATGGCCACTTAGCACTGTGCATGCCATATAGTACATGGTCATTAGCATTCTGATCTCTGAATATGGTTCTTAGAAATGACAGCACTACACCATTTGGGACACACAATCTCACTTTGCTCCTGTGAGCCTGTTGCCAGCAGATGACTGTGGTAATCATGCACATATGCATGGTGCTTGGCTCCCAACTACATAAAAAAACCCTGCTCCAATATACTTCACCCTACACAGCAGGGGAGAATATGCTGGTTGTTCCTGGTACCTGTCTAAAACCCTCAAATGAAAGGTACGTTTCTGTGGCCCTCTGCACATGAGGAATGCCATTCCAAATCAGCACTGTCAAATCTCCTCCGATGAGGGTTTTAAAAAGGGCTCTTAAACAACAATCGTTTTTCACTGGTGTTTGAGGCTCATTTTAAATATGTCACAGTGTGTACAACAAGGATTCTGCTGTACTTGTTATTTGATTTTATATATATCTTTAGATTTTAAATACATTTCTTAATGTTTTGTATGGTTAAATGAAACTGCATATACAGCACTTCAAACACTTGGGATAAGGCACTATATCAAATAAAATTTGCTTGCTTGCTATCACAGCCCGTATTCTGACAGGCGGTGCAGGATGGACAGAGAATGCTCTAGATCTGAATATTACTCCATGACAGCTAAGTGCTCTTTTTAGTGCTGCATTGGATTGGTGCAACACAAACAGCAGTGAATGAATAATGGGGATCCTGTGTATTTTTTTAAATTAATTAGTAACTAGATATATTTCATTAAAGCAACACATTCACGCAGCAATCCTTTACAAATGTTCTAAATATTGCTGCTACACATACTGTACTGTATATATTGAACAGTTATACAATAGTTTTCAAAATATTAAGGCTTCAAAGCAGTTTGCAAGCTCTATGTGCTGTATGATCGTTTTCAAAATCTACTTGCTGCATGATGGTTTTCACAAAACATTCACAACAAAATCCTTCATGAAGGTTCTTGATGCTCTACCCACTGTGAGTTTTCAAATCTATGCACTACATTATGATTTTCAAGATGTATGCATAACCCCCCTTATAAACGCTGCATGGTGATAGCCATACTGATGTATTGCTATTACATAACAAAAAAAAAGGGCTGCGGAAGAATGTGATTGGATACCTAGAATGTGTGCTTCCACAGTGGAATTGATGCACATGCGGTCCTTGGCATTCACCATAGTGCTATTCAGCCCTCCCCCCAACACACTATTTTCTACCTCCGTTCTTTCTTCTGGGTTTAGAGCTTGCCAGCACTGCTGCACAAGAATAAGACTAAGTAGAAATTCTGGTGCTGGCACATCTGCACCACTTTCAAGCCTAGTTTCCATCTCTCTTTCTCTGTCAGATGCATTTAGAAATAGGGGGCTTCAGCCCCCTAGCTCTCACCTTATGACCCCCACTGGTAAACAAGCTGTGTCACAAAAGCAGTAGCAACTGTGGCACAGTTTTCAGAGTTCACTCTCAGGATTAAAACTACTGTGGTGGCCATAACAGCTTTGTGAAAAGCTGGATGATGTAATGTGCCACAGTAGAAAGCACATACTTCTCCCACACACCTGCTCACAGACAGATTACCCTCAGCTGCTCTCATTCAGATGTAGGGTTGCTACCTACCCACCCACAAAAAATCACGATCACCCCAAAATTCTCTCCTGTGCCCCATGTCCTGCAATGTGCTCTTTCAGGATGGCTGCAGCAGCAATAATTATATATGCCATGTCCCAATTGAGACAGCCAGTAGTAAAAAATTAAAAGTTGGGCGACACAGCTGCCAAAGTAGCTGAAATTAGTAAATAACTACAGGCTTTGTCTCTTTGCTGATCCATCAGCGCTACGGTTGTCAGTGCAATGCACACCTGTAGCTTCCAAGGTCTGGGAAGTGGAAGACTATTCCCCACTAGAACTGTTTCTGTTGTTTGCTTGAGAGGGGATCTGAGTGGTCATCCAGAGCAGATGAAAAATCTGGCTGTAAGCCAATGTGTGGGAGGAGTATTTGTTTTCAGCCATGGCACACTACTTCCCCCAGCCTTTTAAAAAGCTGTTACGGCCACCGCTGTTTTAATCCTGAGACTGAACTCTAAAAACTGTGCCATGGTTGCAACATATTTTGTGACAAAGCTTGTTTTTTTTTTCAGGTAAAAGATAATGAGAGATACGTTATTGATATCCTTTGTGCCTCTGGCCAGATCTAGCCTACTGGTCACCCCACCTGCTGATGCTTCTTGTCCCCCCACTGCGCTGCTGGTTTTGGCTGTACCTCTTCACTGCTCTGAAATGCTCCTAAGTAAGTCTGATGCACCACCAAATTTAGAAATGAGTACAGAAATGGAGACAGCAGGAAACCTCCTTAGACCATGTGATCAAGCCAGTCAACCAGGGAAGGGATACTGTAGGTCAGTAGATGTTTACCAAGCACTGGCTGCTAGTAATTTAAAATTGGTCCACTGCAACCTGGAGGCATGCTTTTCTTCTGCCTGACAGTACCATGGCTTATTATTCTGTTACCAGTGCGTATATGCTTTAATTGTACCATATTGATTTGTTGTTCCTCTTGCACCTTTTGTATTGTTTACTCCCCTTACTATCCCCATGTATATCTGATAGCTGGATAACATAATTGACTAAGGATAACAGAATTGTCTAAGTGAGCATGTGATTGCCAGCTTACTCTCCATGGATTTTGCAACTGATATGCTGGATTTAAACCATGAGGACAGAAGTCTCTGTCAGTGTATTTGTTATTTATACCTATTTTGCTCAAATTTGCACATAAGCATTTCTTGCAGGATATGCACTCACTGAAAGTTGCCATGGAGGAGCAACCATGCAGTTTGAAGCCCCACCGCCTATTTTGTAAAGGTGGACATTGCCATCTACAGTAGCTTCACAATCGGGACCCAGGTTACTTGTAAAGTCCCTCTGACTGGTTACCTGCACATGTTCTTGTCCTTCATTAAAGAAAAGCTGGTTACAAATTGAGTGCCCCTTGTTTCAGTAGTGATTTCTTTGGTAATGCTTGCTTCTGTTTCAGTCTTGTTTATAAACATTTACTATATTAAATATGAATATATTATATTTGTGATTTTATTTTGTTCACCCATAAAAGTGAGTCTTGGTGATTTCCTGCTTTGTGTGTCAGTGTATATGAAGGCATGAACATCTATAATTTTTTTAAAATTGAGGCTTCCCTATTATTGAATTTGACCTGAGTAGTAAAAGTTGTTTCATTTATTAAATATTGGGCAGTTTATCATCATCAATACGAGTGACAAAATGAATAATTTTACACATTTGCCACATGAGCAGCAAATCACATTTTCATCTTGATTTGAAGTATTGAAAACTATATGTAGTACATTTAAGGTATAGTCTGACAGACTGTTAGAGTTACATAAAAAGCTGTATGATATTTTTCAGTGCTTTTCTATATAACAAATATTTACGCTGCAACTGATATAGCTTAATTTCCCAGTCACAGACATAGATGCAGGATGGTTGTAAAAATATAAAAACGGAAGTCACACTATTGCAATTACACAATCAATATGTTATAGCAATTATGCAATTTATTTTTTCTAGAAAGGCTTCATGGAGTATTATTTCAGAGTTGTAATTTCTTAAAAAATACAAAGACAGACCCTATATACATTTAGACCATTTATCTACAAATATGATAATTGCACTTCATATTTGAAACTCATACTCAATTGTGAATACATGATGTGCTGTTCCCATAGAACTTGATTAAATGCATACCCATTACAACTTGTTTCTGGGTATTACTGCTACAGTATTATATTTTTTTGACGGGGAGTTTGTTCTTGCTTGAGTGGGTGCATGCCTGAATGAATGTGTGCGTGTGGGTGTGTTACATTTGGTGCTTAGTCTGACACACTGTCTGTATCGTAATGAGAGGGCTGATGCCCATGGTTCCATGCAGGCGAGTAGCCCCTCCCACATTCCAAATATAAGACAGCTCTTTACAGCAATCCATGCTCAGCATTTTTTGTTGTGCCTGGGAGGCTGTATGGTCCTTTCTCCCTACCTCAGTCCTCTTCACTGCTTACTTAATTCATCTTTTCTGCTCCTGTTTTTTGTTTTCTGTTTTTTCTGTCCATGACTGCTCCCTGGTTCTTGCTTGTATGTGTGTCTCTCTTCTACTCTCCCCTGTTACCCATTTATGCTGCTTACCCAGCCCCATCATTTTCTGTCTGGCATTTCCTTGTATTCCTCCTTTCCCTGCCCATATCTCATTCCCCCTCTTGCCTCTCTCTGTGTGGGTCTCAGCTTCCCCCCAGTCATTTTGTTTCATCGCTCTCATTTCTGTGTCCTTATGTTTTCCTTTTGGGCATTTCTTGCTCCTCCGGAGCTGCCACTCTGTCACAGCACATCAGCCCAGCTATTGCTACAGTTTCTACTTTGCAAACTTCATTTGCCTACATTTGCCGGGCATTATGGTTTCTGCTTGACTTCTCACCTGTCAGCTCCATCAGCTACAATCTACTAGAGGTATCTAAGCATTCCAAGAATACTCGGACATTCAATCATGTTCTAGGATTTTTATCAGTGTCCGATTCTACTCAAGCTTGAACGAGACTAGAGATGCAGCGAATTTCAATTCCGCCGACGAAGTGAACATGAAGTGGGCACTTCGTGTTGCCACTTCACTACACGGAGTAGGCAATGCAAAGTGCTCACTCTACCTTGTCATTACCACTTTGCATTAAGGCAGAATGGCAATGTGAAGTAAGGCAAAGTCATTGTTTTTAATGGACTTCACATTTCTCATTATGATTCTAAGTGATCCACTTGGTGTTTCAGATTTGGCAGCCCCCACACATCACATGGCTTACAGTACTGCAAGTCACATGCTCTTTAGCTAGGCAGGAAGAAAGTGAGTCATACAAGCAGACACTTTTACTTTCTCCAGTGCAGACGGAGAGAGAGTATTATGTTTTGTGACTGCTGATACTTTGAGATCACAGCGAGGAGATTTAAACTTTGATTTGGACCCAACAGCCTTTTTAAAAGCTACATTTTTTTGTCTTTTCTGTACTCTTTTTTACTTAATTTGCTCTTTCTGTAAATTTTTTTTCTTACCTTTATAAGTAGTTAGTTGTTTGTCTGTGTGACTGCGTGTGTGTGTGTTCTGTGTGACAGCGTGAGTAGTGATTGCTCAGACTGAGGGAGCTCAGTAGGAGAGATGAACAATGGTGAAGGAATGTCTGGGGCGGGGGCAGCTCTGGGAGAGCGTGGTAGTGGTAAGCATTGTACCATGCGCATGTGTGGAGGGCATGGGTGTCCATTCCTGTTGGACCGCTCAGAACTTGGGGGTGTCCCCCCAAGAAGCAGGACCAGCACCACCTCCTGTCCTGACTCTGAGGCAGTTGAACCACCACCACCATGACCACTGGGCCCAGGTGTGGATCCCATCCCTTTTCAGCACCTTGACCAGCCGGCTGCCAGTTCATCTGGCCATCCCCTGCCTGTGCCTGGTCCTCCCCACACCTCCATTGTTTGGCAGTTTTTTGACTGTGTCAGGAGGGACAGCAGTGTGGTCAAGTGCCACCTATGTGAGGTGGAGGTGTGCCGTGGCCCCTGGGAGACTCACCTGGGGACTGGGGGCCAGCACACCCATATGCTCAATCACCAGCAGTTGGAGCGGCAGGCTGCCACAGAATGGAACATGCCTGCACCTGCTGGCCATTCTGTGGCAGAGGGTGCAGCTGTGCATTGTGGCATCCCTAAGAAGAGGATGGCTACAGCAGTACCTGCTGCTCCACCAGCACCCCCAACCCCACCACCACCACCACCAGCAGGTCAGCCTGTAGAATGTGTGGACCCCAGAGAACTGCATGTAACACAGGTTGACTTGGCAGTTCTCTGGAATGCTGTTGAGGATAACAACAGGAGGTTGAGTGCTGTGGAGTAGTGGCTGGATCACATAGAGGAACATCAGTTGCAAATTCTGTCCATGCTGAAACTGCTGCTGGATCACAATGGGATCCCACATTATTATTTTTTCCTCACACCATGTGCCCCCCACACCTTCCTTGCTGTGATATAAAATGTAGTCCTCCACCATCCCCGACCCTTGTATGTAATTATGCCCTTTTTTGCTGTCTTCCGTATGCATGACACTTTGTATTTTGAGCAGTGCAAGTATACTGTACTAAACTGCATGTGTGCATTCAGTCTCTCTTTCCAGTCTGTGTATGTACTGCAGACACTGTCCAACTCCCTGACTTAAAAACAAACATTAACGAGTACAATGGTGGGGAGGTGAAGTATGGAGAGATACTACAAAACAGGCTTACAATACATCCAAGTAACTATTAAAAAAAATTAATGTTTTGATTCATGATGTGATCGTGAATCATGATTTGTGACTGCATTTGTGACTGTGATGATGAAGGAATGTGAATGCCTACTGCCTACGGCTGTACTTCCCTGATGAGCTGTAGCTTAAAACTCCCAGACTTAAAAACACGTATCAATGAGTACAATGGTGGGGTGGTGAAGCCTGGAGAGATACAACAAAACAGGCTTACAATACATCCAAGTAACTAGAAAAAAATTAATGTTGTGATTTGTAATGTGAATGATCGTGAATCATGATTTGTGACTGCATTTGTGACCGTGATGATGAAGAACATGATTATGGTCCTGACTTAAAAATGCATATTAATGAGTACAATATTCATGCAGAAATAAGCACCACACCTGTCCAGTACTCTGAAGGGAAGTCAAAGAAACAACTGTGACTTAAGTTACAGATAGAGATTGGGCTCTAAAGAGATGCAAATGCACAGACAGATTAAGATTGCACTGTGCACTGAAGAGATGCAGACACAAAGGCTCAATACCTAACCAGTGCTCACCATCAGAAATTCAAATCTGCAAAAGAATACCTTTGCTGGTTGGGGTGGGCCACAGGGGGGGGAGGCAATGTATTGCACTGCTGTAGTAACAGTCACTAGTACTAGTACCAGTAAAGACACCACAAAGAAGTACAAAAATCACACAGCTGCAGTGGATAGCAGCTTCACATTGCTGAAATTATTATGAGGTACAATAAAAGGTTTCTGATTTGATGACATGCGTCACACACACACTCACACACACACCAAGTAATGCATAGCAAATTGAAAACTTCAGTAACATAACCACACATTTTAAACAGACTAATATTATGCACTGCGGCAGGAACAGTCACTAGTACTAGTACCAGTAAAGATACCAAAAAGAAGTACTAAAATCACACAGCTGCAGTGGATAGCAGCTTCACATTGCTGAAATTATTATGTGGTACAATAAAAGGTGTCTAATTTGATGACACACGTCACACACATACACACACACTAAGTAATGCATGCAAATTGAAAATTTTAGTAATATAGCCACAAATTTAAAAAAATACTAAAATTATGCACTGCTGCACCACAACAATTAGCAAACAAAATGGCAAGAAATATTGAAAATATTACTGTGTGTATATTAACACAGTAATAAAAGAAAAATATCACCAAAACAGAAAGCACTGTCTTTTTCTCCAAGTTAATCTACCTACACCACAGATACGCCCCTCCCCCAAATCACACTTCCACTGTCTCTCAATACACAGACTGAATGTTGTACATTAACATTCAAAATCCATACACAAACAATAAACGTTCGATGATATGAGCACAGGAGGGTTTCCTATAATCAATGAACTAAAGTTTCAGCAAAAAAAAAAATGACTCAAAAAGGCTTTTTTAACAGCTTTTTGAAGGCCTGAATTGCAGAGAGCTCTCAGAGCAGATTGTCTCCTACAGCTTCCTACACACACTACCCCAAACTGAGGCTGTGCTGAACAATCTAGCGCCCATGTGACCTGAAATCCCTTGAAAGCTGCTGCAAAATTCGCCTTTGGAGCTTAAAAACAAGGCAAAGTAAAGGCGAAGTACATTGTTTTCATTGTACTTCGCCTTAAGAATTGGTGGAGTAGTGGTCTGGGAAGGTGGAGTAACGCGAAGTCATTGTTTTCAATGGACTTCGCATTACCCATTAATAATGCGAAGTACTCTGCTTCGCATTGCTGAGCACTCCATGAATTCGCCTTCACTTTGTGAATCACTCCGCAGAGTGAATTGAGGCCACTTCGACCATCACTAAACAAGACTCAGCATATTATCCAGGCTTAGTACGCAAAATCATTATCACTGCCTAACCTTTCAGCAGCTACTCAGCAATTCTACCGTTAACAAGCAGCTGATGACCTTTAAAAAATAGTATTACCTGGACTAATGTACTATTTTGATGCACTCATTTTCTTGTTCTCTAGCTCTGCCACATATGACCTTCAATCCGAAGTAGTATTTATTTTCTTTTATTCTCAACTACTGCACGGCAGTGATTCTAGAATCGTAACTGATTGTATTTCCTCAAACCTCCTTTTAAGATGAGCCTCCAGTCAATCACAGTTGAGCTTTTGATCAAGAATCCATTCAGACTGTGCAGTCATGTCACTGCCAAACTAGTGAAATGACATACAAGTGACTTCCATTATGGGACGCTAACTACCTTCATGATTTCCTAGCTCTTCGGCTTAGTCAACCTGAGGATGTATGGGATCTTTGTTCATGACAGTTCACTATCTAGATTCCAGCTCTATGCTCAGTAAGCATACAAACTGTCATTTACTGAGACCTGGGCATATCAAGCTATTATTGTGGTACTCTGCTAAATGTGAAGTCCAGTTATCTTCATCAGGGGGAATGTGGGACATGATGACTCCCCTTGGTTTTCAGCATTCTCTTTTTTCAGTTTAGAAATGCCTTCATGATTTTTTCTAGGACTGCGGGGTTCAATAATTCCTTCAGCAGCCATGAAGGACATCAGTGACCTCGTCAGCAATTTAGTGCAAAAGATTGAACTACCTGTTAGAGGATTACCTGTAACATCCTGTATGTATGGACAGAACAACTCCAGCGGCTTTTCTTGCTTTGGCTTTGGAATGCACTGTTTGCTGACCTTTTTGTAAGTGCTCCATTTGTATATTTCTTTGCCATCCTCTAACCTAGTGGAGTCCCAAGCAGCCTAAGAGATTTATTTCTCAGACAAGTTACATTAAAATAAATAAATAAAATTCATGAACCCTACAGACTCTGAAGAACAGAAAGCCAATTCACTGCATAATTCCCTTATTTTCACTGTGACGCTCCTGTTTATTCCATGGACCTTGATACCCTATCTCTTAAAGGGACACTGTCAGTATTTGGGGACCATACCACCTATACCCCTTCTTTTCTGCTAATCCACTACCTTTCTTACCCTCAGACTCCAAATATATATGTCCCCAGCCCATCTACCATAGCACCCCTCCTAGAACAGCTGCAGTCCTGTACTCCTCCCCTCCATATCTGCCCCTTAAGTTTGTATATGTCCTGACCAATGATAGGTTGCGCTGTTTGAAAATGTTTTAATATGCTGGCTGTTTCAGAATGTTTTAATTCCCCTTCTCACACCATTTTCCCTAACCTTGTTAACCCAATACCTGAAATACTTGTTACTGCTCTGTGTATTATTTTTCTATTTCTGTATAATTATGTCTATTTATTATCTGTACATAAAAGTGTTATTCTTGACCTTGTGTAACATAGGTCCACCTTGTAAATGAGCCTGCTCAATGGAGTTCACCTGGATAAATAAAGACTTGATTGATTTTTAGCATGCATTAATTTGTTTCTGGACAAGAGCCATTACTGCTAAACACCAGGTTTACCTCATTTGTTATTACATCTCCTTTGGTTTCAATGAAGAATTCTAGCCTAACCATTTCTATGTCAAGGACACTATTTGGAAGGCCCACGCATGAACAGGTGGTAACCTTCTATTTCTTGAGTTTGAATCATCATCAGTAACCTAAACTCTATCATCCTATTCAGTACGGGTGCAGCAGATTTCTCTTCATTTCTTCTCTGTCCTGCTTATCATACGCCAATACACCGAAGTCTGATTCATTGTAGAACCATCTGACTGCATTTACCATCCACAGCATCCATTTTCTTCTAGACTGGTCATTTATCTACTACAATCGTATATCAGATTCCTGCCATCACCTGTACTTCAAACTACAACATTATTGTTTCATTGTCAGCTTTTGCTGTGGTGCCATATCCAATTCTGATTTCAGAGCTTCTTCTACATACTAGTATCCTAACTAATTTCCTCTATGAAGCCTCAGCATGTTGACATGTCTTTGCTGAGTTCTACTTGTTTCTCATGCATTCCATCTCATCTCATAGTCATGGAAGTTTTCTGGCCTTCACATCTCTATGTCAGTACTGGGATCTAAACAGCTATCATAAAGTACCAGCTTGTGAACACTTCCCTCCTAGAGTGTCATATTACCATTAGCCTCTTCTCTAGCTGTACATGTTTCACAATACTGCAGCAGCTGTTTTTATTTTCTCACAGCTCTCACCAACAGCTCCAGGGCACCATCTACTCATCTTATTCCACCAGGAGAAATACGAGCATGGATAGGTGTCCTCCATCCATCGGGATGGGAGTCTCTGCTTTATTTATCATTTGTTAACTTGAACACTGTCCTCAGGGACACCCCTCGGATGTCTTCCTTTATGTCACAACTCAAAGAAGATGTTCAGGAGGTCCTCTCAGACTTCTTCTTATTTGCTCTACCTCGAAGCAGTTCTTTGGGGAGTTCACTTGGTCTGCTTCCTATATGCTCTCAAAGACAGTCTGCTGTGCATTTCCTCGGACTTCTTCCTACAAGCTCCACACTTCATAATGTCTCTACAATACATCTTTACAATTTAAATTTCTGTCTCTACTTTTGGTTTATCTGAAAGTTTCCCTTAACATTTTTTTTAATATGTGTCAGGCTGCAAGAACCTTCATAGCCTTATTCCATCAGCCTCTGCTATGGATAAATACAATCCTCAGAATCCCACGGAAGTCTTCAGATGTAACATCCTTGGTCTCCTCCCTGTTCTAGTCCTCACTGTCTGAGTTTTCTGTCCAACTCCCACTTCAGTATCAGTTTCTCTTTTCAGTATGGAAGCCCACATGACTTGATTAGCGTCAGGCTTCTCAGCGTATTGGAGATCCATCTCCTACCCAGCTTGTTTTCACTTGGTTTCAGCCTTGATCTTCCAAGTTTCAGACTCTGATCCTCCCAGTATTATATGTACCAGAGACATGATAAACATCACCTATTCTAGTTGTCTTCCCTTCTACGTTAGTTGTTTGGGCAGTTAATCATGTTGTCTTCCTTTTGCCTGCTATATTCTCAATGCTGCAGTTCATTACACTCCTCCTATGTTGAAACTGCAAATGTATTATCCTATGTTGAAATTGCAAAGCATTAGACTTAAACTATTCACCATGATATTCTCTTCAAATTATCCACCGTTCTCTGCTATGGGCCGCTACTGAGTACATCTGCTAAGAACCAAAGCACTTCAAAATATGAGCCATCTTATCACCGAGCATCAGAGTTCATCCTATTTGAAGTTAATCACTTTCTATTGTTTTTGATCACTGAACCACAGGTGACCTATTCTCAGTGCTGCTATGTATCTACAATTCAAACCTAGCATCACTGATTATTCTCTTTCTACCCCTACTCTGAAAACCACTGCTTAGAGACAGTTCAGCCTGCATCTGTATCAATCATTCAATCAATCTACCAACAACATACAACATCTATCAAGCAAAGATTCATTGAATTTTATCATAGCTCTGTAAAGGCTTACTTCATCACCTAACTTAAGCCTCTCTCAGGCTCTTAATTCCAACAGAAGAACTAGCTGTGTTACTAACCCTGGAATGCCATTCTTCTAATTGGAATATTCACCACCTTGACTCTTCTTGAATCTTCAGATTCATCAGCTCATAAGATCATCAGCGAGACAACTTCATAAGGATCATTATAATAACAACTCCTAATCACTTAGACAATATTTCTCAAAATTTCTCCATCGTGCTTTAGTCATACCCCAGGAGTTCATCCAGTCACTTGCATCTTTACAGCTTAACCTCAACCATCATTAGACGTTCCAGATGAGTCCAAATTCCTATTTCTGCCTATTAAAAATTGTTAATCATCAGCTCCACTTCGACTCACCTGGAGTCTTCTCTCACTTTCTGACTTGAACTATCACACAGCAGCATCTACCACATTGTCCCAAGCAAAACAGAACTCTTCCACTCCTCAAGTTCATTGCTTCATCAAGACTTTCATTTCTAGAGGAGCAATACCAACAGCATCAAGACAAAAGATCCAACATGAAGTTCTGAATCTTTTCTATAATGAACAAGGGAAATAATTAGGCATTAGGGATATCTTCTCTTAGTATGCCTAGAGGATAGGCAGAAAGGTAGCCATGAGTCCTCAGAGGTTTCCTCTGCAGGGTGTTTTTCCTATCCTGAGTGCTACTGTCCACACTTTCTGTGAGTTGGAGGAGGTTCTCCGTTTTTGGGCCTTCTATTCCCTAAACATCACATGGCTCCTCTACTGAGGGTGGGAATAGAGAAAGGCCAAAGCTAAATTATACATAAGCACTACACACTATTCAGCAAACATTGAAGGGGAGGGCTGAAGCCCATGGTATAATGCAGGTGAATAAGCTCCTCCTACATTTCAAATATAAGCCAGCTCTTCATGGCAATCCTCACTCAGCACTTTTTTTCCCCACCATCCTCCCCAGCCTCTTCTTCCTCAAGCACTTGACTCACCCTCAGTGCTGGGCCTTCTATTCCCTAAACACTGCCCTGCTCCTCTACTGAGGGTGGTAATAGAGAAAGGCCAAAGTTAAAGGGACACTGTCAACCCCTTTAGGTCTTAAACTGTTACTAATTTAAAAAAAAGTATTTTAAGATTGTCATATACTGTAGAATATGTTGATGTGGCTGGAAGTTTGATGATGATTCCTTTTTTCCTTTTAAAATTGTAAAACAGACTGATCACCACACTGGTATTAGCACACCAAAATGCGTTTGTTTACATTCCTTAATCAACTCCGACTGCATCTTTCCTGAACTTGGGAATGCCCCAACACAGTCTAGCCACTCAAGATGCAGAGGGAGCAGAAGTGACTATTGCAGTATGAGTGGCTGCACTGCTTGGGGGTGTTCCTAATGTTCAGGAAGTGAGCGATAAAAGCAGATCAAAGATTTAAAACAAAACAAGGTTGGGTGTAATTCCATCATTACCATGCAGATTAAACCCCCAGCAACACCAATGAGTTTTAGAGCAGGTACTGCAAATAATCATGAAACGTGGGTTTTCAGCTTGAAATACTATTATGCAAAAAAGGGTTGACAGTGTCACTTTAAAGTATACACAAGCACTATATGCTATTTACCAAATATTGAAGTAGCTGCAGGATAGTTTTGTACCATGCTATAATAAATAACTATGATACAATGTACAGCTAAATTCCCAGACTCAGACATGATTACAATAAGGTTGTAAAAATATAAAAAATGGAAGCCATCCTACTTCAAATACATGATCACCCTGCCATAACCAGTACTGAATTTTTTTTTTCCTAAAAAGGCTACATACAGTATGATTTCACAATCATAACATCTTTTAAAAAAAGCAAGGCCCTATATAAATTGAGACCATTTTTGTTCAAATATAATAACTGCACATTGTATTTGAAACTCACTCAGTTATGAATACATGATGTCCTGCTCCTCCAGAGCTTGATTAATTAATTGCCCCTTGTAAGTTGTTTCTGGGTGTTACTGGTACGGTATTATTTTCTTTTGCAGAAGGTTTGTTCTCGCTTGAGCAGGTGTATGCCTGAATGAGTGTGTGTGTGTGTGTGTGTGTGTGTGTGTGTGTGTGTGTGTGTGTGTATTATATGGTACATTCAATACCTAGTTTGACATGGTGTGTGTGTGTGTGCATTTGTGTCTGCCTCAGAGTATGTTCTCTCAAACAGTACATTCATACATAATCCAAATATTTATACAGTCAAGTTTATTAAGTAGAAGTTTGTCCATCTGATGAAATTTATTTATTTATTTATTTATTTAGCTTTTGTTGACCGGGTAAGTGCACTAGACAAATCCTGCCTATTTTCAGGCACGACCCGGGGGAAGGGGATACAGATGAACGCCAACTGACCTTGAACCAGATTAAGCTGTTGGTGGTATTTTTAGTGAATGAGGGGAAATTTGGCCAGGACACCGGGGAAATTCTCCTACTCTTTTCGATAAGTGCCATGGGATCTTTAACATCCACCTGAACTACCACCAATCCAGGCAGATGGGACCTCGGTTTAACATCTCATCCGAAAGACGGCACCTCAGAAGTGCAGCACCCCTCTCATGCTGCACTACAGTGTCAGTACTGGGATATTAACCCAAGTGCCAGATGTGGGAACTGAACCCACAGCCCTCTGATCTCCCGGCCTCAGAGGCGAGAGTGCTACCAACTGAGCCACTGACACTGCAAATGACCTAAGTAAGCACAAGTCAATGTAGGCAATGTTGCTGTTTTGCAATATGAAAGGTGTTCAGCTTTGTCAAAATACATTTTTAATATATGGATTGTGAAAATAATATACTTGAAAAGCATACAAAAAAATCCTTGTAATACCATCGCTCCTGGAGCGATAATGCTACTATTCATAAGTGATAATACTATCGTTCAGGTGCCATAATAGTATCGTTCGGCACCCGATCGATAGTATTATCAAGAAAGCTGAAGAGCACATGCACAAGTGTATCCCCAATGTTTTACAAAGCGTGCCCTCTGATTGGCCACTTTTGCTCTGTGGGCAGGCACAACAAGTAGGAAAACATGGCGGCTTGCTTGCTCGCTTAGCGAGTGAACGGTCAACAGCCGCTACAACTGTTTTTTTTTCACTTTTGAAAAAAATTTTTAAGCTCCTCTGCTCCTCCGATACTGCTGCCGACAAACAGTTAAAAAAAAGCAGCGGTAAATGAAGCCCACAGCACCGGTCATCCACGCTGCACTGGGGAACCCTGCCAGCACTCACATGGACCCGCTGACTCCACTGTTTAAACGGAGGTGAGTCAAATCACCTCAGTATCCATATATTAAAAAATAGAAATAGGTTCAGATCAGAAGTTCTGGGGATACATGAAACCTCTCGAAGCTGGCTTCTCGAGGTTCTCTGTGTCCCCAGAACCTCTCGATGGAATTACTACCTTGTAATATACCAGAACCTATCTATTATTCTATTTATGTTTATCTTTTCAAATTAATTATCACTTATGCCATAATCAGTCAAAGGTGCACATGATAACAACATTTGATGGATCATCTTGTGATGCAGTGGGATGTCTAATACGTAAAGCACATGCACCTGTATAGGATAACTGCTGCATATAGTGACTCAGATGTGAAACACACCTGCACATGATCCCTGAATATACTATCAGCTCAACATATGGCCAGTTCGGGGGTGACCAATGTGTTGGTGGCTGGTGTCTGCCATAATCCTAGCTCTGGTAGTGAGTCTCACATGGTCAATTCATTTCATAATAACTGCTATTTGCATTATGCCTAGATTGTCCTTGCTTAGTCTGCCTCAAAAGACCCTAACATGTCTTCAGCCACACTTCCTCCTTCATGCATATTTCCATTACTTTTGCCTCCACCACTTCTACTGGCAGTCTGTTCCAGTGATCTACCACCCTTTCAGTGAAGAAGTATTGCTCAGATCCCTCTTACACCACCAGCACTCCCCAACCATACTCTTCCTGCTTCTATGCATTCCCCTGATCTGGTGCTTTTTCTCATTTGAAAGAGAGTTCCCTCCTGCACCCTGTTCACCCCTATGAGATACTTGTATGTATTTGTAATTCTTTACTATGACCAGTTTTGCTATCTTATCTCACAGTGCATACATGTTAATATCCTGCTATCTCTCACAGTGAGTGCTTTTCATGCAACTCCCAAACCATTTTAGGTATCCTACTCTTGACTGTATCCACCAGGTCTATTTCTTCCAGATGTGCTGCCTACAGAATTGGATACAAAGGGCCCGATTCTCAAAAAGCCCTTAGATTGCTGCAATTTGTGGTGCTCTAGAGCTGTGGAAAACTCCAAATGTTCCTGATTCTATAAAGACTATGGTCCCGATGCCAAACTCCCTGGGTTTGCTGCATGTTGTCCATTGTGCCAAACAGTAGGCGCACCTGCGGGACTTGCCACAGGGATCAGATGCCCTACACAGTGCAACACTAGCAGGGCAGGAATGGTGTGGGGGGGAGAAGCCACTGGACATGTGGGGGCCAACCTCAGAAGGGGCATGGAAGGTGGCATGGGGGAGTAGGGGGATAGCTAGGCAGTAGTTGGAATGATGGCACCCAATGGGGTACATGTGCAGTGTAATGTATTGACTGTAGAAGGCTTGTTCTCTTTATTAATCTTCTCTGGTGGTTTAGCACCCCTCCTGATCCCTGATGTTCTCTGACTTATTGATCAATCTTCCCTGGTAGTCTAGCGGTCCCCCGATCCCTGATATCCCTCTGAAGAATTGATCATTCATCCCTGGTAGTCTAGTGGCCCCCATCCAATCTCTCATGTTCCAATGAATTATTGATCAATTGTCCCTGGTAGTCTAGCACCCCCCCCACCCCAATCCCTGATCTCCCACAAATCTGTTTAAGTTCATGCCATGGTCATCTAGTGTTACCTCCCACCACCCACCCTGGCAGGCAGTGCCCAACCACACCGCTCCCACCCCAATCCCAAACTCCAAGCCAGTGACCAACACAGCCCTCCTCTCACCACTGAGGCTGGCCAATGAGTAAACTGTCACTGAGCACATACTGTATACAGTACACAGTCAGAGTGAGCTGTCAATCAATGAGCTCTTACTGTAAACAGTACATGCTCAGTGACAGTTCAGTCAGTGGCTGGCCCTCGTGGTAAAAGAAGGGCTGTGCCAGTCGCTGGCTCAGAGTTCAGGATTGGGGGAGTGGGGTGGTTGGGCACTGCCTGCTGGGGTGGGGGGAACTCTGGACCACCATGGCATGAACTTCAACAGATTTGTGGGAGATCAGGGATTTGGAGGGCCACTAGACTACCAGGGTTGATTGCTCAATAATTCAGTGGGACATCGGGAATCTGGTGAGAGGGCTGCTAGACTACCAGGGATGATTGATCAATACTTCAGAGGTACATTAGAGATTGGGGGTGCTAAACTACCAGGGACATTTATTGTACTGCACATACAGTACATGCACTATACTGTGCATCAAGTGCATCAATGCACCCCGCTGGGTATCATAACTACCACTGCTGTCCAGCTGAACCTCCTCCATGAGACCGTGCCTCCTCTGCAGCCAGCAGCACATTGTGAGATCCCCTCCCATTGGCACAGGCTCATGGCTGGTCTAAGTGGTGCCCCTTACTGAATCCGTAGCAGGGCTTGCTGAATACCAAAAGAGGGGATGTTGCAGCCCCACTGTGGTGCAAGCTCCCTTGTGACCTAGCGTACCTGGTTGCTTGCCACAGGCATGACACAAGGGGGCTTTGGCATAGCAGCCTTGGATTTGACTCATGCTGCTCTACAGAATTGCATTTGGCACAAGTTGTTATGCAAGTCACCACTTGCATCAAACTCTTCTGACACAAGACCCTTGCGTCAGTCTAAAGGATTTGAGAATCGGGCCCAATATCTCATGTATGGCATCACAAGTGAGCAATCCGCTTGCAACACCACTTTACTCATCCAGCTGGATATACTTCTCCATTTGTATCCCAGCATCTCACTGTCACTATCTACTGCTTTGTTATACTGCTGTATGCCATAGCCACTTGAAGAAATCAATCAGATTTCTCAGACATGAACATCCCCAGTGTAGTGACTTGCAAAAGTAGTCTACAGCAATACATACACGATCTACATGAAGGGATTACATTTTAACTACATTTCACCATTAACAAACTACATCAATTCAACATTATGGCTCTGAGATTCAGCTAACCCCGCAGTATGGCTCTATACAGGAATAAAGCATATACCCCATCCTAGTCTTCCCCTGATGCAGATTGTCATGAAAATTATCCTCCTCGCACAAGTACATTTAGATCCAAGCTACATTTTAATTCTATATCTCTTATCAGGTTAATGTATTAGCAGCTGTTTAAGCTCTGACCAGATTTTGTTACTATATCTGCACCCTCTGGCCCCTCACTTCAGTGACTAAATGGTGTGCAGTCCAAGCATTTCATTCAGCTGTGGCTGCTGTCTTTGTTTTATCCACTGGAGTCTGATACCATATGATAACCCTCTCTGGCATGAGGCAGACACTAGGTTGGACATCACCCATGAGTACGCTCAATGTCTAGAGGTAGGTAGGTAGTAACTGCACATTTGAGGCATCCCTGTTTTAATCAAGAACATTCCATCTCTAGATGTTTACTGTTCCTTCCATTTCCATTTACTCCTTAATGAATTTTGCTACGTGCCTCTTCTGTCATGTCAGAAATAAATCTATCTGCTATGTTAGGGGCTGTTGACATGTTTACTAACAAATTTACAGTTACAAACACGGGAACAAGACCCCTGAAATGGATCTCCTTATCAGTACCGCAACACAGGAGTGCTTCTGACCTTGGACCTAAGTCAGGTCCCTAGGGTTAGAGATGCAGTGAATTTTAAATCTGCTGGCAAAGTGGCCATGAAGTGGCCACTTCGCGTTAGCCTAACTCAACTTGAAGTGGCCATTGGAAAGTGCTCACTTCGCCTTGTCATTATGACTTCACTTTGCCATTCTGCCTTAATGTGAAGTAAGACAAAGTGACAACAATATAGGCAGTCCTGCACACATCACAAGGCTTACAGTACTGTAAGTCTCATGCTTTAGCCAGGCAGGAAGGAAGTGAGTCATAAAAGCAGTTAGTTTCATTTTCTCCTTTGCAGTGGTAGAAGGAGGAAACATTTTGTGTGTAGAGGAAAGTTCAGAGTGGTATATGTGTTCCTATCTTGTGAATTGACTAAAAACAAACAGCTTTTTTAAAAGTTAAAACTTCAGGTTTTTTTGTAGTGTGTTTTTTCAGTTCTTTTTTGGTACTGATTTGTTTGTTTTATAAGTTTTGTTTTGTGTGTGTGTGTGTGTGCGTGTGTGTAGCAGTCTTTCTTTGTGTGAGGTATTGGTCGGAGAGGGAATTAGAGGGTTGTGTGCGATGGACCCGGGAGGAGAGTCTGTGGCCCATGGGCATGGGCAGAGGGGAGTGCACACACGTGGGGGCAGTTGGGTGTTGTTGGACTGCTCCTGACTGTTTTCTGTTGCATCTCCCCCTCTGGAAGCAGCAGCACCACCAGTGCCACTGGCAGTGGTGACACATCCTCCAAGTCTGCATCCACCACCACCACCAGTAGCAGCTGCAGAGGCTTCAGATGCACCCCCTCCACCACCTCCACAGCAGCAGGTGGAGCCCCAGGTGCGTGATGGTGCTGCTGGCAGTATATCTGCCCCTCCTGTGCCTGGTCCCCCCCACAGATCCCCAGTCTGGCAGTTTTTTAACTGTGTGGGGGGGCAGCACCATTGTGGTTTGTCATTTATGTTGTGTGAAGGTGCGCCATGGCCCCCGGGGGACACATTTGGGGACTGGTGGCCAGTGAACACATATGACAAACCACCACAAGGTGGAGTGGCAGGCTGCCACTAAACAGGTCAGGCCTCCACCTGCTGGCCCTTCTGAGGCAGTGGCAGAGAGTGCCGGGGGTGTTGTGCCTCACCACCGCAGCAGGAGGAGGGCAACAGCAGCAGCTGCTCCACCAACACTGCCACCACCACCACAGCCACCAGCACCACCCTCACCACCACCACCACCACTACCTGGCTTTCCCCCTGCAGTGGACCCTGCCACAGTGCCTGCAATGCAGGCAGACATTAAACTGGTGTGGACGGCCCTTGAGAAAAGCAATAAGAGGGTGGGTGCTGTGCAGCAGCAGGTGGAGTGGAGCAGATCCAGAAACACCAGCTGAAGATAGTGTCAATGCTCCACCTGCTGCTGAAACACCATGGAATCCCCCATTAACTTATTTTTTCTGGACACCTCCCCCCCCCACTGCTGTAGTGTTTTGTTATTTTTTTATGCTTAATAATAGACAGTTATACATGCTCCTATTGCCCTGTTGTTATAATCCAGAGCCTCAGTGATGTTTACTTTCTGTTGTGGAGTGGTTGTGGAAAAGTTGGTGTGAGCAGTGCAAGTATGATGTGCTAAATTGCATGTGTGCAGTCAGTGTTGTTTTGTGTGTGTGTGTGTGTGTGTGTGTGTGTGTGACATAAGACCTTGTGCAGCTTCTTGAAAACATACAGTATATTGTTGACTTGTTGTAGTGTTTATGGTATAAAGAATAGTGAGCAGAATAACGTATATTTTATCGTCACCATCGTCATTAGTGGACTAAGTGATAAGATACTTTTCGGAGGTATCTGGCCAGCGTGTACCTTAGTCACATAGTGCACACATGACTTTTAAGAGAGCATGTGCTTTTTGTGCTATGATCTCTGCTAAGTCATGTGTGCACTGTGAATGTTTGAGTGCATAGGACCCAATACCTCTGAAAAAATATCATATCACTTACTCCGCTGATGCTGATGGTACAAATAAAATATATGTCATGTATTCTTTGTTATCTTTATTCTTGAGATACTGCAACAAATCATACCATATATATGTTTGCATGAAGCTGGACAATGTCTGCATACACAGGAAAGAACACTGATGGCACACATGCAGTTCAGCACAACATACTTGCACTGCTCAGTCATGCTTTTTGTGAAACACTTCAAATCATGAGTCCTGACACAAAGTAAACATTACTGAGGCTCCATAACTATTCCGTTTGTGAACTAGACATTAAAGAGATTCACCAAGTTACAGCATTGCACCCATTATATGGGTGCCTTACATCCAAGGGAATCATTCTTGCTCCACATGTTCCTTATAGAGCAATATTTTCTGGCAAAACACCTGTAATTTCATTAAAGCAGGTCAAGGAGACTTCCCATTCTGAAGAGCCACCAAAGTTCTGCTCTTGTTAGTGATAACGTGCCCATGTTTCACCACAAACTGACCATTATAACATAAAGAAACATTTGGAAATCTGCCAGCCATTCAGTACAATGGAGCACACCCCCGTGCTCTCCCTGGCATCACGTCATAACGTTGCTGAGCATGGGGGGGCAGAACTTGGGCAACTCTTCAGACTAGGAAGTCCTCCGTGACCTGCTTTAGTGAAATTATGAGCGTTTTTGCCAGAAAAGCATTGCACTAAGGACATGTGGCACAAGAAAGATTCCCCTTGAGGTAAGGCACCCATATATTGGGTGTAATACCATAATAACTATGTAACTTGGTGAATCTCTTTAAAGCAGCAGGTCAACAATCTGTTGAAAATTTTGACCTATACTTTTTAATGCTATTTTACATTGCCACTTTACTTATATCCTGACTTGTATGATACTATTATTTCCAGTATTTGAGTCTGCTTTACTACTTTTTTCATGTCTGAAATAATAAAAGGAGCACTCCTTTTAATATGATGCAGACCAGGTCTTTGTCAGTATTTTCTGCTGCTTTTTTCATCGGTTGTTATATATCACTTCTGTTGTAAAATTAACAGTTATGCAACAGGCAGTGTTTTATGACCTCACAGAACAATATTTATTCAAAACAGCTGCAAATAGTGATAAAACCTAGTCAGAACAATATTAAAAGGCATGATCCTTTTTTCAGATATGAGAAAAGTAGTAAACCAGACACAAATTGTGAAAAGAAGGGTATCATACAAGTCAGGAGGTAACTAGTGGCTGACAATGTAAAAAAGCATAAAAAAGTATATGTCAAAATTGTCACCACATTGTTGCAATGCTGCTTTAATTTATAATTTAAGTATGACATTATGGGCTCACAATCACAACACACAAAATGCATCTCTATTGTGTTCAGAAAATTGACAAGTGGTAACAAAGTGAAATGGGAGCGTTACACCACATACAGAGTCCCCCAGAATTTATTGCACAGTCTCTCATGTGCTCAGTGGTCACACAGAGTCCCCAGATTTTTTCTCCATCCCCAAAATGCATCTGTCTTGTGTCCAGAAAATTGACAACTGGTAACAAAGTGAAATGGGAGTGTTACACCACATACAACATCCTGTCAGAAATGATGACCTTGAGCAAACTGTTGCTGGTCCAATGTGTGCTGTGATTCCTGCAAATGCGATGCGATCATCTCAACTGGATGGAAGGGTGCCTTTGTCTGTACACTAATAATAGCTTGTGTGAACTGATAGATGATAGATAGATAGATAGATAGATAGATAGATAGATAGATAGATAGATAGATAGATAGATAGATAGAAAGAAACATATTTTGTATTTTGCAGGTGGGGTTGACATATAGACATGTACTCATTGTATTGTTTTGTATCACAGGTCACAGATACAGTTGGTGTACACATTCCAGTGCTTGATGAACATTTTTGCATTGAAATTGGAAATGGATAACTCTCAAGCCACTGAAGGTAAGTATTTTTTTTTTGGGGAGCATATTTGCAAGTAGGTCTTATTAATGGTTTCTTATTTAGTTACTTCTTCACAGATTTCATCTGCATCCTTCTCGAGTCTGGTTGGTAATGATGGTCATGGTCATCGATTGAAACAACTTCTGCGTGTTGCATGTCTGCCTCTAGCCGGGGGCCTGATGTTGAAGAACTTATTTGGATAAGGCAACTGTGACACAACAAAGCATCTGGAAGTTTCTAAAAGAGAAATGAAGGACTTATTACAACTTGATTGCAGCAGTAACACATTATGTTTAAGCCGTGTCTGTTACACGGGTATCTGGATTAATAACACAGATAGTAAGCTGTCACACTGCAATCAGCAGATCAATCACAACTTAATTTAGTACCAGGTGTGTAACAAATACACTATGCTAGTGTCACTGGTTCTCAGTCTCAACTCAAGTTACATTTCAAAACCACATCTTGTCAAGTAACACAACCTGTGTGCAACTTTTTCAACACTGTCATGGCTGCACAGCTGCAAGTTCAGAATACAGTGCATATCATCATGCAGAAATAGTTTTTGCAACGTACAAATGTCACCTAGTTTATGAATCCTCCTCAGTCGGAATTGTTGCAAGCTTTAAAAAAAAATTGAACAGATGAAGTAAAATTTATATACTTACCAGTATGGATTTCAAATGGATATTCCATAGGTTCCTGAGTATGGTACTGCTGCAGTACCATTGATACTGACTTTCAGCAAAGGAGAGTCATTTTTTGTTAACCTGTAAAAAAACCAAAATAAGTTTAATATATGTGTTTGACCATTGCAGCTCAGAAAAGCAACAGAAAACAAAACATACAGCTAAAGGAAGTTGAATAGCATAAAAAACATTAGTACACATACTCACTTTATAGTTTTAATATTAAGAAGCCTTGTACCTGTGGCTGATGAATGTGGTCTCCTGTTCAACTCCCTCTGCCTTGGCATGGTCAATGTAATGGGAAAACTTTATCAGAATGACATTGGTGGTGGGTGCTGGTGTGATAGCTGCAGCACATGATGACATTCCTGTGACATCTTCCTGCATCTGGTGGTGGCAGTGGCTAACAGCAGTTGTGGTGGTGGTCCAGGGGGACACACAAAGTCATTCTCTGTGGTGGCAGTGGCTAACATCAGTCCTGGTGGTGGTGGTGGTGGTGGTCTAGAGGGGCATGCAAAGTCATTCTCTGTGGTGGCAGTGGCTAACATCGGTCCTGGTGGTGGTGGTGGTCCAGGGGGGCACACAAATTCATTCTCTGTGGTGGCAGTGGGTAACAGTGATCCTGGTGGTGGTTGTCCAGGGGGCACACAAAGTCATTCTCTGTGGTGGCAGTGCCTAACAGCAGTCATGGTGGTGGTCCAGTGGGGCACATAAAGTCATGAAAAAGAAAACATGTATCATATAGCAAATGTCACTGCCTTTTAACAAATCCTCACTTGGGACAAAGACTCCCAAAGGAGGTTGATGCCAATTGCTTTGGATGACAGACCACCTGAAAATGCAGTCCCCTTTCCCTTACTGGATATGCTTTATACTCCTCCAGGTGCACCTTCAGCCTGATTATGCTGCTGAGGTTTGCTGACCTTGGCACATGACTTCTGTGCCCCATGAACCAAGTGCACCAGTTGCCCACTGACATTTTTTACCTGTTCAGGCCCTTCCTCCAGTACTGAGGCAATTCCATGTTTGTATCATGGGTCCAGCATTGTTGCTATGGTAAAGTTGTCACTACGCTAAATTATCAAAATGTGACGATTCTGGTCGAACACTGTCAGCATGTGTTTCAGCAACATACTGCTAGCACTGTCTCCGGCAACATCAAGGCCATGCTGCACATTCACCAATATTTACCTCAGTACCTGCAGCAGTGGAATTGATTGGCTAATGGAGGCAGACTCACCACTCACTGCCTGTGTGGCATGTTCAAAAGTCCACAAAATTATTATTACAAAGTCCATGAGGTGCCACTGTTTAGTCATCATTGACATGAAGGGCCCGGAACTGCCACAGCTAGGGTGCATCACAAGATATTCTGAGATGGCTTTGTATTGTTCATACAACCTCTCTGCCATGTATAATGTAGAGTTCCATTGGGTGACAACTTCCAGCTTTAACTGGTGCTGAGGGAGGTTGTTTGCTCTGCAACTGCCGAGTTGATCACGGGCCTTTGCAGATCTTGAAAAGTGAGAACAGATATGGCGGCAACTGTCAGCATTTCCTTTACATCAGGGTGCTGCAGAAACTCCTGTACCACAAGATTTAAACAATAGGCCATCCATGGAACACAAAAAAAGCCACCATTCATGATGCATTTCATCACATTTGACCCATTGTCACTTGCTATGAACCCAGCTCTCAGGGACAGGGGGTTCAGCCACTTGTCAGTTTCAGTCAGTACCACATCCAACATGTTTTCACCAGTGTGAACAGGTCACATTGCACATAGCAATCATTGCATGCTGTCGAATTATTGGAAGATTGCTACCACGACACTCCACCTTACTGCATTGATTAGTCACACTACCAACATCACAAACAACTCCCTGCACTCTGCGCGTGTGCAGTTATATACAAATATGAACTCCCGCTGATTTGCCACTTGTCCACATATCCATACTGTACTTAAATGGATGAATGGAGAGGAGGAATGTTGAAGGGCATGTCTTACTGAGTTGGACACAGTACGGTACAACTCGGGGACAGCATGGGTCAAAAAGTATGTCCTGGATGGGGCTTTCTTTTTTGGACAGGCACATGCAGCAAATCACCAGAACCCAGAATTCTCCACAAAAGAGAAGGGCAAACAATCAATTGACAGCATTTCAGCTACAGCAGCATTATGTTCATGTGACACTGTATGATTGGGTGGGTACTTCAGCTTATGTGCAAAAACACTGTGTAATGTGGGCTGACTTAAACATTTTACACAGGGTGTGATAACAAATGTTTCTGCTCTGCAAATGGCAGGGGGTGGAGTGTGGACATTTGATGAAGACGGTTGCACAGGTGATTATGGCAAACCCACAAATGCAGTTATTTTGCCACATTTACCACCTGGGGTTGATGTACCACTTGCACTAGACATACTGCATTCACCACCACCACCACCACCACCAAAACTGCTACACTCACCAGCACTGGACAACATTTCAAAATCATTATGCTCCTTCACCTCATCATGCCTGTAGTAATCCTCTGCTCTTATTTCCTCACTACTGCACACATTTCATTTCCTACTGGATTTAACAGTCATGGAAGGGGATAACATGCTCTTTATGGTTGATGACGAGGGTGAACGGCCCACTGTGGTATTAGCTGCCATCTTGTGCTGGGTCCACGGTGCCATGTGCTTATTCTTAAGATGCGTATGATGTCCTCCTGTGCCCAGATGGCTCCCCTTTTTACCTCGACTCACACACACAAGGAAAACCTGGCAGATTGCAACTGACTTATCATTTGCATTTTGCACCAAAAAATCCCAAACAAGGGATTGTGATGCTGTACTTTTAACATGTCCCTGATGCTGCTTATTGGACTCCGTCCTTTTAAGCCATGAAGTGGGGGGTGTGGTATGTGATTTTTTGGGCAGAACACACTGGGACTGCAGCTGACCACCATGACTACCTACCATTATTACTGGATCATCATCATCATCACCATCAACTGAAACTGGTAAATCACAAGTTTTAATGGGGGGGGGATTAATGCAAACAGACCCAGACACAGCTACCTTGAATTTCTTTTTCTCCGGTTCCCAGCTGGGGTCAATTACATCATCATCATATTCATCAACATCACCCACATCCACATCTTCTGCTTGGATGCTGGCATGTGGACTGCATGTTGCAACCACAGTAACATCATCATTATCATCAGATTCATCTTCATCATCAACACCACCATCACCTGATATTTTTTCACCACATTGTAAAAAACTGCATGTAAAATGCTTGACCTGAACCGCAGTGGAAGAAATGTCACATTGTATGCTATCGTTGACATGATTATCAGAATCCTAATGTTCAGTTACTGGGATGTTACTGGGAAGTATGACATCATCTACACTGCCACTCACTCTCACTGCTTCACATTCCACTGTATTTTTGGACACGGTACACTGGTCTGAAGTGGAACTTGAGGCAGCAATACTCATACCACCACCAGCAACTGCACTAACACCACCAGCAGGGACAACATCATCCACATCAACTATAAGTGAACTACTGATTGGGCTGTAAAAAACACTGCAGGAGAAATACCTTTCCTAACATCAGCAATGCAATTCTGCATCTGCGTACTACCGCACCCACAGACTATCTTACCACTGGCAGCAGTGCCATGGTGAAAACCAGCTTTGCTTGCATGTCTCTTTGCAGGCATTTTGGGGGATCAACAACAGTATTCTAAACAAATTTAGATTTTGGAATGTTCACTCTGGGTGGGGGGAAGCTGGATGTAAAGCCAAAAAACAACTGTGACTTCAGCAACAGATACGGACGAATTCACAAGTGAAAGCAACACCTTAACTAACCAGTGGTGCTAAAGTCATAAACAATCCAATCTGGAAAACAATTCCTTTTGCTGATGGAGGGGGGGCACTGCCTACAGATTTTTATGACAGTGCAAGCAGCAAAACAAAGAAAAGATATCACAATGGCAGTAAAAAATTATGCAGCAGCAGTGGATAGCAAGTTCACACTGCTGCTCCTGCAATTACAATCAAAAGCATTGGTTTCTTTTCCCCTCTGAGTACATAACTAATCCTGGGTCACCCCTAAAAAGGGAATGCCAAAGTCTCAGTGTGCCTACCCAGTTAAGAAAATTTAAATAAATAATAAATAAAAACTACACTGTAGCACAATGAAAGGTGTATTATTTCATGTCACGCACCGCACACACACTCACATACACATGCAATTTGTCTACAAGTAATGTGTAGCAAATTGAAAAATTCAGTAATATACCACGTATTGTAAACAACCAGAAATTATGAACTGCTGCACCAGATCCACACAACACACAATCAGCAACAAAAAGTCAACAATTACTGACAATATTACTGTGTGTACATTAACACAGTCAGTTATATAACAAAATAACCAAAAAATAAAGAACTCCCTATTTCTCCAACTTAAATCTACCTACACCACAGATACGCCCTTCCCCAAAAGCACACTTTCACTGTTTCTTACTACACAGACTCAATATTGTATATTAATATTCAAAATCCACACACAAACAAAAACACTGGATGATATGAGCATAGGAGGGTTTCCTACAATTGATGAACTAAAGTTTGAGCAAATAAAATTACTAAAAAAGGCTTTTTTAACAGCTTTTTGAAGGTTTGAATAATAGACAGCTCTCAGAGAACACTGTCTCCTACAGCTTCCTACACATACTACCCCAAACTGAGGCTGTGCAGATCAATATAGAGCCCATGTGACCTCAAATCCCATGAATCACTGCAAAATTTGCCTTCAAAGCTTAAAAATAAGGCAAAGTAAGGCGAAGTACATTGTTTTCAATGCACTTCACCTTTAAGATTGGTGGAGCAGTGATCTGGGAAGGCAGAGTAATACAAAGTCATTGTTTTCTGTGGACTAAGCATTACCCATTATAATGTGGACTACTCTGCTTTGCATTACGGGGTACTCCGCGAATCACTTCGTGGAGCGAATTGAGGCCATTTCACCCACCACTACCTAAGGTCCTTTAAAAAGGTTTGTACGCTTTACGTATCTCTTACAGGAGTCCCATGACTTCTCTTTTCCTTGCAATTCACCAGTCGGTGAGGTTGTACCTCAAGACAGAGCCTTTCCTACTGTTCTTTCTGAATTTACCAGATCTCCCACCTTGGTATACACTTTTGGTTCATTTATTTCTCACATACTACCATGACAGTGCAGCATCAGTTCAGCAGTGGTGCAGGAGGCAACATCACTGTAATGACATTCCCTCAAGAACTTCTGGTTAATCGGCACCATGGCTCTGAACACCTCACATCAACTAGGCCTTAACTTTCACCTGACTGTGCTTGGCACTAGTGCACCACCATGTACTTTAGCCTGTTCTCTAACAGTGGCTGGCATTTTTCTCAGGCCCTTTTCCAGAGGCAACATCTCCAGTAACCATATCAGCTTGTGATTTACAAACAATAGTAGGCATATCTGCTATCTGTTTCAGGAGCTCAATCTTTGGCACCAGATCTTTTACCATCTTCTGCATAGTTAACAGCATTTGTCATGCGTAGAGAGGGCTGAAATTGCCCCCATAGTGAAAACACTTGTTTTGGTGAGATCCTCTGTGAAATGCAATGTCACCTGTGACTTCGCTTAAGGGGCAGCCCTTAGGGTACTTACACTCTCACAGTGATCCCTTACACTCCCTCCAGAATTAGTGGTTATCTAGAATAAATGACCTTCTGACTTCAAGTACCCAGAATCATCACTTCTGTCCTGGTGTCTGTCCTTGAAGGCTATCACATGATTATATTACACTATATTTGTATTAGTTTTTTTGTTGACCAGGAAAGGAGGAATAGGCAATTCTGTCTATTTTCAGCCTTGTCCCAGGGGAGGAATACATATGGAATTTGACACATTGAATAAGGATATGCTATTTTTGGTATTTGTTCAGTGAATTTTTACTAAACTAGACAGTACATTCATCTGTTTGATGCAATGGATTCCTAGAAAGCTACAGTAGATCAAGTGAGGGGCCCTTGCTTCCATACCTGGCCTGGGAAAAGAACTGAATCCAGGGTGCCTCAGAAGTACACATTTGCCCTCTTGTCACTCTACTATATAATCACCCACAGTAGCTGGGATTCTAAACTACATCTGTATACCCACTAGTTACCAATCAGTAGGCTCCATGATCTAGAATTCTAGTATACACGTCATCTCCCCTTGCTGACAGGAGAGGGTTGCTGTATACTATACATGCCGTACAAAGGTTTCTAGTTAGTGTTTAAGTTCCACATAAAAAAATCTAATCTACCTTAACTGTCTAAATATTTAAATGTTAAGGGTGACATTTTAGTGTTTGGGAGAAATGGGGATAATGAGATAAACAATGTTTTTTTTAATAATTACCAGGTAGCTATTTTTAATTAAACAAAATGTTTGTAAAGGAGTCTTTATGAAGATTTTGAAAATATACTTGCTACATTAACATTTGGAAGACAACCATTGTGAAAACAAAATTACAAGTCCAGCCTGAACATAATGTTTAAAGCTGAGAAACAAGAACACTATATAGAATATCAAGGACTAAAGAATTGCTGGCATTTTGCACTACAATTAAAGTCACCCATAAACAATCATACATAGAAAAGTAAGACTATTGTAAGAAAGTTATGTCTCATCTCATGCTTTGTGTAGGGTTGCAGGTCCCTGCACCAGAAATATAGAGCTCATTCACAGGAATCAAAGTGTTTTATGCATCTTGTTTCTTGCAAGGCATGCAGGACCCTGTGAAAAGTAAGTCAGGAGTCACCTTTTGCTTTGTGCAGGGCATCATGAGCCCTGTGCAAAGCAAGTTAGCACTCTATTTTCTCAAAAATGTAGGATATTCTGTGCAAACCATACAAAAATGAAGATTAGGATTGCTACCACACAAAACTCAAACCCCACACAGTTTGTAAATGTGCTGTTATATTTTTCCACCCAATGCCCACAAAGTTTTGATATGTGTTATTATTATCGTTGTCAAGTCTAACTCCCTCCCGTTCCCCTTCTCCCCCCCTTGTAACCCAAGACCAAGCTTCAGGAGTTGGCCCAATACATCTGTGGTGTGGTAACTCATATGGGGCCAATATATTAAAAATTTGTAAACAGCAACCCCAATCCTCACCCTCTTCCATCCCTTAACCTCATGACCCAAGTCCAGCTACAGGTCCATAGTCATCCAACACAGAGCTGGTGCTTTAAATACATCTTATGCATTCTAGGTCTATAATTAGAATACATGAGTCACTTCTTAAGAATTGTGCAGCCATTTATGATGTGTCAGTGACTGACTGATGTAACTTACTAACTTGTTGCAGATTGTTTAGTACTACACACATTGCACAATTATAACTTTTCTTTCTTTAGGACACATACTGTACTTGAATCTACTCAAAGCAAGTTACATGTCTGGGACATACAGTATATATCATGTTACACAGGGTCTTGTTGAAGCAGTATGAAACACAACACAAATAGATGGTATTGGTACCTATCCTACTAGGCAATATGTGAAACAAAATTATGTTGTTAAACAGATGTTATACTATACACAAGGCCCACAAGGCAATACACCAACAAACATACAACTGTTTGGCAGATATTTGGCAGCTGCATAACTTAGCACTGGACCTATTGAAATTCACATAAACCAGCACAACCTTCTAACAAGAAGCCAGCACTGCAGCATAGCCTTGGGTCTCAAGAGTAGGTGGTGGGGATTAAGGTTGCTTTTTAAAAATTTTGAGTTTGTTGGTTCTGTATGAGGTGCCGCAACACTGACACTAGTTTGGACTTGGATAATAAGGGGTGGGGATGGGGAGAGAAAGGGTGTGAGTTATGCTTCACAGCCCTAATAGTACATTTCCAATGATACAGATATATTACTGTATATCTATAATGTATCTATCTATAATGTATCTATCTATCTATCTATCTATCTATCTATCTATCTATCTATCTATCTATCTATCTAGCTGTCTGTTCTGTTGTGTGTGTATATCTATATATATAGATATATATATATATATCTCTATATATATATCTATCTATATATATAGATATACACACACACAATAGGGGTGAGATGATATGCCATTCTTTATTTACCACCACCATGGGATATCACACTCTGCTACGATCACCAGTGTTATCTCCAGTTATCATGCCCCTATTGTATAAAATGGATACATAAAGTGCACTCATGTAATATGGAAAATATTTTCACTCCTGCTCAGTGACCTCTGGATACACGATCATGGCTTCGCCACTCGTGAATATCCAGAGGTCACTCTAAAGGAGTTAAAATATCTTCCATATCATGTATCATATATATATATGTGTGTATATATATATATATATGTATATATATATATATATTAGAGGCAAAAACTCTGTTTAATGCATCAGTTAGGGTTGTTCTACAGTGACAAAGAGAGAAATTCAGTGTTAGGGTTGAAGCCCCCTTAGACCCCAGCCCACCCACCAACTTGCATTGAGGTGCACATTGAGGTCAATGGCCCTAACTCTCACTCCATCACATGTGTAAAGAAGCTGAGGTATAGGAGAATGGGGAGAGAGTTATGACTGATTACCCCAACGCGCACCCCGATGCCAGTTGGGGAGTGGGCTGGGGGGTCCAAGGGGGGGCTTTTAACCCTAACACTGAATTTCCTCACTTTTGTAGCTGTGGAACAACCCTAACTGATGCATTAAACAGAGTTTTTTTGCCTCTAATTTTCCTTCTTTTTGAGAATGAGGATGATAAATAGTGAATGTAATGCAGTGGCAGGAACACGGGGCCCAAAGATGTCTTGTCACATAGTAACAGGAACAGCAATGCAAATGCAAGTGCCAACAGTTACAGAGATGGTAACGCAAACGTAAATGTTAAAGCAAACGTTAATAGAAACACAAGGGCAAAGTGACGGGGAAGTGAACACTGACACAAATGGACAGGCAAGCATGTATGAAAATGCAACTGGTAATGTGCACAGTGATGGCACCAAAATATTTTAAATGCAAATGTTAAGTGTTACAGCAAAATGAACAGCAAAGGGAAAAGGAATGGAAATGCGAATGCAAGTGCACATGTAAACGCAAACTGTAATGCGCACGGGCATGGTACCGCAATTGTAAATGCAACTGGTAAAGTTAACATGAAGAATAATGCCAAAGGAAACAGAAACAGAAACAGGAATGGAATCACGTATGGAAACGCAAACTGTGACATGCACGGTCACGGAAACACAATTGTAAATGCAAATGGTAATGGTAACAGCAACAATAACACCAAAGGAAAGAGAAATGCAAATGCAAGTGCAAGTGAGTACAGAAATGGAAACCATTACACGCATGGTCATGGTACCGCAATTGTAAAAGCAAATGGTAACAGTAACAGCAACAATAACGCCAAAGGAAACAGAAATGCAAGTGAGTACGGAAATGCAAACCATAATGCACAGGCACAGTACCACAACTGCAAATGCAACTGGTAATGGTAACAGCAACAATAAAGCCAAATGAACAGAAATGCAAGCAAAACTGTAACACACACAATGGCGTAGACGTGAACGGTGCCATGAACGGTAACGGAAATGTAACTGAAAACACTAACTGGCACAGTAACGAAAGAGCACACCTTTCTTTTCCCAAAAAACTGCATTGAAAAACACAGTGAAAATGAAGAATGTATACATAACAATGAGCCTCGGAGCAGAAAATGATTACTTGGAATACTAAATTGCTTATATCTCAGGAACCGTACGACATAGAAAAAAAATTAAAATTTCATATGAATTATGACATTTCTGGCTAGCTTTGTACTTAGCTCCCAGTTGGGGGGGCTAAGTGTTTTTGCAACGAAAAGTCCGTATCTCACACCATTTCCGAAAGGTGCACAGATGCTGTAATGTTATCCAGTGGGAAAAGCAACAACTTTGGAGTGCCGCACTGCCGCCCTGTAATATTTTTTCAACAAACCACCAAAAGGCATATCTGTGGGATGTTGGCTTCCTTCCTCGAAATTTTAGCCCAAAAGACCAAAGCATTATTTTGCAGAAGGGTGGCAAAGAATTCCTGTAATGTGGTGGACGCCGTAATGTTATCCTATGGGAAAAAGCATCAACTTCGGAGTGCCGTAACTTTGTAGCCCTCCAATATTTTTTCACCAAACTATGAAAAGGCACATCTGTGGCATGTTGGCTGTCTTCCCTCCAAATTGCAGCCCAAAAGACTAAAGCATTATTTTGCAGCAGGGTGGCAAAGAATTCTGTTATTTTGGGCATAGTGTCACAAAATAGTGTCGCAAATCACACACTTTCACAAATGAAATCACGAAAGTGTTGTGAGTGCGATATCATGAGTGACACTACTTTTTACAAAATTTTAAAACATATTTTGGAGATTAACCCCCAAAAGACATGTCTATCATCCTCAGGGCTCAACTAGGTAAACACAAAAAGAATCGTGTCCCGAGATGGTCCCGATTTTAAATGCCAAGCATTTTTGTGATCACCAACTGAAAACAAAATGATAGATTTGCGGCACTACTAAGGCCATTTGCAGCACTAAAAAGTGCATTTGCGACACTGTCAAACTTTTTGTTAACTTTTTCCATTGACTTATAATGTGAACTTATTTTTTTAATAACTTTTGAACTGTTTAATATTTTTTTCACAATATCTTCAAAAGGCACATCGGGGACCCCAGCCACATGTTCCCTGAAGTTTTTGGAGCACTCGTGCAAACCATGCGACCTATAGGCACGAGCAAAGAATTCACAAAAACCGTAAACACGTGCACAGATCTCACTTAATAACTCCACAGCAGTATATCTGACCACTACAAAAGTTGGCAGATCCCAAGATGTATGGTTCTTGATTGTGTGTTCCACATTTCAGGCAAATCATTTGAATGGTGTCAAAGTTATTAAGAGTTGCAAAGTTTGACCCTTTAACTTTAAAAAGGCTACTAAACCCTAACTGTGATACTCATAATATATATATATATATATATATATATACATTTTATAAAATGAGTAAAACTAATTGGTCCAAATCCAATGTTCTGATTGTATAAAATACATCACATGATCGTGCGTATTTCAGAGCATGACTGCACACCTGCATTTTAACTCCCCTTTAAAACAATTTTGACATTTTATAAGATAGATAAACCACAGTGAGGTGTGCAGTCGTGCTCTGATATCCGCATGCCTTGGGTGGTTAATGCACTTAACCTGTGGCCTCGTGCATAACAATGCACACCAAGGTGTGCATATATCAGAGCGTGACTGCACACCTCAGAGTGGTTTATCTATTAAATATACATATATATATATATATATATATATATTTATAAAATATATGTATGTGTATATATTATGGTAGCATGGTAGTGCTACCATAGTCAGGGTTGAGGAGCCCTTTTAAGGTTAAAGGGTCAAACTTTGCACCTTAATAACTTTGCCACCGTTCAACAGATTTGCCTGAAATTTGAAAGCACAATAAGGAACCATACATCTTGGGATATGCCAACTTCGTATTGGTCGAATATAGGCTGTGGAGTTATTAGCATGAGCTGTGCATGTTTACGCTTTCTGGTGAATTCTTTGCTCACCTACAGGCCGCACGGTTTCCGTGACTGGTCTGAAAACTTTAAGGAATGTGCGGCCGTGGAACTCGATTTGCCTTTCAAAGATTTTGTGAAAAAATATTAAACGGTTCAAAAGTTATTCAAAAAACAAATCCCCATTATAAGTCAATGGGAAAAGTTAACAGAAAGTTTGAAAGTGTCGCAAATGCAGTTTTTACTTTTGCAAATGGCCCTTTTACCTTCGCAAATACGCCATTTTGTTTCAGTTGCTGATCAGATAAATGCTTGGCATTTAAATTTGGGACTCTCTAGCAACACAATTCTTTTTGTGTTTACCTAGACTGTGTCTGTAGCCTGAGGATGCTAGGCATGTCTTTATTTTGAGGTTAAAACAATTCTAGAAATATGTTTTTCAAATTTCTGGAAAAAGTAGTGTTGCACTCACGAAAGTGTCGCAAATTTTTTGCAAAAGCTTTCGCAAATCACGACACTACTTTTTCAGACTATGGCCAAAATGACAACAGTTCTTTGCCACCCTTCTGCAAAAGAATGGTTTGGTCTTTTGAGCTGAAAGATGGAGGGAATGCAGCCAACATCTCACAGATGTGCCTTTTGGCAGTTTGCTGAAAAAAATATTGCATGGCTGCAAAGTTACAGTACTCTGAAGTTGGCATTTTTTCCCATCGACTAAGATGGTGGCGTACGCCGCGACTTTTGGGGCTCGTATCTCAAAAATGATGCAAGATACAGATTTTTTGCTTTGAGTTGCATAGCCTATGGGCTATGTAATAACAAAAACCTAGCCAGGAAAATGATGATTTCTGTGAAATTTGAATTTTTTCTACGCCAGTGTTGCTGAGATATTTGCAAATAAGTACTTCCAATGCTCATTTTAAGCTTCGATGCCCATTACAATGCATACATTCTTTGTGTTTCTCTATGCAGCTGTTCGGCAAAAACAGGGTATGTGCTTCTGTTACTGTTACACTTACTGTTTCCACTTGCATTTATGTCCCTGTTTGCGTTACCATTCCGGTGTACGCCACCATGTGCATTACCCTTTGCGTTGTCATCTGTGCTTACATTTTCATTACTGTTACCATTTGCATTTCCACCTTGTGTTTGCATTGCTGTTCCTGTTACTATGTCACAAGACATCATGTGGTGGGAGTGCAGGACCCAAAGATCCCCGTGTTCCTGCCGCTGCATTACATTCACTATTTCTCATCATCATTCTCAAAAAGAAGGGAAATTAGAGGCAAAAAAATCCATTTAATGCATCATTTAGGGTTGTTCCACAGTGACAAAAGTGAGGAAATTTGGTGTTAGGGTTGAAACCCCCCTTGGACCCCTCAGCCCACCCCAATCGGCATTGGGTGCCGTTAGGGTCATCAGTCTAACTCTCACCCATTCTCTATTCCTCTGCTTCTTTACATGTGGTGTGAGAGTTTGGGCTGATGACCCCACGCACACCCCAATGCCGGTTGGGGGTGGGCTGGAGGGGTCCAAGGTTTCAACCCTAACACCTAATCTCTCCCTTTGTCACTGTAGAACAACCCTAACTGATGCAGTAAACAGAGTTTTTGTCTCAATATATATATATATATATATATATATATATATATATATATATATATATACACACACACATATATATATATATATATATATAGGTACCAATATGCTACTCGAGACAAAGTGTGACAATTAGGTTCCAAAATTTATTTGGGCCAATTGTCATAACCATATCATATTTACATTGGGTGCATGTGGTAGTATTTCAGTCCCTAACATAAAGATAGTTTGTAGTTCAGAGGTGCTAAAAAATGGGATTAAAAGTTCCCACAAGGGCAACGTAATGTGAGTAACACCGTGTCCTTGACAGCAAATTTTTCATATTATCAAACATATATTTTCCGATATTACTATGTCTATGGTATCTATTTAGGTAGCATAATATCTAACTTTTCAGTTTTTTATCATAAACTTAACTTGTTGGTAATTATGCCACAATATGTTTACTTATCACAGTATGCCCAAATCTGGGCATGTTTAAGTTTGGCTACCACATTCATGTCCTTGATTTTTCTAGCCCATTGTTTTTTTCACAACTATATTACCCTCATAGCAAAAGACAGAAATCACTTAATTTTCAGAAAGTGAATTATACTTTATTTACAAGGGTTTTTTCCACAGGATGTCACATGAGTAACTCAGACTACACAGGACGTCACGTGAGTAACACAGACACAACACAAGAAGTCACATGAGTAACATGGACACCAGAACAGTAGTATCAGTATCATACCAAGTGTCTCACTAAGTCATACCAAAAGTTATTGCTGATGTTCAACCAAAAAAATGATTGTCATACTATGGATATTTGGTATAACATTTTTTGAACATTTTGAAGATTGTACTGTAGTCACAACATTATATTAACTTAAGATATTCGCGAATGTTTTATGTTACAGTGTAGTATGGATTGAATCTCACCTGGTCTGTCTATTACATATACCAGCTGGTCCCAAGCCTACAATAAGATAGAGGGAAACCAACTATATCTTTATGAGATGAATGGGGATGTTTGGGATTAATGCATGCCCTTGCTGCTTGTGATATTCAAGGCTGAAGGCAAAACACTGAAAGTGTATTAGTGACTTATAACATGGGGTAGATAAAGGCAGATGAGTGGTAAATAACCATCAGGTGACCATTGCTTACTCCACAATATATGACAGCTAGTGGTGAACCATCCCTCTGAGAGATCAACCTGTGTTTCTGTTCTGATCTTGTTATAGTGCAAAACTGCAGTCTGTGGATCAGCCATTACTATCCCTGCTTAGTGAGTGAGAGCCAAGGCCTGCCATGTAGTCCCAGGCAGTGCAGCAACAGTAGCTGTAGTGTTCAAAGTTTGTAGTCTTGCTTCTTACCCAAACTGGTTCCCAGAGTGAAGTGTGTGGTCCCCATGGTCATTTTTCTGTTGCACAGCCAGATTGACAGCTAAATCCCATAGTTGTGGCATAAAGTCAGATGTGAAGAGTGGGAGACCCCCACCCAATGATGTCATGATCTGAAAGTGAGCTTTATGCTGGTGGACAGAGAAACAGAGTTCCAGAAAGACCTGCAAGCTCTGAGTCCCATTAGTTGCCATTTCTTAATTGGTAGAATACAGTCTGGTAGACTGTGTGACTGCACTGCTGGGGAAAATGTTTACTTGCTTGCCATGCATTAATGTAACCACAGACAGAGAGACAGAGCAGCTAAGCCAGTGGAGGTATAGACACCGTGTCTGTACCACAAGAGGCAACTCCATATTTTGAACTTCAGAGCTACTGTGCTGTCTCACAAGGTATATCATGCACAACAAATGTCAGAGAAAGCATAGCAACACTTTCCTTCTGACATCTGTATGTGCATGACAGCCATTTTGTTTGGGACTATTTTTTTAGGCAGCAGAATACAGTAATTTGCTTGTCTTTTATAAAAGGAGAAAAAACATGTATATTGCTTTCTCCTTGTTTTGTAGTACACCCTCTGTTATAAGTGTAATAGCCCACTCCAGGGTGTGCGGTTATTGGGGATTAAGCAACACACTGGGTGTTGTGAGGACACTCAGCCAGCAGCTTCGTGCTTCACAATGCACTTGGGGTATTGATTAATCCCTAATAACTGCCGACCCTGGAGTGGGTTACTTCCTACTAATAGAACTATGCCCTTGAGTGAGTTGCTTCAATCTTAAAATGTGTTTTAAGAAATGAAAATGAAATTAAAAACTGACTTCGGGGGCAGATCTTCAAAAGCTTGTCCATGTGCAAAGCCTAGTTTTTCTGCACAAACCCAAATTTGAGCAGATGTCTATATTCCAAAGCCCTGTTATGGGCAAACAAGGTTTGTGTCCAGGAGATTTTCTGAGGTTGGCACAATACAAATGGAAAGTCATGGACCAGAAATCTGGTGAAGTCCTGTAATCACAGAGTGCAAGGTAATTTTGCATGGTCCCCTTGTATGGTGCAGATATACACAATTATCCCTGTTACTAATGATGCCATCCCACAGATCACAGCCACATCTGAAGACACAGCCCCTTCCTGATGTCAAATGGACCCCTTCACGGTACCATCACTCACTGTGTCCACAGCATGGTTCTGCAGGTGCATATGGCAACCAGTGCATTTTGGGAGAGGGTGGACTTTTAGGTTTCTTCAGCTATTGTAGTTAATGTCAGTAATTGTTTGATATGCCATGCTAGGCCCTCAGCCTATCATGCAGCACATGGCACACCAAACAATTACTGTGATTCACTGCAACAGCAAAGTAAGCCTAAAAGTGCACAAAAAAATGGAATAAAAAAATACAGAACAAAGGGTAACACTTTAACAGTCACTGACAGCAATCATCCCAGTAAGAAAAAAACAGTATTTTTCTTCACTTGTACTGCCATGGAAGCCATTTAAGGCATACCATGTAGCACATAGCCCAGTTACTGAGATACACTGCAACAGCAGCCAAATGAGCCTAAAACTGCACAAAAACAATGAACAGGGTTGATGTTTTTGATGACTGCAACTTGGTTACCATCAATTACAGTCATTTTACATCCAGTTTTGGTGCTTGTGCCCTTTTAGGCTCATTTTACTGTTGCAGTCAATCTCAGTAATTGTTTAATGTGCCATGCTAGACTCTTGGCCTAACATGCAGCACATGGCACACTTAATGATCGCAAAACATATTGCTGAAATGTAAATGGTTCTGTGCTGGCGTTTGGGTGCTCACTGTTGAGTCGGTGGGTGCAATATGTTTTTTTAAAAAAGTTGCCATCTTATAGACTCCTGTGGATCTGAGAAATGTGTGGATTACCCAACGCTTCATTTACTGCTGCTGTTATTTGCTTTACTGCTGCTAAATGGCTTCAATGCACTTGAGCATAAAATAAATAAGTATTGTGAGTACGTTTGGAGTGCTGACTGTTTTTCTGTTCTACAGAAGTGTTTTTACAAAAATAAATATGATATTAACCAGGATTTATTTTTAAGTTTAGCAGATAAGCAGGTAGTTTAAAAGTAGTTCTGGTGTTCTGATGCCTCCAACACAATATAAGCTCCTAAAGAGATCAGGTCTACACAAACTGAGCACCTGCAGAGACCAGGACCTATTCATTTACTCCCCAATACAACATGTATTTTATTTCTCATTACAGAACTCTGCAAACTGTAGATATGGTGTTCTGATGCCTAATATAAAATGAGCACCAGCACTAACCAGGTCCAATTGATATACTCTCCAAAACTGCAGTTTTTTTGCCCAGTACAGAACAAACTATTTAGCAGCATTAACATTAAAGGTGCCCCTGATAGAGAATAGTATCACACAAAATGCCCCCCCCCCCAACAGGGACCAGGACACACAGAACGATCCACATGTAGAGACTTGGTCTATAGAATAGGTAAATATGTATAACCATTTAATCTAGGAAACCTGCAGTTGTTCAACTTTAAAATGCTTTATAATCAACTCTCTCTGCCCCTACCCCACCCTTCATACCCCGAGCTCAGCATCTTGGGACCATGAGGCAAGGTCTGACTACATGTCTCTGTGTTTCCCAAAAAGCAAATGTGTACCTTTACAATCTGCAGACATCTGACACACTGGGGAACAAAAGAGCAGCTGAGATGCATAGAGAATAGCCCACTGTAGTGCCCGTAACGTGCATAACACCAAACTTCAGGAGGACAACATGTCTTGTCCAGAATGTAGGTGGCAGTACAAAGAATACAGACCCACCAGGTCCACAGCTTTAAAGAGCCATGGGGCGATGACTGAAGGTGTCAGCATGCATTTCTGGTTCTGAAAATTCTGGGCCGGAGGAGGAACCAATAGTAACGTGGGTAACAAAAGGACACGAAAATAACACGCCATGGAAAAAGGGAATTTTCTAAATAAATGAGTTATAACAAACTGCAAGGTTTTGGCAGCATGTCAGTAACAAAAAGAAGGTCACCAGACACAATAATGCTTTTGGACCACAGTTCATGCAAATTAAAGGCACACTCTGCTTAGGATGAGGTACTAGATGGACACTGCATGTAATGAACGCTACAGCTGTATAAAATGATTAAATAAAAGGCAAAAACTTTTATTCTGTACAGGGAGTTCTTGGGGGAGGCTTAAATGAAGTAATTAGATAACACATTAACAACAGTTGGGTTTCTAAGGCACAATAAAGGGCTGTATTTAAATACTTAAATTGGGAATGGAAGCAATGTCACAAAATGGAACCCTATTTGAAGGGTAAATCGATGTTTGTGATAAAACTGAAAGAGCACAGTGGAACCAAACTGGGTCATGTTATGTTTAATATCTCTCTAATGTGGGACTACAAATTAGGTGTGTATGTGAACCTTTTAACAATTCAGCAAAAGTTACAGGGTGTCAATGTGCAGTAGGTATGAGTCTCTGGAATACTGTATTCATGCCTATATATATATATATATATATATTATACTGATGCAGTAGTACCAATATAGTTAGGGTGACATGTATCTTCTATGTTAAACCTGAACTCTGAACCTTAATAATTTGGAACTGTTCAATGGATTTGTATGAAGTTTGACATGCATAATATCTAGGAATAGGACTCTTGATGTGCCAAATTTTGTGCAAATGCATTGTGTGGTTTCTGAGATACAGAGTATTGAAAAACAGAAAAATCTGTGTTTTGTGCCATTTATTCTCCACTTGGATCTCATAAATGACTTTAGGCTGTGGTCTGAAATTTTCAGAGTAGAATGCATTTGGTCAAGATGTGCTTTTGAAGGTTTGGTGAAAAAATATTAATCCATTCAAAAGGTATTACATTTTTAATTTTCCCATTATTTACTATGGGAAAATCTATATGTCAGGCATGAAAGATTTTAATTTTCACACTTCAAAAGAAGGAAGATATTTTGTGCAACGTATTTGGTTTGATCACAGGGGCTGTGTAGCATCTACCATTTTGTTTTCCTCTTAGCGGAGACCAAGAAGTGTTGATAATATGCAAAAAAATAATGTAAGATAACAATAAAAACAGCAGAACATAGCTAAAGAGGACACATTTAGCTAGATTCTGATTTTTTTTACTGTTTTTCTGGCCAAAAACAAGTTTATTGATCTCCTGAAATATTGGGGGCTAGCTTAACAAGAGGATCACTTGTCTCCTGTTCTCTGTATGAGAATAGCAGTGTTTTCATGACTTCTGCAGCTGCAGCTGGGACTCATGCTGCCAGCTACAGAGTCAAGTTTCAGACACTCATGCTCCTGGTGTTTAGTGGCACCTCCCATTTTTATTGCCCTGGTGACTAGTGGCACCTCCACCCTCATTAGTTAGTTACTTAGTTACTTAGTTAATAGCCCCCCTCCCCCAACAGTGTGGGACACTGGGTAGTCCAATCCCAGTGTCCCCAGTTGTGTCTTTTATGTGACTGTTGTGGGACACTTGGTAGCCCACTCCCAATGCCCCCAGTATGGTGTCCATCCCCTCAGCAGTGTGCCATTTGTTCTACTGTTTTGCTGACAGCGGGGTGCCCAATCCCTATGTCAACAGTAGCCTCCCCCTCACAGTGAAAGAACACTGGGTAGCCCACTCCCAGTGTCTAAAAAAGTGTCCATTACAGCATTCTTGTTGGACTCTGGGGAGCCCACTCCCAGACTCCACAACTGTTGCATTTAGCTGAAAAAAAGAAAACAGTCCCAATGGCATCCTTTTTTATTTTAAATCCTGCAAAAAAGAAAATGGTCCCTCATTATCTCACCCTGTCTCCCTACCCCATCCCCACCCTTCTTCTGTGCACCCACCTCCCCTTACCCCCCTTACCACATATTTACCTCTGGAGATTGGTACCATTCTACCACAGTGCAAAAACTCATGACTACTGTACTGTTCATGAGGAGGTATGAACAAATGGCAATGTTGAAAATCAGGAGTGCAAATATTAAAACTGGTGAAGTTATGAGTGTACATAAAATTGCACAACTCAAGCTCATAATGCACAGTGTTTTGGTTTTATTGCACCACATTTTCAACATGAGCTGAGACCCCACCTCACAAACACTGGCACTGTTATTTTGTTAATCAGTCTTGAAAGGTGATTTCATGCAGTGACTGCAAAATCACCTTATGGGTCCGAGTAACGAAACAACAGTGGCAATGTTCATGAGGTGGCATCCCAAAAAGCCCATGTTGAAAATTTGATGCAAGAATACAGAATAATTGCTGAGATATCAACATAAGTTCAAAATGCCACAGACAGCCATTATTTAGCACTTACCTTGAGTCTTCAGTTTGCAGTTCAGCTTTGAAGAGTGCAGATGTGTCCTGGTTCAAAGAAGATGACAGCAGATGATCTCTGATGGTAAGTATAGAGAAAGGGGTGTATGAGGGATGATGGGTTGCTCAGTGAGAGGGTCGGGGTGGAGGATAGGGGAAGATGATGAGGGACCGTTTTCTTTTTTTACAGGATTTAAAAAAGATATCTGGGGACAGTTTTCTTCTTTTTGACAGGTTAAACATAATTATTTTGGGACCCTAGGAGTGGGCTACACAGTGTTCCACAGTTCTGGGGGTGTGGGGGTGGACTTCAGAATGCCAACTCAGGGATTGGACACATCAGTGTGAGCAGCTTTAAATTAATTAGTGGGCTTGGGGGGCATCCAACACCAGGGGTTGGTTTCCCAGTGTTGGAAAAAAAGAAAATAAGTATTTTGGGACACTGGGGGTGTGTTCCCCAGTATCCCACATTGTTGAGGGGGACTTCAGAATGCCAACACAGGGATTGGGCACCCCGATGTTGGCAGCCATAGTTTTAACAAGGGGCTTTTTTGGGGGTGGGACCATCTGACACTGGTGTGGGCATTTCGGTGTCAGAATTAAGAAACTATTTTGGGACACTGGGGGTGGACTCCTCAATGTCCCACACTACTTGGGTTAAATACCAACATGGGGATTGGGCACCCTGATGTCAGAAGAAACAGTATTTTTTATTAAAACGTGCTTCAACTCTCAACTCCCTTGGAGGCAGTAAAAGGAGAAAACTCTTTTTATTAGGTAAACACCCAGAGGGTGGTCAGTGATAGCACTGACTACCCTCTTTAATAAATCATGGCAGGATGGGGTGGTACCTGAGGAATGGAGGAGGGCAGATGTTATTCCACTTTACAAAAGTGGGAGCAAGGCAGAAGCAGGAAAGTACAGACCTGATAGTTTAACCTCAGTGATTGGGAAAATGATGGAATCACTTCTGAAGGAAATAATTGTTGAGTACCTAGAAGCCAGAGGGGCACAGGACCCAAGGCAGCATGGATTCACAGTGGGAAGGTCATGTCAGATGAATCTAATAGATTTCTTTGACTGGGTGACCAAAGTAGTAGATTAGGGAGGGGCTGTGGACATGGCCTACCTGGACTTTAGCAAGGCATTTGACACAGTCCCACACTAAAGATTAATATACAAGTTGGCCAGCCTGGGACTGGGTCCCAAGATGGTAGCCTAGGTAAAGAATTGGCTGGAGAACAGGACACAGAGGGTAATAGTAAACTGAATCCACTCTGAAGAAAGGGCGGTTACTAGTGGGGTACCACAGGGTTCAGTACTAGGACCAGTCCTCTTTAATGTCTTTATAAGTGACATTGCAGAGGGACTGGAAGGAAAAGTATGTCTCTTTGCAGATGACACAAAGATCTGCAACAGAGTTGATACACAAGGTGGGGTGGAAAGGTTGAGAAGGGACTTGGCAAGGTTGGAGGAATGGTCAAATGTATGGCAGCTTAGATTCAATGCTAAGAAGTGCAAAGTAATGAACCCGGGAAACAAAAACCCAGGGGAAGAATACATAATTAGGGGTGAGATACTAACAACAACAAAAATGGAAAGGGACCTGGGGGTTAGTCATATCAGATGACCTAAAGGTGAGCAAGCAATGTGAGAGGGCAGTAAGGAGGGTTGTGGGGATAATGGGATTCTTAGGGAGAGGCATCACCAGTAGAAAACAGGAAGTTGCTATCCCTCTGTAAGGACAGCTTGGGAGACCCCATCTGGAGTACTGCGTGCAGTTCTGGAGACACAATCTCCTCAAAGATATAGAAAGAATGGAGACAGTCCAGAGGAGGGCAACTCAAATGGTGCAGGGTATGCTCCGGAAGACATATCAATAGAGACTTAAGGAGCTTAATATATATAGCCTTGAGGAGAGGAGGGGGAGGGGGGACATGATAGAAACTTTCAAGTACCTCAAGGGAATCAACAAAGTCAAAGAGGGTAGCATCTTTCAGAAAAAGGTGTGCAAGAACAAGTGGGCACAATTTAAAGCTAGAGAGGGGACAGCTCAGAGGTAATGTGAAGAAGTATTTTTTCATGGAGAGGGTGGTGGATACATGGAACAGCTTCCTGAGGAGGTTGTAGAGTCAAAAACAGTGGTGGAATTCAAGAATGCACTTCTAGGGGGTGGAGGTAGGAAGAAGTAAGCTGTTGGTTAGCTAGGATCTGCAGCATATCCATTGGTAGGGAAACGGGCAGACTGGGTGGGCCAAGCGGTCCTTACCTACTGTCAAATTCTATGTTTCTAAGTTTCTATGTTGGTGTTTACCTAAACGTGGGCCAAGAAGTATGGTTCTGGCCTTATTTTGGCCCAAAAATGGCCAGGGAAGATTTTGGCTATTTATGGGGGCCATTTTTTTTTATTAAGGTAGTGCCGCAAATTTATGCAGTTTTCATGAAAATTTTCACAAATTTGAAGCAGTCTGCATACAACAGTGCCATCAGTTGCAGGAAAACTGCCACAGTTTGTGGCGATTTCACAAAAATAGTGCCACAAATCTGAGAAACTACCAACAACCCAGTAATAAAACAATATTTCTGGTCACTTTTTAAAAATAAATAATGCCAGAATCATGTTCCTTGGACCCTGATTAGGTAAGCACAACTGTTGGTGTTTCACAAGGAGCAGTATGTTTTGCACTACAGTGTTTTTTCACCATCACTAACTGAAAACAAGATGGCAGCAGCACAACACTATTAAAGCCATTGCATCAATATAGTGCTTTTACAAAGCAAAAGTGCTTTTGCATGGCACATATATTTTTTTTTTCGTGATAGGTTATAATGGGAAACTTAAAGTTTAATAACTTTTAAATAGATTAATATTTTTCACCAAACCTTCAAAAGGCATATTGCCAGCCTAGACCCCCATACACCCTAACAATTTCAGATCAGACCCCCTAGCCCTTTCAGAGATATGGATGAGGAAAGAATTTACACCTAAATGGTAAATTACATATTTGCAAAAACAAACAGACTTGGGACTGCACAAGAACAGATAGTGTTACAAACAAAATGAAAATGAACTATTCAAAAAATGAGCACTCACCACAACCTCAATAAAACAAGGGCACAGGTCTATTTCAAAGGAGGAAACATTCATTTAATAAATAACTACATCGCTGATGCATTTTGGATGGCTCACCACCCTTTCTCAAAGGCTAATCATCTCATAATGACTCAATACTTAAATACCAGATGCAAAACACATCACACGGAAGCAGACCATGTGATTGGCTAAAACATATCCCCATTTCAAGGTGTATCCCATTTACAAACACCAAAAGTGTAATAAAACATATTTTCATTCACTGGAATATGTATCACAGTAAATCATGAAAGCACATATACATTAATAGATATAGTATGAAAGGAGGAAAATGGGCAGTGGGAGATGTGTGTGTGGGTAGGAAAGGAAAGAAGTGACAGGAAGGAAGGGGAAGAAAGGCAAGTGGGAGAAAAGGAAAAGAAGGGAAAGAGGAAAGGGGGAATAAATTATAAGTAGAGGAAGGCCTACTAGAGTAATTGTAAAGTTCATTGTCTGCTGTAGCTAGTTGTGCAAAAATCCAGAATCAGGAACAGCAGCAGCAAACCAACTATTTCCTATTCTTTAAAAAGGTTTCAATTCAAAGCCCTGGTTTAAACCCTGGTCTCTCTCAGCACTCAAATTAATTATCCAGAATGCTTTATGAGTCAAAAGTAAATCATTAATGTTTCTTCCTCTAGGTCTTGGGTACACATTATCGATCCCCATAAAGCTGAATGTGTGCTCTTGTGGGTTCTGAGACCCTGCAACATGTGTCGTGGTTGCATAGGTAAGATACCTCTTACTAATAGCTCTAACATATTTACCACTTCTGATGTGTAAACTTTTTAGTTTTGCCAACATAAATCTTTCCGCAACTACATGTTGCCAAATAAATCATACTCTCAGAGTCACATGTTATCAGTTGCCTAATTTCATAGATCCTGCCAGTGACATGATTTACAAAGTTATCTCCCTTTTTTAGAACCATGCACAAATTACATCTTTTGCATGGATGACACCCTCTTATTTTATTCTGTAACCAAGTGCCATTATTGCTTTCCTTGTCAATGAAATGGTTATTCATTACTTTGTCTTCAATAATGGGTGCTCTCTTGAATGCCATTCGTGGTGGTACCATTGATATGTCTTTCAGCACTGGGTCACTCTGTAATACCTTCCAGTGTTTTTTAACTGTAAAGTTTTATAATTTTTAAACAGATTAATATTTTTTCGCCAAACATTCAAAAGGTTGATCTCCAGCCTAGACCCCATACACCCTAACAATTTCAGATAAGCCATTTATCCACACTCTGCTGATGTCACCAGAGTGAGGGTATCTTCACTGTAGCTTACATTCTAAATAAAACTGCTTCAGAAAACTGTTTCTCTTTCTCACTGAAGCTGCAATTTACTCAAATAGCTTTGCAAAGCACTCTTGCGTGCCCATTGTGTTTCTCACACTCCTAGTCTATTGCTGTGCTGATCTCAGCTTCAAAATAACCTGAATTCTAAAATGAAATCCTTCACAAAGCAGTTTCTCTTCTCAGGGCTACCTGCAACAGTTTACCTTTTTCACTGAAATCTACAACTTACTCAATTAGCTTTGCAAAACACAGTCACCTATGTTCCATCGTATTTCTGACTCCCAGTCCATTCAGAACAACACACACACACACACACACACACACACAATAACACCTCACACAGAATGAGCAGAACACACACAAACAGAAATAATGTTCCTAAAGCTCTCACCCCCATTGTATAAATCACACTCATGATGTGCAGATCATGGGATATGGAAAATATCCTCAGTCCTGCACAGTGAGCTCTGCATTCTCACTCTGCAGGAGTGAGAATATTTTCCATTTCCCACTCCTGCCATCATGTATCCCTATATATATATATATATATATATATATATATATATATATATACAGTATATATATATACAGTATATATATATATGTAATAGATATACCACTCTGAGGTGTCGGTCACGCTCTGATATATGCATGCCTTGGTGTGCGTTGTACACACGAGGCCGCAAGGCTGAGTGTGTCAACCGCCCAAGGCGTGCGTATATCAGAGCGTGACCGCACACCTCAGAGTGGTATATCTATCTTATAAAATGTCAAAATTGTTTTTTTGGGGGGGTTAAAGTGCAGGTGTGCGGTCGCGCTCTGATATACGCACGGTCATGTGATGCTCAGGATCCAATAGAGCAACAACAATTTCCCTACCCATTTTATAAATATATATATATTATAGTGGCATGGTAGTGACACTATAGTTAGGGTTGAGTACCCCATTTAAGGTTAAATCTCAAATTTTGCACCTTAAAAACTTTGCAACCGTATGACGGATGTGCCCGAAATTTGGAATACATGGTCTGATACCATAAATCTCTGGATCTGGCAAGTTGTGTTATGGTTTGATGTATGGGTGCAGGGCTACAGTGCACCAAAAAATGCATAAATTACAGATTTTTGCATGTTTCTTTGCTCGTGCCTACAGCCTGCATGGTTTGCATGGTCAGTCCAAAAACATCAGAGAACATGCAGCTGGGGTCCCCAATATGCCTTTCAAAGATTTCATGGAAAAATATTAAACAGTTCAAAGGTTATTCAAAAAAACTTGAATCCCATTATAGTCTAGGGGAAAAGTTAAACTATTCAACACTGTCGCAAATGCAGTCTTTACTGTCGCAAATGATCTTGTTACTTTCATGATTCAGCCATTCTTTTTACAGTTGGTGGTCAGAAAAATGCTTGCCATTTAAATTTGGGACCCTCTAGGAAAACAGTTCTCTAGGTAAGAGTTAGGGCTGATGACCGCAATGCACACCCCAATGCCTGTTGGTAGATTTGGGGTGGGCATGGGGTGCAAGGGGTGGCAACCTTAACACTGAATTTCCTCACTTTTGTTGGTGTGGAACAACCCTAACTGATGAATTAAATGGATTTTTTTTGCCATGAATTTCCCTTCTTTTGGAGAATGTGCACTATAAATAATGAATGGTATGTGGTGGTGGGAGCATGGGGCCCTTGTGGGGCCCAAAGGACTATGCTCCACCACCACATACCATCCACTATTTATAGTGCACAGATCTCCAAAGAAGGACATTCATGGAAGAAACTCCATTTAATGCATTAGTTAGGTTGTTCCACACTGACAAAAGTGAGGAAATTCAGTGTTAGGTTACCACCCGTAGCCTCCATGCCCACTCCACCATCAACAGGCATTGGGTGCATTGTCGAGTCGGGCCTAACTCTCACCCATTCTCCTATACTGCACCACCTAACTTATTTACACATGGAATGGGGTGAGAGTTAGACAATGACTCCAAATGCACACCCAAATGCCTGTTGGTGGGGGCGGGTGGGTGTGGGGTGCAAGGTGGCAACCATAAAACTGAATTTCTCACTTTTGTCAGTGTGTAACAACCTAACTGATGTATTAAATGGAGTTTATTGCTATATATATATATATATATATATATATATATATATATATGTATATATTATAGTGGCACGGTAGTGCCACTATAGTTAGAGTTGAGTACCCACTTTATGGTTAAATCTCAAATTGTGCACCTTAATAACTTTGCAACTGTACAACGGATTTGCCTGACATTTTGTATACATAGCCTGGTACCATGGATCTCTGGATCTGGTAAGTTACATTACAGTCGGATGTACGGTTGTGGAGCTACAGATTGCCCCAAAACAAAACAAAAAAATAATTTTTGCGTGTTTCTTTGCTCACACCTACAGCCTGAACGGTTTGTGTGTTTGGTCCAAAACCTTCAGGGAACATGCAGCCAGGGTCCCCGATGTGCCTTTTAAAGATTTCATTAAAAAATATTAGACAGTTCAAAGGTTATTCGAAAAACAAGGTTCCCCATTATAGTCAAAGGGAAAAGTTAACAACAGATGTGAAAGTTTCGCAAATGGCCATTTATATTGTCGCAAATGTCCCTTTTACTCTCATGAGTCAGTCATTTTTTTTCAGTTACAGTTCAGAAAATTGCCTGGTGTTTCAAATTGGGAGCCTTTAGGAACACACTTCTTGTTGCATTCACCTTGTCGAGTCCTGAGGATGCTAGCCATATCTTTTTTTGGTGTTAACCCCCCCATAAATATGTTTTAAAAAATTTTGTAAAAAGTACTTTCACAAAATACTTTCACAAATATGAAAGTTTTGTGATTTTTTTTGAGAAACTTTTGTGATTTGCGAAAGTAATTTGCAAAAGTATGGGCAAAACAAAAGGAAATCTTTGCAACCCTCCTGCAAAACAACGGTTTGGTCATTTGGGCTGAAATTTGCAAAGAAGAAAGTCAAGGCCCCACATATGTGCCTTTTGGTGGTTTGGTGCCAAAATATTACAGGTCTCCAAAGTTACAGTACTCGAAATTGACAATTTTTCCCATAGGATAACATTAAGGTGTCGCTCGCTTTTGGTCCGTATCTAAAGCGGTTTTGAGACCGTGACTTTTCATCACAACTTTTCTTAGGCCCCACTGCAGGACTAAGTACAAAACTAGCCTGGAAAGTCATAAATAATATGAGATTTTAATTTTTTCTACCTTGTACAGTTCCTGAGAAATAAGCAATTTAATATTCCAAGCACTCATTTTCCTGTCCAAGGCCCACTATTATGCCCACATTCTTTGTATTCACTGTAGTTTCTTGATGCACCTGTTTTGGACACAAAACATGTGCATTAGTGTTAGTATTTGTGTTTACATTTGTGCTTGCATTTCCGTTACCGTTTGCATTAGCATTTCCGTTTGCATCACAATTAGCATTACCGTTTGCATTTTTATTTACATTTTCATCACTGTTATTGTTACCATTAGTGCTTTGGTTTGTGCTTCCATCAACATTAACATTAAGGTTAGCAATAGCGTTTGCGTTTACATTTGCGCTTGCGTTTCCATTAATGTTTGCATTAGTGTTTATATTTGTGTCATCGTTACCATTACCTTTTCCATTTGCATTTGCACTTGCGTTTGCATTACCATTTCCATTTGCATTTATGTTTGTGTTTCCATCACTGTTTACATTACAGTTTGTGTTTGCACTTGCATTTCTTTTACCATTTGCATTTATGTTTGCGTTACCATTAGTGTTATTCTTTGCGTTATCATTTGCGTTAACATTTGTGTTTGCATTTGCATTTGCATTACCGTAACCATTTGCATTTGTGTACACATTTGCATTTGCTTTATCATTACCATTACTGTTTGTGCTTGTGTCACTGTTACCGTTAATGTTTGCACCACCATTACTGTTAATGTTTGCTTTTCTGTTTGCGTTTGCATCATTACCATTAGCATTACTGTGAGCCTTACCGTTAGCATGTGGGTTACCATTACTGTTACCATTAGCGTTAGCTTTACTGTTAGCATTACCATTAGCGTGTGCATTACCATTTGCATTTATGTTTGCATTATCATTTTTTTAATCATTTGCATTTGCGTTACTGTTTGTGCTTGAATTTGCGTTTACAGTTTTGTTATGGTTTTTGTAACTGTTTGCATTTGCATTACCATTTGCACTTGAATTTCCATTTTAGTTTGCGTTACCATTACCATTAGTGTTACTGTTAGCGTTACCATTACTGTTTGCATTTCTGGTACCGTTACCACTACCAATAGCATTACTGTGACCGGTTGCATTTTCATTTCCACTTGCATTTGCATTATCATTTGCGTTATCATTACCATTTGCATTTGTGTTACTGTTCATGCTACCGTTTGCATTTCCATTTGCATTACCATTACTGTTACTGTTATTGTTACCATTAGCATTTGCATTTGCTTTACCATTGCCGTCAACATTACCATTACTGCTACCATTAAGCGTTAGCATTACTGTTACCATTTCGCTTACGTTAATGTTATGACTGTTATCCTTTGTGTTAGCATTACTGTTACTGTTACTGTCACACTTATCAGTGTTACAATATTTTCTTACACTACAGGACTGCACTATGGTGTCCTGCTTCTTTATACATGGGAGTGCAGGGCTCAGAGGGCCCATGTTCCCATGAACACATGTGATTAAGATGGAATGGGCAGGTTGGTAGGAGCATGGGAATCTCCAAGACATGCCATTCACAATTTATAGTTCACATTCTCAAAAAGAAGGGAAATTCATGGCAAAAACTCTATTACTGCATCAGTTAGGGTTGTTGCACAGTGACAAAGGCAGGAAAATTCAGTGTTTGTGTTCAAAACCCTAACTCTGCATTCCCCACTCCCCCACCACCACCACACACACACATATACATGCAAGTAGGGGAAGGACCAAGGCAACACAACCAATCACACACATACAGCAGCAGGTAACAGAAATAACATAAAACTATCTAAACCATGAAACCAGACCCCCATGTTCCCATCCTCCACAAACCAACAGATGTCGGGGTGTGGCATGGGGGTCACTGCTAACTCTGATTTTGGAAGTTCCATGCTCCGCCAAACACATATCACTATGGACAACTGGACATCTTGGGCCCCACGCTGCCAGCAACACACAACACAGACTACACATATGCTTTTTTGGGGTCTACAAGCCCCAAAACAGGATTTTAGACATTTTCTAAAAATAGATTCACAAAATACTTTCGTAAATGTGAAAGTGTCGTACTATACATTTGTCAACACTTTCATGTTTGGGAAAGTATTTGTGAATTATTTACATGCTTTACAAATGCGAAAGTGCGTATTTTCCATTTGAGACACTTTTGTGTTTGCAAAAGTATTTTACAAACTATGCTCTAATAACTGCACATCTTTGACATCCTCCTGCAAGCAAACAGTTGGGTCCTTTGGCTGAATTTTGTAGGTGGCACACCGTGTCCCACAGATGTGCCTTTGCTGTTTTGCTGTAAAAATAATTAAGGATGACAAAGTTACACTGTTCTAGAATTGAGCAATTTCCATAGGCTAACATTGCAGTGCTCATCATGCCTTTCACCACCTGTATGTTGAAAATGAAGTGAGGTACACAGTTTTCACTACTGGCAGCTTGGTTCACCTTTAGGTGAAGTAACCAGCTGAAACAAGTTTGGAAATACTGTATGATACCTGAACTTGATTGTTTTCCCTACTTGCTATGCTAACAGAGATATAGACCTCCTGCTGGTTGTGTGTGATTGGTTCTGTTGCCTTGGTCCTTCCCTACTTGCATGTATGTGTGTGTGTGTGCGGTGGTGGTGGTGGAAATGGAGTTAGGGTTTGAACCCTAACACTGAATTGCCTTGCTTTTGCACTGTGTGACAACCTAACTGATGCATTAACAGAGTTTTTTGCGTGAATATATATACAGATATATATAAATATATATATATATATATATCTATATCTATATATATATTCATGGCAAAAACTCTGTGTCATCAGATGGAATTATTCACAGAGACAAAGAAGTGAGAGGTCGATGTTAGAGTTAAGCCCCTTGCACCCCCACTGCCCCCAACCAGCATCGGGGTGTGCATTGGGGTTGTTGTCTCTAACTCTCACCCCATTCCTTGTGTTAAAAAGCTGAAGTGGTGAAGTATAGGAGAATGGGGTGAGAGTTAGTACCAATGACCCCAATGCACACCCTGATGCCAGAGGGGGCAGAGTGGGGGGTGCAAGGGGGGCTTTCAACCCTAACATCGAGTTTCCTCATTTTTGTCACTGTGGAACAACCCTAACTGATGCATTAAACAGAGTTTTTTTGCCGCGAATTTCCCTTCTTTTTGAGAAGGAGGACTATAAATAGTGAATGTAATGTGGTGGTGGGAGCATGGGACCTTCAGGCCCTGCACTCCAAACCATGTGGTTTTTTGTGACATAGTAACAGTAAATGCAATGCAAACACAAGCACAAATGGTTATGCACATGGTGACGCAAATGTAAATGGTAACACAAGTGGTAATAGAAACGCAAGTGCAAAGTGATGCCAAAGCAAACAGTGACAGAAGCGGAGATGCAAACGCAAGTGTGTGTTGAACGCAACTGATAATATGCACAGTCATGGTACTGCAATTGGAAATGCAAATGGTAACTGTAACAACAAAAATAACACTAAAGGAAACAGAAACGGAAACGCAAATGCAGGCGTGTTCAGAAACGCAAACCATAACATGCACGGTCATGGTACCACAATTGTAAATGCAAATGGTAATGGTAAGAGCAACAATAATGCCAAAGGAAACAGAAAGAGAATCGCAAACACAAGTGTATACGGAAACACAAACTGTTACGTGCACGGTCACAGTACCGTAGTTGGAAACGTAAATGATAACTGTAACAGCAACAGTAATGCCTAAGGACACAGAAATGGAAATACAAACAAGAGCACATACGGAAAAACAAACCGTTATGCGCACGGTCATGGTAACGCGATTGGAAATGCCAATGATAATGGTAACAGCGATGATGACGCAAAACAAAAGACACATGCAAATGCAAACTGAAGGGTGGCCGCAAACGCAAATGGCAATGCACAGGCTGATGCAAAAGAAAATAAAAACATAAACAGGAATGGAAACCCAAATGGTAACAGTAACGCAAACAGAAGCACAAACGAAAATGCAAACCGTAATGCACATGGTGGAGAATACGGAAATGGTGACTCAAACGGTAATGGAAATGCAACTGGAAATGCTAACTGGCACAGTAACGAAAGGGCACACCCTTCTTTTCCCCCCAAACTGCACTGAAAAAGACAGTGAATACAAAGAATGTAGAGTCTAAGCCACTTAAGACGTCCACGGATTGCACGGACAATCGGGTTAAACGGACAATTTCCTCAGTCCTGCTTCAATTAACATGCCAGCAATGCTAAATTAGTTTGATAAGTCAGACCTTGTTTGCCTTATTGAGCGGATGGTGATCAGCACTTAACAGTAGCAAGTAACAGCCTCCGTTTCCCATCAAACACCTATTAATGTCTCAATTAAGGTGAACTGTGGCTCTTACTGCAAGCTAAGTGATCCCAGGTGGCAGGCAGGTCTTAAATAGCTAATTCAGCAGCTGCTTATCAGATACAGTGTGTCTGTGCTGTGCTTTGATCTTACTAAGAGTCTTCTAATGGCATCAAAGCTAGTGGCTATCCCGCTCTCTCAGAAACTATAACTGCTTGAACAGATTGATTCGCTCCGAAAGATGAGCATTCATGATCTTGCAGTGCACTTGTCCCTACCAAAATCCACAGTGTCTGATCTTATCCTCGCTAATGACAGAATCCTCTCCTAGCAGCATTCAAATCAGAACCTCTCCATAAATGGAAATGAGAAGGTAAGGATGTCAAAGTGGAAGAGGCACTGCTTCGTTGGTTTAGCAATGTCAGGGAGTGGGAGGCTCTCATTAGCGGACGGCTGCTGCAAAAAGTGAAGCAGCTATCCGATGGTCTTGGAAAACCGGAATTCAACCCACTGAGGGATGGGTCCAAAGTTGGAAAAGCCACCACAATACCTGTTACAAATGCACTCATGGAGAAAATCTGAGTGCTGATTGCAATGGGGCTAGTGGCTGGCAAACCGATGTCCTTCCCAGTCTCCTTGCAGGGTATGACCCTTCAGATATTTTTAACGCGGATGAAACTGGAGGTTTTTTTCATTGTGTTGGGTATGGAACTTTAACATTCCGTGATGAGCTTTCCCAAGGCCAGAAGAAAGCCAAAGAACAGCTGTCTGTTTTGGCTTGCAGCAACATGAGTGGCACAGAAAAATGGAACTCGTGGTGATAGGGAAATCGGCAAAGCCACGCTGTTCTAAAAATGTTCACCACCTCCCAGTCATCTATCACAGCAACAGGAGTGCATGGATGATGAGTGGGTCTGCTCCTGGATCGAAAACTAAGAGGCAGAAAGATCTGTCTGTTTGTAGATAATTTTAGTGGGCACCCTAATGTAACTGGCTGGAGAAATATAAAAATGATCTTCCTTCACCCTAATACAACATCGATCATTCAACCATTAGATCAAAGAATTATCTATGCCTTTAAATGCCACTACATAAAGGCTATGAGACAGAGGGTGCTTCTGGCTATGGACAAGGGGGAAGGGAGTGAATTGACAGCTGCAGATTGTGTAAAAAAAATTTCCATTTTGGACACTGTCCACATGATGAAAACCACTTGAGACAGCATTACACGGTAAACAATCTGCAACTGCTTTCGTAAGGCAGGGTTTGTGCAAATGCAGGATGACACTGTCCCCGATTCAGATGAGCATATTCTGCCACCTGCTGGCCTCATTGCAACAGAGTTTGACACACTATGCCTTCTCAGAGAAAATGATGCTGAGCCACAGACAGATGCAGTAGCCGAAGTGATTGCCACCATGAAAGCAAAAGATGAGCAGATTGAGAAGTGTGTTGGTGAAGAAGAGGAAGAAGACACAGAAAACAAGCTTGTCAAGAGCGCTGATGTGCATGATGCACTCCTGACACTTCAGCGAGCGATGGTGCAGAGACTCGATATCCTGATGAACTGGGACCTGCTCTCAAGAACTAACAAGGAGGAGTGTTTACACTACAGCAGAGGGAAGAAGCAGGATTACAGAGTTCTTTAACTGATTACTGTACAGTATCAGCAGCACAGTACACAAGCACACTCACTTCCTTATGTTGCACAGAAAGTTTTTAAAGATTTAAACAATAAAGATTAGTTTTAATTTACCAGCACACATAAGAATAATACCCTAATAAGTGCAGCACAGTACATTAAAATGATCACTATAACGAGCGCAACATAAGCGCTGCTCAGATAATTTTTTTTTTGCATTTTCAGGTGTCACGGACAAGTGCTACAATGGACAAAATTGATGAGACCTGATCAGTCCATTCTAAGCAGCTTACACTGTATGCACAATAATGGGCGTCGGAGCAGAAAAGGAGGACTTAGAATACTAAATTGCTTATAGTTTAGGAACCATACGATGTAGAAAACAAATTTAAATTTCATATGAATTATGACATTCCTGGCTCGTTTGGTACTTAGCTCCCAGTTGGGGGGCTAAGTGTTTTTCTGACGAAAAGTCCGTATCTCACACCATTTCCAAGATACGGGCCCCGAAAGGCGCAACGGACACCGTAATGTTATCCTATGGGAAAAAGCATCAATTTTGGAGTGCCGTCACTTTGCTGCCCTGTCATATTTTTTCACCAAACCATGAAAAGGCACATCTGTGGGATGATGGCTTTCTTCCCTCCAAATTTCAGCCCAAAAGACCAAAGCATTATTTTGCAGCAGGGTGGCAAAGAATTCCTGTTATTTTGGGCATAGTGTCACAAAATAGTGTCGCAAATCACAACACTTTCGCAAATGAAATCACGAAAGTGTCGTGAGTGTGACACTACTTTTTACAAAAATTTGAAAAACATATTTCTGTTGTGTTTAACCCCCCAATAAAGACATGGCTAGCATCCTCAGGGCTCGACTAGGTAAACACAAAAAGAATTGTGTATCTAGAGGGTCCCAAATTTAAATGGCAAGCATTTCTCTGACCACTAAGTGAAAAAAAAGTGGCTGACTTTCAGCACTACAGGGGCCATCTGTGACACTAAAAACTGCATTTGCAACACTGTTGAACTTTTTGTTAACTTTTCCCATTGATTATAATGGGAAACTTGTTTTTCGAATACCTTTTGAACCGTTTAATATTTTTTCACGAAATCTTCAAAAGTCACATCGGGGACCCCAGCTGCAGGTTCCTTGAAGTTTACAGACTGGTTGTGTAAACCATGCAACCTGTAGGCATGAGCAAAAAATGCACAAAAAAAGTAATTGCATGCCAGAATGTTGCTTAATAACTCCACAGCCGTATATCTGACCAGTACAAAAGTTGGCATGTCCCAAGATCTATGGTTACGCCCCGTGTTTGCCAAATTTCAGGCAAATCCGTTAAATGGTGGCAAAGTTATTAAGGTGCAAAATTTCATCATTTAACCTTAAATGGGGTACTGAACCCTAACTAAAGTGGCACTACCGCACTACCTGCACTATAATATATATATATATATATATATATATATATATATAATAATACACAACCCCCTACTGGAAATATTGTTGATATTTTTTGTTCGAGTGCCAATTGACCCAATAAAATCACGAGTGGCGAAGCCACGATTGATGTTATCAGGTCAACTAGCACGAGAACACAAAATAGCAACAATATTTCCAGTAAGGGGGTTGCGTATTCCATTAATGCAATACCTCAAAAAAAGTGAAAAAAAAAAGTAAATTCTTGACATTTTTTGCCGATTATAAAAAATCTAAAAGAAATCTATCAATGAAATACCACTCATTTTGTAGGTATTTTTGTCCCGATCAACTTTTTTTCACAAAGTACCATGCTACTATTTTTCATTTTAAAGTTATATGCATTTGTTTGTTGCAAAAAGTGAAAAAAACTGACTTTTCTGTAGTTTCTTTGCTCATTATAAAAAACTAAAAGCTATATATCAATAAAACACCACTCATTTTGTAGATATTTTTGTGTTGAACAACTTTCATGCTCGTAGTACCATGCTATCATTTTTCATTTTAAAGTTATTCACATTTGTTTGTTGAAAAGTAAAACAAAATAGCATTTTCTGCTGTTTTTTTGTTTATTATATAAAAAATAAGTTAGTCGTAAATAAAACACCACTCATTTTGTAGATATTTTTGTGCTGAACAACTTTCATGCTCACAGTACCATGCTATCATATTGTGTTTTAAAGTTATTCACATTTGTTTGTCGAAAAAAGTGAAAAAAATGCACTTTTTGTTGTTTTTCAGCAAATTATATTAAAAAATAAAACTTACCCATAAATGAAACACCACTCATTTTGTAGATATTTTTGTGTGAACAACTTTCATGCTCACAGTACCATGGTATCATTTTCATTTTAAAGTTATTCACATTTGAACACAGAGTTGCTACTCTGCGGCTGAATATGCAAATGAGTTCCAAATGAGCCAACCTCTACCTACTGTGTGGATAAATTTACCTACAGTGAGGATAAATGCAATATCCTCATTGTAGGTCTGACACCCATGAGAATATTGAAAATATTTGCCTTTTTCATCCTCACAGGTATGGTATATATATATATATATATATATATATATATATATATATATATATATATTCATGGCAAAAACTCCGTTTAATGCATCAGTTAGGGTTGTTCCACAGCGACAAAAGTGAGGAAATTCGCTGTTAGGGTTGAAAACCCTAACTCCGACACCCCCAGCACCACACACAGACAGACACACACATTCAAGTATGGGGGAGGACCAAGTCAACACAACCAATGACAGACATCCAGCAGCAGGTGACAGAAATAACAAACAATTGTCTAAATGTACTACGAGACATCCCCACCCACCTGACCAGATACTGCATGCTCAATGGAGATCAACAGCAAAACTGAGGCCATGTACACCAAGCGTACACATCCCTGATTGCAGCTGCACACAGCATACACTTAGTAGTTGCATGGCCTTACCTACCGATGCCTCACACCACACCACAACTGGTACTGTGCCGTTATTCAATATAAATGCTAAGGTGCATGATGACAGTTGTAGAAAGGTTTAACACTACTGAGTATACATTAATTAAGAGAAGCACATAAATTAACTACAAGACACTAGCATGCTCAAGATAAAAGTAGTGATACATTTAGGGCGAGTTACATAGTAGTACATTTACTGCAATGGTTTACTCAACATAGAGAGGCTGATGTAAACGTATGGAAAAGCATTGCCTGTTCAACGCTGTGAAATTGGTACTGCCAGTATCACATGCATTCTTACTGATGAAGGTGTACTGCTGATGTACATACATAGACCTTCAGTGTGTTTCAATATTAAAGATGCAGTAAGTATTCTTTGTAAGAAAGATTGTAATTGCATGGATCAGGCCAAGCAACTTCTAAATATCATAGCACTACTGAGCCAACAATGATGTACCTGTATCGGACATGTATATAGGATAGATTTTCCTGTAGGCACTTACTGAGTATGTTGTACCTGATAAAGACAATCTCATTGCATCTGTGATGACTAACTTATTCAAATAGTAATACATTTGCTATTGTTGCAATGAGTGATCTATGCCACTTATGGACACAGTGTGATTTTTTAACAGTTGTTTCATACTCAGGCTGTATGCCTACTGTTTGGGTTTGCCACACTTCTGTCACTGATGCTATCAAAGTGATAACTATGTTAATTCTGCTACAACAGGAATCAAGTAGGTATGATGTAGATATAAACAGAATGTCTTTTAGTATTGATTTAACTCATAATGGGGTAAGTGTACTAGGACAGCAGGGTTATCCTCTATCACTGAGTCTGTCAGTTACAATCACACTAGGGTTTCGATGACTGTGATGATCAAGTTACACTGTTCATCTTCATGAGTTCATATTCACAGCCATTCTCCAGTAACTAGACAGTGTATGGTGTAACTGGGTGGGACACTGTGTTGCAAAGCTGTGCAGTGCCTAGCAGAGGAGAGTATCTACTCATAAAGACAATTAAGCAATAAGGCATGACCAACAGTTATGTTAAATGGTCTGTTAATCACCCTGTAGGGGTTTAATGTTGAATGAGGCATATCCGAGTGCCACATGTCGCTGGACAGTGATAAACTGACCATTAACATAATACCTGGGAGTAGCTTATTGCTATCATAATAAACTGTTTTTAAACAACATTAAACCATGTTCATCATATGGTTAGGCTCTACATGTATGTTAATAAAACTAAACATAAGGCTGTTACAATGTTTACAGTCAATTAGAAAGCTGCATTTCTCAAACCCTTGTTATAATCAGAGCTATTATACCTGTACAACTCCTTGGTTTTGCTTAACTCTATTGCTCAGGTGGGCCACCACAAGTGGTGTGGTGTGGTGTGGGGCATCGGTAGGTAAGGCCATGCAACTACTAAGTGTGGTACGTTGTGTGCAGCTGCAATCAGGGATGTGTACGTTTGGTGTACATGGCCTCAGTTTTGCTGTTGATCTCCACTGAGCATGCAGTACCTGGTCAGGTGGGTGGGGATGTCTCATAGTACATTTAGACAATTGTTTGTTATTTCTGTCACCTGCTGCTGGATGTCTGTCATTGGTTGTGTTGACTTGGTCCTCCCCCATACTTGAATGTGTGTGTGTGTCTGTGTGTGTGTGGTGCTGGGGGGGGTGAATTCGGAGTTAGGGTTTTCAACCCTAACAGTGAATTTCCTCACTTTTGTCGCTGTGGAACAACCCTAACTGATGCATTAAATGGAGTTTTTTGCCATGAATATCCTGTCTTTTTCAGAAGTATCACTCAGCATACTACATGATTTATAGTCCTAAGAATAGTGTACATACATATAAAACAATGTTCCAGTATCAGAAATATTTCAACTGTTGTGGTTGCATTTACTGTCATTGTCTTAATTACTTTATTAATTGTCATTTGTCATTCTCATTCCATGTAGTAGTTTTAATGTTAAAGTGTCTTAATCATTTTGTTTGTGAGCACATATGTTAATTTAAAAATGTGCATAACTAAAAGACAATATGACATGACATGGACACTATTAGTTCATGTACTGAACAAATGGATAGGCTACTATAGTAACTTGAGATATCATAGAGTGCTTCCACTACCAACTGAGGTGGTACCATCAATCATGTGAACAGCGGTGGAAGAGGTTTGTTGTACTGAATACATATACTGGACCACCAGGGCTATGTTCGGGGGGGGTTTACTGCTTACATCCCAAGAACGGGAGTTTCGGTCCACTGGACCACCAGGGCTATGTTCAGAGGGGTTTACTGCTTACATCCTGCGAACAGGAGTTTTGGTCCACTAGACCACCAGGGCTATGTTCAGGGGGCTGCTTTATTGTTTACATCCCGTGAACGGGAGTTTCAGTCCACTACACCACCAGGGCTATGTTCGGGGGGCAGCTTTACTGTTTACATCCCGTGAACGGGAGTTTCAGTCCACTACACCACCAGGGCTATGTTTGGCAGGAGGGGGGGGTGTATTTCACACTGATACACCCTGCAATCAGCTTTTCAGTACACTGAACCACCAGGGATGTATTTGGGGGAAGGTTGTTTTTAAACTAAAGCAGCCCGTGGTCAGGCTTGGGGGAGGAACATTTCTGCTGTTGCCCACAATAGGGCCAGTGGTGTGGTGGTGTTGGGGATTGTCACTCTTTTGACCATGATCAGGCTGCACGAGGGGACATGGAGTGGGTTGGGGGCCAGCCACAGCTGTCAGCTGCTGTGTTGTGCCATGCAATGCAGCAGGTTACCTGTGGGTGATTGTTGACTTGAGCATTTTTTTGGCCTCAAAGTTGTGCAGGTGCAGGTTGCGGGTTGCGTCTTCACAACTCTGCACAGCCTTGCTGAATATCAGGCTGTGCAGTTAATGCATGGTTGCTCCCCCTGCAGTTCATCATGCATTCATTTGCATTGCACTGTTACTCAGCATGTTTTCTGTGGTGGAACTGCCTCCTGCTGAATATCGCAGAATGGAGCAAGTCTTGACTTGCGCAGGCACTACCTATTACACATGTCGCATGACCTTTTTGAATATCTGGCCCATAAAGTATAATACTAATAGAGGAAGGCATTTGTCACACAGAGACTGGTGGCCCCTTGGAATGAGCTCCCTTGTCACTTATTTGTCCTAAATCAAAGATGCTTTTAAAACTCAGCTGTATAGAAATTTTTATGAAGGAAGCTAACATGACATAAGAGCTACTGGCTGGGAAACAGCTATGGCCTATTCTTTACTGTCTGGCCTCCTCCACTCCCTTGAACATTTGTATGAACCTTTCTATTAACTATCTTTATATTAGGGATTACAATACTACCACATATACCGAATGTTAAGATGATATGGTTATGACAATTGCCCCAAAAAATGTTGGGGCTTGAATGTCACACTTTATCTCTTGAATAGCAATAACACACCAAACACAAGAGAGTATAGTTTAAATTTTTTTACTATAAAAATAGTTTCAATATAAAAAATAACAAACAAAAATTTTTTTTTTTATAAATACAAAAATAGATTTTTACAAAATAATATATACATACAACGAAAAAAACATATAAAGTGTGTATTGCATCATACACAAAATAAAAATTAAATAAAAAAATTGTTTTCGTTATATTAATAAAAACATATAAAAATATATTTTAATGTTCTTTTAGTTCAGTCGAAGACTTGCGAGAGGTGTGTGCACTGCTTGAGGCAATCCAGGCTGGAAGCTGTATTCAATGTGGAGGCACAAAAAGAAGTGGAAACTGTTGCGCCCTCGGGAGATGATACCGGACCGCTATGAAGGGTGGCCAGTTTCACCCAGGGAAGCTGCAGGAACAGATGGTAGCCGTGGAGGTGAAGCACTGCTACTTGCAACAGCACCATCACCCACTGCTACGACCGGCTCAAGGACGAGGTTCACAGTCTGCTGCTGTGCATCCAAGAGAGACTGGATTTTGTCCAGCCTCTCCAATGTTACAACATTCTCCTTCCGCAGACTGAGAACCTACGTCACGTTAGCTGTCTGTGCAGCGTAATGGCCTGTGCACCTTCGCAGTCGCCGGCGCCCTACAAAGAAAAAAAAAAAACAGTTATGATGAATATATAACACAAATTCAACAATTACAACTGTTAAGTATTTCACTTCAAATATTTCTTATCTAATGCAATATCAGAAATGCATTAATTTAAAAGTTATGATAATAGTTTTAAGTATGATGCTAAACTATTTAGTATCTAATTTTTCTCTTTGTCATACTTGACTATCTATATTATCTAATAAGCTCACAACATAAAAAAATGTATAGTTAGCTGTGGCTTAGAATGCTACTCTTAGATTTTCTTTCACTACTCAGAAATATTCTGTATGTGCATACTTTTGCATTATTTACACTATTATACCATAGAGTTGAAATACATCCTCATCAAGTGTGAGAATGTTTACTTCACCATGTCTGCCTATAATGTGCAGTCATGTATTCAGTGAAATTAAAGTACCTTGACAGTAGCAGTATAATAAAATACTTTTCATGCGTACACTATCATGATAAGTTTAATAATACTTTTAAACCAAACAGCTTTTTACCCATGTTTCAAGATCTCAACACACATCAGTACTTTAAATAATTAAGTCACTAATATAAGATGCGATGCAAAACCATGCCAGATATCGAGCCGAGCTGAGCAGAGTTGTGCAGCCGCAACCCCAAAGCTGCGCCTGCACAACTTTGAGGAAAAAAAAAGGATCAAGTTGAGGGCCACCCACAAGTGAGCTGCTGCATTGCAGGATGCAACACAGCAGCTGCCACCTGTGGCTGCCCTCAACACTCTGTCTCATACGTCTGAACTGTTTGTTTCCAAAATTGTTACATTGCTTCTCAAAATGTTGAAAGAATAGGAAAAGCATGGAACACTTAATCTAATCTTTAAATTAGAAGCCCACAACACTGTTAAAATGTTTGCATTAAGTTCATAAAGTCTGCAATTTATCAAATTGATATATTTAGCATCATTTACTATAGAATTTTGCAAAAAATGTTAACACTGAATGTGTTACAAGTCCTCCTAATGTGAAACAGGGCGCTTTAGTGAATTAAAATGAGTAACATTCCTCGCAATGTGGTATACTTAGAGATATGCACTCTACACCCCTCATCAAAGGCAATCATGGGCATAATGTCTGCCCCAACACTCATGTCTTTTGTTAGGGTGGGTTGCTAACTACATCCCACTATTGGGATTTTCAGGATATGATCGAGGAGGTGGGGGGTTTCAATACTCAAGTCTGCAATTGGGCTTATCAGTCACTGGTATCTGGGGATATATTCAGGAGGTAGGGAGGTGTTTCATTACTTAATAGTGCATTGTGCTTTATTGGTCCACTGGACCTCCTAAATTGTGTTGAACAGGGAGACACATTGATGCCCCAGCTGGGCTACTGGGGGATGGCTAACAGTATGCCTGCACAGCCGGGCCAGTGGGGGAAGATTGCTCTTTTTACCGCAATTAGCCTGCCGCAGGCATCCTTCCCCAACAGCTGCTACCTGGTGAGGACCCAAGTGCAAGTCCTCTGGGGGATCACCACCCTGCATGCTAATGGGATGCAAATAGGGCCATAATCAGATGAGAATATCCCCGCCCGTGCCTTGCCTGAATTACAACCACATTTGCATATTACCTTTTAGAATATCGGATTTTGCAGATCCACAAGTAGAGATGCTGCAGTTCTAAACTTAGCGTGCTGCAAGTTACACTTTTGCCATGCACAGTGGATGTGCAGGGGTGATATTCAAAGTACTTCCTCAATACACAAGCCTCCTTTGAATATCACCCTGGACACACCCAAGCATACTATTTTGCACACCAGAAGGGCTTTGCGCCTATGATAGCTGTATACCATGGCTTCATCTAAAAACAAATGTTTAAAGTAGACATATTACCACCTTTACTCACATACAGTCTCACAGTCATCTCTTACACTGTCCCAAAAGTAATTTCGAACATCAGCCACACCATCATATAGTGACGTTTTAAAAACACTGTTTTAAAGAATAGTTGCTCATTGAAACTATGACACTGTCTGTTGCTAACCCATGCATCATTGAACTATTTAGTAATGTGATCTATATGGCCCAATGTTGCTACAGTGTCACTACTCAGCAACTTTTCATAACACCCAACCCAGAAACACGCACCGTATAATGTAGTGGAATTTGCACCACTGCAACCTGTCATAGTACTGCATTTTAATTAAGCAATAATGCCGACGAGTGTAGGCGGTATTGGGAATACTGATCAGCCAGGGGCGTTAGTGAGACCCGGCGCGCGAGGTGGATGACCTATACCTCCTGGCGGTCTGGTATTGCTCACACTCGACCCTGGAGGGGCGATATTCTTGCTTAGAAAATGGCCCATGGTACTATTTTTATTAAAGAAAAATATTTTTATGTTTTAATGTGAAACTGTTTTATTTATTTCTTTTGTAATAAAATAGTTACTCCGCATGTTCTATCGCAGATCCTAGTAGTTGTGGGTTTGGAGGCTGTTGTCATGTTAACATAACCACCCCCACCGCATACAGGACTCACAGAGTGCTCGATCAATATGTTTTATAATTTGTTTGTTCCTTGTCCACCACTAGCTTTGGCACGGCCCCTCTCGCACAGCTCTGACCCTGCTGACACTGAGCTTAATGCAAATTCCCAGTCCGAATGCGTCCGGACCACTGTTTTCCTTCTACCAGCAGAGGCTACTCGTTTCTGAGCTGCACCACGCTACGTTCTGGTGATGCTACAGCTTCCCAGTCAGGCCAAACTAATCCCACAAAAGTAGAGTGAGGCTTCTGAGGAGGAAACAGTAGAGCGGGAGGGCAGAGAGGTATAGAAGGAGCGAGGAGCAGTGAATCGTCGGCTTGGTGCTGTCTCATTTAGAACAGAATCAGTGCTGAGGCGCCGATGAGGTAGCATTGGCTGCTGTAGTTTGCCGATCCTAAAATGCAGGAGCATGAGTCTTGGCAGGTGGAGTACGTGACATCGGGGAGGTAGTCTTAATTTAAAGTCAGCGCTAGTGGAGTTAGGGCCACAATAAAACTGTAATATGGAAAAGGTGTTGAAATACGCTGGCGTCGTGGCGCCCCTAAGCGCTGTTTTAATATAGACATCTTTAAAAGAAATCAAAATCAATGCACTTCTGCACGAATGAATTTGCCTGACAAAAGTTGCTCAGGAACAGTGAGAGTGTGTGTGTGTGTGTGTGTGTGTGTGTGTGGTGGGGGGCAGTGTCTTTTTGAGACAGCTTGTCATTAATGGGCCAATATCTCTCGCTAAGTGACAGAAAAAAAATGGCAGTGATTTCAAATTTATTTAGATGTTTTTAGCCAATGAGCAACCTGGATGGGCAGAGGATATTTGAGTGGGTGAAAGGGTACTGGGGCTAGTACTTTTTGTTTGCTGGGCATCTATTGAGTTAATGTACCCCCCTGGGAAGGGTACTAGCCAATCAGATGTCAGGAAAATAAAAGCCCATTTTCTCTAAGTGTGGTGAGACTTCCATAGTGTTATTTAGAAGCGTCACGTATATTCATAGGGTGACATAAACAGTCCCATTATTACCTGCATTATTAGTTTTATCGACATTCCCTCAGTTCATGATCACCTTTAAAAAATACATATATATGCCAGTGCACTGAACAGCATTGCACTACATTGTGAGAGGTAAGCAATAGGCTGGCAAGGCTGAAAGACAGACACACTTCACAGCTATTCACTTTTACTGGGAAAAGGGATCATGAACACTATAAGGCACACTTTTAAACTTGTAGATTGAGTGAAAAAACTAATAAATCATAATTGTACACTTTATGCAGTGCACAACATTTGAAGTAACTACAATATCCTACCACCATGTTTAGTGTTTTTTGGTGGTTGGGTATCTGCAGTGATCAATGCATTCCCACCTTTATAAGGTCACATCACACGTAAAGTAAGTAATGTAAACAGTGATTCACCCACCCACAACAAACAAAATAAGTGGTACTCCTCAGCAATGAAGCTCTGTTGCTCACACCCCAAACTATTTTACATTAGCAGTGAGTATGCCAATGACAGTGCACTCCCTATCATGCAGTAGGACTGCAACGTGTAATTCTCAACAGGAGCATTGATCACCACAGAATGTTGACAACCCTATGGTACTTCTCAAGGATGCAGATAATATCAACAACAGTTTTCACTCTCACTTAGTGGACTGGCTTACTCCTGCTTGACCTCCATGTTTCGAACAGCAGCTTCGGGCTCCTATTAAAGGAAACAAGAAAAATGATCACATTAATAGATGAAATATCGAGGTCAAAGTGTTTTTCTTTAAAACATCAATTTCTTCAATAACGTATTTTTCAAAAAACATTACTCCACAAATATATAATTGGTATGCATGTGCAGAACAGTAGTGCCTGACCATCAATCACAATACTTATAACATTGTCATAATGCATGGTTGAGACACATGAACATCCTAAAACATTACATGTATGTTCAATTTACATACATGCATACCTAATATATGACGCCTGTTCCTTTAATAGTTTAAAATGTGAGTTATAAAAAAACACAAACACAACGATAATGTCACTGTTCACTCAATGACCCTCTAGCTGAATGTAGCAGCCATGTATGTGTTATTAACTATATTATTTCTACAGGGTATTAAACACATTAACAAACATGTGATATTCTATTATGCACATTAATAACTATTGCAATCATAAAAATGAAACATTGTGGCAGCATATATAAATATTAACTAAATACAATCTAGGACATGTCATAATTGCAACAGATTATTTAGCAGCACACCATTAAATTCCACTGAGACACCTACAACACTAGAACAACATTAGAATTCTTTATCTATTACTCATTATACAATGGCAAGAAAATCCTGAACTCTGATTGGTCACTTGGCAGGACCTGTGATGTTAATCAGTACAACATCACGGTCTAGTCTCAGCCTTACTGTGAACTTGTTGATCAATGATCATGCTGATCATTTGTGTTTGATTGTTTCATCAGCTCTTAAAACAAAATATTTTCCTACAGTGCACATCTTTAAAATTATTTTTTTTCTGTATAACGAGCCATTAGATCAGACACGCCTTCAGGGTGGTTGTTAGAAGTGAGTGGCTATGAATACAGTGCAGAGACTTCAAACAGGCATGGGATAGGCATAAAGAACGCCTAATACAAATGACTATGAATAGATAGGTCACTGACAGAGCAAAGGCCGATGGTACATTTATAAGGTTGAAAAAGAAATGGGCAGACTGGATGGGCCTTGCGGTCCTTATCTGCCGTCAACTTCTATGTTTCTATGTTTCTATGTTTCTATGTCCTCAGTATCTCTGATGACAATCAATTAGATACCTGATGATGACTGTGGTCCAACCATAGTCTTGAATAAACGGCACTGCCTTACATGGTCATGTGATGCTACCTGCAACCATAGGCAATCATCATTTCAAAAAGTAGAACAGTTTGTTAACCTATTCATAATAACAGATCGCAAAGAGAGACATAAGCTAGTTACAGAAATCGACCATTGTGAAATACGGCCATATACTGGACTCATGGGTCCACTCACTTGCATGTCTCGATACGAGGTGTTTGTGATAGTTTTTTCACAACATGCGGATGCTCGCAGTGCATCAGACAGGCATCAAAACTTTGTCTACAGGTATATGTACAGCAAGCTGTGCATCAGTACACTTCTTTAAATGACTTGTGCAGTCAGGTGACATGCAGGTGCCATCACTTTCATGAAAAAAGTGCAACATTCCTTCTAGACCAGAAACAGGTAATTTCAGTGTCACACTTCCAACAGAAAAATCTGTTTCAGTCTTGAAAGCGACATTCTGAAACAGTACCGGAAGGAAATTGCTAAGTTTGAGATTGCAAAGTATCAAGTTTGATTCTGTATGTGTATCATGCGACCGTTTGTGCTACATAAAACAAACTGTCTGATCAACCTAGAAACCTGGTCATCATACAATGACATGTGGTTGCACCTCACAGCATTCTTGCTTCTGAAATCTGACTTGCATCCACAAGACACCATTGTACTATGCAAACACTGTTTCTCCAAAAACTGAAGTGCAACACTTTGCCAGGAAGGTCAGTGCTAAACAACAGGGAAACAGATGTTACACCAACTGAGATTTCCAACATTAATATGTTTGAGCGTATTCTAATTCAAACAATGAAACCATTCCAAACATTCTCGTCTGAACAAAAAGACACAGAAGATTCCACAGAAAGAGGTAGTTAAGATCTCTAAAAGGGTTCTGTGATGTATCCACCACTTCCTCTACAGGAAAATGTTAAGCTATCTCAACAGAATAAGCTTGGTCATTCTAGTAAATAATTGTGCCTACAAAGGCCAAGGTCATCTGGCAAGATGTTGTCAACCTGCAAAAGGTAAAAGCTTGCTCTGGCTTATTTAAGAGGAACAATTCATTTTATATGAACCTTGACATAGATCAAATGGCCAGCCTCTCTGTGCAACATGATCTATTAGAAAAAATAAGCCAATCATTGAGAAAGTCACTACAGACACAAGTGACAATGTGTATGAACAGTACACAATTCACCCACTACATAGTAGAGATCCATTGGGAAACAACATTGATCTCTATCAAATGAAACAGAGTAGAAGGTGAGCCTGTCAGCATTTGGGAGGCAACACTAGAAACACATGCTTCCAGACCTATTTCAAAAGGGTCAGGCGGACACCTAGAGATGAAAGAGAAATACGGGTACAGGGTGCTGATACTGCACCAGCAGTATCCTGAGCAAAGATGGCAAATTCAGGCATGACATACAGTACCTGTTCCATCTGCTCTGGGAAGAATGAGCTCATCATTCTGTCTGCATCTATAGCGCATACCATTCACTAACAACTCCACTAAAATGGAATTACAGCTGCTCAATTTCTGGAGAATTGAAACAGAAAGATAAAGAAAATGTAAGTGAATCTGTCTTCCATGCTTTCAGCCTCGTGGCACCAAAGAATATTCATAACTTGAAGAACTTTCAGGAGTGATGACAATACTACGGAGAAAATATGGCGCAGCCACATGGTTTATCACACTTAGTTGTGCAGAATCATGCCTGGGACGAACTCATTGAACTGTTGAAGTGGGCAAATCCGATGTCAAAGGCATCTCATCAATGACTATCGAGAGAATGTGTTCAGCAGATCTGTTTCTGTCTAGAACACTTAATGGCTTCCATGACATTCTCAATTTCATCTTATCAAAGGACAATCCTCCTCTAGGCATTGTAGAACACTACTTTTGGAGGACAGAATATCAAGCACGAGAGGTGCCCCTCATATCCATATGTTATTATGGATCAAGGATGCGCTCATGAATCGAGTGAACATGATGCAGCAAGTGCTATCATTCATAAAAATATATCACTTGTCACATTCCAGACAAGTATGACAGTCCCTACACTATGGAAATTTGGTTCAAAAGTTCCAGCGACATATTCGCATAAAAATATTGCCAGCGAGCAGTAAAGAACAAATCTAAATTGGTACACGCAATGATAAGCTTTGGATTTCCTAGAAGAGTTTGTCAGAATGAGTGCCATGAATGACCTTTTCTCAAGTAATGCGACACCATGAGCAAAATCAACCAAGAGGGTATACAAGTTGCCAGAGATGAAAAAGGGTGTATATCAATGACTACAACCCACTCTTCTCCTAATGTGGCAAGCAAACATAGATGTTCAGTTTGTGGCTAGACAACTCACTAGCCCTGGTTAAGCTATGTAACCGTACATAACCAACCATGAACAGAAGCTTACACAGATCTTTGGAAGATATTGCCAGTTCAAGCAAGCCTGACATCTCAGCTGTGGTCATTGGGTTTGAAGAGCTCTTTCACCACACAGAGAATGTAGAGCTACGAAACCAGTGACCGCAATGGGTACACATCTGTCACGAGGAAGTCTGTAAGCTATGCGTTTCCTCAGTGTAAACTACAAGGAAATGGAGCGATGTACTGATTCCTCATGCAGAAATTGAGGGAGCTTGCTGTCCAATACACCTTCTTCAAAACATATCTTGAAGAATAACCTGATAGACACATACTACCACGTAGACACAATGAGATGAATGATATGAATGTCTGTTTGAAATAGACTATGTGGTATGACTACAAGACAAGTGCAGCACATGACTCAACCACGGCACATTTACAAGGTCAATGGACTAGATGGCTGTCTTGTGAAGAGGAACAAGCCATGAAAACATAGATCACTGCAAACTGCATCTAGGCACATCAGAGCACAGAACATTACTACTTTGCTCTCCTATTCCTATTTAGACCCTGGAGGGTGAGTCTGAATTAAAGGTGACTCTGACACATTGAAGAACAGTTCAATCTCACTTATGAGAATTTCCAAATGACTGCTCACAAACATACATACAAAGACTAAAAGCTGAGAAAGAACAGCTCGAGCAGGCAGAGAAGCAACTGGAGAAGACACTCCAGTTAGTTCACAGAACAACCTTGATCCAGAAGGACAAGGTGTTCTAGGTGACCCTCTGCCATTAAATGCCCCAGAACAGTTAATCTCAGAAATTGAGACAACCATGCAACATGGACACACACTCTATAGTCAACCCAGCTGACATAAGAAAGACTAAATCAGCTGCAGCATACAGTACACTCCAAAGTGGTTGAAGCTGTCCAACATGGTAACTACATGAAACAAAAAAATGTGACTGCACTCAGCACAAACCACTACTAATGTTTGTCAGTGGTTCAGCTGGCACAGGAAAAGAGTTCCTGATTGAGCTATCACTTCAAATACAGGTGTAGACAGGCTCGTCAATGTCTGTTGCTGTGACTGCTCCCACAGGACATAGCAGCATACAACATTGGTGGAGTAACATTACACATCTCTTTATGTTGCCAGTCCGAACATGGGAGAACTGGAGTATCATAAACTGTCATTGAGGTTGCATCTCAGCTCAGATCCCATGTTCACAAATACAGCTACTCGCCGGTGATGAAATCAGCATGGTCTCCAATGTAATGCTAGCCTGTATTCATCGTCTACAGCAAGTCTTAGGTACTGACGATGCAGTGCCATTTGGTGGCAAAAAGTATACTTGTGTTGGGAGACCTTTACAACCTACCAGTCAATGCAGAGCATGTATTCACAACTCTGACCGCCAAGCAAGCTAAGAATATCCTCGGTTGCATTGCGAGGCTATAACATATGGGAATTGTTACCTATGTTGAGTTGTCTGAGAACATCTTCGGCAAAAGTGGTGACCTAACTTACAAATCACCTTTTAGATGAAGCTCGCACGGAGTTCTTTATCACCAGAACATGTTTGTATGTTAAATGATCGAAAAATCACAGTAGATAGTACATGCATAGAAACAGCATGTAATACCTTCAGCGACATATACTCTACTGCCAGACACATAGTGTGTCTTATGCCACGACTAAAGAAATGTACTGAATTCAACAATCTAATGCTACAAAGAGAGAACCAAGAGAGATTGTCACTCTCCATACGAATTGATACAGTTGATGCCAGGCGTTATTCTTAATCTAAAGCTAGTAGCAAAAGATGACTGAGCGACAAAGTGAACTGAAGTCAGATGTTTCAGAGACAGCTGGCCTAGAAGCTGTTCTCACACTTTGTAAGAATGCTACGTATCATGCTACGATGTAATCTAGATGTCGAACAAGGCATGAGTAGCGGTGCCATGGGAAACATCACTGACTTTATCTATAATGTACAGAAGACATTTATTCAGACACTTGTAGTGCAGTTTGACAACATGCAACACTCTGTACACATAGATCGAACCTCGCATTAAAATTCCAGGTTTTAAGGATATCTCGTAAACGAGAAACAGTTCCCATTATGTATTGCATATGCTGTCTCCATTCACAAATCTCAGGGAATTAAGTTTGGATTCAGCAATGATAGACATAGGTACAGACATTTTCAAAGATGGCATGAGCTTCGTTGCACTTTCCGTGTACAGAAGCCTTTCTGGATTGAACATCATTAGTATAGCACCTCAGAAAATACTGACTGACAAGCGATGTATTCTAAGTACAACAGATTACATACTCTACATCAGCCACAAATGTCTTTAATACCACTGCCTACATATAGTCGGTCTCACACAATTCAGTCACAGCTAGATGAAGCAACAAACGGCAACAAAGCTTCACAAAGTGATTAAAAAAAGAGTTCAGCAAAGGCCACAACCTCAAGTAAACATTCACAACCAACAATTCATCAGAAATCAGTTGGTGTAGCTGCTGTCACCACTGTTTGACAACAGCAGTAGAGTAAACTGCTATGCTAACTCAGCTATCAAGTTTTTCTACATGCCACAGTTTGTGCAAAGCAATATCTGCTTCACAAGACAATCCCCTATCAAATGCTTTGAAGAAGATTATCAACATGACTTCCTGACCACTCTAACAATGTACACTCACATAACACCACTCGACGGTGTTATCTACATATGCTGGATATAGTACAATTTGCTGCAGACATACAGCAAGACAGTACTGAGTTTATGATGGCTGTGATAAACAACCATGATGAAGGCGGCACCCCAATCCACCAGTACTTCACGTACACATCGTTACAAAATATGTATGTGTTTCATGTGGCAATTCTGGCGTGAAATCACACAAGAACATGCTGTGGATAACTCTCTTTGTTCCTAAAGTCAAAAAGTGTCAAATTTAGACAGCTGTTCACTAATAACTGAATGTAGTCATGCCTGTGGAAGGTGCGGAGGCAGATGCACTCAGTCCATATGCCTGAGGACTTCATCTCAATATCTGTTGCTTATGTTGCACAGATTTGACACCAATGGGCTCAGAGTTGATACTCCTATCACAGACTACACAGCTAGTAGAATAGTTTTCAACCAATCACTGTTTGACACTCACAGCATTATCTATCACCATGGTCAATCCATGCATTCTAAGGTGCACAGCTGGATGGTTAGAGTGTGACGACTCTACAACAACTTTTAAACAGAGACTCCCACGTCACCTGAAAAATGCATATCTTCTAATATTGAAGAATTATGACAACCTTCATATTTCAGAAGAATAGGACAAAACATGTATCATTTAACATGGTACTTTGTCCCAAAAAATGTCATAACTTTCGTTACAATGTTGTACAATTTACAACTGTAAATAAACAATACAATTTCAACAAAATTGAATTCAAATACAGATATTACATGAGACTGTGACATGTTACATCTTGTGTAGATCGGTGACTACATGAAAATTGTTGTAGTGGCTTCAATCGGCACCAACAATATTTACAGTCACTAAGAAACCATGATTACGTAATGCTCAAGATGTCATCTAAAAACGTTACTAAGCTGCACAGCTGGATGGTTAGGAGTGTGGCGACTCTACAACAACTTTTAAATAGACACTCCACATCACCTGAAAATGCATATCTTCTAATATTGAAGAATGATGACAACCTTCATATTTCAGAAGAATAGGACAAAACATGTACCATTTTAACATGAGTACTTTGTCCCCAAAATGTAATAACTCGTTACAATGTTGTACCAATTTACAACTGTAAATAAACAATACATTTTCAACAAAAATGGAATTCAAATACAGACATTACATAGACTGTGACATGTTACATCTTGTGCCAGATCGAGTGACTACATGAAAATTGTTGTAGTGGCTTCAATAAAGTGTCAACAATATTTACAGTCACTAGAGAAACCATGATTATAATATCTGAGAAAATTCTACCCTTATAACATTCAACAAAATTCCACTCTCTCAAGTAGTCTTTAACACTTCTATGACTCTTCACATATAGAGAACATCATTAGATCACATGCAGCAGTGCAGAACTATCACGCTTTCAGGCGTAGTACTAGTATTGTACATATGTAAAACAACTACCGTTATTGATAATGCAAGAAGCTGACTTACACAACTGTTAATAACCAATTACTGAATCTAATTTAGTGACTCTTACAACTGTTTAAAGTTACTTGTACATAATAGAAACATTTGTTTTCAAAGTGTGCATTGTTAATAACTTGTTTAATAATTGAACTAAAAATAGCAGTGTAGCACTACAGGTACCGTGAATGTCTTACATATTACTCTGCAGTATACTAACAACATGTAACTAAGCATAAGTTTGTTAAGAAATACATTCCATTACAGTTTTAGTATTTACAAGTTGAGAATTTACACGAAGCCAATGTAAGAATTGATAACATTTTTATTTCATGTAAAACATTTATTTTTGTACTTGTCACATAACTAACTGTACATTATGTACAAAATATTGACAATTGTAAATCAGGCACTGTTGCTGATCACAACAAACTGCATACCTGTTCTGACAATATTTAGATCACCTCAATTGAGGGTCAGGTAGAATTTTCCATTTGCACCTAGTCAGTGACATATTATTTAATAGTAAAGAATCAAATGTCACTAAACTTACAATTTTGTAAACTGTACTACATAGACAATCAGCATATGGTTTTTGCCCACCCAGGAACATCCATTAGCAGTCACACAATTACAACAAAACACTTGTCTATCTTGTGTCTAATCACACTTCACAACCAACTATTCCTTATTAACATAGCAGACAAGTAATGCACTACACATAGTTACAACATACAACCATTTTTAAAAAAGTAACATTTTTACAAACTACATTCACATTCAATAGCAATAGCTTCAGCCTGACTATTAAAATTACAAGTCAAATGCCGAAAATAGTTCACACATATAAACAGAAATAAGTACTGAAGCACAACTAAAACACACAACATCTGATTAGTTTCATATAATATCACACAATTAGTCCAATCCACATTATACACTTATTATTATTCTTACACATTTACAAATTTCACAAGTAATGATTGCACACATACAAAGATTGTATTGTGAGACTGCTTCTGTTAACAAAATTTTAATTTTGATTCGACCTTCTCCATTTGACAAATTGGCAATAATTTTTTAAAACCATAACCACCTGTGATAGAGCTCATTACATTAAATACCATACTGAAGTGAAAATAAGTGTCTATGACTTAAACATACAAATCAATGTTTACTAATACTGCTACAACTATACCTCCATCTATTTGTTTGCTACCTATGATATACAGTCAGTAACACAGCAACACAAAGGGTAACTACATGTGTGGCATAGGCAGGATCGTCAGCCTAAGGTCTCACCCATGACATGTGTAAAACAGCAGAAGTATAGGAGGTAGGGAGGTGAGAGTTGGGACCCACAATCCCAATACACACCCAATGCCGGTTGGGGGGTGGGCAGGGCAGTACAGAGCCATGCGCTACCGCCAAATGATGTGTTATGGCACAATAAAACAGACAGCACCATAAACATAAATACTAAAAAGTACCACTTGGGGGAGTGGGCAGCAGGGACAAGTGGGTGTTCACCTAACAGCGAATTTCCTCACTTTTGTCGCTGTGGAACAACCTAACTAATGCATTAAACAGACTTTTTGCCTCTAATTTCCCTCCTTTTAAGAAAGATAACAAGAAACAGTAAATGTAATGCAGCTAGCGGGGCGTGGGCCCTTGGGCCCCGCTCCAACTCATGAATGAGAACAGAAAGGCTAATGCATACAGTGGCATACACAGGAATGCTGTGCACGTGATGCCTTGTCACAAAATAACGTGGTGCCTGTAAATTGAAATGTCAATGGGCATGGTGACACAAAGTGAAACAGAACAAAAACAGTACAGTACACACAAATGGCTAAAAGTAACAAAACACAAACAAAAAGAAAATGCAAACAATGGCGCATATGGTGGCATTGGAGTCTACGTGGGATCATCAGCCCTAACTCTTACCCCATGACATGTGTAAAACAGCAGAAGTATAGGACAATGCGGTGAAGTTGGGACCCCAATCAATCGCACCCACCCCGGTTTGGGGATGGGTGGGGGGTCCAAGGGGGTTTCAACTAACAACAGCGAATTCCTCACTTTTGTTGCTGTGGAACTACCTAACTAATGCATTAAACACAGTTTTTGCCTCTAATTTCCCTTCTTTTTAAGAATGATAACAAGAAATAGTGAATGTAATGTAGCGGCCGGAAAGGGCCCAGCTCCGCCACATGATGTGTTGTGGCATACCTAGGGACAACCGAGCGCAAACAGAAATGCTAACAGTGGGCGCACATGCTAACACAAGCACGAATGAGAACAGTAAAGTAGCACTTACATGGTGGCGTGAGCGAGAATGGTCTGCCACATGGTGTGTTGTGACATAGTAACATGGTGCCTGCAAACACAAATGGCAATGGTCATGGTGAAGTAAAGAGTGAAACAGTAAGAGAAGCAGTACTGTACACAAAATGGCACAAAATAACAGAAGCATAGCCGCAAATGAAATACAAGGCTAGCGCACATGGTGGCACAGGCGTCAATGATGCATTGGCGGAGCGCAGGGCCCTTTGGGCCCCAGCTCCAACCACATGATGTGTATTGGCATACTAGCAGGGCACACAGCGCAAACAGGAAATGCTAACAGTGGGCGCACATGCTAACACAAGCACGAATGAGAACAGAAGAATGCGCACATGGTGGCGTGAAGCGGGAATGGTCTGCCACATGATGTGTTGTGACATAGTAACATGGTGCCTGTAAACACAAATGGCAATGGTCATGGTGAAGTAAAGTGAAACAGTAAGAGAAACAGTACTGTACACAGAAATGGCACAAAATAACGAAATACGCGCGCAAATGAAAGCATGAGGATAGCACTTGGTGGCGCAGGCGTCAATAGTAAGTGAAAGCAGTGCGGATCCGCAGCGAAAGGGCAGCAGTAACAGTAATGTAAGCACATAACCTGGTTTTCCCCACAACCTGCATTGAAAAAGGCAGTGAGTACAAATAATGGATGCAAAATAATGAGTATCGGCAGAGAAAATGAGATTTTGGAATACTAAACACATTATATCTCAAGAACCGTCTACGTATGAAAAAATTTAAAGTCATATTATTTACAACTGTCCTGCCTAATTTGGAATCTTAGCCCCATTAGAGCTAAAGCTTTCGATGAAAAATCCAGTATCTCACACCGTTTCTGAGATCACGGACCCTGAAAAGTGCAATGACGCCATAATGTTATCCTATGGGAAAAAATGTCAATTTTGGAGTGCCGTAACTTTGCCGCCATGTGATATTTTTTCACCAAACTACTGAAAGGCACATCTGTGTACTGTTAGCTGTCTTCCTTCCAAATTTCAGGAAAAAAGACCAAACCGTTATTTTGCAGCAGGTTGCCAAATGATTTCTGTTAAGTGTCGGGCGCCGTAATGTTATCCTATGGGAAAAACCGTCAATTTTGGAGTGCTGTAACTTTGCCGCCATGTGATATTTTTCACCAAACTACTGAAAGGCACATCTGTGTACTGTTGGCTGTCTTCCTCAAATTTCAGGAAAAAAGACCAAACCGTTATTTTGCAGCAGGGTGCCAAAGGATTCCTGTAATGCCTGGTAGCCGTAATGTTATCCTATGGGAAAAACTGTCAAATTTGGAGTGCCATAACTTTGCCGCCATGTAATATTTTTCAATACAACACTGAAAGGCACATCTATGGGATGTCGATGCGTTCCTTCAAATTTCAGCCCAAAACTCCCAACGGTTATTTTGCAGTGCAGTGCCAAAAATTGCTGTCATTTTCCCACAGACTAGAAAATTACTGTCACAATTTGCGAAAGCTTTTAAAATTTGTGTTCACTACATTGATCACAAAGTAATTTCTTGAAAATACTTTTCAGAAATTTGAAAACATATTTCTGGGGTGTTTACTACAAAATAAAGACATGGCAAGCATCCTCAGGGCCCGACTAGGTGAATACAAAAAAAATAGGTTGCTAGAGGGTCCCAAATTTAAATGCCAACCATTTTCTGATCACCAACTGAAAACAAAATGGCCGATTTGCAAAAGTAACAGGCCCATTTGAAAGTAAAAATGCATTGCGAAAGTGTTGAACTTTTGTTAACTTTTCCCATTGACTTATAATGGGAAACTGTTTTTGAATAACTTTTGAACTGTTTGATATTTTTCATGAAATCTTGAAAGGCACATCGGGGACCCTGGCTGCACATTCCCTGAAGATTTTGGGCCAGTCCATAAACCGTCACGACCTGTAGTGCGACCACAGAATTCCAGAAAAGCGTGGCGTGCTGCACGATCACGCCAATAACTCTGCAGCCATATATCCGACCAATGCATGACTTGGCAGATCCCAAGGCCTATGGTTCTTGATCATGAATTCCAAATTTTAGACAAATCCATCAAGACGGTTTGCAAAGTTATTAAGGTGAAAAGTTTTGGGGTTTAACATAGAAATGGCTCCTCAACCCTAACTATGGTAGCATTGCCGTGCTACCATAATCTATATTATGGTTGCGCGGTAGTGCTACCATAGTTAGGAATTGAGGGCCATTGTTATCTTAAACAAAATTTGCACCTTAATAACTTTGCGACCGTTTAACAGACTTAACGAAACTTGCAATACATAATCAAGACCCATACACAGCAGGATTTGGCAATTTCATACCAGTCAGATATACGGCGGGAGTTATTAAGCGTGATCTCTTGATGCATTACTTTTTGGAATTCTGCAGTCGCGCCACCGTCTGCGGTGACGACGATCAAAATCTTCGAAGCGATAATGAGCTGGGACTCCAATGTGCCTTTCAAAATACGTGAAAAAAATTAAACGATTCAAAAGTTATCTAAAAAAACTCCCATTATAAGTCAATGGAAAAGTTAACAAAAAGATTCGAGCAGTGTCGTAAATGCAGTTTTACCGTCAAATACCTTTTACTATTGCCAAATCCACCATTTTGTTTTCAGTTAGCAATCAGAAAATGCGATGGCATTTAAAATTGGGACCCTCTAGCAACCTAATTCTTTTTGTATTCACCTAGTTGGACCCTGAGGATGCAGGCCATGTCTTTATTTTTGGGTAAAACACCCCAGAAATATGTTTTTCAAATTTCTGGAAAAAGTACTTTCGCAAAGTACTTTCGTGCTCACGACACTGTCGAATGAATTTGTGAAAGCTTCCACAAATTGCGACAGTACTTTTCTAGGCTGTGGGAAAATGACAGCAATTCTTTGGTACCCCACTGCAAAAGAATGGTTTGATCTTTTGGGCTGAAATTTATTTATTTATTTATTTAGTTAAACATCAGTTTAGAAACCTTTGAGCCAGAGGCTCATTTACAAAGGTACCTCGTCACAAAGAGGACATCAGAACAGTAGTACAAGGGTACTTACAAACAAAAAAGTTACAGTTCAATTACAATTTTGTTACAATAGAATACAATCTCCAACGAAGCAAAAGATAACAAAAGGTGCAAAACTTATGGTCGGGAGAGAGCTGGTGGGGTTAGAAGGGAGGGAGATAGGGGAGGAGAAATTAGTAGGGAAAGCAAGGGGGGGCGCTCAGTGAGCATTGTCAAAATTGTCAAATTTGGGGGGAACACAGCCAACATCTCACAGATGTGCCTTTCAGTATCTTGTTGACAAAATATTACACAGCACCAATGTTACGGCACTCCAAAGTTGATGCTTTTTCCTATAGGATAACATTACAGAGAGCGACGCATTACAGGAATCTTTGGCACCCTGCTGCAAAATACTGGTTTGGTCTTTTTTTCTGAAATTTGGAAGGAAGACAGCCAACATCCCACAGATGTGCCTTTTAGTGGTTTGGTGAAACAATATTACAGGGAGCCAAAGTTATGGCACTCCAAACTTCTCTTTTTTTTCCAACTGGGTAACATTACAGCATTCGCTGCGCCTTTCAGGTCCCGTATCTCGGAAACGGTGCAAGATACGGACTTTTCGTCGGAAAAATGCTGAGCCCCCTAAGGGAGTTATGTACAAAACTAGCCAGGAATGTCATAAATCATATGAGTTTTACATTTCTTTCTACGTTGTACTGTTACTGAGGTATAAGCAATTTAGTATTCCAACTCCTCAGTTTCTGCTCGGAGAAACATTACTATGCATACATTCTTTGTACTCACTGTCTTTCTCTATGCAGCTTTTGGGGAAAAACAGCCTGTGCGCTTACATTACTGTTACCATTACCGTTTCCACTTCGGTTCAGTACCCATTTCACTTACTGGTCACGTCTACGCCATCATGTGCATTACCCTTTGCATTTTCATTTGCGCTTGCTTTTCTGTTGCTTTTAACATTTCTGTCTACAGTACTGTTTCTCTTTCTGTTTCACTTTGCGTCATGATGCACATTACCATTTGCGTTTGCAGGCACCATGTTACTATGTGACAACACATCACGTGGCGGACCATTCCCGTCTATGTCACTGTGTGCGTTACCCTTTCTGTTCTCATTTATGCTTGCATTACCATGTGTGCCAGTGTTAGTGCTTTTGTTTGCGTTGCTGTTTCTGTTACTATGTCACAACATATGACGTGGCTGGAGCATGGGGCCCAAAGGGCCCTGCGCTTCCACCACTGCATTAGGGCTCCGTGCTCCCACCGCTGCATTACATTTACTATTTCTCATTATCATTCTCAAAAAGAAGGGAAATTAGAGGCAAAAAACTCCATTTAATGCATTAGTTAGGGTTGTTCACAGCGCAAACAAAACAAAACACCACTCATTTTGTACAGGAAGTTGATTTGGGGTTGAAACCCCCCCATTGGACCAGCTGCCCCGACCGGCATCAGGAGTGCGCATTGGGTCATCGGTCCTAACTCTCACCCCATTCTCCTACACCTCTTCTTCTTCACATCGGATGGGGTGAGAGTTGGTCGATGACCCAGGCACCCCTGATGCCGGTCAGGGGCAGGCTGGGGGTCCAGGGGTTTTCAACCTAACACCGAATTTCTTTTGTCACTGTGGAACAACCCTAACTAATGCATTAAATGGAGTTTGTTTGCCTCTTTTATATATATATATATATATATAAATATATCTATATATATATATATATATATATATATATATATATATATATATATATATATATATATATATATATATATATATATATATATATATATATATAAAACTACATTTAATGCATCATTTAGGGTTAAAGTGGAAAAAGTCAGAAATGAAACATTAGGGTTGAGCCCTAACCCCCCCACCCACGTCTCCATTCTCCACAGACTGACAGACGGTGGGGTGTGTCATTGGGCTCATGAGGCCTAAATATCTCCCCAGCCCATGTGTAAGCAGGATAACATGCTACAGTAAAGGAGAATGGGGTGATATTTAGGCCTCATGACCCTAATGACACACCCTGCTGGCTGTCAGTTTGTGGAGGATATATGTGTGTGTGTGTGTGTGTGTTTGTGGGGGAGGGTTAGGGGCTCAACCCGAATGTTTCATTTCCTGACTTTTCTGCTTTAACCCTAAATGATGCATTAAATACAGCTTTTTTGCCATGAATATATATATATATATATATATATATATTATATATTATAGTGGCACGGTAGTGCCACTATAGTTAGGGTTGAGGAGCCATTTACATTTTACACCAAAAATTTTGCACCTTAATAACTTTGCAACCGTGTGATGGATTTGCCTGAAATTTGGAATACGCAAACAAGACCCATTCATCTTGGGGTCTGCCAGGTTTTGTACCAGTTGGATACACGGCTGCAGAGTTATTAAGCATGATCTGCGCGTGCGTTTACGCTTTTTCTGGAATTCTATGGTCGCATGTTCAGGTCGCACGGTTTGCGTGACCAGCCCTAAATCTTCAGGGAATGTGTGGCCATGGTCCCCAATGTGCCTTCTGAAGATTTCGTGAAAAAATATTAAACGGTTCAAAAGTTATTCAAAAAACAATGTCCCATTATAAGTCAATGGGAAAAGCTAACAAAAAGCTCGACAGTGTCGCAAATGCACTTCTTACTGTCACAAATGGCCCTTTTACTGTCGCAAATCCACCATTTTGTTTTCAGTTAGTGATCAGAAAAATGCTTGGCATTTAAAATTGAGACCCTCTAGCAACCTAATTCTTTTTGTATTCACCTAGTCGGGCCCTGAGGATGCTAACCATGTCTTTATTTTGGGGTAAAACACCCCAGAAATATGTTTTTCAAATTTCTGGAAAAAGTACTTTCGCAAAGTAGTGTTGCACTCATGAAAGTGTCACAAATTTTTGTGAAAGCTTTCGCAAATCACGACACTACTTTGCGACACTAGGCACAAAATAACAGCAATTCTTTGGCACCCCGCTGCAAAAGAATGGTTTGGAGTTTGGGGCTGAAATTTGGAGGAAACGCAGCTGACATTCCACAGATGTGCCTTTCAGTGTTTTTTTGAAAACATATTACACGGCGGCAAAGTTACGGTACTCCAAAGTTGATGCTTTTTTCCATGGATAACATTACGATGTACGACTCATTGCAGCAATCGTTTGGCGCCCTGCTACAAAATAACGGTTTGGTCTTTTGGGCTGAAATTTGCAGGGAACACAGCTAACATCCCACAGATGTGCCTTTCAGTGGTTTGGTGAAGAAATATTACAGGGAGGCAAAGTTATGGCAGTCCGAACTTCTGTTTTTTTCCCATAGGATAACATTACGGCGTTCGCCGCACCTTTCAGGGCACGTATCTTGAAAACGGTGCGAGATACGGACTTTTTGTCTAAAGAACTCTTAGCCCCCTGCTGGGGGCTAAGTACAAAACTAGTCAGGAAAGTGATAATTCATATGACTTTTAATTTTTTTTTCTATGTCGTACAGTTACTCAGATATAAGCAATTTACTATTCCAAGTCCTCATTTTTGTGTTCCAAGAGTCATTATTTTGCATACATTCTTTGTACTCACTGTCTTTCTCTATACAGCTTTTGGGGAAAACCAGCCTGTGCACTTACATTACTGTTACCATTACCATTTCTGCTTGCGGTTCCGTACCCGTTTCACTTACCATTCACGTTTATGCCACCATGTGCTTTACCCTTTGCATTTTCATTTGCAGTTGCGTTTGCGTTGTTTTTAACATTTCTGTCTACAGTACTGTTTCTCTTTCTGTTTCGCTTTGTATCACCATGCGCATTACGATTTCTGTTTGTGGGCACAATGTTACTATGTGACAAGACCATTCACTATTTCTCATTATCATTCTCAAAAAGAAGGGAAATTAGAGGCAAAAAACTCCATTTAATGCATCAGTTAGGGTTGTTCCACAGCGACAAAAGTGAGGCAATTCAATGTTAGGGTTGAAACCCCCTTTGCACCCCTCCAGCTCACCCCCCCAACTGGAATCAGGGTGCACATTGGCGTCATCGGTCCTAACTGTCACCCCATTCTCCTATTCCTCAGCTTCTTTCCACATGTGATGGGGTGACAGTTAGGGCCGGCGATAATCGCACCCCGATTCCAGTTGGGGGTGGGCTGGAGGGGTGCAAAGGGGGTTTCAACCCTAACATCGAATTTCCTCACTTTTGTCGCTGTGGAACAACCCTAACTGATGCATTAAATGGAGTTTTTTGCCTTTAATATATATATATATATATATGTGTGTGTGTACTGTAGAATTACTTTCTATCGCGTTTGTTTAATTTAGTGGTCTGGACTTGGGCATGCTGTTGGCGGTAATTTATCTTCACGGTCACACAGTTCACAAAAGCACTACTTATACCTTTAAGCAAGCACTGAATGGGTAGTATGTCTGTTGTACTGGCACTCCCTATATAGACCACTAATGTGATCTTCTCCTTCTTTGGTAAGCTTATCACACTGGCACTCCCCCAATTGGCCGTTGTCCTGGCACTCCCCAATTAGAACTCTAATTCAGTCTTTATGGTCAGGGAGTGGCTTACCTGCTCTCATCCCTGCTACTGTTACAGAATGCCACTAGTAAGCTGGTTGAAGCCGAAATCAGTCAAGCAGGATTGCTCGCAGATAGACAATCCAACGCTGCTGTCAGATTTCTCTAGTTTGGACACCACTGCCCCATAAAAGAAGTGTGACTGTCGGTACAGTACTGTATTTTGTTTTCTTTTCATGGTTGCTTGAGTTTCCTACCAGGTACGAGATACAAAGTATGAATGAATTAATAACCGAGTTCAGATAATTATTGTTTACCCTGCCGTATGTGTTTTTCCAATACTAATGCATTATTGAATGTTCTTAGCACTTTAGTGGCACTTTAGCTGGCTTTTTAGTCTTGTTTGCAAAGAATAACATTTGTAACTTTTTTACTACCGAAAATCAATTTTGGCTGCATATTTTCTTTTGCAGGTGACAAGCTGACGATGAACATAGCAGTGGCACAGTAATGCCACTATAATTAGGGTTCAATGGTCACATCTATGTTAAATCCATACATTTGTACTTTAATAACTTTGCAACCAGTTGACCAATTTGCCTGAAATGTTTCATGTGCTGTCTGGTACCATAGATCTCTGGATCTGGCAAGTTTTGTTTTGGTCAGATGTATGGGTGCAGAGCCACAGAATGTCAAAAAATTTGAAAAATACCATTCTTCTGTCAATTTCTTTGTCATGCTGTTTCTCTGAAACTGCTTGGCAGTTTGTTCTGAAATGTTCAGGGTATATGGTGTCTGTGCTGCAGATGTGCATTTTGAAGGTTTGGTGGAAAAATATAAATCCATTCAAAGGTTATTAAAATTTCAAGTTTCCCATTATTTCCTATGTGACAAAATTAGCTGTCCCTTGCAAAAGTGGCAATTTTCTTTCATAAATCTATGTTCTCTTTTGCAAATAGGGTCAGTTCTTTTTAGTTTATGCCATCTTGGTTTCAATTAGCAATGCAGAAACAATGATGTAATTCAAAAATTACTGCCCCTCGGGAAACACCAACAGATGTGTGTACCTAGTTGGGGCCCGAGGAACATGATTCTGGCATTAGTTTTCCTGAAAAGTGTCTGGAAATATCTTTATTTTTATTGGTGTATTTTTAATGTGGTAAATTGTGACACTAGTGTACATTTGGGAAAGTTTTGTGAAACACCTGTTGTAATGCCAAAAATTGTGGTACTTTCATAAAAATTGTGCTGCAACTTGCAAACTACTTGAAAAAAATCTGTTTCTTTGTCACTTCACTGCAAAGAAACAGTAAGGACTTTTTGGCTGAAATTTGCAGGGTACAAAGGACTTGCCCCACAGAGGTGCCTTTTGATGGTGTGCTGATAAAATTTACATGGGTTCCGTAGTTACAACATTCTGAAGTTTAGAAAGTTCCCTTTAGATAACAATGCGTTTATTGGGTACCTTTCAGGGGCTATATCTTGAAAACACTTTGAGATATGGATATTTTGGGAAATGCAGCTTAGAACACCTTTCGGTGTACTAAGCAGTCATGCATGTTTCCAGGCCTTGATTTCAACTGCGGTGGAAAAATTTATCAATGTCCCTATGGAGAATGGGATACTCTGCCATTGGCAGCAGAAGAGTTAATTGCAATGTCTCAGGCCCTGCACTCCCACATATGAATACACTTATGGAGTGATGGGAGCACAGGGTCCTACAATTGACTGATGGGAGTGCAGGGTCCCAACCAAATAAGAGAAAGATTACACTTTCTCAAAAGGTAAGGAAATTCATTGCAAAAAACTTTGTTAATGCTTCAGTTAGGGTTCATATTAAAGTGACAAAAGTACGGAAATGTGTTGTTAAGGTTCAAACCCTAACACCCCATCCCACCCACCTTACCAAACCCTACTGCCCAACACCACCCCCACCCTCCACAGACCAACTGGCATCAGGGTGTGCCTTGGGGTCATCAACCCTAATGCTCATCCCATTCTCCTATGCTGTACCATGTCAGCTTCCATACACATGGAATGGGGTTAGCGTTATGGCTGATGACCACAAGGCACACCCCAATGCCTGTTGGTCTGTGGAGGGTGGGGAAGGGTGGTAGGCTTGGGTGGAGTGTGGAGTGGGGTGTTAGGATCTGAACCCTAACACCAGATTTCCAGACTTTTGTCTCTTTAATATGAACCCTAACTGGTGCATTAACAACATTTTTTTGCAATGAATAGACAGATACTGTAAATAGATAGATAGATAGATAGATAGATAGATAGATAGATAGATAGATAGATAGACTTATTATAGTGGTGCAGTAGCACCATTATAGTTAGGGTTGAGCTGGCAGTTCAATATTAAAGCCAGTTTTTTGCACCTCATTAACTTTGCTGTTGTTTAATTAATTATTACAAAATTTGGCTGAAGTAGTGTAGTGCCTTTTTTTAGTTAATACTTTTTATTAAGTAGTCAACAGAATTCATCACATATAAATATTATAAAATGGGGAGGGAAAATCATTCATTCTCATTGGTTGTTACCTGTGCATCAAATTTGTTCAATGCACGGTTGAAAACAGGCACTCAAAATAACAACTTTACTACAGAATAAATCATTGTGCCATTAGAACACTTGTTTTTGAAAAGCCGCTATTTTTTTATCCTGTTAAAAAGGACAACTGTATACAGAGAAAGGAAAAGTAATCAGCTCACCACATCAATGTCCACATCAAGATGCTCAGTAAAGTAAATCTAAGCTTTACAAATAATGAACATGTTTAAATTTTACAAAACAAAAACTGTTTCTGCTGACACCTCACTGCCGCTTCTCCAAGTCACAGCCTGCTCCTGCTGCAATACCTGTCCACTCCTGATGTGCTGCCTTGATGTCTTCAGTCACAATTCAATAAAAAAACACACAGTTGTACATTTCTGCTCCACATGCAGTATTAATGGAGCATTGTTGAACATCTATTAAAAAGTGTAATAGAACGGTTTCTAGAACTGCATCAGCTGTCTGACTGCAGGTACCATAGAAGCTTGCTCTCCCATCTTTTCTCTATATCAGAGCCACAGATTACAGTGTCTCTCTCTCTCTCTCTCTCTCTTTTTCCTCTCCCACAATCATAGCCTGAGCTCCGTTCCAGTCCAAAAAAAAATAACTTCATACCAATACACAAAGACGCTTGCAAGGTGTTCCCATGGCATCATGCTGGCAACAAAATAAAACCAGTACTACTGATGCCAATAAAGGACAAACTTTGCACAGCACATGCACGATCACATAATTTTCTAGCAGGCAGAATGACTATTTTATCATAAATTCTCACAAGCAAATCTGTTTTTTTTTACATAGAAACATGATTTTTCTAACCGTAAAAAGTAAAAAAATGTAGCTCATTTTATAAGCACAATAAGACACTCCAGGTTGTGCAATGACCAGATCTAACCACACTTCCAGGGGCTGAAGGCATGAGGCCGCACTATGCCCCTGGGCATGTGGTCAGATCTGTTCAATGCCCACCCCATCATGTCTTATTGCTTACTTATGAGTAAGTACAAAATCTTTGAAAAGGTATGCAAGCTGAACAGCTGTTCTAAAATCAGACACCAGAAGCAAAATTTATAATGAAGGCATTGTTACAACTTGTTATGATCCAATAAAAGCAAAAGAAACATTAAAGACGAGGTCATGTGGGTGCCTGGAAGAAATGGCTGCTTGATTCTGTAGCTCCATGCTAACCTCCATATTTTCCCTTCCATTATCTATATATAACAAGTGGGGCACTTCTGTTTCATGTCTGCCAAGAAGCTGAGCCGACATGCAAGTGGGGGATGGGCCATCTGCTGATCCACTTGCCTGACAGAAGTGCATAAAATCTATTGATAAATCGCCTCCCCCCCACCCTGAAGCCAACTTCCAGACACAAAAGGCAGCTACCAGGGATCGCAATGCTGAGCGTCCAGACCTTGTGAGACAGGTACTGTTAATTGAGCAAATCACCTCTTTTGTGAAAGCCATCTGAGCTACAGCTACCAATACACAAACATCCTTATTGCGCTTACTGCCAGAATTGAAAAAACTGAGCACTGCTTCACTGAAGTTGTGGACTGTAACTCACCTCATGATTGGTGTATACAAGCTGCAGAGGTCAAGATTTCTTGGCTCTCAGCGAAACTTGAGGACCTGAAGGGTTGAGAGAGATGGGAAAATCTTTGCATCATAGGCCTCCCTAAGGCAGTAGAAGGCAAAAACCCTGTCCAGTTCCTACAAGAGAATCTTCCTAAATGGCTCCAGTTGTCCCCTGAGGAGTATGATTTTGAGATTGAGCGAGCCCATCGGATCTGTTAAACTCAGACATCTCAATCTTCCACAAAGCCATGACCATTTATTTTCAAACTGTTGCGATACCAGGATAAGGAGCTCATCATGGCCAAATCTTGGGAGATCAGGGAAATTATGGTTGGAGGCTCTCGCATCTCATTCTACCCCAATTATCCAAGGGGTGTTTGTGAATGGCACCAGGCTTCTGATAAAAGCAAGCAAGACTTGCTGAATTAAGGAATAACTTATGCCTTCCTATATCCAGCCATGTTAGTCCTCACTCTTAACAAGATGTGAAATTTCAGAACCCTGAAGAGGCCAACCACTATCTGCAACTTCACCTGGGGCCAGCACCATCCTCAGACAATGTAGCTGCCTTGCCACTTGCCACCAAGATTCAGATGAATGTTGGAACTCTGAAGGGAGCTCGATCTTCAGATGTGGTGACTACTTGACATTATTAAACACTCCAGCTGACTGGACTTAATTTGCACTACTGGACAATCTACAGTTTCTGCTTTCCTGTTTGGTGATTTTTATATTTGTTATCTTGGAGAAGCTGACCACCTGCTCTTTAATCAGCTTTATATTGCCCTCTCAGTGCCATTGATACTTCCTTGACTAATGGTGTTGCTGTTCTGCAGTCACGTTAATGTCTAATGTTTTTTTGATGACTCTTGTACTTCAGGTCATAGCCTCCCATCTGCCTGACTTTATACATGATTGGGACCAGGATCTTCACATCATTTAATGGTTTCAGTGACCCTTTCTAATTGATTATATGGGTGCTGGCACTTTCATCCTTCTTGGATTTGGCCACTCTGGTACTGACAGCGCAGGCATGTCGAGAGTGTGATCTTTGACATTTTCTCTGCCTTTTTGTCTACCAGTCCATTGTCATTGCCTGGCTGTTACAGGATATTTTCATTAAACTGCTTTCATGTAACAGACTGTTAGGGCTCAGATGTCAACAGGGAAAAAATGTACTCTTTTCAGCTGCATTGATTTGTAAAGCAGATCTGTCTCAGCATGGCTTTGCAAGCTGCTGCTTGTTCAGCTTATTTATGCTTTTACCCTTTATGTTGAATTGCTGACCCCTGTGTTTTCCTTTTTCCTCTTTGTAATGTTCCCTGTTCTGACTTCTGGCCACAAGCAGCTCTGGTTATTACTATGCTGAAGAGCTGGATTGTATTTACAAACTAGTTCCAATTCATTTTGTTAGCTAGCATATGAAGTCCTCCATTTGATTTGTTTTATATTACTTTGCTGTTTATATATTATATTGTGGGGGACCTTTTCTGTGTCAGGGAGCTGTGAGGGGAATGTTTTATAATGTATGCACCTGTTTTGATGTTGTTCTATTGTGTGTTCCCATGTTCTGATACATAGAAATGTTACACATATTTTAACTTGTATCTGTGTACTGCTTTTGCAGTTTTTTCCCTGCTTGGGGCCTGTTGGTATTTTTTTTTGTAATGTTAGGGGACTCTGCCTCCCCAATACTGCTTTTCCTGCCCTTGCCCGGTGTTGTGCCTTCTCTATTTCCTATTGTCATCATCTCTTGCTGGTTTGCATTCTCTGGTGTGTCTCCGGTGGGCAACCCTACCCACACCTTAGTTTTGCCTGTTGCTGTGGGTAACTTAGCCTTCTGGGTTTTATTTCTCCTCAGTTCCCTGCTTGGTGTGTGCTTACCCTCCTGTAGCACTTGGTGAGCCAAACCTTCCCCTGTAGTCTTCTCCTTCCCCCTTTTTTCCCAGTTATCCTGTTCCTTTGGGTCAGATAGAGAGGGGAGCATAGGAGGTAGCAGGAGTTTTACCCTTGGTCTGTGTCCTTTCCAAGCTCCATGCAAGCAATGTCTTAACAGCCACCCAGTATCTTCCATTAGAGAAGTGACCAGTGTGCCTCCATTGACAGTGGGATTGCTTGGGTTCACCTTCATCTTTGCTTGTTTCATTTCCCCATAATATCACCTTTCAGTTTGGGTTTGTTCTTTTTATTGTTTTCTATTTATAGAATATATATCACACCATTTGTATATATTTTACTCTTGTAGTTCTACTGGTTAATCTTAGGTATCCTTGTATGTAATATTGGTCAGGATTTTTGAGGGTGGGGGGAGGGTGTTGGGGACCTTGGTGTGTGTCTCTTGAGGTGCAGTATCCTGTTTAATATCAGCATCTCTTGTGACTATGACCAGAGTCAACCATTTGAAAATTGTGTCATGGAATGTGAGGGGCCTTAATGACCCCAAGAAATGCAGGACAGTCCTTCAACTCCTCCAGGATATGCAATGTGGTATAGCCCTCCTGCAAGAGATGCACTTGGTGGAGTGCAAATCTGAGCTGTTGGGCCATATGTGGGTGGGGTTGTATTACTACAGTGCCTACTCTGCCCAGCAGACAGGCTTAGCAATTACATGCAAAAAGAACCTGCAACTGTGTATATCCTGGGAGTTTAAGGATTCTGAGGGTAACGTTTTACTTGTCTCTAGCAGCTACTTAGGCTTCCCTATTGTATTCGGTTGTCTTTATGCCCCTAATGAGCCAGATCTCTGTTTCTTTCATTCAGTACTGACTGAGATACTAGGTACCCCCGCCTCCATCATACTTGGTGGTGACCTAAATATGGCTCTAGAACACTGACTGGACTGTACAGGCCCGGGTCTGCATTATGAAGCTACCCTGGCACCACAAGTGTCTGCTCTCATATGAAACTTGGGCCTCTATGATATATGGCAGACTCTTCATCTGTCTGACACTGACTTCACCTGTTACTCTAACCTCATGACTCTTATAGTTGAATTGATGTTATCCTAACAACCTCAGACATTCTCTCTAAGGCATGGAATTTTCTTTGGGAAGTATTTTGGTTTCCAATCATGCTCCAGTAACACTTACCCTTTCCTGTTGCTATGGGTAGATCTAACACATGGAATCCTAACACCTCTCTACTACTTCAAGAGGATACTCATGTCTGGTTAAGACATACTATTCAAAAATATTACCCTTTTAATGACCCCTCTAGTTTCTTCCAGGCTACTGTATGGGAGGTTTTCAAGGCCGTTGTCTGGGGTAAGCTGATTGCCCATGCTACTCATTGCAAGAAATCCAGAGACTCTGCTTTTAAGGCCCTGGAGGCTGAGTTAAAAGCTCTTGAACTCTCAGTGACCCAGAATCCCCTTGGAGGTTCCCATATTAGAGTTCAGATTACTAAATTAAAGACTGAGATTGAAGATATTTTGCAATACAGAACAGAATATGATCTACATAAAGTAAACCAAAAATATTGGGAGATTGGGGACCGTCCGGGGAAACTGTTAGATTTCAGACTCCATGGCTATGCCATGGAAAAGTTTATCCCCATCATTACTGACCCTTCTGGCTCCCAGTTCATGGCCCCAAAAGATATCATCCAGGCCTTCCAGGATTATTATAGGTCCCTGTATTCCTCTGAGGTCAGTCATATGCCAGATCAGTACTCCTTTTATGCTGGTTTACATCTTCCCACAGTTCCAGATCATTATTCCCCTGCCATTGTTGCTCCTATCCAAACTGAGGTCATCATCCAGGTGATTCTGAGCATGGTAACGGTCTAGTCACCTGGCCCAGATGGTTTTCCCTCTGAATTTTATGCAACCTTCTTGTATCCTCTGGCCCCAAGGTTGTCCCTTGTGTTTAATGAAGCCTGGAACACTCAAAGACTTCTGCACACCTTTCCAGAGGTGATTACTATGCTTATTCCCAAGAAGGACAGAGACAGTATCCTATGTTCCCACTTCCTGTCAATTTTCTTACTTAATACTGACACAAAAATCTTTGCCAAAATTTTAGCCAAACATGGAGCTGGTCATGCCCCTTTTAATACATTCTAACCAAGTGGCTTTATTCCTGGGAAGGTTTCAGTCAGACAACATCCTTCAGACTTTGGACCTCATTTGGGAGGCCAGCACACTCTCCCAGCCCACTGCCACCTTTTCACTCAATGCCAAGAAGGCATTTGACAAGGTGGAGTGGGCATATTTGTTTTGAAGCCATGGCCAGATTTGGTTTTTGACCACAGTTCATTTAGTTGGTATGGTTTTTGTACACCACACCCACTGCCGCAGTCATTACTAACTCCGTCGTAACCCCCTACTTTCCTTCATATAGGCCATAGGCAGGGGTGTCCTCTTTTTCTCTTTCTCTTCTTTCTAGCAGTAGAGACCCTGGCTATTAAAATCAGAGCTGATCCTCATTTCCCCAGCATTACAGCAGGTACCTTCTCCCACAATATTGCTCTTTTTGCCAACAACATCACTGTTTTCCTTTCCAATCTTTCCTCCTCCCTCCCAGCCTTGAAGGAAATAATTTCCCACTATTCTTCTCCTCTGGCTACAAATTGAACAGTACCAAATCTCAACTGTTACCCCTTAATGCTGCCTGTATGGAGGATATGTTCTCGGCTTATCCTTACCGATGGGCTCCAGATGGTGTTGTTTGTTTGAGTTTTATTCTCAAACCTACACTATCAGCCACACTATTGACCAATGTCCAGAAAATGTTGGCCACTTTGGATGCTGATATCTTACATTGGAAGCCCCTTATCCTTTCCCTGTGGGGTAGGGTCAATGTGTTGAAACTGGTTGCTCTTTCTAAGCTACAGTATGTATTGTCCAATTTGCCTCTTGCCCTTCCAGGCCACTTGTTTCATAAATTTTCATCTAAACTGTCAGCATTTATATGGGATGGTAAACCCCCAAAATAAAGCTTAAGACTTTGCAACATCCTTGTAGGGAAGGTGGTCTCAGACTTCCTGACATGAAGTTGTTCCATGATTTAACCATCCTCCATCAGGCAGTGCTCAGTTATGCTCTTCAACTGGCTTCCTCTATACCCAGTTGGATCTCTCTGGAATTAGCCCAATGTCAGTTGCCAGTCACACAGGGCTTGATTTTTCCAGGTTGGTCCCTTTGCACTGATAGTTCTCCTTGTGCCTGATATAGTAAGTATATTTGGAAATGGTATACTGGTCAGTTGGATTGGAGCACTCAAGAATTCCTGGCTAGGCTTCTCTGGCACAATTCCAGTCTGTCTATTAATGGTAAACCTGTCTCCATGAAGGACTGGGAGGAGAGGGATATCACTGTCAACAAATACCTTTTAGACTCAGTGACAGGCTGTTTTTGTTCTTTTGTCAACCTTCAATCAAAATATGGTCTGCCACAGACTCATTTTTGGCAACACTTGTAAATCCGTGCTCTTACGCAACAAAAGATTACCTAGGACCTTTAACTTCTTCAACTGCATCACCTCGACCAGTGTATTGCTACTTTAGACACTTCTCAGCCCTTGACAACTAAAATAAAGATGTTCTGGAAGTGTGCCTATCCTCCCTCCTTCCTCATGGGTCCAAAGGATAAGTGGGAGCTGGAGTTGGACTTTATGATCCCCTCCTCAGACTGGGCCCATGTGTGGATTAATGCACACCAGTCGTCTAGGGAATTACAGGCCAGATCCCTTTAATTCAAAATCATACATCAGGCTTATAGAACTCCCCAATGGCTCTATCAAGCAGACCTCCTAGACAAAAGTGATTGTTGAAGATGTTCTTCCACTCAAGTATCACTTATCTGTGTCCTCTGGTCTTGCACTAGTATTGACCACTTTTGCAGTAGGGTGTGGACCACCTGTTCCCTGATTATCCCCATCCTAGGTGTCTGAGAGCCTCAGCTGGCTCTCCTTGGCCTACCCCAAGTGAACTCATCTCTGACCAAACCCCAGCTCCCTTGGCAAAATGGTGCCCTGAAGGTGGCTTAAAGAGTGCAGCTGTGACACTGGGGAGACCCCAACCCTCCAGTCTATGAGGAATGGTTCCACCTCTTGTCTCTTGTCTCTTGTTGCCTGATATGAAAAAAACTGCCCACCAATTATTGGGCAAACTATCCATTTATCAGAGTATTTGGCAGCCTTTCCTTGATAAATTTCCTTGGATGACTCTTCAGCTGTGGCCTAATGGCTGAGCTCCCCTGCTCCCATATTTCTTTGTCAAAGTTCACCTATTGCATGTCTGTAGTACCCTATTCCTCACAGCTCTCCTTGGACATTATTGTCATTTTCCCTCACATGTCCTCCTGCCTGTCTCCCCCCCATTCTTGACCCTCACAGTCCACATCCTCTGATACTGAGTTCATAGAGCACTCCAGTCATAATGAGGATATACTCATTGAGCTGGATATTTAGACTCCACCTGGCAGTGGCGCAAGCCTGGGTGCAGCATAGCTGGGCTGTGCCATGGCCAGGACCAGGGATATTCAACGGTGATGCACCATGGCTCAGCACCATTGAATATGGCATGGTGGGTGCACAAACTGTGCATGGCACAGTGGCACTGCACCAGTGCAAGACACAGAGAGGGAGCACGGGGATGCGCCAGTGCAAACGCAGTTATGCTGGGCACAGCACCCGAGATATTCAGAAGAGGGCATGCAAATGAGGCTATAATACCTGCATGGTGCAACTGTGGCCATTAGCATGTAATTATGCATGCCTTGCATTGGGCAGCCCAGTGCATTGCACCTGGCACCCTGCACAGCAGGACGTGTAGACTGAGGGGGTCCCAGGGCAGCCCCTGCCCCATAACCATGAATGTGGCCAATGGTAATGAACTCAAGCCCTGGTAGTCTAGTGGAACCCCCCTCCCTCCTGTAGCCATGATCGCTGGTACAATGTAGTATTAATAATCCCTGGTAGTCTAGTGGCACCCCCTCCCTCCCTCCTGTACCTGCGATCACCAGTACAATGTAGTATTAATAATCCCTGGTAGTCTAGTGGCACCTCCTTCCCTCCTGTAGCATGATCGCCAGTTGACAGTAGCAAACAGTATCACTAGTAGTCCAATGGACCCCCTCCTGAACCTGATCCACCAATCGCATCCGCCGTAGCTCAGTGAGAGCCCTGGTGTTTCCATTGGTAACCCCCCACCACTCGCAGAGGTCCCCTGCCACCCAGCATCCCCCCCATCATTATTGGACGGCAGCACTCCACCCACATACCGCCCAGCCAACCAGCAAATGACAGCTTACAGGATGATCTATAAGCCAGTTGATCCACAGTGTGGATGAATGGGCTTGCACACCATATTTTACTACACAGGCAGAAATCTGTGAATGAGCCCATTCATAGAATTGTGCCTGTGTAGCACATCCTGGGCTGAATATCGGGATGTGCCACATATGCATGGGCACGCCCCCTGCATCTGCGCTGCATAGGATTAGATTGCACCCCGGCACATTAGGACTTGCACTGTGCCTGGCAGCCTTTTGAATATCCCACTGGGGCACAATGCAGGTTTGCACCAGCACACCTCTGTTGCACCAGGCACAACCTCAATGAATATCCTGGCCATTGTGTTTGTTTACTTGGCTTACATTCTTTTAAGTAGGTTGGATCACTGGAATGGCTCCCATTGTGTGCACACCTTGGAGTGTTCTTTACTTCTTCATTTATTGTTGCCTTGTTCATCCACTTTATCTGTGCACTGGCTCATTGTTCACTAGTTGTTGAATATTGTTGTATTTCGATCTTTGTTAATCTTGTTCAGTGGAAAGTTCAAAAAACATTTTTATGGCAAAGAAACAGAGAATACATTAAACTTGTATAGGCTCTAGAAAATTTCAACCTGTAACAGTTGTGGTAAGCACTAGCAAATAACACAGCATTGATTTTACTAATTCTAATGCTAATGAGGGTTGGGGTAATCCTAAAGCTTAAAGAAGGCTTTTCATCAAAATGGCTGGAGAGTTAAATGTTAGAGGGGGTTGGGGTGAAGGGAGACCTTGGTCTTGCCCCAAGTTGGGGGACAGTCTGGCTTGGTGCCCCCTTGAAGTTCTTGAAAGCTGCTCACACCTTGTCATACTTGACAAGAATGCCTCTAGCAAAGTGTGACATCCTTTCAAAGCTGGCCAATCTGCCCATTGAAGCTTTACATTGATCAAAGGATGGCAACTCCATGAATCTTCATTTCTGGAGAATCAGTCATTTGACCTCCACTGTGGTGGCCACAAGCCAGCAAAGTTAATGTCTGGGTGAGTCCATTTCATCAAGAGGAATCCCTACTAGCCTGAATAGTGGGTAGGCTGGGGTGGCCTGCTTTTGGGTGGATCTACAGAAATCTATGATTTTCTGCCAAAAATGGGTGATTTTGTGACATGCCCAAAGTATGTGTGATAGGTTTCCACCCTCAGCTGTGCACTTCCAGCAATGGACATGTGATATGAGGTGCATGGCATTAAGCTGTATTGCGGTCCCATACCAGAGGTGCTGGATCTTGTTTTGAATCAGTAGGGCCCTAACCTCTATGCAAGCTTCACTGGTCCAGTGCCAGGTCACTGCACATTGTTCACCTGTGATTGATACCAAGAAATGGGCTTCCCATTCAGCATGGGCATTCAAGAACTGGTCTGGAGGGAGTCTAGACTAGCTCAATAGATAGTACCAGCTCTGCCCTGGGGTAAATATAGCCATTTTCAAGCAGGTGGGGGGCTCAAGGTATGTCTGGGTGGGTGATCTGCTTTTTAAGGAATGGGTAATTGCCCTTCTGAGCTGCGAGAAATGCCAGTGGTCAGTGCAGTATTGGATACCCTGAATAGAGTCCATTAATCCTGTGCTGGGTAAAAACACATCCTGTACTAATCATATACTCCAGTCATTCCATGAGTGCCAATACAGGGATTTGTGATCCACTAGGATAATGGAGTTATTCCATGGGGGTGAGAAGCCATTCACATGCTCTCTGTATGAATCAATATATCTATCTATCTATCTATCTATCTATCTATCTATCTATCTATCTATCTATCTATCTTCCTCTTTACCTATCTATTAAGTGGACTTGGGTACCTGTCCCCCATATTGATACTTGCAACCCCCTCAACTCCACATTACCCACTCCCTTCCCATTATAAATATTATAATGGCTGACCAGAGTGCCCAGCCCTGGCACCCATTCTTTGTACCCTCCTTTCCTCCAGGTCCTCCCCCCAAAAACAATTGGTTGCAGCACCAGGTGTGACCACTGGTGCAGCTGAAGATGATCCAGAAACTGGGGTGCACAATCCCCAGTGTCAGCTATTACCCTGTAAATAAAACAAAATAACACCCCTCATTGTTCTTTTTTATTGTATTTAAAAACTTATAAAAAAAGAAACTGGTTCCTTGCCAATCTGACCCCTCCATACCCCATCAACTCCAGCTCCCCACTCTGCTCCCATCCTCACACACCCCTGCACACACCCTTACTCACATGAACAAGTCTGATGATGTAGATCCACTCTCCCTTTGAAAACACATCTTGCTGCAGGAACCAGTGACGGTGATATGAAAAAATAAGGCAAGTCCAGTTTAATTATTTCAATGGGTTTTGGCTTTTGTTCATAGCTTTGGCATTTTTTTATATTTTTCCACCCAATGTTTTACATGGCCTTTTTGGGACACCACCCCATAAGTAAGGTGGGTGGAAGTTTTCGTATCCATCCCAAAAAAGTGATTTTTCAGTCACTGCACAAAATCCCCATTTGGGCAGGATTTTAAATTTTTCACCTGCTAAGTTCTTGAGGTGGGGTCATAAGAAGCTTATGTTGAAAATTTGGTGTAAAATATGGGAAAATGACCAAGTTATGAGTGACTGTTGAAATAATTCAAGGCTCACTCATAACTTCATTAATTTTAATATTTTGACTCCAAACTTTCAGCATAGGTATTTGTTTCACACCACCTCATAAATGTGACAGGTGCCATTTTTTTTAAATCTTGGACAAGATGTATTTTCATACTTGATGTGCAAAATGATATTTTGGCCAATATTCTATAAATGCTACATGTCCTGTTTATGAAGTGGACACATAAAATTACTATCTTGAAAATCTGAGGTCAAAATAAAAAAAAATATATATATATATATATAAATGCTGTGTGTAGTGCCAGAATTTAACCCAGTGGTTACAGCTTGTGACCTTGTGCCAGTGAGGAGAGTTAGGGGGTGGCCTCAGACAGCAAGCTGGATGGGCTGAGGCTTGCAGGGATGGCACATTCATGTATCATCACCCCCAGCCTGGGAAGGGATGGTGCTAGATTACCCACATGGGCCCAAGTACCATAGAGTGAAGGTTCTCCTGGCATACAGCCCTGCAAATTAGCACCCATGGGTGTCAGACGGCCCTGTACTTAGCCATGTGCATATGTACATGTCATCACATGGACATGCATAGGGATGTGCACTTCCGTAGCCCACAAAATAGCCCCATGGATTCTTGACTTCCATAGGAGGACTGAGTCTTCCCTTGGCACAAGGCCCTGATGGCCCTGTGCATCTGTATCTGTCAGACAGGTCCCGAATGAGGATATGACTACTCAGTCTCAAAAAGAAAGGAAATGCTTGCAAAAATCTGCTTTAAATCTGCTCTAATGCACCATTTAGAGTTTACCATAATACTACAAAAGCATGGAAATGTTTCATAAGGCTTTCTAACCCTAACTCCCCCAAGCATCAAATGGAAAAAAAACATTAGGGTGTTGGGTCTCTGGAATCTTGGTGAATCAGAGGTGGGTCTTTCTTGGAGCTGTCAGCTATAATGCTCAACCCTCACCCATCCCATAGCCTTCTGTCCAAAGCACAAGGTACAGCTCCAAGTAACTACCTCATAGTGAGTACACACTTCAACAGTAGAGATATAGATTTTGTGACATGTTGCCAACAGAATCTGTTGTAGTTTTCTTCACATAGGATCCTGCAGGACCTGCCTGAAGAAAAGAGACCATGTCTGACCTTGTTTGCTCAGGGAAGTGGAGTGGGCATTAGTGATGACCCTAATGTTTTTTCTTTTGCTTCTTGGAGCGTGGGGGTGGGGAGCTAGGGTTGGAAACCTGTTGGGGGGGATCCAGATTGCCCCAATTTTGATTAAAGCATTCTACAATTGTTCATGCGTGGGTCATCCAAAAAAACAGAACTGAACATTACTAAGAAATTGATGGAGGAACTCCACACAATGCAGTGAAGTTATTTTCCTTTTATTAGTTCAAAACACATATTTAGTAAGTGGGCAGTGTCTCATGGCACCATGATTTCCTCAGGCTCTGCTGTGTTGTAGTTCTTGGTCATTGTAATTACTGATTCTCATAATTTGCCTTGTAGGATTTTACCTTATGTATTTAAACACTTTATGGATCAAAACAGCACTGTCTCTTTAATGCAACACTTTTTCTTTAACTTGAGTGACTATGGAGTCTTCACTCCAATAGTAATTCATTGGTGTCAGGGAGTTAGGCATCCTGCTATCTCCTTCAGTGTAGAGGAACCCTAATGCCACATTTCCATACTTCTGTGGTATTACATTGCACCCTAACTGGTGCATAACACAGTCTTTTTGCAAGGAATATTATAGTGGTGCAGTAGAGCCACTATAATCAGAGTTGAGCAGGCACTTTAATGTTAAACATCAAACTTTGCACTTTAATATCTTTGCAACCATTCAACAGATTTGCACAAAATTTTGCATGCACTGTCTCATGGGGTAGCTCTCTTGGCATGCCATGTTTTGTTTTAGTTGGATAGGCAGTTTTTGAGCTGCACATAGTTAAAAATGCAAAGATTTGCCTTTTTCCTTTTTGTTTATATCCTGCTATTGCCAAACAATTTAGAATTTTGGTATGATATTTTCAGGGTAGAAAGAGTTTGCCACAAAGAACAAACCTGTGTTGGTTTGGTGAAGAAATAGCAATCTGTTCCAAAGTTATTGCATTTTAAAAGTGTGGGTTCTAAGCATGCTCAGTTCAGTCTTTTGGATAGATTCTTGGAATGAAAAAGGAATTTGGTCTCATGAAAAATTATTCTTTTTTTGTGAGAGGCCAATCTTTTTTCTTAAGAAAAAATTCCATTTTGTGAGCAGCCATCTTGTTTTTTATTTTTCCACAGAAGAATGTCTTATAACTCTGCCCAGGGACGTCTTTTTCTGACTTCCAAATATGTATGTTGCTCATGAGGAGTTGATGAGCTCTACTGTGTATTTTTTTTTAAGTTATATGGCCTCTCAATGTTATTTTTTAAGTATGTTTAATTCCTTTTTCATCACTTGCTAATTTCCTTTTTTGTGAGTCCTCTTTCATCATGGTGAAAAAGGAAATCAACTGTAGTGAAAAGGATTTGGACTTGTACTTTTTTAATCCTTTTCACCAGTGGATTTCCTTTTACCATGACGACGAAAAGGATGGTGAAAAGGAATCGGCTGGCAAAGATTTAAACCTTTTTTCATTAGTTAACTTCCTTTTTGTCATGACAAAAAGGATGGTGAAAGGAAATCGGCAGGTGAAAAAAGATGAAAAAAGTCTTAGTTTGAAATCCTTTTTCACCAGCTGATTTCCTTTTTCACCATGATGAAAAAGGAGATTGGCTGGCCAAAATGGATTAAAAAAAGTCTAAGTCCAAAATCCTTTTTCGTCAGCCAATTTCCTTTTTTGCTATGATGAAATAGGATGGTGGAAAAGAATATGGCCTGGTGGAAACAATTAGTACAGCAACTAATTCCCTAATCCTTTTTTGGCTGATAGCATCCTTTTCCGCCACCACAGCAAAGGATTAGTGAAAAAGGATTTGTGGTATGGAAAAAGGAATTTTTAACATGGGTTCTCAGTGGAACCCCCATAAACATCCCTAGTGTCTATTGGCACCCCATACCCTGAATTCATATTCTTCTTCTTTATTTTGTATTAACATATGTATAGTATTTGTTATTACTTCTTTATTTTTATAACCCCTCCATTGCTTTATCCCTGGTGACTAGTGGTACCCCCATACTCCAATGCCCCTTTATTTGTTTGTTGGTGGTTAGTGGCATTCCCCCATCCTGCCATGTCTGTTTTTGCCCTGAATAAAGGAAAACCTTCCCTTGATGTCTTTTATTATTATTTTTGTTAACCTGTAAAAACAAAATCCATTACTGATTGCACCCGCACTCCCCACTAGACCTCCCACTGTGCACCCACCTACTCTCACCCCTTGACACCCCCACAGACCCTCACTCACCAGAAGAGGTCCAAGGTTTGAAATCTGCTCTGCTGATTGAAGACACATCTTGCTACTGCAACCAGTGACTGCAACATGAAACTAAGGGTAAATGCAGTAGTTTCTCATATTGCAGTCACCAGTTCAGGCAGAAAGACATGTCTTTGATCAGGAAAGTGGATCTTGAACCTGGGACCTCTTCAGGTGAGTAAAGGTGTGTGGGGGTGTCAAGGGGGTGTGGGGGTGTCAAGGTGGTGTGGGGAGATGGGTGCACAGTGGGGGGTTTGGTTGGGGTGTGGGTGTAATTGGTGATGGACCTTTTTTAATGGTTCAAAAAAAGACATTGAGGGACATTTTTCTTATTTACGGGATGAAACAGAGATGGGAGGGTGGGGGGATGCCACTAACCACCACGACAATGAAAAATGGGCATCAGAGGGTGGGGGGGCTATTACTAGACACCAGGGATAAAGCCAGGAGGACGATAGACTGCCTATAAACACCAACGAGGGCTGGGGTATATATATATATGTATATATATATATATATAAAATTAAAAAAATACACATAGGGTATTCAGGGTTTGGAGTACTACTACACACCAGGAATAAACTGACAGAGTGGCAGACTGCCTCTAAACAGAAAAGTTATGGGAGAAATAATAAAAAAAAACAGTAAAATAAAAATAACATAACAAATACAGAAAAAGAATTAACATATGGTATTAAAAGTGTGGGGTTGCACTAGAAATGGTCTTTTAGGGACCCCACCTCATGAACAATATTACTGTCATTATGCAACTCCTGTTTGAAAGGTGATTTCATGGTCGCTTGGCAAATTCATCTTTCAGGTGGGATCTGCATAATAACAGTCATATTGTTCAGAGGTGGGGTTCCTAAAAGGCCATGTTGAAAATTCGGAGTCCTAATATCAAATAATTGCTGAGTTATGACCATTTGTTGCCATTTCTCTACACATGCTCATACCTTTGTAAATTAAAATTATTTTGACACCAAATTTTCAACATAGACTTGTTTTTCCCCTACCAAATGTATGTCACAGCTGTCATTTTACAAATACTGGCCAAAATGTGCTTTCACACTTGTGGCATGGCATGGCATTGCAGTTGCACAGAATTACATTTCGGTGAGGATTTGAATATGTTCTGCACTGGGTACATCAGGTGGGGTAATAACATGGCCATGCTGACAATTTCATTACTATTGTCTGCATATATACACATCTGTGGAGGAATGGGAATGCAGGGCCCAGAGGACCCTGTTCTCCCACAAGCAAAATAGGATATGATTATACTATCTCAAAAAGTAAGGAAATAAATTGCAAAAAATATAATTAATGCATCAGTTAGGGTTAAGGGAACAAAAGTAGTGAAGTTTGACATTAGGGTTTCATACTCTAACACCCGACCCCTTCCTTGCACATACCAAGAGACATGGGGGTCAGGATAGGGGTCATTAGCCTTAACACTCACCCAATTCTATTAGAAAATAAGCTGGCTGGGTACAGTATGGGAGAATAAGGTGAGCAATAGGGCGGACGACCCCAGTCCTGCCCCCAATGCATCACGGTTTGTGCAGGGTGGGGGCAGGGTGTTAGGATTGGAAACCCTAACACCACATTTCCCTGCTTTTGTTGCTTTAATCATACAGTGACTCATGCATTAACAAAGTTTTCTGCAATTTATATATAATGTACATGCATATGTATATATGTATGCATATATATACTCTTTGCAAAAAAACTGCATTAATCCATCAGTTAGGGTTCATCTTAAAGCAATAAAGTGGGGAAATGAGGTGTTATGGTTTCCAATCCTAATGCCCTATTCCCAACTACAAGCAGCCAAAGGGACAAGACAACACAAGCAACCACAGATAGCCATCATCAGGTTAGACAACATACAACTCTTTCTAGATGACACAAGCGGCATCCATCATTATGGTCCAGTGCTTCTGTGGCCATGGATACACATGCACACTTCAACACATACACTTCAGACTGCAGTTATTTTATCTAATATGTTATGGTGCACTGTACTGAATATATGCAGTAATTCTGTAAATGTTTCCACACTTATTTATTTTAATTGGAATGTAATCGTGATTGTACACTATTTTCAATACTAAGAAATAGGATCTTAATCGCATGCAAATGGTAATGTTTGTTTCTCTTGTGATTTTTACAGGGAATGATGATTGCATGGTAACATCATTAATATGAAATAACAGGAAATAGTAGTGGTGCACCTGGATATATTGCTTGTGTACATTACTGGACTGGGATCAGAATTCTATGCAAAAGACCCCCCCCCCAAAATTTTTTTGAGGTACAAAATGTCCATGTAATCATAATTCTACAGTAATTTCAATTTAACAACTTATAGGGAATGATAACAGTGTGTTTATAACTTCCAGTTATTAACATTAGAATCCAAATTTCATTCAAATGTCTGACTTTTTTGCATCAAATGATGCATGTTTCCTATATGTACATAAATAGATGCAATAGCAGTGTGATGAAAAATAACAACCATGAATATTACAGCATTTCGATCATGATTTCATGTAAATGTACTGAATGGTTTGTAACTTTTTTGTGTGTGTAAAGTGTTTACATAATATCAGGATCACACGATAATGGCCATAGTAAGAAGCAGCACAAAAATATATTCATGGGTTGAGAATTACAAACTAATAACATTACTGCTCTAGGATCATAGCTGCATGCAAATATTTAATTTTTGGGGGGCTGAGTTTTGCATGGAATGATGATTGCATGTTAATGTCAGTAACATTCAATTGCCGGAAATTGTAGTCATGCACTTTGAAATACGGCTTATTTACATTGCTGCACAGGGATTAGTATTTCATACAAATGTCCCAAGATTTGCTTGGGTACAAAATTATTACATGATCACAATTGCAAGTAATCTTAATAGTAATGAATTATTGAGAATGATAACAGTGTGTTTGCAAATACCTACTATTATCATTACTATATTCAGATCAAAATTTCATGCAAATGTTTAAACAAATATTTGTTTCTATATTTTCATGGAATTGTGATAGCATGCAAATCAATGCTTAGAAATTACAGGAAATGAAAATAAGGCATTGCAAAATGATAATTATTGTCATAAGTAAACTGAGATCAAAACTGCATGCAAATGTAAATTTTTATCAGTCCCTTCACTTCTGCAACCTGAAGTGGGTATATATGTGTTCAAGTGTGCATGTGTATCCATGGCAACAGAGGGTCTGGACCATGATGACGGATGTCTCTTTTGTCATCTGGAAAAAGTTGTATATTTTTGTCTTACCTGATAAGGTTGTCTGTGGTTGCTTGTGTTGTCTTGTCCCTTTGACTACTTGTGGTAGGGTGGGGGATTAGGCTTTGAAACCCTAACACCACATTTCCCTACGTTTGTTGCTTTAAGTTGAACCCTGACTGGCACATTAATGCAGTATTTTTTTGCAAAGAATTTCTTTTCTTTTTGATGCAGTATACAGAACTTATTAGTGGCAGTTATCTAAAAGTTTCCTACCTCGAGGTACCTTGAGGTACCACTGAGGCAACTTGCATTGACTGTAATCATGCCTCATTCTCCCTCAGTATACCCAGGTATACCTCAGTGTATGTTTCATTTTGTTTGTTTTACACCACAAAATAAATAGATGTCTTAAGCAATGTTGTCAGTATGAGCTGTTTGGATATTCACATTTCTTTCATTTTCATCTTCAATATAGATTCTCCCCATGACCAGTGTTTTGTTAGAGATTCAGATTTGCAAAACACAATGGCCCAGATATTCAATGGGGTTGCGCATCCCCAATGCGCTCCGGTGTGATAATCAAAGGGGCAGGCTGCGTGATGCAACCCCCGATGCACAAGGGTGCATTGGTAATGTATGCGGTGCAGATGCAGAGGGCATGTCCATGCATTTGCGGCACATCCCAATATTCAGCCTGGGATGTGAGGCACATATGCTGGCACAACCCCTACATGCGCCGCACACTGATGCTCAAAGTTGAGCCAAAACAAAATGGCTCCAATGACTGCCACCCACAGGCAGGTGGCTGTAGTGCATGGTGCAATACAACAGCCGCCAGATGTGGGTGGCCACCCAGCCAGCAGGTACACCATCCACAAGCACCCAGACCTGGTAGCCATGTGCCCCGCTGCCCCATCCCTGATCATGGGCATGTGTAGTATTAGGAATCCCTGGTGGTCCAGTGGGAAGCCCCCCATCGCCCAATTGTGGGCTGTTGTTTCCAGAAAGAGTTACCTGGTGGCCAGTGGTAGCCCCCTTCCCACCCTTCCATAGAGGTCCCCTGCCACCCAGCACCTCCCCCGGTCATCAGCGGGTGGCAGCACCCCACCGGCATGCCGCCCGGCCACCCACTGAATGACAGCATACAGTATGATCTGTATGCCTATTGGTCTATGATCTATATGCCTATTGGTCCACTGCATGCAGACCATACTGTACTACACAGGCCCAATATGTGAATGAACTTGGCGCAGTCTGAATATCTGGGCCCCTAGGTCTTTTAACCTTAGATACCAGCTATTTTTTTTTTATTGTAATGATGATGTTTATGTAATGTTCATTTACTACCAATAGTTACCCATGACATTTCTTGATTTATTCTTTTCAGCACAAGTAGTAAACATGTTCTTAAAATCTATAAAGAAATAGATACAACACAGTGAAGTTTTTTTTTAAGTTATTAGAGTAAACATGTATATCAAATTAGTAACAAATTGTTGTAGTGTTACTGGAGAGGGCGAAAAATCATGTACTACAAAAATGGAAAACAATAGCATAAATCAGAATAGTAAGTCATCTATTAAATGTTAAAGTTATAAGATGCTTTACTATATATATTATAACAAATATATAACTATTTACAATGTGTTCTTGGAAAACTCCTCACTTGACTCTTTAAATAAGGCAATACTTACAAAAAACCAGAGCAATGCATAGCCAGCACCCTAGGTAAACTATTTATCTTATTCACCTATTTTGTAAGATACATTGTTAAAAATGTTAGCATTTCTGAATACTAATCAACTCCCATGAAATACACAGTATTAAACCACTGCCATATTTTTGTCAACATAAATGTGTGCACTCAAACAAAAGAATAATTATATAAGGTCGTGCACACAGATACAGTGTACAAATTGCATTATATGAATGCATAACTACTTTAACATATGGTAATGCAATATATTTACACATAAACAGTTTTTCAACATTACATACATGTTTACAATTGAGCCATACTTTGCTAGAAGATGACAAGCCATACATGTACAGTATGGTACAGTTGCAACATTTGTATGTGTCGCACTGTGTTACATGATGAACTGATGCATATAGTGTATGCATTTTTTGGGGAGGTGGGGGGAAGAGAACTACATGTGACAGAATTAGTTGTAAAAACTGATTGTTTCCAAAGTCCAGCACCCTAGTAAGAGCCAACTTGAAATGAAACTAAATCAGTATCATGATTACAATCATCCAGCCATTATCTGCAGAAATGAAATTTAAGAACATTGATTAGTCGTGACTCAGTGATCAAATTCAAAGTGGAACAAGGTCAGCAACACATGTGTGATGACTACCTCCTTTTAGGCTACAAAACTGACAGTCATATTATTGGTAACTATTCTTCTGCAGTTCCCACAAATGGCTTAATTTTTAGGACAATCAGACATGGCCCGTCGGCGCAGCGGTTGGATTTCCGCATGCGACGCCGGTGACCCGGGTTCGGGAACAGACCTGGGTCGCTGGAGGACCAGCCGGGGGGAGATGGATGGATGGTGTCCTATGGACTGCTCTCCAACTCCGGGGGGAGGGTGGGGTAGTGGCTGGAGCATCAGTGACCCCTAGCGGAGGCTAGGAGATCACGTAGCTTCCGGCACTCGCACGCATAGGAGGTGGGGCAGATGCAGGCATCATTGCACGACCCCGCCTCCCCAGAAAAGCCAGAAAAAGAAGGAAGCTGCCTGCCGCCCTCAGTGAAGCCCGCCATGGCTTCAAATTAGCTCCTCAGGCCAGCCCTCCGACCTATCCCAATTACTGCGGCATGCAAGGGGGAGTGCCGCAGCCCTGCCATGGGGGTAAGCTACGGGGCTTCGGAGGGCTCAAGGCCAAATTTGAGGAGTGGAAGTTCGTGGCCCATGACCGGGCAGATGATACCGGGCGGCAGGCAGCCCGGGAGGAAAGAAAAAAAAAAAGGACAATCAGACATGTATTCTTTAGCTTCCTTGGAAGCCTTTCCTTAAAGGTACATATAGCACATCATTTCACTCTATTCAACTGCTACTATATCTGAGTCAAGTTACGTAATGGCCAGAATGCACAGACGCTCCATGGTGGAAAATGATTGCTTTAGTATCAAAAAGCTTACATCCAAACATGATTCCACTTACAATAAAGTCAGTTATAGGTGTCACAACTTTGACCCTGCAGGTCAAATCATTGTAGTATCAGCATGAGGTAGTTCACAGAATGGGTCACTCTCAGTGACTGTGTTCTGTTCCTGCCATACCTTGTGCACTACCAGCTAGATGTAGCATTGGTAAACAACTGCCTGAATTTGATGGACAATTCATGTGGGATTTATAGAGAAATCCACAACATTTTATGAGTCAATTCTCTGTCAATATTTCCACAGGAAAGAAAAATTTATCTACTGACATATTTTAATGTGAAATGCCACCTTACTGGAATACCATCTTCTTCCGAGGACTAATGCTCACCATCATAAACTCTGTTACATCTTTGTGAGCATTGTCTGGAAAAGTGCTATGCTGGTCATGCAATGCCACAGCTCAATGCAGGGGTGCTAACAACTGCACAGTACTTTTTCACCATTGACTGACACAGCTTGTTCACTGAATCTGTCAAAACAGTTGATTTTGAAGCAGTTATTGTGGCAACAAATTCAGGCAACAGTAGGAACATCTGCATCACAAAATCAGCATAGCAATTAACTCCAGTACTATTGTGAAATGAAACAATTGCAGATAAACTTCCTTTTTTTTTGCTGGAAGTGATCTAGTATCATGAACCATAGTTCATCACTTATCATCTTATAAAGTGGAACAAGCATGTACTGTACAGTAGACTTATTCCTCTTCAATTTCTGCTACAGCTCAGAAGACCCATCTTACATGACTATGTCATTCACAAGTGGAATCAAAGACATGTTGGGTTGATACAAATTGCACTGCTGATTGTTCTCTAAGAGGCACTTTTTCTCAGCACAAATCTTATTGTCTGCAGCACTGATTATGTACAATCCTTCTAGAGTTCTGATGCATGACAAAGCAACATAGTTCATACCATCTTTTAAACTCAAATCTTACAGCTTGTGAATTGACACTGCATATGGAACACATAATGGAAACTGTTTTCATGTTACATAAATGTCTATCACAAGCTGTATTTTTACTGAGCATCTGTGAATACCTTGTGAGTAATCAAGGTTGTCAAATTTTAGCACAATAATTTCAACAAATGTTCTCAGAACATTCTATTGAAAGTCATTTATGTGCCCCATTGCTTTGCTGACAAGTCCATGAACCACATCATGACTGCAATGTAACATCACACATGCATTTTTACAGACTGTAAGAACTGACTCTAGACCAGTGGTTCTTGACACTTCTACATTCAACTCTTTTAGATGGTCAATCATCTTTGAGATCATTGTCGGGCCTAGACAAACTTCATCAATTGAATCAAGTGATGCCAGTGTGTCAGTTGGTTGTTACTGTCTCTACAGCATTGTCTAGCTGAACTGTGCATGCTGTTTAAGCTTCAACAGCACACACGCAATTTGAATGCTGTCATAACGTAGTTTGCTAAACACATTACATGCTTCAGACATAGAACTCCCGCCTTTGCCTATCACATGTGTGTTTATATTGAAGCATTGGAAGCTGACAAGTTTCCAATTCATGCCTCATCAAGGAGAGCCTTGTATTGTCAATCAGCACTCTTACACATATTTTGAAGAAATCTACACAGGTGAATAACTCCCAGACATTTATTCCATCAATTAACCTAATAGTTCTTCTGTCATCCTCAACAGTACGACTAGAATAGATAAGCTTCCCATTCATGAGTGCAAGTTGAAGAAGATAACCAAAAACAACAAGGGGTGGGATTCACAAAAGAGATGCATTCAGTGCATCTGAGATGTGCCAGCACATCTCAGAGATGTGACTTTGCATGATTCACAAAGGGCAGAGATGCACCAATGCACCTCTAATGCACCGGCCCATCTCTGGTGCACAGAACACCACCTATAATGGTATTTGGCACATCTGGAGGGGGCATGCCCATGCATATTAGGTGCATCCCTATTCACAACCCACCTTGGTGGTGCATCCTCGGAGCATCTCCTAAGAGGTACCACCCAAAGTTAGGACTGCAAACAGTAGTCCTAAGTGAGTGTGCACCCACAGGCAGGCTGCAGTACTGCATACATCAGCATGGCAGCCTGCCTACCCAGGCAGTCCAGTGGTCCCCCTACCCATATTCCCGATCATGTATAAAACCACCCATAAATAATCCTTCGGAGTCTAGTGAACCGCCCCCACCTGTATCCCCTGTCATGGAGAAATCCTACCATAAATAAGCCCTTGTAGTCTAGTGGTACCCCTTCCCTGCCCATATCTCCGAGCATCATAAAATCTGCCCTCCATTATCCCTGGTTGTCAAGTAGTGCCCCCCTCCCTGCCCCAACCAGATTGCATGGTCATAATAAAGTACAAAGTATCCCTTGTTGTCCAGTGGACCACCCACCCACCCACCCACTCAGGCACCCTATCCAACCCCTGCTCCTCCGTCCCAGAGTGGGCAGAAAGTCAGAGGCAGCTCAACCAATCCACAAACCACCATGGCTGCCTGCTGACTGAGCTGTCAGTGAATGACAGTGTACAGTACTCCTGTAAGCCCATTGGTAGACTCTGTTGACCAATGGGCTTGCAGTGTGTACTGTAAGCTGTTATTCACAACTTTGAAAATGACCTGTGTCTGAAAGAGACACAGCTGCAGTTAATATGTGTTAAAGACTACCAGACAATGAAAATAAATCACAAACATAAAATTCATGAGTGATCTGAAAGGTAATTGCAAAATAAAGCATTTTGTTCATGGAAGATTTTAATTTGTAATAGGAATTATCTATTGTGACAGGCCTAGCGCTGTTTCTCCTCCCCATCCCACAACCTTTGTCTTCTTCCCACCTCTACCCTCCCATTTGTTCTCCACAGAGTATCACAGTGCCCTGTCTCAAAGCTGTGTCCTTTCCTTGCAGATTAGGGGTCGTGCAGGATCATGGAGTTCAGGATCTCTCCCCCATTCACCACAGCTGCCGAGAACTTACGGGAAACACTGGAGCAGGTATGGCGTGACCAAAGCCTTCATCTGTCGGCTGTGTGTAAGCCCCTCTGCCTCTTCATGGCAGCTTCCTACCCACCCCTCCAACCACCCTCCTGTGGTCATTTCCTTTATTCTTGCTGTCTGTTTTATTCCTTTATTCTTGCCGTCTGTTATGTGACTAACTACATTTTCTATCTGCCCACTCTGCCCTTAGCAACCTATAGGGCTGAATGGCTAAAGGGCGCAATATCACTCTGCTCTCTCTGCCCTTATTTACCCTCCCTTCTGCTCTGCTTAACATAATTGCCATAACCTCCGCATCTCCTAGCACCTCTGTACTCTTCTGTCCTCACCTCACATTTTAGCCCAACTCCTGTGTAACTCATCTCACCACCTTCCTTCCTGGTGTGGGAACTGAACCATTGGCTTATGGTGTCTGCATACTCCAGATCCCCCTGCCCTGAAATCTACACTACACTGCCTGTAGGGGTTGCCTCTTGCCCAGCTCCTCTTGTATCCAGGTCCCACTGCTTGCCCTGTCTTACAGCCTCCCATTTTCTGTTTTGTTTTAACACTTACCTCACTGTATCAACTCCTGTTCCCCCCTCTCTGCTTTGACCTGCCTTCATTACTTCCTCTCATTTCAGCCACTCCTTTCCCTGTCTACTCCAATGTGCACGATGTCTCCCACCACCTATCTCTTTGTCTTCCTTGTTCCTATCTGCTTCTTAACCCTTGAGTACCTAGTCCCCCCTCCTCCACCATAATTCTACTAGTGGGTGCTTGGCTGATTTCACATTTTCCAACCTACTAGCGTGCTTCCCCCAACATGCTATCAACTATGAGTGCCTCAGCCAGAAGCCTTTCTGACTAGTTATCAGGTTCCTTCTGTGACCCTAATGCCCTCTTCTACCCAGGCTCAAGCTGCATTTGCTTTAGTGACTACCTGTATCGTGGTCATCTCCCTAACCTTGTCTGGTGACATAGAAACTAACCCTGATCCCTCCATCCCACTGCACCTGCCAAATCTGACTAGCTCTGCAATTGCTTCCCAGATAAGAGGACTAAAAATTGGGCACTTAAAAATCAGAAGCCCTGTAGCCAACCACTCTGGGTTTGAGGTCTCACTTGGGTCAGAACCTATGAGCTCGATGTACTGGGAATATCTGAGTCTTGGCTCAAACCTTTCCTCCCTGATGCCTTGTGTGCTCTCCCTGGTTACAGTATGCTTTGTGTCGATTGACTCACATCTAAGAGGGGTGGTGGTCTTTTTCTTTACTTTAAGTCCCACTTAAACATATCCCTACTCCCCTGAACCTCCTCTGAGCACTGTGAAGTCCTTCACACTCTTCTTCTATTTGAGGATGCTAAGAAGCTACATATTATTTGTGCCTACATCCTTCCTAAATCTTGCATGCAAGGCCTTGATGAATTCTTGGGCTTTCTTCCTTCTGCTGCTAATAATAATGAGGTTATCTGCCTTGGGGACTTCAATCAGGACTGGCTTGGTCCCAATTCACCTGCCTTAGCCTCCTCTATTAGCAAAGCAAACCTAACCTAACTCAGCTAGTCTCGGAGCCCATTAGACACCCCAACAGTGGGCCTACCCACTCTCTCCTTGACTGGACTCTTTTCAATTGACCAGATAGAATTCCTGCCATTACTGTTCTTGTAGACTCTATTAGTGACCATTCCCCAATTCTCTGTGTCTGAGATGCTAGATCCCCTTCTTTCCCATATAGATTCTGATTACTCACCCTTGGACCCTACTGCTTTCCTAAGAGACCTAAGGCTTGTCGATTGGTCTTCCCTATTTACTACAGATAACATTGACCAGGCCATGGAATACTTTACCAGAACTGTGGTCTCTTTGCAGACTAAACACCTCCCCTCCACCAGACAACATGTTAGTAGACCTCCTACCAAATGGTTAAAGCACTCTCTTCTTCAGCTGTTTAAGTTGTGTGACAAACTCTGGGCCAAATGGAATGCCTCTTTCCTTCATCCCAACTTCATTGCTTACTGCTCTTGATGAAATTCTGGTAAGAGAGAAATTTGTGTCTCCAAAAGTAACTACTTTAGAAGACACCTACAGGCCTTCGCTCAGAACCCTAAAACATACTGGTCTCAAATTAACCATATTCTGGGTAGCTCATGTACTCAAGCCCCTACTGAAATGTTAATTGACAATTCCTCCTGTATGAATCCCACCACCATAGCAAACACCTTCAACTCTCTCTCTCTCTCTCCACTACCCTTCCAAGTGCTGTGTTCTCAGCATCCTCCCCTGCTGTCCCTGCCATATTTTAAAACCTGCCTCCCCATTCTTCTCTGGTTCTCGCCTCTGTCTCTAAAGTTGATGTCTTACAACTTCTCAAATCAATCTCACCTCATGGTAGCACGGGCCCTGATAGACAGGAACTGAGGATTCTCAAGTTAGGTGCCTCTCTTCTTGCCATCCCCATTATACATCTGTTCAGCCTCTCCATCTGCTCTTCCATGGTGCCCCACTCCTGGAGAACTGCCAGGGTCATCCCAGTTTTTAAAAAGGGGGATCCTACAAACCCATTATACTACTGGCCCATTGTGCTCTTACCAAACTTTTCCAAACTTTTGGAGAAGGTAATCTACAGGCAACTGTCAGACTGCCTACTCAACTATAATATCCTATCCCCTCCTCAACATGGCTTTAGAGCCAGCCACAGCACTACAGCCACCCTGGCCCAACCCTCTAGTGACATCGAAATGAACATGGACAAAGGCTGACTAACCAGTGCACTATTTGTTGACTTGTCCAAAGCTTTCAATTTGGTAAACCACTCTTTGCTCCCTCACCACTTAGGTACCCTAGGTGCCTCCCACTCCACATATGCCAGGTTCTCCAGTTATCTGCATGATTGCTCTCAAACCATCTTCTTTTGCAAAACTCTCTCCTCCCCTGCTCTCATTTCTACAGGCATGCCCCAAGGCTGTATACTTGGACCTCTACTCTTTTCTATTTTCATCAATAATCTGCACTCCGTTTCCTCCCACTGTCACACCTTACTCTACACTGATGATCTAGTTCTTTACATCTTATCTAGCTCTATTGATGAAATCAGCTCTTGCTTCTCCTCCAATCTGCACCTTATCCAACTGTGGCTCTCAGTCAATTGCCTTGTACTAAACATTGCCAAGACCCAAGCAATGCTGTTTGGGTCTCACCATAAATATTTTTCCCTAGCTCCAATCTTTCAGGTATCATGTCTGGATGGCTCCCCCATTTCAATCACCCCCTTGTTCAAATACCTAGGGGTCACTCTTGATCCTGTGCCTGACTTCTCACTTCATGTGAATGCTATCTGAAAGTCAACTAATACCAAAATTGAGCTGGCTTACCATGTCCAACATGCCCTCACTTCCTGGGCTAAAATCTCTGTCACTCAGGGACTCCTACTTCCTAGTCTCTACTATGTGCTACCTATCCCAACACATGCTTAAGCAAGCACCCTTCAAAAATGGGAGGGTCACCTACAACAACGTCTGTGGGTTTGTCTTGTCTGCCCCTTGACTTTCACACCACTGGTCCCTGTATGCAAGCCTCTGCTGGCTACCTCCCTCCTTCATGTGCTTATTTTCCCTCAGTTGCCTGACAACATAATCCACTCCTCCCTTCCTGCCTCCCTATTGGGCATGTTTACTGCAACTGTCTACCATCTCCACCTGCAATCTGTGTCATTAGCACTCCTCTCCACTCCCTCATGTGCCACTAAAATGTGCAAACAGGCCTTCTCCTTCTATGCCTCTAGATTCTGGAACTCCCTTCCTTACCTCCTTAGGCATTCCAAATCACATGCCTCCTTTAAGTACACTCTTTTCAAATACCTTGTGGCCTTAGATACTTGCAGATGCTTTTAATCACTTGCTATTTTCCCAGCTAACCATCTGTCGTGCACGTACTGTTCTATTCCCTGTTTTCGACCCCCCTTCCTCACACTGAACTACTCTTCCAGCGCTTATGGCTGCCCTTTGCCTTTCTTAACTTAATGTATACAATGTCTTAAGCTTAACCTTTCTTATCTGTATGCTACCTGAAATCAACCAGTTAATGCTTATGTTACTTGCAGTATGTTAACTGTTTTGTGTATCCCCAACAACTACAGTATGTATGCTTCCTTTGTTCCCTGACTCTAATGTATCAATTTATTGTAATTCCTTGTTGATATCTGTACCTCTGTAATTGTTGAGTATTCTCCAGGGTCATGCCAGAAAATAGGCAGGTGTCTGTCTACTTCACTTACCCGGTTATCAAAAGCAAATAAATAAAATAAATAGATTATACAAATGTAAAATGGAAAGAGGAATTTGCCAAGAACAGAAGTACTTTAGTAGGCAATTATTAAATATTAAAAAATATACTGTAGTGATCTAATGCAATATCTCAAGGGTAACACTATGGATCAAGCAACAGTAGATCTGCTCATTAGTAATAAGGAGATTTGGTCAAAGATGTGACAATGAGATATACTTGGGAAAACCTTAACCATAACATCATCAAATCTACTATTGGAAGTAACAGAGAAAAACAAAACACAGACGCAAAAAAAAGAACATGCACAATTCCTCTTTAGAGGATGGATTTTGGAAAAAAATTTGGCAAGTTGCAGCAGAAGTGACTTGGAAAAACAAGCTCATGGGCAAAAGTGTTCAGCAAGAATAGGATACCCTCAAAATCCATTAAAAAGATTTAAAGTAGTAGTGCAATAAAACTGAGCAAATTGAGACCCTACATATTTTTTTCTCCACAAAAGATTCCAGGCAGCTTGCCTGCCGGCACAGCAGTCACTTGCAATGCCAGTGACCCAGGTTCAGTAGTGAGCCCAGGCCACTGGAGGGCCGGCGGGGGGGGAATGGATCGAGTGCCTGGAGGGCTGCTCTCCCTCTCTGGGGAGGGTGGACTGCACTCCTTGCTGCAATACTGCCACCTGGGTGGCCACATGTTGAGTTGCAGTTGTGGAGGAAGGAACAATCGGGAAGGATGATCATTAACCGATGGTCCAGAGTGAGGGGACGTCTCTGCGTGCCCTCACCTCCTTGGCCCCTCCTAGTGTGCTGACAACTGCAGGGGTGGAACCAGAAAGCAGGAAAAAACCCACAGCAATGCCTGGAGATGGGCCCTCGGCATCATGCGATCAGGACTGGGGAGGAGTCACACAAGTCCATCCAACTTGGATGATGGATGGGAGGGTTGGCGGTATATCTCTTACCCCACTTGGGGGGACAATCCAAGGGGCCGATGGCAGGAGAAGACTCGTGAGGGCTGACAGTTCCTGGAGACCTAGCTGGCAAGGTGCCTTGGGAGTCCCCCAGGGAAGGCAGCCTCTGCAGAGGTGAAGGGGGCATAAACAGTAAGTTAAAAAAAAAAAAGATTCCCGGCAACTTCTAGTTTTATTTGGTGGCAAAATCTTTTTGTTCCACCAACACTGGAATATTTTATAAATGTTTTTAATTCCTTTTTTTTCTCAGGAAAACAGATGGCCACTGAATTTGGTTGAGAAATACCGTTGTAGACCTGGTAAGGGTTAGGATCATGAAAATAAAGAAAACTTTTGGTGCACAGCATAGGAGGTATCTAGAAAGGCAAATTTGTCAGGTATGTTAATATTTTCATTAACTGTAGCTGAAATTAGCTTTTTGGAGAAAAACATTTTTCATTGCACTTCTACTTTAAAACAAGAATACTGTATTACACAGATGAGAAAAAGGAACAGTAGCATATATAAGCCTATTGGTTCATAGTTTCAAAGATCAATACAAGTTCAGGAGGCCATAGGCCTTTAAAAAACACACCAACATATAATTTTTAAGGGTGGAAAGGCAGCTTCTTACTACCCATGTACTCATCTATTCCTTTTTTAAACATAGTCATGTTATCACTCTGAACTATATTTTTGGGCAATGCATTCCAAGCTGTGATAGTTCTGCTGCTAAAAATTGGAAAGAGCTTCCTATTGTTTTATATGAGAATGTTTGTCATCAAACTTTTAAATTAGGTTAAGAAATTATTTTCTTGACAAATTGCATTGTTGTTGTTTTCAATGATTATTTTATATATATCTTATTTATTGTGTGTATTGTAATTTGTGTGATGTATGTTTAATGTTGTATTGTATTGTGATGTGAGTTTTTGTTAATTGTAAACATCTTGACTGTATATGTATTCGGTCCCCGGGTCATACATGAAAACGGGCCTTTGGCTCATTTTACTTACCCGGTAAACAAATGTTTAAAATAAAAATTAAAAAATAAATTAGCATCTGTTATATTTAGCGGAGGTCAACCTTCTATACACATTCACATCCAATAGACAGAGAGTACAGTTAACCTCTGAGAGCAGCTGGGGACAGAAGCACCAAGCTGAGCACAAAGGGAGCAACAGAGTAACCTTACTTTTGTTTTTTTGTTAACAGAAATTATTTTCCACATCCAAACATTTCCAAATGCTGAAGAATTACATCTGCTCACACTTCCAAACAGTGTGGTTTCATATTGTGAGGAGGTGGTGTTGGAAACTGAAACAGAGGAATATGAAGCTAGACGAAGGACACCAGAATCCTGTGAGGGTCCCAACCCGGAGGTTGTGAGGACTGCTGAACCTGCCCTCCCCCACCCCCCAGAGCGAGTTCTCAAAGTAGGACACCAGGATCCTGCGAGGGTCCTGACTCGGAGGTCATGAGGGTTGCCAAACCTGCCCTGCCCCACCCCCCAGAGTGAGTCCTCAAGGTAAAACGCCGTATGAGCCTGCACCAGCCTGTGGTGCTCTGCGTTCAGTACTGAAAGTCAATTTTTTTTATTGAAAAGCAATCTGGATTTTAAAATAAAAAGCATATTACCCTGTAATAAGTGTAAGTGCCATTCTCCTGGGGGCTATGAGCATTAGGCCTTGCAAACTGTCACGCAGGGTGCTCCACTGCCTAGGAGCTGTGTGCAGGATTGGACTTGAACTTGGCACCATTTTCTAAAAGTTACTGTGAGTATAGAAGTTCAGATAGTTTATTTTATCTCAGCTAACAACGATTCACCTGAAATTTTCACTGGACTCTGTGGTACCTTAAGAGACTGTATTGTATTGGGTAGGCTCTCAAGCTTGTCTCTCTCTAACAATGATTTACCTGTAATTTTCACTGCACTGTTGATGGTACCTTAAGGGAAAGGAACTGTGAGGGTACATTACGGGAAAGACAGACATACGTTTTTCCTCGGTTAACTGGGGGCTAGTTACACTATTTAGAACCATTCTAACTGTGCAAAAGGCATTTATACTTTATTAACTCAGTTAATTAGCTATCATATATGTTGTTGGGGGATTCAGTTACTGGAGCAAGAGCCATTTCAATCTTTGCTACTCTAAAGTGTTGTTAAGGAAATTGCATAGTTACAGCTCTTCTCTGACCCCTCTCTGTCTGCTCAGGTTCCCTCCTCCACTTTCATTCCTTCCCTATCTCCTCCCTCTTGCAAAATCTTGGCGTGATTCTGGACAGGGATTTAACCATGGAGGCTCAAATATCCTCTGTGGTTCGTACCTGTTTTTACCATCTCAGAAACATTGCCAGAATTAAATCTCTTGTTCCGCCTCTGGACCTCCCTACTTTGATACATGCCTTAGTCACATCTAGGCTTGATTACTGTAACACGCTCTATCCCGGGGTCAAGGGAGGATCTCTCCGCAGATTGCAGCTGGTGCAAGCAGCTGCCGGTTGTTGACCGGCAACCAGTTTTGTCATATTACACCTGTTCTCATGTGAATTGCACTGGCTGCCAGTCAGGTGGAGAGTCCTCTTTAAGGTAGGTCTTCTTACCTATAAGGCCCTACACGACAGGGCCCTGGTTACCTGTTAGATCTTCTGTCACCTGCTCTCTCCATGCGCCCTCTTCGCTCCTCAAATGAATGCCTCCTGACCATTCCCAGAACTAGGTTGAAATCAGCCTGTGATAGGGCATTTAGTGAAGCGGCCCCTTTTCTGTGGAACTCCTTACCAACTATGGTCAGAGAGGCTTCATCGGTGGATGTTTTTAAGGCTCAATTAAAGGCCTTTTTCTTTTCTAAGGCATTTAATTTAGCTTAATTTATGGTTTTGATATAGATTTATATTTAATTATTTAGCTTTGAAATCATTTGTATTTATATGTCTATTTATATTTATTATGTTAAAATGCTTGTTTTAATTGACTGTACGACGCCCAGAGCCTCAGGGATTGGGCGTCTTTTAAATAAATTTTGCCTTGCCTTGCCTTGCCTCTTGCCACAGTATATAAGACTTACCTCAGCTCTCTACTCTGCACAGGAAGGACACCAGGATCCTATGAGGGTCCCAACCTGGAGGACGTGAGGGCTGCCGAACCTGCCCTCCCCCAACCCCCAGAGCGAGTCCTCAAGGTAAAATGCCATACGAGCCTGCTCCAGCCTGTGGTGCTCTGCGTTCAGTACTGAAAGTCAATTTCTTTATTGAAGAGCAATCTGGATTTTAAAATAAAAAGCATATTATCCTGCAATAAGCGTAAGTACCATTCTCCTGGGGGCTATGAGCATTAGGTCTTGAAAACTGCCACGAGGGGTGCTCCGCTGTCTTAGGAGCTGTGTGCAGGATTGGCCCCGCTAGCTGCCCTACCTCCCCCACCACCACCCGTGGTCATCACAGAGTTATATACCTCACATCACATGTTGCAAAAAAAGCAATCAACCCACTTTGCAATTTGCAGGCTATACTTATTCACCACTAGAGGCCTCCTCTGTTTTAACTGCCTTTGAATTAACAATGCTGACAGCCTACATTTAATGCATGAGCTGCCCTTGGGTTCCTATCCAAGCTTTCATACTGCTGAATTGCTGCTCCCCCCAAGCTATCCCAGATCTCTCCCAAGAGTGCTGTCAAACATATCCAAAATCTATCCCTGTCCCCTGGTCTCTGCTACTCCTGACTACCAATCCCCAGGGTACTACCTGGGAGGTCCAATTTACTCCACCCCTGACCTGATGCTTAGGGTGGGACCCCAAATTGCTCCCTAAAGTGCACAATATTGCCCTTCTGCTAGCCAGTGCCTGGCCGAATGCACCCACACTGTGCCAACACCTGCTGTCCTTGGCCGTGTTGCCTTCTCGGTGGGCTCCCTCCTCCACCAGGTACCTCACGCACTCCCACTGCATAAAAAGTCTAGGGCCATGGCTCCACTTGTGCAGGCTGGGAACTTTGCCAGCTGTCAAGGTCCCCCAACAACCCCGTACTCCTTCAAGCCCTCCTCAGCCTGGCTATCTGCCAAAGGCTTAAAAATAGCTCACCTCAATATCCACAGCATCCTCCAAAACCTAGCAGATCTAATGGCCTGGGTGGCCCACTACAAGCCTGACATTATGGGCATCACAGAAACTTGGCTAAAGCCTCGCATTCCTGACTCCACATGTGCCCTCCCGGGGTACAGCCTCAACTGGTGGGACAAGGCAGGCAGTAAGCATGGGGGGGGGTGTGCTCCTATACTATAGGGTGCACCTTAATGTGTCTACAGTTTCTCAGTCACCCCCTGAAACCCCAGCCTGTGAGTTCCTTCACTCCCTCCTCCTGCTTGGGAGCACTAAAAAGGTGCATCTTGTCTGCGCCTACAACGCTCCAAAGGGTGGTGTTCTAGGTCTCTCCTCACTACTTGATCACCTTAAAGAAAATGTTGGCTCAAATGAGCTACTAATCCTGGGGGACCTCAACCTCAATTGGCTGGGGCCAAATACCAAGCAATATGAGCCACTTCTCTCAGGCCTTGCCCTCAGCCAGACCATCATGGGACCCACATGGATCTCCCCCCGGGGGGACAAAGGGTCACTAATCGACTGGATACTGAGCAACAGACTGGACAGAATTGTCCACTCAGGAATTCTCACGGATGCCATCTCAGATCACTCTCCAACCTACTGCATTTGGGGTACCTCCTCGCCCAAAGTCCCCTGCAGAGTGATCCTGATGAGGGACTATTCCTAACTCATCCTCAATGACTACCTTGAGGATCTACAATGTGTCAACTGGCCTAGGATCACTGCCACAAATGACCCTGTTGCAGCCCTTGATCATTTCCTTGCAGTATTTGTCCCTGTGCAAAACAGGCATGCACCCCTTGCAAAAAGGAAGGTGAAGGGCACTGTCACGAAGTGGCTCCATGGAGGCCTATTCTCCCTCATGAAGCAGAGAGACAAATGTTGGGTGAAACACAAGATCTCCTGCAACAATGACAACCTCCACGAATATCGGCGGCTCAGAAACTCCTGCAAGAGAGCCATACACTCCTCCAAGAGTGAGTACTGCAAATCTTCCCTGCTAGACTCAGCCTATAACCCTCGGCGTTTTTGGCAAAATGTCAAAAACCTGGTTGGGGGGTCCACCAAGGAAACGATCACCGACATGAATATGGGAGGGACCAACTGCAATAACCCCCATACTATTGCCACTGCATTTAACTGCATGTTTTCACACCTGCCTGCTCCTCCTTCCTCCCAACCCTCTGCCCCTAAACCCCTGGATGGGCACCCCCCTCAACCACCATTCTACCTCAAATGGATCTCAGTTGGAGAGACCCAAGAACTCCCAGCCGGTCTCTGCCACCACACGTGGGGCAGGTCACGACAGCCTCGAATCAAAGCTGCTTAGCTTGGGGGCTCCCCTCCTCTCCCGGACGGTCGCTCATATATTTAACTCTTCTCTTATCTTGAGAATCATACCAGACATTTGGAAGGTGGCCAAGGTTGTCCCTGTTTGCAAACAAGGTGACCCCAAAGATATGAAAAACCTGCGCCCCATCGCCATACTCTCTGCTACCTGTAAGCTCCTTGAAAGGGCAGTTGCTGCACAACTCTCCCACTACCTTCAGGGTTATGCAGTTATCTCTCCCGCTCAGCATGGCTTCAGGAAGGGGCACAGTACATCGATGGAGCTTGCCATGGTTACCTCTGAGATCAGGTCCACGACTGACCAAGGCAAACTGACCAGAGCCATCTTCGTCGATCTCTCAAAGGCCTTCGATCGGGTTGACCATTCCCTCCTCCACTCCACTCCACTCCACTCCACTCCACTCCACTCTTTATTCTCTCAGATTCTCCCCCTATGCCCTTGCCTGGTTCTTCAACTACCTTAGGGGAAGGCAGCAATACACCTGCTTCAACCACGCCCTCTCTGCCCTCTCCCCTATTAACTATGGGGTCCCCCAGTGATCCGTTCTTGGACCCATTCTGTTTTCCCTTTTCATAAATGAACTGCCCTCAGTTGAAAACTACTGGCACCCAACTCTACACATGGATGACCTCATCATACTGTCCAGTTCCCAGGATATTACTATGATCAACTCCCGACTTAACTCAGACTTTGATCATATCCAGAACTGGCTTGAGGGACGCAAGCTCACCATAAACCTGGAAAAGACCCAGGCCATGCTCTTTGGGTCTGTGGCCAAAACTGCTCCCCTAACTATCTATGGTGCAAATGGCTCCTTCCGGCCGGACAATGACTCAGTCAAGTATCTAGGAGTAACCCTTGATCCTCAACTGGATCTCACTGTGCATCTTCAGAATATCTGCAAAGCCACGAACGGCAAGCTTGGACTTGCCTACAGAGCCAAAGATTGTCTCACCCCGGCAGCACGGCTCGCCATAGTCAGGGGGATACTCCTTCCCATGCTTTGCTATGGGCTTATAGCCTTTGCCCCAGTCCCGAATTCTAGCCTAGCAAAATGGGATAATGCTTATAACAACGTATGCCATTTTGCACTCTCTGCACCTTGCCTTACACATCACTGTGAGCTCTAAACTCGGCTGGAGTGGCTCCCCCTGAAAAGCACTTTGCCTTTGTCCTTGGCAACTTCATAGATAACATAGTTAGAATGAATACTCCTTCTGCACTTGCCTTTCCCCTCAAATATGGAACCCTGCCTACCACTTAAGATCAAGTGCTGCTCAGGTCCACCTGGTCTCTAAGGCCCGCACCCTCACAGGTGACGAGCCTTCTCCGTCCATGCGCCTAGACTGTGGAACCCCCTTCCTACCCTAGTTCGTGCCTCTCCCTCCCATCCCTGCTTGAAAACATCCCTATGGAACTTCCTCAAAGCTGCCTCTGCTTGTCTATGTTCTATATAGACCCAGAGTAGTCTCTCCCTCACCCCCGACCCCGATTCACTATGGGAGACTCTGAGCTGGCACACCGGCCACTGTTACTCCCTGCTGATAACCAGCATAAGGCACTTTCCACCCTTCTGTTGGAGAGGCGCTCGTGTCATATCAGTACCTGCTTCTAGCTGCACTTATTTGATGCTCACTCTATCTCATGATAGGCCCTCATGGCATGCAAATACATGCCTGTACTTTCTTTTATTTTGATGTATTCTTTGCCATGATATTACCTGTTGTTATTCTACCTCTCAATACTGTTAAGTATCTTGCTGACATACTGCCAACTCTCTGCCATGATGTTACCTGTTGTTATTCTTCCTCTCAATGCTGTTATATATCCAGTTGACATACTGCCAACTTTACCTTTGTATAGCCATTTGTACCGTTTGCTGTTCCACCCACTTGTTCATATGCCAGTATGTTACCTTGACTCTGTATTATGTTTTTTATGTACTTTGCAACCTCCCCGGGTCGTACCTGAAAATAGGCACTTGTTTTCTAGTGTGCTTACCTGGTTAACAAAAACAAATAAATAAATAAATAGAATTAGTGCAGACAGCTTACTCTTCAGTACAGTACTACTGACAATCAGCTGTACATTATTTTTCACTATCCATTTATTTTCACTGATTGTCAGCAATAGCAAATATAGCGAAAATAAACAGATAGTGAAAATAACCTTCTATACAGTATTTCTTTTAGATGTTTTATTTATAACCCCTTTCAGTTGAAAGTTATGTGATCTTGTGTTTTATTGATGTCATGTCTAGCCAGTTCTATTGTTTCCATTACTGAGTCATCTTGTATTGGCTTTAAATGTTAGACATAGGTCTCCCCTGAGTCTTCTATACTCCATAGATTATAATCCTACCTCACTTAATTTTTCCCCAAAGTTGAGATTTTACATGTTTTTAACTCTTTTGGTAATTTGTCTCTGTACCCTTCCTATAGTATTTGAGGCACAGAAGGGAGGGCAATAATCAAGATGTGGCCTTACCAGACTAGAATACAGTAAAATGATGACCTCTGGCCCTCTACTCTTGATATTTTTAAATATACATCCAAAGATTCTTTGACATTTTTTTACTGTAATTTTGGTGTGAATATTTAAAGTTAGATTATCAGTAATATTAACACCCAGGTCTTTTTCATTTGATATTACTTGAAAATTTATATTACTAAGTTTATAAGGGGTTCTTGGATTATTCTGACCCAAATGCATAACTTTGCATTGCTTTTCATTCAATGTCATCTTACGCTCAGCAGCCCGTTTTTCTAAATGAATTTAATTTTCTTGGAATTTTTGCACTACCTGTTGGTCATTGACCATGCCACCAATTTTACAATCATCTGCATGTTTGCACAATCAGGAAATATTAGATGTCTGCATTGAGAAGACCAAGATATTAAAAAGGGTAGGCCCCATGACCGAGCCCTGTGGGACCCCACTAGTAACCAGCTCCCAAGGACACATGTGCCGTGATTGCCACTCTTTGCTATCTATTGTTGAGCCAGGAGATAGCTCAGTTGATTATATTAGCATGAAAATTGAGTTTAGTCAGTTGTTCTATTAAAATTTTGTGTGACACAGTGTCGAAAGCCTTTGAGTAGTCCAAGAAGACTATGTAAACTGGCATTCCTTTATCCAAAGCTGCACTGACTGGCTCAAAAAAGAGCAAAAGGTTTGTCAGGCAGGATCTACCAGGGAAAAAGTCATGTTGTATAATATCAATCAGACCATTTTGTTCTAAGTGTGTTGATATATGCTGCTATAATAATCTTTCCAATAATTTGCCTAAGACAGATGTCAGGCTTATAGGTCTATAATTCTTAACATCTGACCTGCTACCATTTTTATGAATCAGTGTAACTATGGCTTCATTCTGTTCTTGTACCTTCTTTTAGTGATGCATTAAATAATAGAGTAATTCACCCTGGTAATTGACCTGCCAGTTCTTTTATGAACTTAGGAGTAATGCCATCTGGCCCAGCTGAGTTTTTTTTTTTTAATTTCCTTTTTATCCTCCTTCCTACCTCCGGAGCCCTTTTTCCCTTCCATCCGTTCGTGTCCCCCAGGGCCACCTACCTCAATGATCTGCCCCTAGAGTGCCTCCTCCTCCTCCTCTCTTCACACAGTGGGGTCTGTCCTGTAGGCAGCCCCCGGGAGGTACTAGAGCGGACTTCATCTAAGCTGCCAGAGGGGTTTTCCATTTTTTCTCCCCTCGGATCCCACTCCCCCTGGGACGCCTGCGCTTGGGACGTATGTCCTGAGTGGTGACGTGCTGATGCACGCCAACCCTCATGCGCCGCAACGTCCCCCCTCCCCGGCTCCGACCAGCAAAGCTGCCTCCATCCCTTCCCAATGCCGGTGCTTCCACTGGCTACGGAAGGGATGCAGAGCGCAGAGTGCTCTTGGTAACCCGCCCCGAGGGAGGAGAGCATCCGTTGGGACTATCGATCCTCCCTCCCCCCACCGACCCTCGGCCGCCCAAGTCCATCCCCGAACCCGGGCCGCTGGCGTAGAGCGAGGTGTGGCGTCCAGTGCCTCAACCCTCAGCACCACCGGGCCGGGCAGCCCAGCTGAGTTTTGATTAATAGATCTAATTACATACATTACTTCCTGAGTTTTGAGCGGTGTGAAATCTTCTGTACTTGGTGTGTTATTAATACTAATGTGTTCCTTCAGTTTGTATATACTCAGAAAATACTTATTTAATTCCAATGTCATATCAGTTACATCACTTATTATCCCTCTATGTTTGTAAAGGTCTAACTCCATCTTGATTTCCTTTCATTGAACTTACATAATTATAATTTTTTTTTCTTATTGTCTTTGGCTGAACTTGACAAGTATATTTCTAGGTTTTGCTTTACTTTTCTAGTTATAAAGAGAATACTGGATGGGCAACTATGCACAACCAGTGTGTTCTGCCACAGAGGGGCTCTGATTCCCTCTGACCTTGAGAGCGAAGCTCGAGAGGTCCATGGGAATCAGAACCCTGAGGTAGCAAAACATACTTCCTTAGGCACTGCTTCCTTAACCATTGATTTAAAACTTTATTTTATTGTACTGGTATGCTGATGCTTTCTGGATAGATAGAATTTCTGACAAAGCAATATCACATCTCAAGTCCACAGGTTTGTTTGTTAATGAGACATATTCCTGTTTAACTTTTGATACAGAGTCATGAAAGATGTTATTTACATCTGCTTGTACAATCACCAATGGTCTTTCCCCAGCATTATGTGCAATACCATTCAGCACAATGGTGATATCTGAGATTCTAGCCCCACTGAAACTTGACAAGGTCCTATTTGCTTTATATGGGTTACAAAGTACCTGATCCAGATGTTTAACAATTGAATCCCCCAATACAAGAATTTCTCTTTGAGCAAAGATGGTATTATTTACTGTTTACATGGGAGACTCTATGTCAGGGTTTAATGGATTACTGCTGTGATGAGTAGTATCAGATTGTGACCAAAAACTACTTGAGGAAGGGAGTGTGGAGGAACTAGGATCAGTAACAACTAGGGTGGTGTTATGCAATGCAATGCCAGATCTATCAAGAACAAAACTGCAATTATTGCAGATTTTGTTGGAACAGCTGATCTGGCATGTATCACCGAGACCTGACTGGATGAAAATGCAGGTCCCATTTTGGAGGCAGCAATTCCTGCCGGGTACTAGGTGATTCACTACCCGAGACTGAATCATGGGGGTGTAGTGGTCTGTTTTAAGACCGAATTGAGCCTCACGGATGTTCCAGTTGAGGAGGCCAAATCCTTTGAATGTACCGTCATAGCTGGTGTGGGTTGCAGGATTGCTGTCATCTACTGTCCATCTGGGGCCAAGAAGCAATTCCTGCAGGAAGTGGTAGATTTCACCACTGACATGGCATTGGAGTCACCCAGAGGTGATGGTCCTGGGTGACATCAATGCCTGGGTCAACGACGAACTCTCTTTGTTTGGTCAGCACTTCCTCCAGATGATGTCATCACTGGGCTTCACTCAAATTGTTTCTTCAGCTATCCATAAACACGGTCATTCTCTGGATTTAGTCTTCCTCCTGGGAATTGAGACTTCTGATTTGGGGGTGGAACCAGTCAGTTGGTCCGATCACTGCACCATGAGGTTCAATTTTTATGCCCCCTTCACAGGTCTGCCCCAGTGGAGATGGTCAGTTACTGCCCTTTACGGGATGTGTACCCTGAAGACCTGGCAGTGGTGATTGACCTCTTGGAGTTCTCTGATGTCAGCTCAAGTCCAGAGTTGTTGGTTCTGGCTTATAATAATGACATTTCCTCAGCCCTGGACTTGATAGCTCCTGCCCGTGTTTGTCTCCTCTCACTTTGCCCTTGGGCCCCCTGGTTTGATGGGTCCTTGAGGGAGCTGTGACATGTGGGAAGTAGGTTAGGGTGTTGTTGGTGGAAATCTGCCCTGGTGGCCGACTGCCTTAGGTTGAAGGAGCACTATCAGCTCTACCATTCAGCGATTTCACATAAGAAGGCAGAGTTCCTGTCCAGGGAAATCGTGATCACTCAGAATTGACCAGCTCAGCTCTTCCGAACTGTGGACCTGTTGTGCAACTCAGCCTGTCTGCAATTGCAGCGAGTTTTTTCACAAATTGAGTGTGATGAGCTAGCTCAATTCTTTGTGAATAAGATCACCGGCATCAGGTCAGAAATCCGTCTGACTCACTCTATGGGTGATGCAATTGGTCACTGTTTTGTCACTACTCCTCGTACTTGCTGGAGTTCTTTTGACCTGCCAGATGTCAAAGACATTATGAGGATTGTCCAGGGGATGCGCCCTACCTGCTGTAGTTTAGATCCAGGCCCAGCTTCCCTGATTTTGGGTTGGTATGAGATCATTGGCCCAGTCTTGGCCCAAATTGTCTGGTGCTCCTTGGAATCGGGTGAGTTTCCAAGCACTCTGAAAGAGGCGGTGGTGACACACCTCCTGAAGAAAGCTTCATTGGACCCGGACATTTTTACCAACTACAGACCTATCTCAAACCTTCCCTTTTTAGGTAAGGTTATCGAGAAAGTAGTGGCAATCCAGTTTGAAAACCATTTGACCATCCAAAATGTCTATGAACCTCTCCAGTTGGGTTTTCACAATAGGCACAGTACTGAGACTGCTCTGGTTCAGGTGCTCAATGATCTCCTGATGGTGAGAGATCGGAGAAAGTGCTCCATCTTGGTTCTCCTAAATCTCTCCTCAACCTTTGACACTGAAGAACATGGGGTGCTGCTCGATCACCTGAGGTCCATCTGTGGCCTGTCATGTACAGTGTTCAGATGGTTTTCTTCTTTCCTTGCTGGTAGAACACAGAGAGTTGTGTCTGGGGTCTTTTCCTCTGATCCTTTCTCTCTGTCTTGCAGGGTTCTTCAGGGTTCGGTGCTGTCCCCCCATGTTGTTTGCAGTGTATATGCTACCCCTCGGAGGCATTGTAAGATGGTATGGGCTGTGGTTTCACTGCTATGCTGATGATACCCAGCTATATCTGTCTTTTGCTCCGACCAGGCTAGTGCACTCTCAGTATTTAACAACTGTCTAGTCGAAATCCAAGACTGGATGAATTTGAGCTGGTTGAAATTGAACTCAGGAAAGACTGAGGTTATGGTGGTGGACCAAGGTCACAGGATAGAGAGGTTGAGGACTGATAGGCCCTCTGGAATGTATCTGGGGGGGAGCAGATCCTTACCTCTGTAACGGGTGCATGACCTGGGAGTTGTGCTTGATGATGGGATGACCCTTCATCATTAGGTATCGGCAGTCATCAAATCAGCATTTTACCATCTTCAGAATATTGTCATGGTCAAGTACCTTGTTCTGTCCAATGACCTGCCAGTATTGGTCCACGCCTTTGTGACCTCTTGGCTTGACTACTACAACTCCCTTTATCTAGGGCTTCCTGGGGTTGATATCCACCACTTGCAGCTAGTGCAGAATGCTGCTGCTCGTTTAGTGTCAGGGGTATCTAGGAGTTTGCATAGTACCCCTGTGCTGTGCAATCTGCACTTGCTGCTTATTCAGTGGCGGATCACCTTTAAGGTAGGCCTGTTGACCTACAAAGCCCTACATGGTCTTGGTCCTGACTATTTGAAAGAGCTCCTGATTCCTTACAGCCTTGTGTGACTTAGCAGACGAGGAGTTGCTGGAGATTCTGAGGGTTACTTTGAAATCTTCTGGGGCCCGTGATTTTGCTTTTGTGGCCCATACCCTCTGGAATTCTCTGCCCCATCAGCTTCAGGAGTGCACAACCATTGGGGGCTTTAAGCAGGCACTGAAAACTTTTTTGTGGACACTGGCATTCCCAGAAATATAACAGATTTTATTGTTTATATTTATTGTAATGTTTGATGATTATGTTTTTACTGTAAAGCGCCCTACAAATAAAGGTTATTATTATTATTATTATTATTAGTAACATGACCATAACCAGTATTTGCTGTTTGTACTTTATTTATATTCAAGTTGACAGCTCTTTCATTTGAGACTGACCTGCCTGAGCCTAGAGGAAACAATATTAAAGGTTCTTGGGAAGTGGACAGAATGGGGGTCTCTTTGCTCTGTTTGAATACTTTGTGGGGTCAAAGCAGTTAAGGGTTGGCAAAGTGAAATAATTTCTCTCTGGCCCTTTTTAGCATCTTTGGAACTTTGGACACGATACCACTCTTCTTCAGAACCCTCTGTTATTTCATCATCCCTTATTCTTTTTTTGTTTGGTATAATTGTATTTACATTAAGGGACACAGGAAATTAAGTAGATGGCAAGCCAGGTAAAGGTTCTGGGAGAGAAGAAGTTATTTTAGGCTCATTTTGGCCATTGACTGTTTAGGAGAATTTGTACTTAGGGCTATAGTGCTTGATCTCACACGTAGTCTAGTTTCCATGTCCCTCTGATTAGATTCTAGTGATGCTAGTCTTGTGCTGAAAAGACTAATTTCCAGTGACATATCATCATTCTGTTTGCATTTGTCACACTTGAAAGGTTTATGTACATTAGACAAGAAAAGCATTTAATACCCAATTCTCCTTCGAAAGTCATAATTGTGGATGACAAAGGAGGAACTCAGTGTAATTTTGTGGGGGCATACAAAATCAATGTGTTGCAAGGCACTTGCGAAAACAGACAGAACAACAATGATACATTCAAGGGTATAAACATACTGCACAAAGCCAACCCACTGGTGCAGCTGTAGCTCTACTGCTCATGACTCTGGGGTTTTGGGTTTGGAAGTTAACATGTCACTGGGTGCCAGCTGCGGGGTGAAGTATGGGCATACCCCCAGATGCTCTCCTTCTCTGGGGAGGATGGGTTTTGTCCTTTGCCACTATACGGCCACCTGGGTGACCACAGGGGCACTGCAGCTGCATGGTTGAGGGTGGGTGGGAGTTCACTGATACTGGGTATCACCACACTCAGTAAAAGTGCATAGCCCCATGATGTTCTAGCACTCAGAGTTGCATCATGGTCAGAATAAAAAGGAGAAACAGCCGTGACTACCATAGAAGAAGGACCCAGTACATTCGGGGTTGGTCCTGCTGACAAGAGAAAGGATCACCTGATGAAGCAGAGTGTGCTTGGGAGACATCCCACATCCCATCACCACTTGGAGGGTATTTGAAGCAACATATTGGAGGGTGCTTCAGGTCCGGTAGGGCAGTTCAGAGGTGCCATGGTTGTCTGTAAGAAGTCAGAGGTCAATAGAACAGGGGCCTGATAATCAGCAGAATAAAAAAAAGATTATAAACACACAGATTCAGGGGTGCAAAGCAAATGGCAGATGAACAGATAACACTTGAATATATATACACAGGGTGTGACATTCAGAAGGGTTGCACATGGCGCAACACAGTTGCACTATGCACAACCCACTGATGCTCCCTGGCACGATATTCAAAGGGGGATTGAGCCTGGAACAAATCCCGATGCACCGGAGCACATCAGTAATGTATGCAGCGCAAGTAGGGGGGCGTGCCCATGCATACTCCACCATCGATATTCAGCCGGGATGTGCTGAGCCCATGCATGTGCAACCCCTACTTGTGCTGCACACAGGTGAGCCAAAATAAAAATGAGCAACAGCTGGCCACCCACAGGTGAGCTGCCATATTGCAGGGTGCAACACGGCAGCTGCCACCTGTGAGGGGCCACCCGAGCTCTGGCAGCACCTTTGTGGTGGCACCCCCCATGCCTGATCATGGGCATATGTTATATATAATAGTCCTATATCCATGGTGGTCCAGTGGACTGCTTGCAGTCCGATCGCGGGCATATGTTGAAATATAACAGTCCTATATCCCTGGTGGTCCAGTGGACCGCTCGCTGCCCGGTCATGGGCAGAAGTACATCAACATACACTCTCCCATATCCTGCGGGGTTCAGTGACCAGCCGCAGCCCTGATCGTAAGGATATGTTGAATATATTGTCCTATATTTTTGTGTGGTCCAGGGACTGCTCAGCCTGATTGCAGGCACGCACAATATGACACATCATCTGCCTGGTGTTCAGCGGTGGCTCCCTTCCTGCCCGCCACTGAGCTCACCGCCTTCTCCCCCTGCGGTCAACAGCGGTGGCAGCTCTTCACCCACTTGTTACCCGTTACCCACTGACTGACTCTGATGGTAGGCTGTCGCCTATTAGTACCATTAGCGTGAGTCAATGGGTGTGCAGGTCTATGTCGATTATTAAAGTCCAGATAGTGAATGGATCCATTCACCTATCTGGACTGTGTAGTACAGTACGGGCTACACACCCATTGGCTCACGCTGTGGACAAATGGGCGTACAGCCCTACCATACGGAGTCAGTCAGCGGGCAGCGGGGTGGCAAGCAGGTGGAGAGCTGTCACCCACTGCTGACTGGGGGAGCAGGGCGGTTGGGCTCAGTGGGAGAGTGGGGAAGGGGGTACCGCTGGACCACCAGGGTTGGATTGCTGTGTCATAATTTATTACTGACGCCCGTGATCGGGCTGCGAGCAGTCCACTGGACCACCAGGGATATAGGACTATTATATTTCAACATATGCCCACGATCGGGCTGCGAGTGGTCCACTGGACCACCAGGGATATGGGAGGGTGTATTTTAATGTACTTCTGCCCGTGATCGGGTTGTGAGCAGTCCACTGGACCGCTCGGAGGTTCCTGTACTTCACCAGGTGAGGTGGGCTTAAAAGGTGAAGTCACTAATGAGCAGTATGGGGGGGATTTGCTGTCAGATGGAGTCACGGGAGACACATGGAGGAAGCAGACGGGGTATTTGAGGTTGAAGCAGCTAAACAGACTTTAATTTAACGGGTGCGCAGGCAGTGCAGGGGAGTGTTTTGTGCTTCTGAAGTCCCTCGGTAGTGGCAGGTGGATGTTGGGGGTGTTAACTTGGGCCATCTAGGGCTGGGTTGTGCAGAGTTACATGTGGAGTGGTGTTTCTAGCCAGCGAGGTGGTGTCCTCGGTGGTCCCCACTGCATGCATAATAACCCCGGGACAAGGTCGCAAGGGAGGTGTCAAAAATAGGTGCACCTGAGGGAGAGCAGGCCTAACCAAGTACAAGGATTGGCTTTCCTAGGTTTTAGGGGTCAGGGGTAAACATTTTTAAATAGTTTTCAAGAGGCATCATGCCAGTTCAAAGGAAAAAAAAAAGAGAACAAGAGAGAAGTAGATTGGGGGGGTTGATGCCGATGCAAATACGGAGGTGATTTTTTCTAGAGGGTGCCTGCAGCAAAATGTGATGGGCATGCCTTTAAATTAAAAAAAGAAGAAGCCTGTTGGGGATCAACCAGAGATGCAACACAACCAGAGATGGACTGTGGTGGCCATTGCGAGTGCAGCTCTGGATGTTGCTAATGTTAAAGCAAGATTTTTTTCAGCTAACAGCAGTGGGGGGAGTTTTTTCCCCAACCCAATATGGATGGGATTCACCATTAAGTGCCAGGCAAGAACATTGGGGGAGGTAGACACACTGGGAGCCAGCCCCTCCTGAACACCAAAGTGGGTATGGCCTGCAGTATGCACAGGGGGGTGAGAAGGGGTGGTGCCAATGGCCACTGTCTGGCCATGGGCTAGAGAGATTACCGTATACAGGTAACATGTACGGGGCATGGAGGTTTGCTGGGAAAACTGCTCTTGGTCACAAAATTGCCAGAGATGGGGGGGTTAACTTGAGTCAGCCTTGGCCAGGAGGGGACTGGTATAGGGCACAGGCAGATGTGCCCCAGGGTTCCTGGAAGCCGGTCACCTCAAAAGGTGCTGATAGACCCTAGGAAAGGGGTCTGGAATGGAGCACGGGCAGACGAGGGAAGGTGTAATCCAGTAAGGACTGATGGGCAAAATGCAATACATTCTCAGTAATTGCTTCCAGAGGGGCAATAGGGCACAGAGGTCATTGGGGACCCGGGCTGCAAGACCAGGAGGCTTGGATGTGGGATGCCCTCAGTTCCTGTGGGCATTGGTGTGCCTTCAGGCAAGGCCTTTAGTGGGGCTACTCATCCAGGCTCCTCCCATGGCAAGTTCTCCCAGTTGGAAAGGAAGGGGTAGCAATACTGAAAGAGGGCCCCTGGATCCCGAGTGGCCAAAGCGTTGTCCCTGGGATGTAATCAAGTAGTGCATTTAATTTTTAACTAAAAGGCAGGTGGTTCAGGTCCACCTGCAAAAGTTACAAGGGCAGTGAATAGCAGGCTGAGGGTAAGACCGCAGGTGGATGGTACTAGCAAGGGGATTCCAGGGCCACAATGGGCCTGCCAGGCCCAGGGGCATGGCATGTCACTCCAGTGGGGATGAGGATAGGTCATATGCAAAGGGGACCCAGGGCCCGAGGAGGGTATGCCTGGTGGGGCACTCCTCCTACATCTGGGAGGGGGCCTCACTGGAGGCCACTGGTCTTGGGGGAACCAGGAGCTGGTATCCAGCTCTGCAAGGGGGGGAGACTTTGAACCAGGGAGCAAGGTTATTCTGAAGGGTTGTGGAACAATTGGGATTCCTCCTTAAAAGGCAGAGGATGACCAAGGGGGTTCTGTGCTTGGGGGTAGGAGGGCCAGACCTGACAGGTGGGGGGGTAAGAGCCTGGATGAGCTAGAATGGAGATTCAGTGAGGGTAGGCCAGTGGATTGGCAGCAGATGGAACCCGGGGACTAGTGGAGAAAGGTCCAGAAGGCAGTCACCAACAGGAGGAGGAAGGGTGTAGACCTTGGGAAAAATAGCTGGCCAGGGCAATACATGGTGGTGGATCCCTCTCCTCCAGTGGGTGGGTACCCTCTACAAGCACAATGAGATGGGCACTGGCAAAAACTAGGATGCACACTGAAAATGGAGGCCCCTAGCAAGAGGGTGCTGTGCAGGAGGGGGGAGCAATCATGGCATCCAGAGCATAGCAAACAGTTTTGAGTTATCCTGCAGGGGCTATTGTGAAGTCTCAGGGAGGGGGGGCGTGCAAGCACATGGGTTCCCAAATAGTGGAAGGGAAAGTGGAGGACCTGGCCTGTGGCACTGGAGTTAGGTGGAACTGGCAAGGTATGGGGCAAGAAGGTGCATGAACCAAGGTAGACAGGGTGGGTTGGAGCCCCCAGCCACCCTCCGAAGTAGGGCTTGTGGGGGCAGGATTGGCACGTAAGGGGAATGGGAAAAACAGAAAGGTGATCACGAGGCCCTGGTCAAGGGGTCAATACACATGGAGCTGTGAAGAGGCATCTGAGGGCTGGGGGAGCCTTGCCAGGGGGATCAAGGTATGCCCAAGAGAAAATGGTGGATGCTACACATCTTGGGGGAGTACAGGGGACAACAAGGGCCTGGAATTGGCACTAGCTATGGAGATGCACAAAGAAGGAAGTGACCTCTAATTGGGCCCGGCACAGGCCAGGTGGGGCTGCAGATGGGTGGCTGATGCCCGGGGGGCTAGGTGGAGCCCCACTGGGGGGTGTCAGCCAAAAAGGGAGGCAAGATAAGGGGAGGAGAAGGGTTCTTGGGGAACAAGAGGAAAGAAAGGGGGGTAGGTACGAGCAGTCATGCAGGGGGCACCAAAGGGGGCTTTAAGTCTGGGGAATACTGGCCAGGCCCCAATGGCTGTTGCAGTGATGAGAGAGGTGGGAAAAAGGTGGGGGTGGCACCAGCTTGCCTCAGGTGCAGGGCATACAGAACCGAGGATACCTATAGGGCAGATGAGACAGGTACGCTGGAGGCAGAGCTCCTACTGAGGCTTGGGTGGAGTTATGGGGGGGAGTGCTAAGGTGATTGGAGAGTCCCAGGTTTGTGTCTAGTCCACAAGGAGGGAGCCCCATAATCCTTTGCAAGCTGGAGATGGGGCAGTGGAGGGGGGAGCAAAAGGGAAAAAGGGGGAAGGAGAGGGGAGGGTGGTAGGCAGCACGGGCTGAGTGCAGAGGAACCCAGGCATGGAAGTAAGTGGGGGAGGGGATGGAAACTAGGGGTCGGATCACATGTTCGGGCCTAGTTGGGCTGTGGACCATGAACTGACCCTGTGCAGGTGTGGCCTGGGTAAAATGGTGGTACCGGGTGAGGGTACCTGGTTATGGTGGTGCCTAGTGGGGGTACCTGGTTCTGGTGGCACCTGGTGGGGGTACCTAGTACTGGTGATGATGAGGGGGCCAGATCCAGTGTGTCTGGAACCTGAAGCAAAACAAACAGGAAGAAGAGGATCAAGTTGGAAGGAAGAAGTGGAATGAATTTTGGTTGTACTGTACTGTATACTGTTGAAATATGAAGTTGGGAATGTAAAATGTAATTGGTGTGCCTCAAGAAATATTGCCAGCAAGCATCCAACATAAAGCAGGTGTGGAGAGATTTATTTCTTGCAAGGGATCAGGGGACAATGAGGCTTGTCATTAAAAGGCAGGCCATATTGTCTAATGGCTCCTGCCAGAAAAAGAAAAAGGGGAGGAGGATGGGGGATAGGAAAGGCGGAGGAGACAAATGACATCAGAGAGGATCAAATGACTGGGGTTATGAGAGAAGCTTCCATTGGCTGGGGGAAGGGCTAATGGGGAGGCTGGGGGAGGGACTGGGGGGATTCTTAAAGGCTTGCAACCCCCTTGAACTTCCTCTTTTTGCTGGGAAAAGATTCCCCACCCACCTACCCTGACCTTGGTAGGTGATTTGGCATTGGCTGGCATGGACAAGAAATTGGCAGTATAAACATGGACCCCAGTGCCCCAGGTAGAGGGGCAGAGAAATTGCAAAAGGTGGGGAAGCAGCACCTGCCGGGAGGGTGACAGAAAGTTGCCCATGAGAAGGAAGGAATCAAGAATAAAGAGAAGGGAGAAGAGGGGAGCAAAAGGAAAAAGGGGGGCAGGAGAGGGGAGGGGTTTAGGCAGCATGGGCTGGGTGCAGAGGAACCCAGGCATGGAAGTAAGTGGGGAAGGGGAGGGGATAGAAACTAGGGGTCGGATCACATGTACGAGCCTAGTTTGATGTGGACCGGGAACTGACCCTGTGTGGGTGTGGGTTTTGTCCACGTAAAATGGTGGTACCAGGTGAGGGTACCTGGTTATGGTGGTGCCTAGTGGGAGTACCTGGTTCTGGTGGTACCTGATGGGGGTGCCTAGTACTGGTGATGATGAGAGGGGCCAGATCCAGTGTGTCTGGACCCTGACGCAAAACAAGCAAGAAGAAGAGGATCAAGTTGGAAGGAAGAAGTGGAATGAATTTTGGTTGTACTGTACTGTACTGTATACTGTTGAAATATGAAGTTGGGAATGTAAAATGTAATTGGTATGCCTCAATAAATATTGCCAGCGAGCATCCAACATAAAGCAGGTGTGGATAGATTTATCTCTGGCAGGGAATCAGGGGACAATTACAGTCAAGGTTTTTCTTACATAAACGAGAGAGTTTATTTAGCAACTTTTTATATTTAGTACATTCTGTATCATACCAGGGAGCTTTATTTAGAGGTTTAAGCACTCTTTCATTTTCTTTTGAGTTATACTTAATATCATTACTCATTCTAGAAGGTTCTCAAAGACAGCAAATATATCTTTATCTGGAGCTTTTACTAATAATTCTCTCCTTTCTTGCATGCAATTTCTCTATAAAAGATTATGCATCTTTATTGGCATCGCAGGATCCCACTTAATAATTTTTTTTTTATAGTTGTAAATGTTGCTCAGCATCATGACCCACATTACTATGCTTTATACTTGTGAGTTGTGACCATATTGAACTATCATTCATTGTTAGTTCAATATGGAAATGGTCAGAGAAACTTCATACTAAGGTTCATACTAAGGTGAGTTAAAAAGCAAGAAGGCTGGAGCCCATAATGCTCTTATACTAAGCCAGTGAGTAATAAGAAAGATTATAACCTACATTGATTAATTTGTCAAGTCGATATTTAAAGATGCTCTTAGTTTTATTAATAAATACATCCAATTTAGTGAGTAGAGAATCTCAATGTTTTTTATCCATTAGACTGATACATGGTATAATATATCTGGGTTGAACTCTCTGAATGCTGTTATCTCTGGACATCCTTTGATCTTTAAGTTTGGTTCAGCTGAAATCACACTTTGGATATTCTAGCTCTCTAATGTCACTTTAATTATTTCTGAAGGTCTGTTTTAAACCAATGAGAACTATTTCTGTTTTTTTCTGCATGTTCTAAGTGTTAATAATATGGGATTTTCTAAATAACTCTCATTGGGTTTCCGAAGAAGGACTTGTTGTTCCAAAAGCTAAAGCTCTTTGTTCTTTTTGTAACATCCTTGTTGGTCCAATAAAAGGTATCAAACCATTTGTTCTGGATTACATCCAAGGGTAATTTATTCCAAGGTTCAATAGTTCTAAGGGTTAAAAAGTATTTTTGACTGGTGAGGTTAAATGGTTTCCCTACTAATTATAATGGATGACCTCTAATATCATGGGAATGATTTTTAAAGTCACGCTCTAGTTCAGACATAAGGTTAAGTGTCCTGAATTATGTCAAAAAAGAAACATTAGGTCATCTCTAAGACAGCAGGTGCAAAGTGACATCAGATTTAAAGTTTTCAATCTGTTTTCGTAAGTTTCAGTTTTGAGCCCTGAGATGTGTTTTGTGAACCCTCTTTGAATTTTTTTCAAGTGAGTTACCATCTGATTTTTTGTAAGGGCACCAACGCTGGAAGGCATATTCCAGGTGTGGCATAGCATATGCCCTGAATAGAGGCATCAACACCTCAGGATCCCTAGATCTGATATTATGCGAACTAGACCAGACAACTCTGTTAGATTTATTAATGACTCCCTGTAGGTGTTTATTGTGGGACATATCATGTGAAATGGTAATGCCCAAATCCTTCTCATCAGAAGCAGTTTTAAGTAATGAACCTGCCAGTGTATATATATATATATATATATATATATATACATTAAAAATGTTCTGATAGAACTTTGAAGCTATGTATTTTAAAAAGTGAGGCAAGATCCACAATAGCCAAATCAAGTAAGGTGCCCCCTTTTTTAGTAGGGAAAGTAAATTCACCAAGATTATCTAGTGCACTCCTACCATTAACAATGCAAATGTTATGTTTCACCACACAATTAAGAAGAATAAATGCTTTTGTGTTTTTACTCTGATCTTTAGAGATTCTGACTGGAATATCATTATAGTATCCCATGTCATCTTTATTACAGAATAATTAAATCTCATTTGAATTGCGTATATGTGCATTCCAATCACCAAAGAGCATAACAAATCTGGGAATATTATACAGTATATGGAAAAATCATCTAATAAACAGGACAATGTGTTAATCTGTGATTCAGGCTCCACATATTTTAGATTAAGTGAAAAACATACATTAACTAGGAGAATATTCTCATTATACTCAGTGATAACATCGATAGCAAACCAAATACAGTGCTGAGAAGTGTAAGTTTTAATAACTGACCATTTCTTTCTTGTGCCCAATAGAACCATCAAACTACCACTACAATGACCCCTAGTGGAGGCCCTTTTCCCAGGAAGATTACATTTTGTAAAACCTTGAATTTCCGTGTTTATCAGGATCCAGCCAAGTCTCCTGTAGTAGAATTATTTCATAATTATTCAATAAGTGAAGCCAAGCTCCATTATCATTTTTCCTAGTTACCCCAGCTATATTCCATGAAACTATTCATAAACCTTTGGGATTCTTGAGTGGCGGTGAGATGTCTTTCTTTAAAATTCAGTCTGAGAGTTCTATTGTGGAACATTCCATCTTGGAACTCTAGAGAGCAAGATAGAACATCATAATAATTATGACATGAAACACCAACAACATGTGTATGACCATAATAGGAAAATATAGATACCTGTTGGATTACTGAAGGGTCAGGAAATCATTGACATAACATTAAAGGAGGAGATGATGGGTGAATGATTAAAGGAGTATGTTACATTATTGTTCACAGAAGAAAGATAAAACAGAGTCAAATGTGAGTTAATCAGTCAGTTTGATAGTTAACTCAGTTTATTGCAATTTTAATAACACAACATAAGAAAAAAGAAGAGGAAGAAGAAGAAGATGAAGAGGAAGAAGAAGAAGAATAATTTGCATTTATGGAGCACTTTTCACACTTATTGTATCCCAAAGCACTTTACAAGCAATGAAAGACTGGTAGTGAACTGATTATCAACTTATAGTGGCAGTCATTTTACACATCAACACCCACACATAGCCTTGGACAATTGCCTGAACTGATTTTATGAGAAGTGGATTGCTGATACAGATACTAGTGAAAATTCCCTCTCCCTTGCAAGAGTGTTTTGGGTTCATTATTTCCTCCTGGAATCCTACTGTACCAGGACAGCACCATACATGGGCAGACGGGACCTCAATTTAACATCCTATCTGAAGGATGCACAATCAACAGTACAGCACCCAACAGTACTGCACTTGGGGGCCATCATTTATGGTATGATCCCATGTTCTGGTGTAAGACTGGAACCCACAACATTCTGGCCCAGAGGTGTACAATATGTGCTACCAACTGAGTCATGTTGACATCTATACAATAGGAATCAACTACAATAAAACTGAATGACATGCATGACCCTCCAATATAGCACATTAACATATAGTCAATCTGTAAGTATAACATTAAATTCTAAAAAGATAAAATTTCATATCAGATGGGCAAAGTTTTCTTTATATAAACAAAGACCAAAGACAATAAATTACAAGAGAAATATTTCAGATTATGGACCTACTGATGTAGTAAATAGTTAGAAACAACTTTGTTCTGGAAAACAAAACTCCAGACATGCACACAAGTGAAGTTATCACTAAGAGAGTACTGAACAAAATGAATTATTGTTCACAAAAAAGCAGCATGATACATCACAAGACATATGATATGTGTGAATTCTAGTATCCAGTGATATGGGCACATTGTGAACAGCAAATGTAAAAAAGGACATTACACCTGAGTGACAGTTCAGTGAGTGTTAAGGAAGGGAATAGTAGCACTAAGGGCAAAAAGGAAAATTAGTCCTCCGACATCATGATAATGAACAAGTATTATAGTGACCATGGAAAATGGTGAATGGCAAATTGGGTGAGTGGCAACTGGGCGAATCCAGGAATGGTGAACCTGCATGCGCATGCACAAACACATAAAAGATGACCTGCACCTGCCTGGACCAGCACCAGTCCTAACCTACAGCACAGCAGCACGCCCCTGAGCATCCACACATTGTAGCACAGCATCACACCACCAAGTAATCTTTGGTGGATGTGAGACTGCCAGTCAGCATTCCGCCATCATGGCATGGGCCAGCAATACACAGGCACATATGCCGACAAGACTTGGGGGTTATTTGCATTGGGTTTGAATCTCTTCTGCTGCAGCACAACCCCCCCCCCACCAACAACATCATGCCGACCACCAGCAATACTGACATGGGCAGACAAATGAATTACAGCACCAGCACAACTGGTGAAAGTATACTTACCATGACCGCCATCAAGGCCACATATTGGCAACTGGTGCAGCTTTCTGAGAGCAATCACAGCATGACCTCACTCAGTGCAATCTACACCATACCTGCCACAGGCCAAAGGGGTCCTCCATTTAATACCAGCTGCCACCCCCAGTGGGCGGGGGGGAAACACAGGACAGGTGTGTGGACACATGAAATACCTGGGCTGCATAAAGGGCTCAGTGAAGGAAGTACAGCCATCTCTCAAGGATGGTGAACAGAGAAAATGGAGGACATGACATATTTGAAAAGCCAAAAGGAGAGACCGCTCCTGTCCCACCACAATTTCATTTACCGCTGGGACAAGGAGTTGAAGGGCAAAGTCTACTGGAGATGCATGCAGGACCTCAAGTACCAATGTCCTGTGAGTGTCCACATGGAGGCAGATTTACACCAGCTGCCTGCACAACCATGTGCCAGATTCAGGTGAAGCAGTTGTCCACAGTGTGCTTGCTAATGTGAGGGACTGGAAATAGATCAACCTGGAGATCACGTCACAGGTACTGGTCCAGTGAACTATGGGTGTGCCAGAAGCAGTCGCTGGCAGGCTGCTGATGGTCCCACTCATAAAAAGGACTGCCCAGCAGGTAAGGCAGGCTGTGTGGGGCTGTCTTGCCACCCTGTCCACCATGGCAGACCTCAGCATTCACCCCCAAGTACACTGTAATGGGGCAGGGAATTCATTCCTTCAGTTTGACAGCAGGGGACAGGGTGCTCTTGTTTGCCACCCAAAGGTCCCTGTCATTCCTGGAGGAGTGCAAGGACTGGTTCCTCAATGGCACCTTCTCCACCACTCCACCACTTTTCAGGCAGGTATACATCATCCACAGTATGCTCTCAGATGTTGTCACACCTGTGGTATACATCCTCATGTGGACCATGACCAAGAAGGCTTACACATGGGTATTTTTGGAGGTGTGGCAGCTGGTGGGGGAGTGGCCAACCCAGGACAGCATTCATGGATTTTGAGCAGGCAGCCTGGTGTGCATTTGTGGCAGTGTTTGAGAGGATTGCCATCTGCAGTGTGTTTCTACCACATTTGCCAGGTGGTCTGCAGAGAATACAACAGACCCCCAAGGTGCATTCACGATATGCCTGGGATGAGGACTTTGCCCTACAGCTATACATGTTCCTTGACCTGGCATTCATGACCATAGGTACAGTTACCAATGCCTATGTGGAGCTCAAGGACCTGCCATTCTACTGTGACAATGAGGAGCTCCTGCACCCTGTCCTTGACTACTTGGAGGACATATGAATTGGGTGCGTGTTCGGCCGCACAGCACAGAGGTGACCGTTGTTCCAGGTGGCTGTCTGGAACATGTAGAAGCCCACTCATGCCAGCCTGGCTCATATGAACAATGCTGTGGAGGGCTGGCACCAGGGATTCAACACCAGGCTGGGTGCTAGCCATTCCAGCATATAGTGGTTCCTGGATTGCCTTGGGGAGGAGCAGTGGCTCATTGACCTGAAAATTGAGCAGCTGGTGTCTGGAGCAGGTGGTGCTGCCAAACAGAGGAGGTACATGAACCTGTCCCAGCACATTGAGACCATAGCAGCCAAGTACAGGGATCACAGCTCACCTGACTACCTGTGCGGGCTGGCATATAACTTTCAGCTGCAGGTATAGTCGGGCATACCACTGGATGTGCTGTTGCCCCCATGCCATGGTTGGGGGCCCTTCCATGTCCTATGCACCAGTGCCTGCTGTGCCTCTCTGCCCCCAACACTTTCCACAGTAGTGGTTCTCCTCAACCACCCCCACCCCTGTTGTACTTACACATCCCAGTGCACATGCTATCCATGTCAGAGTTCCCCCTTGCACATTCCTGTGGCGGTGTTGCTCTCACCCCCACCCATGACTACCATTGTGGCATGCCAGCTGCACCCATTCCTATACACTATGGCAGCCTTTGTGCCCTGCTGCATGTGGATGCAATGTGGTCCCTTGTCTGCAACAGCCAGGCCTCCTGTCCTTGACCAGCCATTGCGGTGATCGTGGCTCACTGTGGTGTTGCTTCAGTTGCTCCATGCATTCCTTCCTTTGTGTTCTGTTGGTGATGGTTGTGGTTGCATTTTTTTTTATTCTGTGCATTTACAATTTTGACAGTCACCACAGCTTGTCATGTACTGTCACCACTCATGGTATAAAGCCTGCGCTGTTTCGGCAGTCGCCCTACCACAATCACTGACATGACATGGAACCGTGAATTCTGAAGCTCATTCATACCTCACAAGAGACTCATTCATGAAATACAGAAATTAAGTAAAAACAACTAATGCAATATTTTAGAAACTAGTTGTAGGTAGAGATGGGCAAAGTGGATAAAATTCACTCTGCAAAATAATTCATGAAGTTGGTGAAATTTGTGAAATGCAAAGTGCCAACTTTGTGAAGTTTTTGCAAGGCGAAGTTGCTCTTTTTCTAGGTGAAATGACATAAATTTGCCCAACTTCCCCAACTTTGCTGCTTTTATAGGCCAAGTTAAGTGAAGTTAGGTGAAGATGTGAAGTGGGAACTTCGTGAAGTAATTCACGAAGACAAATTTTGCAACTTCACCAGAACTTGGTTGGAGAAGTAAAACTTTACATCTCTAGTTGTAGGACACAAAACCTTGGGTTATAATAAATGGAAAGAAGTGGCCAGAGGAGTCCCTCAGGGTTTTGTACTTGGGGCAACATTCTCAATATATTTATAAGTGAGTTTAAGGGGAGAATTAGGAGCTGGATTACATTATTGATGATGACACCAAAATTGGAAGTGTACTTTAATCTCAGTAGGAAGTTTATAGAATTTAGAGGGGCCTGACTAAGTTCTAAAATTGGCAAACTCATTTCAGATGAACAGCAACATTGAAGAATACAAGGTAATGCATCTAGGTAGAAGACTATGTTAGCACACCTCAACAACGCAGAATGCTGAAGCTTAGCAGGGGCTGTTGATGATGAGAACACAGAGATAGGAATTTGAATAGAAAAGAGCTTCTATAACCAATCCACATACTGAATATAACTTTAAAGGGATGGTATTAGTGAATTTAACCACTTGAAAACACAAGTATCCTACATTATCCACAAACACTGGGATGTCTTGTGATGTGACCCAGCCCTTTACTCTGCAGTAGGTGCTAAACCCAAAGTTACTTATAGAACAGTGAAGAAAACATGGAAAGCCTACTTAGACATACTGCAGTCACTACAAAGGCCAACCAACTACCATCCATCTCAACTGGCTACCACCCAAACCAGGTGGACACTTCTACATTATTTGTAATCTATATAATTCAGTGCTCCTGTCCCTAATTTACCTTGGTTAAACAATCAGGGCCCTTCACAAAAGGATACAAGAACATGTTAATTCCATCATGCAAGAGCACCCTAAGACCCCCATTGGGATGCACCTTGAAAGATTCCATAATAAAAATCCAACATGTCTAAGATATATGGGCATCCACTATGTTTCATCCCACTCCAGCAGAGATGATTGTGTTTGAACATCATTACAACAGGATTAATAGAAACATAGAATTTGATGGCAGATAAGGACTAGCTTGGCCCATTCAGTCTGCCCATTGCTCCCTACCTACAATATTACCACAGACTGTACCAGATCTACAGCTGTTTCTCCCTCCCCCCTTCCTTTACACTTTGATTCCCTTGTGCTTATCCTATTCATTCTTAAATCCATCTACTGCTTACTCCTCCACCACCTCCATTGGAAGGCTGTTCCAGTAATCCTCCACTCTTTCTGTGTAGGAGTACTTCTTTACATCTCTGCTGAATCTACCTCCCCACCAGCGTCATATCATGTCCCCTTGTTCTGGAACACATTTTCTTCTGAAAATTACTTTCCTCCTGTACCTTATTTACCCTCATGTGGCATTTAAAGCTGTCTGTCATATCCCCCCTTCCACCTCTTATCCAGGGTGTACATATTATAGTCCTTTATACTCTCATCATAGGGCTTTTGATGCAGATCTTGCACCATTTTAGTTGCCCTCCTCTGGACTGCCTCCACTCTGCCTATGTCATTGCCAAGATGTGGTTTCCAGAACTGGACACAGTAGTCTTGGTGGGTGTCTTACCAGTGATCTATACAGAGGCAACACCACCTATCTATTTTTGCTGGTGGTACCCCTCCCTATGCATCCCAGCATCCCACTAGCCCTCCTGTCTACCTTGTCACACTGCCTGGACATGTTTATATCATCCAATATGATAACCCCAGGTCTCTTTCTGTTTGGTTGTCATTACCAGTCCATCCATTTTGTACTTTGCTCCAGGTTTTTATGCCCTAAGTGCATTATTTTGCACTTTTTCAAAATGTATTAACACTTTGAGAGCCTTGCATCCTGTAGGACTCAATGATAGTCTAGATATTTTACTTTTATATGATTTTTTACCATCTATATCTGACTGCTAACATAAGAATTATATTAAATGCCATTTTCATCAACAGTCCATTTAAAAAACGCGGTTTCATTATGTTCACCTGTAGGTCCATTCTATGCATTTATAGGTGTGTGTGTGTGTATATATATATATATATATATATATATATATATATATATATATATATATATATATTATACAACGATGTTTTGGGATAAATACAAGGATAAAAATGATATCTAGATTGCCCAGTGAAGATAACATTGTTATCTTCATGTTCCATACGTCATACATTTATCTCCACGTTCTATATGTCATCCTGATGAAAGTGAAAGTGTTTCACTTTTCATCAGACACCTATCTCTTTCCTCTGCCCTGTACAAGTAACTCCCCCAAAAAAAAACACACATCTCTTCCATCTGGTTGATCCTGCCTACATCTTAACACAAATAATTACATTTAAGCATATCTGGTTGATCCTGCGGCTTCCTTTCACCCATTGACCGATCAGAGCGCATTGAAATGTAGCGTGACGGCGCAACAATATTGAAATCTCAGTTACTTTCAATTATACAGCCTGTGCTGTAAATTGCTCAAAAACTGTAATGCTTTCTAATACTGGCTATATTTTAACTGAAGAAGCTGCTGACAACAGTAAGAGAAAGAAGCGGAAGTGAGTCAGCTTCAGAACAGCAGGCAAAAAACCGCAGAGTGTCAATTGCCATGCAACACAGAGCCACACTTTTAAATCTGCTGTTTCTGGAAGCTGCACGATCACTCGCTCTTCTCTTAGCGGTAGGCAGCTTCTATTAAAATATAGCCAATATCAGGAAAGCTGCTACAGTTTTGGAGCAATTTACAGCACAGGCCGTATAATTGAAAGTAACTGAGATCAACATTGTTCCACTCGGTCACGCTTACATTTCAATGCGTTCTGATCGTCAATGGGTGAAAGGAAGTCGCAGGACCAACCAGATATGTTTATATTTAATTATTTGTGTTAAGATGTAGGCAGGATCAACCAGATATGTATTATTCAATGAGTTTACTGCAGCAACATGAAACAATTTTATTTAAGAATATATGTAATCTGCTCTTTTGAGGGAGGGGCTATAGAGAGTTGTATTGGGGTGGTCAGGGCAAGGTTAGCCAGAATCCAGACACATTTTGGCATAATAATTTTAAAGTAGCAGGATCAACTACATATATATTTTTAAACAACATATGCATCTGTTGTGCTGATAGACATACTGCAGATTTGTGTTGAAACAGCTAACATCTCTATGTAGTGCAATGTGTTAAGTGCACATTTGGAGCTTTTGTTGAATGCAGCCCAAAACATACATAGTATAATCCGAATAATGGCCCGACTGAAGATATTTATCTTCACCGAGGCCAATGACATCATGATATCATTGGCCTCTCGTGAAGATAAATATGATATCTTCAGTCGGGCCATGTCATATCCCTATATATATATATATATATATATACAGTATATATATATATATATATACAGAATATATATGTATGTATGTGTGTATATATATATATATATATATATATATATATATATATATTGTAGTACAATTCCCAAGATGTGGTTCCCTGACTCCACTTATTCCCAGTCCCGATTGCCCGAAATGTGGTTCTCGCCTCTGTTGTTTTACAGAAATCACAATCCTGACAACATCAGTTCCATACCAAAAGAAAAACTTGCATTTTGTTACCTGTAGCTCAAACTAAGTTTGCAAATAAAATGCTCAGCTCCTGTGCTCATGTGCATGATCCCCCCCACCCCCATTATAGGTAGTGTGTGTAAATAAGCTAAGATGCATAATGTTCAGTGTACAGTGCCACTACAAATTGATCAGTTTGAGATTATGATAGCCCTGGCTGTGACAAGGGATAACCATCCCCTATATTTATTGGAAAGCTGTCAATCAGCTTGACATTATAGGTCTGATTGTTTTTTGGTCTTAAGTATGCAGTTCCATATATTCTGTCAGGTCTTCATTTCTACATCCCTGTCCCCTGGAAAATGTTCAACATAATGAAATAACTGACTGAAATTAAATAGTTTACCTTACGTGTCACTCATGCAGGTCATCTCTTTAATGGCCAAAGCCCCAGGTGTAGATGAATTTAACATGGGTGTTGAATATATTGTAGCCTGTGAACCATCTTGTCACTGTCAATTTTCCTCAATATCTCTATTTTGCAAGAAGATGAAAGTTATTCCCAAATTCTAGATGCATCTAGGGGAGCCTTGGAAGAGTAACTGCAAAGTGCTTCCCATATCTGGAACTTCTGATGTCACAAGGGGCTCTGATTGCACTTGTCGATTTCATTTATACTTTGTAATGATTTCATTTGTTTTTAATCTTTCCCTTCCCTTCCCTTCCTCATTCCTTATTACTCCTTTTGAATGTAGGTACATGAATTATTTGACAATTTCTGCCATCGAAACAGAAAGCCACTCCAGAGCTCCCTCATGTAGTGAGGATTCAAGTTCACTCTTGAGAGGAGTGAATAAGTGATCATTTTATTTGTGAACTTTGGGCTACAGGTGACAACACTTTGGGCTACAGGTAACAAAATAATGCAACATCAGGCAATGTGAAAATTAGATCTGAAATCTTGTTTGTGATAGTTTGTGATTGTTTGTGATACTTGCTTGTACTGATTTTCTTAACAGTCACTGCATTGTCAGGCAAATGAATAAAAACTGTTGGGCAAATGAATTATGATCAGTTTTTTGGTGGTGAGTGAAGCTTGTCAGTCAATTGGTGTCAGGCAATGTACTGATGGGCAAATGTATGTCAGGAAAATGCATGGATCCCTACATATATATATATATATATATATATATTAGAGACAAAAAACTCAGTTTAATGCATCAGTTAGGGTTGTTCCACAGCGACCAAAGAGAGGAAATTCGATGTTAAGGTTGAAAGCCCCTTTGCCCCCACCAGTCCATCCCCCCAACTGGAATCGGGGTGCACATTGGGGTCATCGGCCCTAAGTGTCACCCCATCACATGTGGAAAGAAGCTGAGGAATAGGAGAATGGGGTGACAGTTAGGACCGTTGGCCCCAATGCACACCCCGATTCCAGTTGGGGGGTGGGCTGGAGGGGTGCAAAGGGGGTTTCAACCCTAACATCGAATTTCCTCACTTTTGTCTCTGTGGAACAACCCTAACTGATGCATTAAACAGAGTTTTTTGCCTCTAATTTCCCTTCTTTTTGAGAATGATAATGAGAAATAGTGAATGTAATGTGGCTGCGGGAGCGTGGGGCCGCCACTTGATGTCTTGTCACATAGTAACATTGTGCCCGCAAACGCAAATTGTAATGCGCATGGTGATGCAAAATGAAACAGAAAGAGAAACAGTACCATAGACAGAAATGTTAAAAACAACGCAAACACAACCGCAAATGAAAACGTAAAGGGTAACGCACATGGTGGCGTAAACATGAACGGTAAGTGAAACAGGTACAGAACCACAAGCAGAAACGGTAATGGTAACAGTAATGTAAGCGCACAGGCTGGTTTTACCCAAAAGCTGTATAGATAAAGACAGTGAGTACAAAGAATGTATGCAAAATAATGACTGTCGGAACACAAAAATGAGGACTTGGAATAGTAAATTGCTTATATCTCAGTAACCATACGACATAGAAAAAAAATTTAAAAGTCATATGAATTATCACTTTCCTGGCTAGTTTTATACCTAGTCCCCAAAAGGGGGCTAAGGAGTTTTTCAACAAAAAGTCTGTATCTCGCATCGTTTTCGAGATACAGGCCCTAAAAGGTGCAGCAAATGCCATAATGTTATCCTATGGGAAAAAAGCAGAAGTTTGGACTGCCATAACTTTGCCTCCCTGTAATATTTTTTCACCAAACCACTGAAAGGCACATCTGCATGATTTTGGCTGTGTTTCCTGCAAATTTCAGCCCAAAAGACCAAACCGTTTTTTTGAAGCAGGGAGCCAAACGATTGCTGCAATGCATCATACGCTGTAATGTTATCCTATGGGAAAAAGCGTCAACTTTGGAGTACCGGAACTTTGCTGCCGTGTAATATTTTTTCAACAAAATACTGAAAGACACATCTATGAGATGTCGGCTGCATTCCCTCCAAATTTCAGCCCAAAACTCCAAAATGTTCTTTTACAGCGGGGTGCCAAAGAATTACTGTTATTTTGGGCATAGTGTAGCAAAGTAGTGTGGAGATTTGAGAAAGCTTTCGCAAAAATTTGAGACACTTTCGTGAGTGCGACACTACTTTGCAAAAGTACTTTTTCCAGAAATCTGAAAAACATATTTCTGGGGTGTTTAACCCCAAAATAAAGACATGGCTAGCATCCTCAGGGCCCGACTAGGTGAATACAAAAATAATTAGGTTGCTAGAGGGTCTCAATTTTAAATGCCAAGCATTTTTCTGATCACTAACTGAAAACAAAATGGTGGATTTGCGACAGTAAAAGGGCCATTTGTGACAGTAAAAATGCATTTGTGAAACTGTCGAACTTTTTGTTAACTTTTCCCATTGACTTATAATGGGAAATTGTTTTTTGAATAACTTTGAACCGTTCAATATTTTTTCATGAAATCTTCAAAAGACACATCAGGGATGCTGGCTGCATGTACCCTGAAGATTTTGGGCTGGTCACACAAACCATGCGACCTGTAGGCGCGACCGTAGAATTCCAGAAAAAGCGTAAACGCACGTGCATATCATGCTTAATAACTCCGCAGCAGTGTATCCGACTGGAACGAATCTTGGCAGATCCTAAGGTGTATGGGTCTTGATCATGTATTCTAAATTTCAGGCAAATCTGTCAAACAGTTGCAAAGTTATTAAGGTGCAAAATTGTGGGTTTAACATGTAAACGGCTCCTCAACCCTAACTATGGTAGCACTACCGTTACCATAATATAACTATATATATATATATATATATATTATACATATATATATATATATATGTGTGTGTGTATATATGTATATTAGAGGCAAAAAACTCCGTTTAATGCATTAGTTAGGGTTGTTCCACAGCGACAAAAGTGAGGAAATTCGCTGTTAGGGTTGAAAACCCTAACTCCGAATTCACCCCCCAGCACCACACACACACAGACACACACACACACACATGCAAGTATGGGGGAGGACCAAGTCAACACAACCAATGACAAACATCCAGCAGCAGGTGGCAGAAATAACAAACAATTGTCTAAATGTACTACGAGACATCCCCACCCACCTGACCAGGTACTACATGCTCAGTGGAGATCAACAGCAAAACTGAGGCCATGTACACCAAACGTACACATCCCTGATTGCAGCTGCACACAACATACCACACTTAATAGTTGCATGGCCTTACCTACCGATGCCCCACAACACACCACAACTGGTACTGTGCCGTTAGTCAATATAAATGCTGAAGGTGCACGATGACAGTTGTAAAAAGGTTTTAACACTAGTGAGAATACATTAATTAAGAGAAGTACATAAATTAACTACAAGACACTAGCATGCTCAAGATAAAATTAGTGTTACATTTAGTAGGTGATTTACATAGTAGTACATTTACTGCAACGGTTTACTCAAGATAGAGAGGCTGATGTAAACGTATGGAAAAGCATTGCCTGTTCAACGCTGTGAAATTCGTACTGCCAGTATCAGATGCATTCTTACTGATGAAGGTGTACTGCTGATATACATACATAGACCTTCAGTGTGTTTCAATACTAAAGATGCAGTAAGTATTCTTTGTAAGAAATAGTGTAATTGCATGGATCAGGCTACAACTTCTAAATATCATAGCACTACTGAGCCAACAATGACGTACCTGTATCGGAGATGTATATAGGATAGATTTTCCTGTAGGCACTTACTGAATATGTTGTACCTGATAAAGACAATCACATTGCATCTGTGATGACTAACTTATTTAAATAGTAATACATTTACTATTGTTGCAATGAGTGATCTATGCCACTTATGGACACAGTGTAATTTTTTTTAACAGTTGTTTCATACTCAGGCTGTATGCCTAGTGTTTGGGTTTGCCACACTTCTGTCACTGATGTTATCAAAGTGATAACTATGTTAATTGTGGTACAACAGGAATCAAGCAGGTATGGTGTAGATGTAAACAGAATGTCTTTTAGTATTGATTTAACTCACAATGGGGTAAGTGTACTAGGACAGCAGGGGTTATTCTGTATCACTGACTCTGTCAGTTATAATCACACTAAGGTTTCGATGACTGTAATGATCAAGTTACACTGTTCATCTTCATGAGTTCATATTCACAGCCATTCTCCAGTAACTAGACAGTGTATGGTGTAACTGGGTGGGACACTGTGTTGCAAAGCTGCTGCAGTGCCTAGCAGAGGGAGAGTATCTACTCATAAAGACAATTAAGCAATAAGGCATGACCAACAGTTATGTTAAATGGTCTGTTAATCACCTGTGGGGTTTAATGTTGAATGAGGCATAGCCGAGTGCCACATGTCGCTAGACAGTGATAAACTGACCATTAACATAATACCTGGGAGTGGCTTATTGCTATCATAATAAAACTGTTTTTAAACAACATTAAACCATGTTCATCATATGGTTAGGCTCTACATGTATGTTAATAAAAACTAAACATAAGGCTGTTACAATGTTTACAGTCAATTAGAAAGCTGCATTTCTCAAACCCTTGTTATAATCAGAGATATTATACCTATACAACTCCTTGGTTTTGCTGAACTCTGTTGCTCAGGTGGCCCACCACATGTGGTGTGGTCTGGTGTGGGGCATTGGTAGGTAAGGCCATGCAAGTACTAAGTGTGGTACGTTGTGTGCAACTGCAATCAGGGATGTGTACATTTGGTGTACATGGCCTCAGTTTGCTGTTGATCTCCACTGAGCATGCAGTACCTGGTCAGGTGGGTGGGGATGTCTCGTAGTACATTTAGACAATTGTTTGTTATTTCTGTCACCTGCTGCTGGATGTCTGTCATTGGTTGTGTTGACTTGGTCCTCCCCATACTTGCATGTGTGTGTGTGTGTCTGTGTGTGTGTGGTGCTGGCGAGGGGTGAATTCGGAGTTAGGGTTTTGAACCCTAACAGCGAATTTCCTCACTTTTGTCGCTGTGGAACAACCCTAACTAATGCATTAAATGGAGTTTTTTGCCACTAATATATATATATATATATATATATAATGTGTGTGTGTATATATATTATAGTGGCGCAGTTGTCCCACTTTATTTAGGGTTATGAAGGCACTTCAATGTTAAACTCAAAATTTTGCATGTTAATAACTTTGGACCCGTTCAATGGATTTGCCTGAAATTTGGTATGCACAGTGGGGCATGGCAGATCTCTTGATCTGCCAAATTTCATTTTGGTTGGACTTACGGTCTATGCGCACAAAACACTGAAAAATGCAAAATTGTCCAGTTTTGGAGGCAGGTTTTGAGATTTTGTCTGTGGCCCTGTGCAGCCATCATGTGGTGTTCCACTCTGTGAGATGGCTCACCTGAAAGAGCTTGACTGCCTGAACATGCCACTTTTTACTTGTTGAAAAAGTATTAAGGCATTCAAAAGTTATGCCACTTTTAAGTTCCCATTATAAGTCAATGGGAAAATTTATATGTTTTTTTTTTGCGAACAAAGAATGGGGTTCTGGCCATCTGGTCCTACCTGGCGGTCAAAGAATTTTCAGCCTCACAGTTCAAGAATCTTTGTCCTCAACAATTCTTTGACCGCAAGGTCCGCCATCTTGCTTTTGCTTTTCTGACCTGAGGGGTCACTCCTGAAGTAAAACTCCGATGGATTTTACTCAGGGGGCCTCGTTCTATCAAGCCATGCCTTTGGTTTGATGTAAAATGGTCTAAAAATAGACTTAGGCTTTAAATTCTTTGATCATGGCTCGCTAACAATCTTTGGTCACGAGCCTGCAAATTCTTTGATCATGAGATTCTTTGATTGTGATCCTGCATCGCGAATGAGGGACGAGATGGCCATTTTAAAAATTCTATTTTCTCAGCCATGGGGTGGCCTAGGAACACAAATGAGGGTGAGTATTGCTCAGGGGGCTTCGTTCTATAGAGGCATGGTGGTGGTTCCATGTAATTCTGCCTAAAACCCGAGTTTCAGCATTTTTTACTCTTTGATAGAGAGGCTGCAAATTCTTTGATCATGAGCCTGCAAATTCTTTGATCATGAGATCTTTGATCCTGAGGGAGGGACGAGATGGCCAGATTGTATAGTACATTAGATAGGGCAATTTCACCAATCTTTATGTTTAAATATCTCAGAAACGGGTTGGTCTTTTTACTTGAAATTTGGAGTTCCTTTAGACTAGCCTTATCTGTGCTACAAGGGTATGCATGGACTTGTACAGTAGCAGATGGCATGAAAGGAGAAGCTGACACATGTTTTGTATCTAGCTGAATGATCTGCTGAAGAATAGAGCCTACAATTGTTTTTTTGTAGGGGACACGTGTCCCCATTAGACTATGGTACACAAGTAATTAATATTTAAAAGATTATAGTTCTAGCTAGGGGACACCATGGAACATTGAAACTAGTTTAATTGGGTGAGTTGAATATCCACTGCAAATGTTCTCAGGTATAAGATACCAAGATAGCATGGGACAGACACGTGGGGTTGTGAGGGATCGGGAAGGGGGTGGAATAAATAAAGGGGTGGAAGAAGGCAGACTCAATAGACCTGTGGGTCTTTTTCTGCCATCAAGATTCTATGATTCCATAAGTACTGCTGGAACCACCTTTTTGTACAAACTGGAGTCGAAAGTAGATTTCTCAAACCACCCAGTGTGCATTAGAGAAGTGTTTATTTCTTATTCCTCCCCATGCATCTTGTCATCTATACCTCATGTTACATATCAGAATCATTACATGCTACCTTGGAAAGGTACTACCCCCACCGATAATTATTGTAACATTCAAATAATACTCAATGATGTTAAATTAAAGTTAATCTAGGCACACAGAAGGCATTAATTTCCATGGTGCTCTAGCTTGTTTAACATCATTAGGATCAAGTCTGCAAAACCTACTACAGATATTCACATTTTAAATAAGTACTTGCCAGAAATCCTTCTTTATTAGAGATTGAATGTCTTGAACAATCTTCCCCCCGAACTGAGGCAGTTCACCGTACATTAGCGGTCTGAAAAAAAAATGGCAACTGCTTAACTCACGGGGTACTCCTTGAGGTTCCAAACTCTCTGCTGGTTTCTTCTTATTTATGTATTTCCTTTATTTATTTATTGTATGTGATTTAACGCAGCAGTACAACGAAACTGGGCAAAAAAAAAAAGAAATTGGCCTTTTGTTTGTTTGTGTATGTACTTTAAAAGTTTCCAGACATATTCCAGTTTCATTTGATTGTAAACTTTTCTAGTTGCACCAAATGTTGTGTATTTTATAAATATTTTAATGTCTTTGTTTTCTCAAAAAAAAAGATGGCCCAGCATTTGTCTCAGAAATAAAACTGTAGACTTGGCAAGGGCTAAGGTCAAGGAAATCATACATACTAATGGTGCACAAAGAGAAGGTACCTAGACAAGTAGTTTTGACAGGTATGCTAATATTTTTATTAATTTTAGCTGGAACTAGCTTTCTGGAATAAATATGTTTAGTTGAACTACTGCTTTAAACCAGAGTCATTATCCAAAGATCCTTACACATTTAGCACCATTTTAAACAAATAAATAAAAACATATGTAAAATGGTTGCTATGTTCTCATGTTTGGTGTTGTGTACCACTTTATGGGAATCATCATCTCACATTTCCCAATTTTTAGTGGCAAGATGATCAGAGATAAAATGGGAGGGGGGTTATTACTCAGGAATTACTTTACAGAGATGATTAAAAAGCCAATCCTATGGGAAAATGTGCTTAAGGTTTGCCACTGAGTTACTTACTCTACATATATAACAAATTCATTAAATCAAATATTAAATGTAATGCTTCCCTAGACCTCCATCAGAAATTCTCCTTCCTTATCAAACCTGTTGGGTTCGTGATGGGCTCCATAGCAAATTTCCCACTTCCCCAACTAAAATCCTGAAATAAAGCACAACACAATTCCATTGTGTAATATTCCTTGGTGCGACAGCATGGGGTTGTGAGGGATCAGGAAGGGGGTGGAATAAATAAAGGAATGGAAGAGGGCAGACTCAATGGACCTGGGGGTCTTTTTCTGCCATCAGGATTCTATGATTCTATAAGTACTGCTGGAACCACCTTTCTGTACAAACTGGAGTTGAAAGTAGATTTCTCAAACCACCCAGTGCGCATTAGAAATGTGTTTATTTCTCATTCCTCCCCATGCTGCTTGTCATCTATACCTCATGTTACATATCAGAATCATTACATGCTACTTGGGAAAGGAACTACACCTACTGATAATTATTGTAACATTCAAATAATATTCGATGCTAAATTAAAGTTAATCTATGCACACAGAAGGCATTAAATTCCATGGTGCTCTAGCTTGTTTTATGTCATTAGGATCAAGTCCTCAGAACCTAGTACAGATATCCACATTTAAAATAAGTACTTGTCAGAAATCCTTCTTTATTAGACATTGAATGTCTTGAACAATCTTCCCCCCGAACTGAGGCAGTTCACAGTACATTAGCCATCTGATTGAAAAAAACAAATGGCGACTGTGTAACTCACAAGGTACTCCTTGAGGTCCAAAACTCTCTGCTGGTTTCTTCTTATTTATGTATTTCCTTTATTTATTTAATGTATGTGATTTAAAGCAGCAGTACAATGAAACTCGGCAAAAAAAAAAAAAAGAAATCGGCTTTTTGTTTGTTTGTTTGTGTACTTTAAAAGTTTCCAGACATATGCTGGTTTCATTTTGTGGTAAACTTTTCTAGTTGCACCAAATATTGTGTATTTTACAAACATTTTAATGTCTTTGTTTTCTCAAAAAAAGGATGGCCCAGCATTTGGCTCAGAAATAGAACTGTAGACTTGGCAAGGGTTAAGGTCAAGGAAATAATACATACTCATGGTGCACAAAGAGGAGGTACATAGACAAGTAGTTTTGACAGGTATGCTAATATTTTTATTAATTTTAGCTGAAACTAGCTTTCTGGAATAAACATGTTTCATTGAACTACTGCTTTAAACCAGGGTCATTATCCAAAGAACCTTACACAGTTAACACCATTTTAAACAAATAAATAAAAAACATATGTAAAATGATTGCTATATTATGGGAATCAGCGTCTCACATTTCCCAATTTTTAGTGGCAAGATGATCAGAGATAAAATGGGAGGGGGGGGGTTATTACTCAGGAACTACTTTATAGAGATGATTAAAAAGTCAATCATATGGGAACATGTGCTTAAGGTTTGACACTGAGTTACTTACTCTAAATATATAATAAATGCATTAAATCAAATATTTATATGCAATGCTTCACTAGACCTCCATCAGAAATGCTCCTTCCTTGTCAAACCTGTTGGGTTCAAGATGGGTTCCATAGCAAATTTCCCACTTCCCCGACTAAAATCCTGAAATGAACGTGATGTCTTGTCACATAATAACACGATGCCCGCAAACGCAAATGGTAACTTGCATGGTGATACAAAGTGAAACAGAAAGAGAAACAGTACTGTAGACACAAATGGTAAAAATAATGCAAACACAAGCTCAAATGAAAACACAAAGGGTAACACACATGGTGGCGTAGACGGGAACGGCAAGTGAAATGGGTACGAAACAGCAAGCGGAAGTAGTAAGAGTAACAGTTGTTACATGAGGTCCCTGCACCCTAATTGGTACCCTCAGAGGTACACCGTAGACAGCTAACACTTAGGTATAGGTTATGCTAATATTTAGGGCTAAGGACATCTACCGTATAAGAGCAGATGTCAGGATATGAATGCATATTGTTGTAATACACTTTGCTTGCTAATACACATATATTCTGCCATGTATTTTCTGTGTATTTCTTACTAGTCAGATGCCAAGACACCTGTGTCCTTGAAGTAATTATAATATGTAAGACGGCATTGCCATCTTTTGGTGATTTGTACTACTACACTGAGTTATGTAAGACTCTGTATAAGAACTCTTTTGTTCTCAATCTGATGACTTTACAGAATTGTATAATGTTATCTTGGACCATGGAGCCACCTCTAATTTAACCAATAGGGCTCATCTCTGTAACTAGAAATGTTTCTATCTTTTGGTAACCATAGTAATTATCATAGGTATATAATGTAATGCACAAGCTTTACACCTCAGAGACCCAAGAGACCCCAAGAGACAACAGAGAAACTTCGAGGTGTAGGGAATGCTTAGCATTGGCTCCCAGTTCGTATTGGTAAGAACTGCTTAGGGCAACTGTGATTTTATCCTTTGTAGTAATAAACTTGTTTATTACTCTAATGCAACATGTCTGTGATTACTTGCATTCCCAATATCGTCAAGAATCTGAAAGTGAGGTTTAGACCTCTCAACACAGTAATGTAAGCACACAGGCTAGTTTTCCCCAAAAGCTGCATAGAGAAAGACAGTGAGTAGAAAGAATGTATGCATAATAATGGGTCTCGGAGCAGAAAATGAGGAGTTGGAATACTAAATTGCTTATATCTCAGGAACCGTACGATGTAGGAAAAAAATGTAAAAGTCATATGATTTATGAGTTTCCTGACTAGTATTGGGGCTAAGCATTTTGCTGACAAAAAGTCTGTATCTCTTACCGTTTTCGAGATACGGGCCCTGAAAGGCATGGCGAATGCCATAATGTTATCCTATGGGATAAAAAGAGGAGTTTGGAGTGCCATAACTTTGCTGCCCTGTATTACTTTTTCACCAAACCACCAAAAGGCACATCTGTGGGATATTGGCTTTTTTCCCTCCAAATTTCAGTGTAAAAGATCAAACCGTTATTTTGCAGTAGGGTGGCAAAGAATTCTTGTCATACAGCGGACGCCGCAATGTTAGTCTATGGGAAAAAGTGTCAACTTTGGAGTACCGTAATTTTGCATCCATGGAACTTTTGTCACTAAACCACAACAAGGCACATCTGAGAGATGTTGGCTTTCATCCCTCCAAATTTCAGCCCAAAGGTCCCAATCGTTCATTTGCAGCAGGGTGGCAAAGAACTGCTGTCATTTTGGCCATAGTCTGGAAAAGTAGTGTCACAATTTGTGAAAGCCTTCACAAAAATTTGCCACACTTTCATGAGTGCGACACTATTTTGCAAAAAGTACTTTTTCCAGAAACTTGAAAAACATATTTCTAGGGTGTTTAACCTCAAAATAAAGACATGCCTAGCATCCTCTGGGTCCGACTAGGTAAACACAAAAATAATTGTATTGCTAGAAGGTCCCAAATTTAAATGCCAAGCATTTTTCTGATCACCAACTGAAAACAAAATTGCAGATTTGCAAAAGTAAAAGTTCCATTTGTGAAAGTAAAAACAGCATTTGCGAAAGTGTTGAACGTTTTGTTAACTTTTCCCATTGACTTATAATGGGAACTTGTTTTTTGAATAATTTTTGAACCATTCAATATTTTTTCATGAAATCTTCAAAAGGTACATTGGGGACCTAGGCTGCATGTTCCCTGAAGTTTATCGACTGGTTGCCAAACTGTGTGACCTGTAGGGATGAGCAAAGAATTCAAAAAAGCATAAATGCGTGCTCAGATCACGCTTAATAACTCCACAGCCATATATACGAACAGTACAAAAAGTTGGCAGATCCCAAGATGTATGGTTCTTAATCAAGTTTTCCAAATTTCAGGCAAATCCATTGAAAGGTTGCAAAGTTATTAAGGTGCAAAATTTTAGGTTTAACATGTAAATAGCTCCTCAACCCTAACTATGGTAGCATTACCGTGCTACCATAATATATATATATATATATATATATATATATATATATATATATATATAGATGGATACCTTTAAACTGTTCATGAAGCCCACAGACGCTGATACAACTAAGCACATTTAAAAATACATATATTGTTTTTTCTCAATCAGATCCTTGTAGGCATGCTCAGCATACACTTGGATCATTAACATATTTTCTGCTTATTATCGCATTCTAATTTTAGTAAGCAAGGTATTCTGATAAGGAGAATGAAATTACTTTAGCTTAGCTAAGAGTTATGCCTTTCCAGAATGATTTCTCTCTCTCTCTCTCTCTCTATCTATCTCTGTCTCTATCCTTCCCTCTCCCTCTCTCTCTCCCTCTCCTCCTCTCTCCCTCTCATATCAAATGTTTTTGTTATACACCTCAGCAGTTTTTCTTCACTCCCACTGATACTAACACACTTATTCAAAAAAACCAAAAAAACCCACAGTTGACCAAATTCAAGATCTGTTTCGAATCAAAGGAGTTTTTTTCAAGGCTAAAACATAACCTCTTCTAATGACTTACAGACCTGCAAATAAATTAGTTGCAAAACTGAAACTTTTAATTTCAACTATTAATTTAATTTTAAAAATAATGCTCTTTTAGTTATTTTTTTATTGATGATATAGTTTATTTATTCATTTATTTTATTTGATTGGTTGTTTATGTGTGTTGTTGAAAGGTGCCCTAAACTCTGTGGAAAGGATGTCTAACAAATAAAACATGCATTGCCTTACTAAAGATTCACCAACCAATACACACAAAAGGGTATTGTGTGTTATGTGTATATCGCACTCTTTTTTCCTAACAAGTAAAACAAATGAAAACAATGAAGAAAAAGCTCATTATGCATTTAAATAGGCACATACCTGACTTGTTACTGCTACATGACTCCTCTGCTCCTAAGGGAGATCTGCTATCTGTGTGCATCAAATCAGCTGTTCTTTTTCTTAGCTTAATTTGGAGTTGTAAAATGGCTCATTAATAACCCCCTGGTTTTATCAAGAAACTGTCTGGAAACAGATACCAACCGGTGATTCAGCAACTACTAGTGTTATGACCTCTTAAGGGGCCGGAATTCAATGGTGCCTTCATCCCCGCTTGTATAGAATTGCAGTAGACTGCTCCCATCAGAAATTTACAAAGCAGGTATATGTGGCACCAAGGAATATAACACAGTATTACACCACCGCATTACATTCAGTATTTCCTCATTATCATTCTCAAAAAGAAGGGAAATTAGAGGCAATAAACTTCATTTAATGCATCAGTTAGGGTTGTTCCATAGCGACAAAAGTGAGAAAATTCAATGTTAGGGTTGAAACCCCACTTACACCCCTCCAGCCCACCCCTCAACCGGCATCAGGGTGCACGTTGGGGTCGTTGGTCCTAACTGTCACCCCATTCTCCTATTCCTCAGTTTCTTTCCACATGTGATGGAGTGAGAGTTAGGGCTGATGACCCAAATGTACACCCCGATGCCGGTTGGGGGGTGGGCTGCAGGGGTGCAAGGGAGGTTTCAACCCTAACATCAGATTTCCTCACTTTTGTCGCTGTGGAACAACCCTAACTGATGCATTAAATGGATTTTATGCCTCTAATATATATATATATATATATATATATATAAAATATATATATCTTTTTTTTCATTTATGGCTGCATGGGCAGAGCCATGCTGATGTGTAATATGATGTAGGATAGAAAATAGACTGGAAGCATGCAATTGGATATCTAGAATGTCTTCTTGCATGTAGTGTTTCAACTGTACATGACTCACATCTCTCCATGTTTTCTCTATTTATCACAGTGGTGTGTTAGTGACTGGCTCCCTCCTATCCCTGTCTGCATTGCATGGCATTATTTAATTGCTTACTCACCCATTCTCTTGCTCTCTCTCTCTCACTCGCTCTTACACATTACACACACACACACACTCTCTACCCTCTTCTGTTCAACGAAACACTCTGCGTTTGTTTAAACTAATGCCTTTGCCCAGCTGACTGCATTATTCCAGAATTCTTCAGCTGTGTAATGCAAGCTGTTTGTCTCTCTCTCTCTCTATCTCTCTCTCTCTCTGTCTTCCAACAGTGTGTGTGTGTGGGGGGGTGCTATGCTGAGGGGTTTTAGGTTAACCCTTTCTGGACCGATCTAATTGCAATGCTGAAAACTGAAGATGAACAAACATGATAAATGAGACACAGAGCTGAACTTTCATATCAGGGCTATGAAAAGGTAGCTGCTAAGACATTATTTGTGATGTAGGTTGCATGCACTAAATCAAGCTGTTGCATTTTTGTAGAACCTTTTTTGTTTTGGAAAAGTTACCATCATGCAGACAGTGAAGTAGAATTCTTTGAGGGTGGGGGTTAGATAAAAGCAAGCAGTGTAATACATGGTGTGTGTTTGGGATTTTATAAAGGGAGTTTTGTGCAGATACATGATTTTTGTTTGCCGTTTCATAAAGAGAACTGTGTGCAGATTCCAGTTAGTCTCATGGAACAGGAATAATGGTATACCTCTTCCCAGCTGCTAGTGCTGTTGATACTAATATGAAATGTGAATACCTTGGATGTTGTGTCATGCAGTATGTATATTTATTTATTAATACAATTTTTTGCTAAAAAAGTTACGGACTCAGAAGTCTCAGAGATAACAAAAAAGAAATCATTGGAATGTAAACCACAAAACCTAGCCACCACAGAATGACACCCCTGACCATAGCATTCAGTGAGTCCACACAGAGACAAACATATTGACTGTTCTGACTGACTGTACTGTACATAACAAAAGTGGAATTTTTATGTTTTTATTTTTTTCCCAAGGTGACTCTGTGCGTTTTTCTTATATTGACCCAGGCCTTGCAACATGAAGTGAATGCATTTATTTATATTTTAAGAAGCACATTTTAAATTGGCCTTCAACACTAAATAAAATATGTTTTCTGGTTCTCAGAATTATTGTCTCAGGTACTCTGAGTACACTCATGGATAAAAATCTCTGGCATGGTGCCTCCACAGGGGACACATCACCCCAAACCTCCCCTCAGTAATTTATATGAAAACTGTCAATATTGAGGTCTGAATCCACTCCTGGTCTAAGGTCTGCTTGTCACTCAAAAATGTGGGTCAAATTTTTCTTGCAAGTTGGCTGTATTTATATTTCTTTATTCTTTGCCGCATTGCAAGTGATTTCCCAAAAATGAACAAAGTGATGATATAGGTAGAAAATTGTAAGGAGCATACTTGGCAATGTGTCATTAGTATGTACACAATGTCTGGATTATAAAAATAAATAACTAAACAAAATCCCATAATGCAGCTAACTCAACACCTTGGGGAATGCTACAAGTCTCGATGGCTGAGAGGGACCTGGGGGTGGTGGTGGATGTCAAGATGAACAACTTGGAGACTTGTAGGAGGGCAGCAGCCAAGGCCAACAGGATGCTGGGATGCATCACTAGGGGATCACCTCCAGAAGGAGGGAAGTGATACTCCCTCTGTATAACTGCTTGGTGAGGCTGCACCTCGAGTACTGCATGCAGTTTTGGAGGTCACACTTAAAGAGGGACGTTAAACTCCTGGAGATGGTCCAGAGGAGGGCAACCAAAATGATTTGGGGCCTGGGGGACAGGACCTATGGGGAGAGGCTTGAAGAGCTAAATATGTACACATTGGAAGAGAGAAGGGACCGGGGGGATATGATAGAGGTCTTCAGGTACATGAAGGGGAGAAATAGGGGATGAGCAGTCAGGATGCTTTGGAGAAAGGAGGAGGGGGTAACTAGAGGGCACTGGTGGAAGCTGGAGGGGGGGAAGATTTAGGGGAGAAAGGAGGAGGTGCTACTTCACTGAGAGGGTGGTGGAGCCATGGAATGCACTGCCCAGGGGGCTTGTGGAGATAGAGACAGTGGAGGGGTTCAAGAGGGGGTGGAACAGGTACAGGGGAAGGGTTCTGGAAGCAAAATCCAATGCAGCGAGAATATCTGGAACTGGGAAGAGAGAAGCCAGAGAAGGTGAGGGGGGCAGCAACGTCAGCTCCCAGGGTGGGGGCTGACCAAACGAGCAGACGCGAAAGACCATTAGGCCTATTTTGCTGGCATTTTAGTAGTATGTTAGTAACATTGGTATGCAGCTGGGTACTATCATAATACAGTAACTTCATACAATATGTACCTATCATGGTATTACCACTCTATGAGTAGAATATTGCTTCACACATGTCCCCCTTTATTTATTTCTCCCTTGCTCATTGCAAATATTGTTGCCCATTTTATTATCATGTATGTGTAGCACAGTGCAACATAAATTATGTGTGCCACACAGTTTGCAGTATGGACATTACATATATTAAAAATGTTGCAATGTATCCATTTAAATCACATAACCTGTCTTACATAGAAACATCAAAACTGATAGCACATAATGACCACTGGGCCCATCTAGTCTGTCCATTTTTAATAATGATCACTTTTGCTACACACCCTACTTGATCTATGGCACTGTCTCTTCCACCCCTTCTTTCCTCCTATGATTCCCTTGTGCCTATCCCAGGCATTTTTGAAACCCACCACTGGGTTCACCCCCACTGCCTCTGATGTAAGGCCGTTCCAAGAGTCCAACATCCTTTATGTGAAGAAGTACTTCCTCATATCTCTCCTGAATCTACCCCTTCCAGCTTTATACCCTTGTTCTAGACTACTTTTTCATCTGAAAAAAATCTCCCTCCTGTACCTTATTAACCCCCATGGGGTCTTATCCCTCCAGTTGACCCACAGTCCCCAATGTAGCCATACCTCTCCTCTCTGTACCATTCATTCTGCTATTACTTGAAGGTTTTGGTGCACAGCTCCCTCTCCTTCTCCATACAGTACAAGACATACTAGCCACTCATACTTCAAACACATGGAAAACATAGAATCGACCAGATAAATGATCTAACGTTACAAAAAACAAAATTTACACAAGGAGCTGACTCTGACAATTCATCTTTAGGTTTAAACCCATGAAATGCCCTTATCAAGATAATGTATTAGCAGCTGTAGTGGCTCTGACTAGATTTTGTTTTTTTCATCTGTTGTAGGATTTGAACATTTATTTGGATCTGTGATCAGCATCAACATGGATCTTTTGACAGTTCTCAGCAGGGTCTCTTGGACTGACACATAGGAACCTTGCTTGTGCAACTACATTTTTCCTTTTTGCCAGCCTCAGTTTATTTCACAGAAGCACTCTTTACCCCACTGTTGGAATTTGCTTTCTGAGCATATACAAGAACAAGCAATTCCACTTAAAGTGTACATTTCACTTATATGCACATGTCAGTCATGTTCCTGAAATCAGTGTCCCAGTCCACTCTAATATACTCCTATTACATTTTGTTTGTTTGTTGCATCCTCATTTTTGCTTATGTTCCTTTTTTCAAGTACTTTCCAGATACATTTCTGAAATTTTTCCCATCAGACCGATGACTCCTGGGCTGACCAGCTAACTTTTGTTATTCCTAATCACCTTTTAGTCGCTCAGTTACTGTAGGTGCTAACTAGTCTAACTTGAGCAAATAGGCATGTGCTAGCAGTACGTATGAGCTCTCCTCCACATTCACCTACTCACCCATCACCATGTCTAAATGAAATATTCTATCCCACAATAACAAAGTTTTTCTAACTTTATTTTTAATAGTTTTATAAGAACTTCTTACAAACATTTATGTTAGATATACAGTCTAACTAAAATAAAAAAGTAAAGATTAAAGATTGAATAAAAAAGTTTTATTTATTGGTAATCAAAAGTTGTTTTTTTTTGCAAATAAGTTTCTTTTATTTTATATTGAGAAACAACACAACATAACACACATCTCATAAAAACAAAACCACAATAAAAAAGAGAAACTACAGATGGTAGTCCTTGGACCATACTACAGAAAAGTATAATAGTACATAGCTCATCATAACAAGGATACCATCCCTTTAATCCCCTATCCTCCCACCCCTTCCCCCAACCAGAGCAGCAAACCCATACATAAAATACCACTACGGTTTTCTATTGACTTGGATAATAGCCTATCTTAGTTAGCAACCTCCACATTAAAGAGCTCTGATCGTCCCAGGTAGAAACCTTCCTAAACATTAGCCCTCTTGGTTGCCTTCTTGGGGAACTCAATGTGCTAACTAAGCTGGTGACAACTGTATCTAGAAAGTATAGAGGAGCCCTAGCTATCTACAGGGTGTGATCTTAACAAATAAAATGCATAAATAAGAGAAGGAACAAAGAAGAATGGAGGGAGGGGTCTCAACCTATTAATAGTCATATCTATCTTTCAAACATTGTAAAAACTATTCCAGTAGTAGTTGAACTTCTCTACTGAGTTGTAAAAATTGCAGCGAACCTTTCATGCTTAGAGCATTAAGAAATTCCTTCCACCATTCCTTATAAGTGGGAGATTGGTCGCTGCTCCAATATCGAAGAAGAAGCAACTTTGTCACCTGTGCCACCAATGCTATTTGGTATCTAAGAGACTTCGCTATGCTTTGCTTAAACAGCCCAAAGAAGCATGTTTTAACATCAAAGTATGAGGCCATCCTACTGAATGGGGTTAACCACTTTCCCACCAGATACCAAAGCTTAACTGCCTTAGGGCATTCCCATAGTATGTGATATGTTGTAGCTACAAGGCAGCTACAGGACTTACACCTCGGTGAATTGGACTTGTGTATTCGGGCAAGCTTGGCTGGAGAGAGGTAGAGGTTGTGTAGTAGGTTGAACTGTAAACCCCTTAATCTGTCTTGTTTAACATAAAAATATAGATCTAGCCATATCTTGCCCCACATCTCTTCCGACCATCCCAGAGATAGATTTGCTTCCCAGTAAAATGAGACTGGAGAGATACTTAAATCTCTTTTAGTTAGGATTAATTTATACAATTTTGAGACTGGATTACCCGCTATTACCAGATCTTTCATCTTTTTCAAGAGTTACCCGGCTTCTGCAGCCCCCTTGTCATTTCTAAGGAAGAAACCAATGCACCCCTGTATCTGATACAACCGTAACCAATCCCTGGCTTGGATATTGAATTTCTCTATAAGGACATTAGGCGAAATAACTGAAACCTGCGAAACAAAGTCCATTAGTCTATATTTAATAAGGTCGTTACCTATATGTTTTTTTATCGTCTGATTCCCTACCATTAGGTTAGGATTCCTTAAAAGGGGTTGGAATATATCTTTTATGTAGGGGATTCTCAGCAATGCATATAATTGGTGTAGGGCCCTTATATCCCACCCCATAGGAGTGTCCCTCAGCCTACTTGGAACCTTTACCCATGGAATAAATAAACAAGATTCCAAATCCACATTGACACTTTTAGCCATCATCAAATCTATACCTTGACCAGATGAGGCCCCTTTTGCATCTGATAGCCATGAAGCTGCCCTAGCAGCATGGCAAGCTAAATAATATATATAGAAATCTGGAAGCTGAAGGCCTCCTACCTTCCTTAAATATGTGAGCTTCTTATAAGTTCGACGAGGGGGTTTCCCCTTCCATAAAAAATCAGAACAGTATTTAATAATCAATTTGAAAAAGGACTTAGGAAGGTATACATTGAGGTTGTAAAGGGGGTAAAAGAATTTGGGAAAGATCCTCATTTTAATTGTATTAACTCTCCCGTAAAAGGACAGCGAAAGCTTCGTCCACTTCTCTAGGCTTTCTTGATGGATTTCATCAGTGGCCTAAAATTTAAGTCTACCAGATCATCCAGATTCTTAGAAATCCAAATACCTAAATAGAACAGGATTCAGGTTGCCATTTTAACTTAGAGAAGTGCACCAACTATGTTGGAGGTAAGGGATAATGGAAGAACCATAGTTTTGCCTTTGTTCAAATAGTATCCTGAAAATTGACTAAACTCAGATATAATTTGGAATACACGAGGAAGCTTTTCTGACTATAACGAACATGCAGTAATAGATCATCCCAAAATGCTGATAGTTTATATTCTGATTCCCAATACAAATCCTGCAGCACTTGGTTGTCATTATTAATAGATCTAATTAGGGTTCTAAATATAAGTTAAATAAATATGGAGAAAGAGGGCAGCCTTGGTGGGTACCTGTTAAAAAGAAAGCCATGAGATCAAATTATTGCACTGGATCCTGCTGATGGGCAAGTATATAAAACTTTGATATACCTCAGAAATTTAGCCGGAAAACCAAATTTAGATAGAATCTGGAACAAAAACCCCCATTCCACCCTGTCGAAAGCTTTCTCTGCGTCTAGAGAGACCAGAGATGCTTCCAAATCTGGACACCTAGACGCAGAGATTAGGTAAAATATTTTCCTGAAATGATCTCCTGATGAGCGACCAGCCACAAAGCCTGCCTGCTCCAGACTCACCAATTCAAGCCATGTGTTTTTCATTCGAGCAGCTAATATCTTAGCATAGATTTTAATATCTATGTTAAGTAATGAAATCGGTCTATAGTTGCCAACCAAATCAGGTGATCTCTCAGGCTTGGGTAGGAGAATAATTCTGGCTTCAAAGAGGGAAGAGTTCTGTATCCCATAGTCGTGCCAGGAGATATAGAGTTGATGCAACAATGGTACAAGGAGATCTTTAAACATCTTGAAAAATTGGGCCGTAAACCCGTCAGGTCCCGGAGCCTTACCTAGCTTAAGATCCTCAATAGCTTCACTGATCTCTTTCTGAGTAAGGGGAGCCTCTAACTTCTGACAACTTTCTTCTGAAAGCGTGGGGAGCGGAAGGTTTGCCAGAAACCTTTCCATCCCTGCACCCTCATCGGATGGAGGCAACTCGCCGAGTATAAGTTTTTGTAAAATCAAGAAAATAGCTAAAATCCTTCAGGGTCCGCTACTAAATCATTAGTACATGGATGCCTCAGCCCAGCCACACTTTTAGCTGCTGTTCTTGCTTTAGCTGCCAGGCCAAGATTTTACCAGCTTTACTACCCTGTCCTTGAAAGGTGGCCTTCAATTTGAAGCTCGACTTTCTACCCTCTCTTACTGTCTTCGAATACCATGCCCTTAGCGTAATTAACTCTTGCTCTTGATCTGGTGATCTCAAATCGTCACCCATAATCTCTAAGGCTTTGACTCTCTCTAGACATTTAGACAAGAGGCTTCTTATTTTCCTTTTTCGAGTTGTGGCATGTCTAATCAACTCACCCCTCCATGTAGCCTTTAAGGCTGACCATACCTTATCTACCGCTTGGACCGAACCCCAGTTAGATGCAATTGTATGGGACAAAAAGGAACGAAAATGTTCCACTAATTTGGAATCCTTAAGCAAGCAGTTGTTTAAGGACCAAGAGTAAGATCTGGGTGGAGCTGACAAGGGACGGCAACATAATCGTATGGGTGAATGATCCGAAATCACTCTACTCAGAATAGTAACTTCATAAACAAAGGAGAAAACTTGATAATTAACCTGGAAAAAATCTATACGGGAGTAACTTCTATGAGCAGTAGAAAAAAAAGTAAATTCTTTGGAGGTGGGGTTGATCATTCTCCAGGGGTCTATAAGGCCCAAGGAAGATGAAAACTCCATTAGACCCCTTTGTGAAGGTGACATACATTCCATTCTGGACCAAGAACGGTCCAAGTAGTTTGACTGCACCAAATTCCAGTCTCCTCCCAAAATTACCGGTCTGTCTGCTAAGGGGCCCATGAGTATAGCCAACTCTGAAAAAAAGGAGGTTGATTCCTGGTTAGGGCCATAAATAGATCCTAAAACCACCTCTATCCCCCCTAACCTGCCCATAACTATTACAAACCTACCATTAGGATCCGATAATGTTTGTGCAGGGAAAAAAGGAATACCCTTTGCTACCAAAATAGCCCACACCCCTCTTATTCGAAGAAAGCCCTGCCCCATAAACCTGTCCTACCCACTTTTTCTTCAAATGATGGAGCTGATTTATAGGCACATGAGTTTCTTGGAGAAAAACTATTGATGGATTATAATGAGCTAAGTGATTTAATATAACAAATTTTTTTGTATTATCCTTTCCCCCTTTTATATTCCAGGAAATGATATTTAGGTTGCTAACCATTGGAAGCTAAAAAAAGAAATCCATGATTGTTTGAGATGCTGCCTGGCCCCACCCCAAACAAACCCTAAAACCCCAACATATAAACCTTCCAAAACCCCCAACAACCGATTACTGAAAACAAACTCTCTGGCCGAAGCCAACTCCTAAAATTCAGGTCCATATATGCTCTGAAAGCGCGCCGCCTCCCACACAACGGAATAGTATGCCTATTTCACTGGCCAGTGTGAACTTCATATTCCTTCAGAACATAGCTCACTAGCCTTCGAAACTGTTTTAGCAGGACTGTTCACATTTATGAAAACTTCTTATAATGATATAAAAACTAACCATATTACTAAGCTAACCTAGCATTTCATATTACCTTAACGTCCCACAAATAAGGAATAAAATATTTTATTAGCAGCGAAAGGGTCTGGCCTTATCAACAAAGATTGAGTAATTCACTTAATTTACCTCAACCCTGACCCCCATAATTTCTTTTCCCCACGGAAAACCAACCACTTTCTCTAAATATAGAAGTTTCCTTAATGTACCTAGATCAGCTTTAGAATTTATATGCAGGAGAATAACCTTCCCAGCCTTCATACTAAGCAAGAAATAAACTTAATGTAGAAGAAATTAACTTCAGAATTCAGTAACTATGCCATTTGGGGGAATTACCCTGGCGTCACATATGTTTAAAGCAAAAATAATTAATTCCTTAAAAGCTGGTCTCATCATGAAAAATTATATAAAGAAAAAATTAAACACAAATATTTCAACTTTATAATGGCCTGGAGACCCCTTCTAGCAGTTAATTAGTTCACACCAGGTCTCTGTGTTACTAGACTAGCTCCCAAAATTACTGGCTGACTATAGGACCGTCTAATTCCCTCTACACCGTCAACCTAAAATATTTAAACTTAAACCAAATGCTACCATTAGACAGAGTTAGTGAGGTTTTAATGGTCCATAAATAGTCCATTTCAATGTCCAATGCAGTTGGTTACCGTATTGCTGTGTCCCCAAATATTCCAGAGGCCTTTATAAGTACCTCAGAACAGTCACCCTTTGGGAATAAATCTGGTAAGGCCACATTAAGCATTTTAAGGCCTCGTCCACTGACTCAAAGCGCTTTGTCCTTCTTTCAGGGTAATCTCCAACTTTGCAGGATATAACAAGCGGTGTTTTATTCCAGCCGCTTAAAGCTTCGATGTGATAGGGCGTAAGCTAGCTCTGACAAGACGTGATTTTAAAGTTAAATCAGGCATGATGCGAAGCTTTTTCCCTTCCAATAAAATTGCAGATATCTTCCTCGCTTCCCTTATTATGAACTCACGATCAAGGTAGTTCAGCAGTTTAAATATAACAGGTCTCGGAGGTTCTGAGGATTGCGGCCTAGCCCTAAGGGCTCGATGGGCTCTCTCGATGATGAATTCTGGGCCTTTGGGGGAAGGCCCAACAGATGATTTAAGAAACTTTTGTAGAAATAAAATAGTATTGGGCCCTCTTCTCCTCTGGGCCCTAATAGTACTAAATTGTTAGCGTCTGCTTCTTCCCTCTAAGTCATCTAGGCGGTCCTCCAACTTTGAGATAGATTTCTTTGCTTCAGCTAATCCCAGGCCACTTTTCTCCATATTCCTCTCAATGGAAGAAATCCTTGCCTCAGCATCCGTCACCCAACGGGCTAGCTGCGTTAGGGCCGGCTTAAAATCAGCCACTTCTTCGATCAATTTGAAGAGCGCCTCTTTAATGGTTGTAAGGTCGCTATGAATTTTAGCCGGAGATATCTCTTTGCTGGGTTGTCGGTGATGAGCTCCGCCGCGGTCGCTTCGCTTCTAGCTCCTTGTCCGAGCTTTCCATATCGTTTGCGCTCGAGAAACAAAATACAAACAATCGGGGGAAGTCCTTGTAGTTCTTTTAATTGACGTTCAATCAATTCTGCCGTCTAAATGTGCCTTATAATAATAAAATATTGTAGCGGGGAAGGGAGACCCGAAAACCAGCCGCTACGCTTCCAGATGCATCACGTGACTCCCCTCAGTAATCAAAAGTTTTTAACATTGCATATTTTCTCCCATTACATTACATAAGAGGATGCCTGTATGCTTGAATGACTTATGGCACTATTGCTAATCAGGTACTCAATTTCTGAAATCCCTATATAGTGATTCCTGTTACATGTAATTTCAGTTATATGCACAATATCAGGCTGTCCTGACCTTGTACATATAAAGGAATTGACTGTACCATCATCTTTCAAAAATCAGTCATCACCATTCGTCACTGGTTGGTCTGTGCCAGAGGCATGAGGACTCTGTGGGAGTGTATGCCTTTACAGTTTTGAAGTTAGGGGACTGATATCGGAGACGGCGCCAGACATGAGGTGAACGTATGACATGACACTCATTGGCTGGCTAGTAACTGATGCTGGCCCCATTGCCTCCTCAGTTCTGTTCTTCCTGCTGTTGAGGAAAGCACTCTGTGGGACAGTTCACCATTTTTGCTGCAACACATGGCCTAAGTTCTGTTCATTGCCACTTGGTCAGTGCCATATAGCATTTTTCAGTTTGGCATAGCCTTTCTTCTTCTATCCCCCTTTTTATGGTGCCAAGCCCTCTTTTATTGCTAGTTTTTCTTGTTTTCCATGAATCTATAATGTCCAGATCCCAGAGGCCTAAAAATCAGAAGAAAAAAACCAAGAGGATGGAATCTCCCCCTTGCATTGGTGCTCAAGTGGGAGAAACATGTCTATCTGGGATCAACATGATTGTTGCTGGACCTGCCTTGGAGTGGACCATGACATGGACCTCTGTGATGCCTGCTTCTTGATGGACCTTTACACCTTGGAAGTTCATGTGATGAGGAGGGGACGGGACCCCCCACCTTTGGAAGCAGGCGTTGCACCAGGGACTCTGTCAAATTCCCTGGGCTCTTACCCTAAGCCCCTCTCCAGTACCATATGTACTGAGGGAGACCAGTTCTGCACTAGTCCTCATCTCACAAAGAAAGGAGGCCTGGGGGAGAGGTCTGTAGGACAGCTGGTCCTCCCAAGGGTTCTACTATGCACCCCTCCTAGTCTAATTTACCCTCAGGGGTCTGGATGCCCCTGGTGGTAGAGTCACAGCTATACACTAGGCCTGTGCTGATAGGCCCTTGGGGCTGCAGTCCAGCACTGCCTCAGCTCTTGGCACTAAGACCAGTGCCAGTGAGCAGGGTGTTAATGCCCATTTGGCTGGGTCCCATCCTGCTGCTGTCCATGGCTCTGGGAGAGGAAAGGTCTCTGGAGCCAGTCACCTATTGGAGATCTTCTCGATCTTATCCCCCAAGCAGTGAGATGATCTGTAGGGTGAGGACTAGGATGATCTGGTTTCTGGGATCTGGTGAACAAGGAGACCTTTCTGAGCCTAGCCCTAGGCCTTTAGCATCAATATCATCTGGGGGTTCTTCATGCTGGTGCTGGCCATGGTGCTGCCTCCCCTGTTGCTTTTAGTGCTGCTTGCAGTGCCAAGATGCTTTCAGTGCTGATTCTGGCATCAGATGGGATGGTGGAGCTGCATGTCATGCTGGGTTGGATTCTGGCACTGCTCCCAGTGCTGAATCGGACTCCAGTGCTGTTTGCAGTGCCGAGGGTGGTTCCATCACTGCGCATGCTCACTTGCTGCAGGATACTGCTGCTACAGATGCTCTTAGTCCTAGCCCAAGTGTCAGAGCCCATTCAGATGAGGTGGGGGCTGATACGTGTCAGTCAATGCCACACTCCATATCTAGAGTGGCTAGGGGCTCTAACAGGAGTTGAAGTGATGACTTGGGTCCTCTGACCCCTCCTGGAACCATCTGGGCCTGTGGTGTATGGGGATAGGGGCCATCTAATGGGACCACTATGGCTCTGATCTCCCCACCTGGGGTTCCCCCTGGTGGCACCATCTAGATTGCCCCTGTATGGTTGGTTGTTTGCTGGTGGATGAGATGCATATTCCCTTTCCTCAGACGAGGTCCTCTGTTCACTCTCACAGCACTAGCAGAGGACATAGCCTGGTCCTTTATGACCCACTCCATTCTCCTCCTCCTCCTCTGCTTATCCCTTCTCCTCTCCCAGGCATTTTTGGTCCTATGGGACCCGAGACCTAGAAGCTATTCAGGGCTTTAGCAAGTGCCTTCCCCACCTACCTGAGGGCAATACACCAGGCTATCTTTCAGCCTGGTTCCCCAGCACTGCCACCCTCTGAGTCTAGCTCCTTTTCTTCTTTGTCTTCCTCCAATGAAGAACCAGACTCCTCCACCCACCTCTCTTTTTATGCTGTGTACACCCGTTATCAGCAGTTCCTTTTAGAGATGATGAGGGAGCTGTGACTGGCCATTATTAAGCCACAATCCTGCATGCTTGTTACTGTCCTTCCTTGGGGAGTACAGTCATGACTTTACACTCATACCTCTGTGGCATCAGTCATTTGTGGAAAGATCCAGAAAAGTCTGGCTCCATTCCTCTGCCCCCTCTCCAGCCTAGAGGGATACCCATCCCAGGTATTGTGAACCTCTGGGATCTACAGGAGCCATGCCATACCTATCTTTTGGGGTCCAGCTCCTGGACACTCCCTTTGGCCATAGGCACCCAGTACATGACCATCCCCCAGAGTTGGACTCAGCCAAATTTGACATCTGGGGACATTTGAGTTATCTTGGTAGCACATATCATGTTGTGCATTTGTGCAAATCAGATGCATCAGTTGTCCTACGGCAGGCACCTGTGGCAAAGATGGGTCAGCTCCTAGCATCTCTTCCAGATTGCGAGGCAACCAGACATGCCATATGCCTTTCTGCACAGGGTCTGTAGCTTACAAGACATCAGGTGAGGGTGTCCAATGATGCCAATGAAATAGCCTCCAAACTAGTGGGAACTGCAGTCTGCATTAGGTGGATGGCGTGTCTGTGTTTTTCCCAGTTGTCACCCTTGGTCTAGCATAGGGTGATTGCCTCAGATTTACAGGGACCAAGTTCTTCTCCTGTAGGGCCAGGCATGAGCTTGCAAGGCACATTCCTGCTCTCAGACCATGGGAGCCTCCACCTGACCCTAACTAGTCTCAGGTCTCACCAGTCCCTTGAGGGGCCCCCACCCCTCAGTGTCTTCCTCACAGGAGTCTGAGGAAACAACTATTACCCACAGGGTTTGTCAACACTACCCTTGGTCGTGGCTTGGTACTCAGACCCACCCGTGATGAATGGTGAAGACTGATTCTTGGAAGATATGACAATTATGTACTCACTGTAATTCTTAACCTTCCAAAATATCTTCAACATTTATCAATGCAACCCACCCATCCACCCACCTTCCCCTGCAATGGCCAGGCTTCTGGACAGTCTTTCCTTCTTTCTAATCTTTTAGCCATGCCCCATTCTTGTTTAAAAAAAAGGGGGAGACATTTTAGGGACAAACTTCTTTGGGGGACTTGTTCCCTCCACACACCGCAGTGTGGCCCTCTAAAAAGACTTAGAAAAAGGGATTTTAGGACAATTTTTACTCCTACCCCTTCTCCTAGCCATCCCTTTGTTGTTTAAAACAAAACACAAAAAAGGCTGGAAGGACTCATTTTTAAATCCTTGTTTTTCCCCTTTTCCTTATTCTACCAAAAGAAAAAAGAGGAAGAGAGAGACCTTTTTTTTTGTAGTGATGGGCTGTAGAAGCCTTTATTTTTTCTTCCCCCTCCAGATCCTTTAGGCAGAGGGTATCTATAGTTGCTGTTAGATAAACTTTTCTTGTCCCACTCAGGAACACGGCCTTGCAAGGATCTGTGACACTCTAGGGACTGGAATCTTTTGGGGAATTGTAGCCCAGTTCCCTTTCAAGTTCAATTTTCTTTTTCTTTGCAGTTTGCCTTGTGCATTTGTTTTAGTGGCCTGTTATAGCTCTCATTCTCTTAATCCCCTATTTTTGGGATGTTTTTATTTTTTTTATTTCTTTTTTTGGTGCCATATTTTTCCAGTCCCTGACCCCACCTATTGCTCCCCCCATTTCCAGGCTCCCCCCCCAGATGGGGCTGCCGGACAGTGATCCCTCCATGAGATTGTGGGTCACAAAGCCCTGGCTTGCCCCCAGAGTTGGGTCATGGGAGCAGGACCCCTCAATTGACATTAGTCTGAGTGGGGAGTGGTGGCAGAGTGGGGCCATCATTAATGGCTGAATTTTTTCCATGATTTTCCCTCCCTGGGGATGGAGATGTGCAATTATGCCAGCATCTGCCCCACCCCTAAAGTGTGACACACCAGCCATGTGGGACCCCCAGCATCTTCCGGGGGTCCTCATTGTGCTGGACACTCTTCCCCCAGAGAGGTAGAGCAGTCCCCTGAATGCTCTGTCTCTCTCCCCCTGGCAGGCCCTCCAGCTCCCAGGTCCATTCCTGAACCTGGGATGTCAATGCCACAGACAGATGCCTTGCCACTGCACAGGTGGGCCGGCCCATTTTTGGAATGTTTCAACCAGAGACAGGGGGCTGGATTTTCAAAAGACCCTGAATGTCACAAGCCCTGGGTGTGCCAAACATATGATGCACTGGGCTTGTGGAATTCACACAGCCGATGATTTGGATTTTCTATCCCATGAACCAACTGCGATAAGTTATACCAACTTTTTCTGGTTTAGTTTTCAGCAAACCTGGGTACTCTTTCTCTGGGGCTTGCACCAAATATTTGGCACAAGCTGTACAAACCCTCACTGTTGCCACTATCTACATCCCTTCCAAAGAACAGGGAACTGGTCTAACAGCTGTTCTTGACTTTGTAAAGTCACTCCCACCAGACACTGAATCCATCCTCCTAGGCAACTTCAACATGAACTGGCCTGCGGCCAATGCTGGTGCATACAGGGATACCATTGCTGCTGTGAACCTCACTCAAATGGTTGACTCACCAACCAGGAAAAGTTACAGGACTGGCACCAGCACACTCTTGGACTGGATCCTTACCACTCACCCATCACGGATATCTAACACTAATGTCCTCCCTGACTCTCTCAGCGACCAGTCCTCTGTTAGCTGCACCTGGCCAAATAAAGTCATCAAAGAACCGCCAAAAACTATCTCCAGCAGGGTTCTATCCAGTGGTCACCTTCCTTGACTCAAATCCCACCTCCTCCATCAAGACTGGTCCCCTATCTTCAATGCAACCAATGTAAACACTGCCCTTGACCACTTCAGAAACATCTTTCACTGTGGCCTGTGACACGTATGCTCCTATTAAGAAACACAAAGTCAAATCACTCAGTAACCCATGGCTCACAGGTGACCTCCTCAGAATGTAAAAACAAGAGACCACCTATGGGAGCTGGTCAGAAACTCTGGAAGGCAAAACGACATCCAAAACTACAAACGTGCCGGCAATGACTGCACCAAAACCATCCGGCAAATGAAGTCCACCTACTATAAGCATGCCCTCACAAACTCCTTGGACAATGGTCAGGAATTCTGGAAGAACATAAAGGAACTCACCGGGAATCCACCCAAACCCCCCCCCATCAATACTTAACATCAACAAAACCACAGCCCTCAACCCAAAAACCATTGCGGATACCTTTAACAAAGCCTTTACCAACCTTAGCGCTGTCCTACCCCAGGACTACTTCAAAGATGCTGAAGCCCCTCTGTCCACAATGAATGCTACTCCCACCAGCTTCCCCCGCTTCTACTTCAAAGCAGTCAAGGCTCACCAAGTACGCAAATATGTTACTAAAGCCCTTGGTAAATCAAGATTCAGTAATGACTCCCTCGATCTCAAAATCCTGTCTCTCACACTTGATGAAGTGCTTAGTCCTCTGACCAGAATTTTCTTCTTTTTTTTATAATACATATTTTATTAGCAAACTTTCTATTACAGGGGACAGAGAGTTACAACATATTATGCATATACTCCGAATGTTACATGAGCTGTCCCCAACCCCCCTCCCCCCACCCCATACAGCAGCAGAGTCCGTATAGTAATAGAAAAATACTATGTAGTATCGCAAATCAAGGATCATTGGTTATAGTGACTCATTTACCTAATCTGGCCAAGATTAGCTTGTGAAGGGGATCCCAAGTATTCTTGTACCACTGCAACTTATTGTGAAGGCTCGCTATCATTTTCTCTGTACGTAGATTAGCCAAAATTTCATCAACCCATTCCTGATATGTTTGGCTTACTATATCCCTCCAATGCCGAAGCACAATTTTTTTTTAACAGATAATGCAATCATTGAGATATGAAATCTCCTGATTCTCACCTTGATAGAGGATAGATCTCCCAACAAACATACGTCTGGGGTGAAGTAATCCTGCAAACCCAATATAGGATCTAGGTTAGTCTGTATGGCTACCCACAAAGACTTTATATTGGGGCACGACCAAAAGATGTGAAGACACATGCCATCCTCTTGTCATTCTCTGGTACAAGCCCCCAAACTTTTAAGACCCCATTTCCTCAGCTTCAGAGGGGTATTATACATGTTATGCATAATGTGGTATTGCATAAGGTGGAGTCTATCCTGAGAGATATATTTATGGCAGAACTTCCATAATGCTGACCAATTGGGAGTATATTGAGGGAAGAAAGAGACCCAGATCCTAGTGGGGCCTTCATGTCTCCCATATTTCCAATAAAATAGGACACAATATATTTTGGAAATAGTGTCTGGTGACCCCAACAAGGAGGAGAGATCTGACCAGAATTTTCAACCTATCCTACAGCCTTAGCCAGTTCCTAGACAGAAGGAAATCTGCCACTGTCACCCCAATCCATAAAAGTGGTGACAAAACTGACCATGATAACTACACACCTATCTCCCTACTACCCCCACCCTCCAAGGCACTAGAATGCATTGTCTTGGACCAGCTCACAGAATACCTGGAAATGTACAACATCCTGTGCAAGCAACAACACAGGTTCCACAGAGGTCACAGCACCTCCACAGCCCTACTTGAATTCACCGGTGCAATCCACAATGCAGTTGACTCTGGTGAACTACTAAGCTCAATCTACATTGACTTAACTAAAGCCTTCAACACCATCAATCACCGCCTCCTGCTTGTCCAGCTTCAGAACACTGGGCTGTCAACCAACTCCATTGGCTGGTTTAAGAGCTACCTTGAAGAACTGTCTCAAACAGTAAGAATCGCTGATACACTCTTGGACCCTAGACCGGTCTGCTCAGGAGTCCCCCAGGGCTCCATTCTGGGACCCCTCCTCTTCAGCCTATTCTTAAACTCACTACTGGACAGCTGCCCAAAGAACAAATAATTCTCTATGCTGACGATGCTGTGATCCTCACCTCGGACCCTGATCCAATACAATTACAAAATAAACTTCAACGGGCCTTCTCCTCCATAGAATCCTGGTTCATAAATCATAAACTGCTTCTCAATCAGAAAAAAAACAAGTCTATTGTCTTCTGCAGCCCCCACAACAAAAACAAACAACTCCACCTCTTCATTGCAACCGAACAAGGAGCCATCCTAGAGCAAACACAATCATTCAAGTACCTCGGCATCACCCTTGATCCACACCTCTCATACGCTGTCCATATAAGCAATGTTGCAAAGTCTGCCAATTCAAGGTTAGGCATATTATTCTGGCACAGGAAACACCTAACCTCAGAAGCACTGTCAGTGGCTGTCCAAAGCTCCATCATCAGCATCATAGACTATGGTCTTATTATATATGGGTCTGCAACTACCACTGCTCTCAAACGTATCATGACCTCCCTGAATAAGGCCTGTCATCTCATCACTGGCTCACATCGCTGTACCCACGCATGTGACCTTTATTCCCAATCTGGATGGCTTCAACTTGACAAACGCATAAAATACCAAACCTGCATCACGGCCAAGAAAATTATAATGGGGCTTGCCCCACCAGGTGTCTGTGCCCTCCTTAAGCCTAGACATAGGAACATCACTACAAGGAGATCCAATTCCCATCTACTACATATCCCACAATGTCACACGGCCCAGGGACAAAGATCATTTGCCTATCGGGCATCCAACTGGCTCAACTCTCTTGGCAGCAACATAGCGACCGCTCCAACACTCGGCCTCTTCAAGTCCAAGCTGTGCCTCTCACTGCTTGTATCCTGCAATTGCCCATCTTAACATTTCCCCCGTTCCAGCTGAACATGCCCTAGCACCCAGCACTTACAATCAGTCTTTGCACCCCTAGCACCTTACCTGTTATATTCCCGTAACAAGGCCCCCTGGCTGCACTGTCTCCCACCCTCACCCACCTCCCCCCGGTATCTCCACTCCTGCCCCTGCCCCAACCACCTTCTGTACTCCCCTACCCCTGCACCTCCCACCCACTCGATCTCCTACCTCACTTCCCCCCCCACCCCCATTCCCTTGTCTTGCTCATAGCTCGTGTCTTTGTACTGGTTATTACATGTCTGTAAGTCAATGACTATATGTTTATAACTAAAAATGATGACTGTTGCACACACTGACGTGGAACCTTTGTAAAAGAGCCTCGGCTCAAAGGTATTGTAATCCTAGATAAAATAAATTTGGTAAAGTGTTGTAACTGCACTTGACCTACTAAAATCAGGCACAGTTGCAGCAAAGGTGTTTGGTGCACTGCCAGAAACTAAGTGTCATGGCACAGGGCTTGGCACAAACCCTGCACCACACTTTGAAAATTTGGCCCAGAGAGTCTGGAGGATGGGAATCCTTGCTTTTTTTGTGGATTCCTACACCTGTCAATTGTCCTTTGGTGGGGACACCTTTTCTCAGTCATTTTTCCTCCTCTCAAGGATTGTATTTTTGTATTCCAAGCTTCTAAATATTGCTACTTGGCTTGGAAAATGGACCTATTGTTGCATTGTTTGAGCTCTGACGCAGCTTCTCAGACCTTCAAGATTGAAGATTTTCTTCTTCCCATATTATATTTTAGTTTATGGGACTCCTAATCACCAGTCTATTATGGTTTCCATACCTTCTGGTGGATAACGATGGCTAGCAATGTTTTTTTACCTTGCTATCTGTTTCACCTTGCAATTGTTTTAATATGCTGGTGTGTCTCTATTGTGCATATGTATTCCTTTTTCCCTTCCTGTACCTTTTGTAATTCAATTTAGTTTTTGCTTGCCAGCTTTCCTTTGGAATTATTTTCTTTTACTTTTCTTATCACCCTTGTATTCAACACACCTTTTCTTTTCTTCCTCTTTTCACTTTTACACTATATAGGTGTTTTGATACTATTGTTTAGCATATGCTATGGGCTGATTGACATTAATTTTATGATTGTCCAAATTAGCGTAAGCTGAAACTGCATTTGTAAGCCATGTTTTAGAGAGTAATTGTCAGACTTTACACACAGTTTTAATTACATGTAAGAAAAAAGGAGGCTTTGCATCAAGACTCAGCCCCCTGACGAAATGTCACACTTATGACATGATTCATAGGGGATCTGTTTGCTGCATGTTCGGCATTGACTAACTTGTTTATTTAATTTATTTGCTGCTATTGCTGTTGCCTAGCATTTGCTTTATTTTCAATTGAATGGGACTGCTACTCTATATGTTTTCCAATAGCTGCTGGTAATGATCAGTAACAACTTTAAATAAGGGCAATAGTGTGGTGCAGCAGTTTGAAAAGCAGTTGAAATCATGGTGTGCTTTTAAACAAATTTCTCATGCAGAGCAACAATTATTGTAATTCCCCTTTACAGATCAGTGGTCAGACGCCATCATGAGAGTACAGTGCTGTTCCCCATATTTATGGAAGGTTATCAACAAGATTGAAAGGGTTCAGAAGAGAGTGGCCGTAGTTGCTGAAGGTTTGGAAAACAAGAATTATGAAGATTATGTGGTGAGATGTGGACTTTTCTCCATGGAAATAAAGAGACATATGAGTGTCATGGTGACAGTATTCAAATATCTGGAAGGAATAACACCATCAGAAGAAATACAATTCTCCCTGGTACACAAAGATGGCATAACAAGTAGATAATCAGTCTTATTGAAGGAGGAAGATTCAAGAGAAATATTAAGAAGAACTATAGTACTTCACTGAATGATTAGTGGATACTGAAAACAGACTTCCAGTGTAAATGGTGTTAGGTAACACTGGTTCTGTATTTAAGCTTAAATGAAATAAGTACCTTGAATAACAAGGAGTGACAGTATTCCTACTGAGTTAGTTTAAAGATCATGTGCAACGGTTTTTACATATTTTTAATAAAAGCTTAAAAAGTTGCTGTTCAAGTCCTTGTGTCATGATTAGTGTTTCCTGAAAATTTTACGCTATTTGATTTTGTGGTTTTCTTTAAATCAGCATTTGTTAATTTGCTCTGAAGTGGCTGAAAACAGTGGACTTATTTCTGTCCTCTCAGTCAAACTTAGAGTGCGATGACATCATTTTAGAGTAGCTTGCTGTTTCAAATTCCCAATCAGTGCAGCACTCTGTAGAATTTATGGTCTGCTGAGCTCTCTAGGTTTCTTACAAACCCAGTCTCTGGATTGTGTTTAGATAGATCAGCTTAAAATATACAGTATAATTCTCTTTCTTTAAAAAGCTATTCATTTTAGTTTCAATGCTGAATTGAAGTAGTGGAAAACATTTTCTGTGAGAAATCAGCATGTCTGTGTCACAGCTCTGTTCTTTCTAATCAAACCTCAATTTTTTTTTCTAACTATGTAACACAGAATATAAAATAAACCTAAACTTTGTTTATTCACAGAAAGTTTGTTTTTGACGTAGCCTTCATAAATATAATCATGTAAGAATTTTTTTTTTATGTCAGATTAACAAACAGGTGCTTGTCACATTCTGCTACAGTATTTCAAGCACATGTCCTGTCAGAACTCACAAATTTCAGTTCTTTGGTGGTTTCTGTGTGAAAATACATCATGTATGTGTATAACTAAAAACACTTTGTGGCTTCCTGATGCACCATGTCTCTGCCCCACAGCTGAGGCAGCTGCAGTCTACTGCCACCAGTCCCCTGACCCACAAGCCCCCTGCCTTTTGCTCTACATTTGAGGCTGCTGCACCCTGCTGACCACTGTCTTCTCCCACACAGTCAGTGATTGTGCACCCTGCTGCCTCCATCCCTTGCCTAAAGAATCAGGACTACTGCACCTTCCCACCCTGCTGCCCTCTCTCCCCCACCCTCACAGTTAGGGATGCTGCACCTGTTGCCTCATTCCTTTCTCCACAGTCAGGGCTGCAGTGCTGTGCTAAGCCCTAGAGTGCCAGATTCCTTGCCTCCACAGCTGGGGCTGCTGCACCATGTTGCCCTAACACCAGAGGTGGGGCTTTTGCTGCACCCTGCTACCCACTTCCATTGCCCCAAATGGTCAGGGCTGCTGCACCACATGTACCCCATCTCAGTCAGGGCTGCTGTACCCTGATGCTCCATGTGTCCTGTCCCACAGTTGAGGCTTTTGCACCATGCTGTCTTCTATCCCCTGTCACCACTGACAGGGCTGCTGCACCCTACTCCTTTCTACACAGTTGGGGTTGCTGTGGCCTGCTGTACTCTACAGCCCCATGCTTCTGCAGTTAGGGCTGCTTCACCATGCTGCCACTTGCCACAAGATTCAGGGCATTTGCTGCACCCTGTTGCATGCCTCCACAGTTGAGGCAGTTGCACCCTGCTGTTTCCCTGCCACCAGAGTCAGATCCTTTGCTACATCCTGCTGAGACAGGAAAAGGGGGCAACATGTGCAGTGTCCCTTACTTTGAGGGTGAGAGAGACAGAGAGAGAGAGAGAGTAGCAGGGTGCAGCAACCCCAGCTGTTTGGGAAGGGTGCAGCACAAGAATAAATGCTGATGATGATGATGATGCACCCTGCCCCCTGCCTGTGGAGGCAAGGGGCTCTGTGGTGCAGCAGGGCACAATGGTGGCAGGGGACAAAGGACAGCATGGAACAGAAGCCCTGACTGTGGTGCAGGACACAGGTGGGCATCAGGGTCCAGCAGCCCTGACTGTGGCACAGGGTGCACATTGTGCAGCAGCCCAGACCATGTGGGGCAATGGAAGTGCGTAGCAGGGTTCAGCAGCCCCATCTGTGGATGAAGGCAGCATGAGACTCTAGGGTGTAGCACAGCACAGCACAGCAGCCCTGACTGTGGGGATAGGAACAGGGGGCAACAGGGTACCGTGGGCCTGACTGTGGGTGTGGGGACAGAGGGCAACAGGGTGCAGCAGCCCTGAATGTTCAGGCAGGAGATTAGGGTGGCAATAGGATACAGCAGCCCAAACTGTGGGACAGGGTGCAGCAGTCATGCCTGTTTGGGACAAGGGATGTGGGGAGCAGGGTGTAGCAAAAGATTTGACTCTGGCAGCGGGGGGGGCAGTAAGGTGCAACTGCCTCAACTGTGGAGGCATGCAACAGGGTGCAGCAAATGCCCTGAATCTTGTGGCAAGTGGCAGCATGATGCAGCAGCCCTAATTGCAGAGGCATGGGGCTCTAGAGCACGGCAGGCCATAGCAACCGCAACTGTGTAGAAAGGAGCAGGGTGCAGCAGCACTATCTCTGGTGACAGGGGATAGAGAACAGCGTGGTGCAGAAGCCTTGACTGTGGTGCAGAACACAGGGTGCATCAGGGTACAGCTGCCCTGACTGTGAGATGGGGTACACGTAGTGCAGCAGCCCTGACCATTTGGGGCAATGGAAGTGAATAGCAGGGTGTAGCAAAAGCCCCACCTCTGGTGGCTAGGGCAGCATGGTACAGCAGTCCCAGCTATAAAGGCAGGGAACCTGGCACTCTAGAGCTTAGCACAGCATAACAGAGCACAGTAGCCCTGACTGTGGAGACAGGAACAAGGGGCAACAGGTTCAGCTTCCCTAACTGTGAGGGTGGGTGGGAGAGAGCAACAGGATGCAGCAACCCCAATTGTTTTGGCAGGGGGAGGCAGGTACAGCAGTCCTGATTCTTTAGGCAGGGGACAGAGGCAGCAGGGTGCACAATCCTTGACTGTGTGGGAGAAGATGGTGGAAAGCAGGATGCAGCAGCTTCAAATGTGGAGCAGAAGGAAGGGGCAGGGACAGGTGGCAGTAGGTTGCAGCTGCCTTGGCTCTGAGGCAGAGACATGGTGCATCAGGATGCCACATAATGTTTCTAGTTACACCTAACAATGTATTTTCACACAGAAACCACCAACGAACTGAAATGTGTGAGTTCTGACAGATGTCTGTCACACTCTGCTACAGTATTTCAAGCACATGTACTGTTTGTCAATCTGACATGAAAAGAAAATGTTCTTACATGAAATCTATTTATGGGGACTACATCAAAGACAAACTGTTTCTGTGAATGAACAAAATTTAGATTTATTTTTATATATATTTAATAGCTGTATTATATAGTTAGAAAAACAATCTGAGTTTTGATTAGAAAGAAATGAGAGCTGTGATACAGACAAGCTAATTTCTCAGATAAAGATTTCCACTACTTCAGTTCAGCCTTGAAATTAAAATGATCAGCTTTTTATGAGAAGATAATGTTATATTTTAAACTGATCTATCTAAACACAAACCAGAGACTGTTTGTGAAAAACTTGGAGAGCTCAGCAAACCATTAACTCTACAAACTACTGCTCTGATTGGGAATCTGAAACAGCAAGCTACTCCAAAATGATGTCATTGCACTCTTAGTTTGACCGAGAGGACATAAATAACTCCACTGTTTTCAGCTACTGTACAGCAAGTTAACAAATGCTGATTTAAAGAAAAACACAAAACCAAATGGCATGAAATTCTCAGGAAACACTAATCATGACATAAGGGCTTGAATTTCAGTGTTTCAAACTTTTATAAAAAATATGTAAAAACCGTTGCACATGATCTTTAAACAACTAGGTGGGCCAGTGGCATTTCTTAGTAAAATTAATGTTTGTATGACCTCAGACCTCTTAAAAAAATACTTTTAGGTTCCTGGTCCTATTTTGTGGCTTTATTGAAAAATATCTCCCTTGCAAAAGCTTTACTTACAAATATATGTGATATAGATACAGAATTAGAAATCTGCTATTTCAACATTGTACCATTGATAACAAAACAATGGTCATATTGTTGCAATCACACCAGAACTGTCCTGTTCATGCCATTTACAGGCTTATTATTCTAGACACTATGTGCAAAGTATTTGTGAAGGCTAGTACTCTGTCTGTTGTACTTACTAGTTACACTGAGTTTACAGTCAGTGAAGTGATGTCATTGAAAAATGTTTGCATGCATTATAAATCACTTTGTCTTTATATGTATAATTCAGGGATACAGAAAGCCACTTTATCAACTACAGTAGTTTCTCAATAGTATAGTAAATTCATGCAGATAAAATTAAAATGCAATCCCCTTTATAGCCAGTTTAGTTTTGTATAATGCCCTGTTTTGATAAGTGAAGTGTTCCGTATTACAGTACTTAACAGACACTGTATTTCATAAAACCTTACTTTACAAATTTGGTGGGGGTCTTGAGGCCTGGCTTGGAGTCCACTTTTAAAAGTTGTGCAAGGATTTTATGAGTTTAAATTTGTTGTATGCACTTAGACACTGAAGGTGTTAGCACTGAGGTTGAATGGATATTAATTGTCGGTACTCTAGGGTGAAGTATTTTTAATCAAGTATGCCTACTGATTTAATTCATATGGGGTCAATTGTTTATGCTAATGTAAGACAATATCTAAGCTCTACTTCACCAGCTAAACTCTGCCACCTGATAAAGCCTCCTTTGCCGGAGGCGATATGTAGCAGTGATTAGCTCCATTTTCCTGTAAATAAATTCGAGCAGCACCAGCCAGGATGCAATGCAGTATTTTACAGTATTACTGTAAAATGCTGCATTATGCTGCAGGGAACAGTGTAATTCAATAGCAATTAATTCTATTTGTCATGCAGTTATTTTGTGACACGTCATTTACTGCAAGATACTGCATTGCATCCTGGCAGGCTCCACTCTAATTCAAATTCTCCTTGGTGAGTGTTCTGTCTCTTTCCTATTTTTCAGTTTGAGATTATCCCCCAGGTAAATTAACTGTTCTCTAATTTGAAACATCTTTTGGTGTTCACGCTGTGGAACCCCTGAACATCCTTGAATGTTTCTTTCATAGACCTTACTCCCTTCTGTCCCCCAGAAAGTAAATATTGAAACTCTGCAGTTTTGCCTCATAGGGCCTATCCTGCTGTCTCACCTGATCATTTTGTTCCAGTTCTCTATATGGTTCCTAACATACTGTACCTCTATCCTTCACGCAGCATTCCAAGTGTGGTTGAACTCGTGGCCTGCACATTAGCAGAATTACCTCTTTTCTACAACTGCTTAAGCACTAACATATGCATCAGGACATTCTGCTTGCCTTCCCATATGCTTTACTGCATTGGGAAGAAGTTGATACACTATTGCTTAATATGTCAACAGGTCTTTGTTATCCTCTGAGTGTACAGCTCTCGCCACACTGATGTAAAAATCTGTATCTGTATTTCCTCTACTATTGTGCTTTACGTTATATTTCTTGGCAATGAGTGTCAATTGCCAAATACTAGACCACTTCTGCAGCTCCTGAACCTCTCTCTTTTTATTTTGTGAACTCTCTTTATCCTCCTGACACTGGCCCCTTAGACTTCTCTCCTGTAAGGTCACATAGAGCAGCCATATCCCGCCCAACCTGAGGTCCTCCTGATTGGGTCTCTGCTCCCAGGATCTCACCTCCAACTTCACTGATCACCTCACCCCCTAGCTCTGAGCCCCCCAAAGCGGAACCACCTTTAACTCCTCCAGCATTCTATCTATAATCTAGAAGGGCAGCTGAGGAGTGAAGGAGACATGGAGATCAGCCAGGACAGATTCAGCAGAGGGCATGGGGGCAATCCACTGGACCAACCTTCACCTGTCCAGGTGCCAGGGATTTTCCTTGTTTCCTGGTTGCCCCAGGGGTGCTGACATGCAAGGACACCCGCCATGTGACAGGTGCACTCCTGCACCCATGCGTGTGGCATCTACCGACACCCCCAACCCCTGCAAGAGCACTCCACTAGCTGTGCTGGCCCCAGTCTCCACTGGGAGCCACTGGTACTGCAGCAGGCACGACCCACCCTCCCCAGAGGAGGAGAGCAGGCCACTGGTGCTCGATCCTTCTCCCCCTGACTGGCCCTTCATTGACCCAAGATTGCTCCTGACTATGGCTCACTGGCATCGCAAGTGGTAGTGCTACCGCTGCACCGATGGGCCAGCCTCAACTTCTCTCCTCATGTTACTAATTCCATCCTCTTATCTCCTCTAGCTTGCAGAGTTTTGTACCATCTGCAAACAGACTCACTTCCCCGTAACACCAACCCATTATCACTTAGGTGTATGTTTTTATTTACGTGTGTGTGCGTGTGTGTGAATTTAATAATAACAATAATAAATTTATTTGTTAAGCGCAATTTAAATAAATATCAAAGCGTTGTACAATCATCAAATTCTTAAATAAACAAAACACAGATAAATAAAAACTGTTTAAATATTCTGATATCCAATACTGAAAATCAGGGAAAGCACATGCAAATAAATATGTTTTTAAAGCAGTTTTAAAGCTCTCCACTATCTGGCACTCTCGTACCCGAAAAGGTAGAGAATTCCACAGGGAGGGAGCGGCAAAGACAAAAGCTTGCGCTCCCAAGGTCTTCAAATGCACCCTGGGAATCTCTAGCAATCCCTAATTGGTTGAGAAGAGTGGTCTAAGGGGGCAGTAGAGGCTCAGAAGCGCTTGTAGGTAACTCGGACCCAGATCGTGTAGGGCTCTAAAAGACAGCAAACCAACTTTAAAGGTGATCTGCCACTGAACAAGCAGCCAGTGCAGGATGCGCAGCACAGGTGAAATATGACTGGATCGTGTTGACCTAGACAATAACCAGACCAGTAGCTACAAGTGGTGGATGTCAACCCCTGGAAGCCCTAGGTATAGGGAGTTACAGTAGTCAAGTCACTAGTACTTGTGAAAGGTGCTTGATACAGAACTGAACCTGAAATCCTCTATTTACCCACATCACTTGTACAGCATGAGTAATCACAGTTCAAGCTCCCCCACACTGCCTTGCCAATGTGCCTTAATGCTGCCATGGAAGGACCATCACACTGGTGAGAAGTTAGTTCAGATTTCATACCATTAAATCCTTGGCCACTCATGTGAAACTGCAAACAAGGGTACCAATTAATAGCTGACTCAGTGGCATAGAGGGCAGAAGTGCTATACATGCCTTACATTGTCTCACACCAGCAACCCAGGTGAAGGAACAGACTTGGGTTATTGGGGTTCAGCCAAGATGGGAGAGGATTGAGCATTCAAAGGACTGCTCCCCTCTCCCTTGGGGAGAACTACTGACTCCACTATGTGACTGCCACCAGGTGGAGGCCTGTTGATAGGATGGACCGAGAGTGACCCAAAAGGGAGGGAGCTGCAGGACTTCTGTGGAGCACGTGTGCCTTGACAAGCATGCCCTGGTGTGCACACCCAGTGTCAGGAAGTTGAATAAAGTAGACAATTTAAGGATGGGCTACAGGAAGACCTGCCTATCCCCCTGTAATCCGCTTCACCCATTGAGGACAGGAGACTTCTGTATATGTGAGTCTGTGAAGGGGGGAGATGGCCCTCCTTCTCCTAGCCCCACTGTGGGGGGAATCCAAGGGTGAATTTGTACTAAGAACTTGGAGGTTGTGGATAGCCAGCTGCTGGACATGGTGACAGGGCTGAAAACCCCCATTCTACTGCAGGTGGAAAAATCTTTATGGCAAGCAAGTGTGCCAATTAATGCCAATTGTATAGGTGGTTTTGTGATATGGGCAACTGCCAAATGAGAACTGGACAGAGACCACCACAAGTCATTTCACATAGGCCACTGAATAGCCCTCAGAAGATAATGATTTTTGACCGCTACCAACCTGTGCTAGATTTGAACCCATGATCTGAAATTGAAAGGCTCCTTAGCCTGCTATCTATCCACTGAGCCATCCAGTTCCCCCAATTTATGTTTATTTTAAACAGTTGCTGCCCCAAGACAGACCTGTAATGCATGCCATAAATCCTCCCCCTCACTCCCACTGTCACCCACCTCAAAGTGTTATGGCACTGCCCTACTGCCTTTACCTCCTAGCTATGGGTAAAGACAGTGGGGAAGTGGCACAGGGAGGGATAAGGGAGGAGAATAGGGGTAGGGAAGGGGAGGAGACAGGCTGGAGGGTGGTCTCACTGAATGCAAAAGGCCTAAAGAATAGAACAGTGGAGTTACAGGCTCTCTTGGTGGTGGAGGGGGTGGACATTGCAGCCATCATGGAAACGTGGCCCACCCAGTACCAGGACTGGGATATGATGATCCTGGGGTTCAGGTAATTCAGAAAGGATTGGGCTAAGGAGAATGGGGAGGGAGTGTCAATCTATGTAAGGGAGGGGATAAAGTGCAAAAGGGAGGAAGGGGAGGACAGAAGGACACTGAGGATGGTGGTGGTGTACAGGCCAGTGGCTCAGGGGACTGACCTGGATAGGGAATTAGCTAAACAAATTACGAGGGTCTGCAGGAAGGGAAGCACAGTGGTGGGGGGGACTTCAACCTACCGAAGGTGGAGTGGGGCACCCCATCCAACACAAGTGTAAGGGAGTGGGTCCTGCTAGAAGCATTTCAAGACAACTTTCTGACACAGCTGGTCCAGGGGCTGACTCAGTTAGAAAGGACTCTGGATCTTCTACTGGATAATGGGAAAACTGTATGGAATCTGGAAGTGGAGGAACCACTGGCTGGGAGTGACCACTATTCGGTATGGTTCATGTTCAACATGGGGAGGGAAACAGGACACATGGGTACAAGGGTGATTGAATTTAGGGGTGGACTTTAAGAAGATGGAGAGAAATTTGGGGCAGGCACCTGGTAGAAATGCAACCACATATGGATGCAGACCAGAAATGGGACATGATAAAGGAAGGGATGGCGGAGGCAGTGGAGTCTTGCATGAGGAAGAAATGCAAGAAGGGAAGGGCAACAAAACCCAGTTGGCTGACACAGGAGGTTATGGAAGGGGTGAGGGCCAAGAGGGCAGCATTTGAAAAGTACAGGAAATCAGGGAGGGGTGATGGTAACAATACATACATACATGGAGAAGTCCAGGGAGGTTACAATACTGGTCAGGGCAGCCAAGGCATCCAGAGAGCTGAGACTGGTGAAGGGATTCAAAAGTGGAGGAAAAGACTTCTGCTATATCAGAGAGAGAAGAAAGAGCAAGGATCAGCTGGTGAGGATTAAGAATGACAGGGGGCTGGGTGGAAAAAGAGGTGGATCAGGCAGAGGCACTGAATGAATACTTCTGCTCTGTATTCAAGCAGGAGAAGGGTGGTCAGATACCCCAGGTGAGGGGGGCTTGGTTGGGGAGAGGGGACAACAGATGTAGGGATTACAGAGAGCAGGGTACTTGATTGGTTGGTGGCATTAAGGGTGGACAAAGCAAGTGGACCTGATGGCATTCACCCTATGATACTAAGGGAGTTGGCAGAGGTCCTGGTGGGGCCACTGGGCAACCTGTTCAATACCTCCTTGGACATGGAATGTGTGTGACAGGACTGGAGAATGGCCCATGTGTTCCCATCCACAAAAGTGGCCCAAAGGATGAATCAGGAAACTATAGGCCAGTGAGCCTCACATCGATTGTGGGAAAGCTCCTGGAGACCATACTAAAAGAGAGGCTAGTGAGCTTCTTAGAGGAAAACAGTCTCCAGGATGGTCAACAGCACAGGTTTATAGAGGACAGATCCAGACAGACAAATCTTGTAGAGTACTATGACTGGGTGATGTGGGAAATGGACAAGGCCCATGCAGTGGATGTTCTGTATTTGAACTTCAGCATGGCCTTTGATTTAGTGCTGTATAAGAGGTTGGGGGGAACTGGAATGTGTGGGGGTGTGACCAAAAATGGTGAAATGGATCACTAACTGGCTAAGGGAAGGCAGCAAAGGGTGGGGTGGTGGGGAGGAGCTCTTGTCACCAAGAGCAGTGATGAGCGGGGTACCACAGGGATTGGTACTGGTACTGGTACTGGTACTGTTTGGGATATTTATTACAGATATCTCACATGGGATCTGGAGTAAGTTCAGTCTGTTCACAGACAATACCAAGATGGGAGCTGTGGCTGATGATGCAGAGGAGTGGAAGGGGTTACAGGAGGACCTGACTAAGCTGCAGGAGTGGTCAGAAACATGGCAGATCGGGTTTAATGCTAAGAAGTGCAAGGTTATGCACTTCAGAGCCAGGAACCAGGGGAGGGATTATCACTTGAGTGGGGTACAGTTGGGGAGCTCCAGAGAGGAGAAGGACCTAGGAGTGATCATTATGGGGAGCATAAACAACTCTGCTCAGTGCAGGAAGGCAGCAGCAAAAACCAACACAATGCTGGGGCATACTGCAAGAGGGATCTCCTCCAGAAGGAGGGAGGTTATCCTGCCCCAGTATAGGTCATTGGTCAGGCCCCACCTGTAGTACTGCATGCAGTACTGATGCCCATTCATGAAGAAGGACATCAGATTGTTGAAGGGGATGCAGCGAAGAGCCACAAAGCTGATCCAGGGATTGGAAAGCAAGCCCTACGAGGACAGGCTAGGAAAGTTGAACATGTATTCACTAGAGGAGAGGAGGGATGGGGGATATGGTCAAGACCTTTAAGTACTGTATCTGAAGGGGACAAACAAGACTAACACAGAAGGGATTTTTCAGATGAGAAGGGGAGGAACACGAGAGGGCATGGACTGAGATTGGAGGGTGGAAGATTCAAGAGGGAGATGAGACATTTCTTTCCCAGAAAGTGTGGTGGATAAATGGAACACCTTACCAGATTAGACAGTTTCCTGTAACATAGTGGGCAGTTTCAAGATGGGTTGGGACGGGGAAGGGGAAGGGATACTTGGAAGGGGGGTTGGAGGGGCAGCTGCATAATGAGGGGCTAGTTGCACACTTGAGCAGACTTGACGGATCATGAGGCCTGTTTCTGCTGGCAATTTCATATGGCATTGGTGATGTTGCGATACAAGCTCAAACCAAAGTGAAGACTCACTGACATATGATGCTGCACAACTGCATCTCTTGGACCTCTGGCCTACAAAGTGCCCCAAGTGCCTTCAACTGAGAGAATCTGCAATTTGCATTATGTGGCACAGTGATGTCATTGTGGCTAATCCATTTAGTAGGTAATGTTAAAGATCCCATTGAGGCAGGTACTAGGTATGGTTTCCAGCGTTTTTCTTTTGCTGTTTTTTTTCCTAATCCTTCCTTTGCCAACCTCTGCTGTTGTTCATGTCTCAGTCATTTTTGGCCTTGTGGGCACAATAGCTTCCAATACAGAGGAAGGCCAACCTTTCCATGGCCCTGTATGGTTGGATATAACAAGAGCTTTGTAGGTCTTCCATCGACAGTCCTGGAAGAACTGCCATGGCATCATTCCAACCACGGCTTCAGTCACTGATGACCCAGGTTCTCTCCCAAACCAGGGTCACCTGCCATGGAGGGTGGCATTCTACTGCTGGATCATTAGGCAGGTGGTCTCTCTAGCTTTTCATATAAGTCCTTGCAAATGGGTTTACACCACAGTAGATATTTTCGTCTTGGACGTCTTTGATATCATTACCATAACAGTGGCTCTTATAAAGAACCTCAAATACAGAAGTGAGCATGGTATCACTCTTGACTATCATTTTGTGTTCTCTCAAGAGAAAAAATAACTCAATATTACTATCAATAATACTTTCCAAAAAAGATTGATCAATTATTAATCAGCTGTGGAGGCTTTAATCCCATGAATTCAAAGTGAACTGGGCAGTTATAAGCATGGATAAACAGAGGCATATCTCATAGCTGAGCACAGGTTCAAAACTAATCCAAAGGTTCAGCTCAATACTTCATTAAGGCAGCCAACATAGCCAAGTCATAGCTTTCTTTATCAAAAATATGCCATTCAAAAGAAATAGTATACACAAAAATGAAAAAGAAGCTCAGTTGTGCTGCTGGAAGTATGAACTGCAACAGGTGCTCCTAGCTCATACTGACAGCTGCATATCTGATGACCTTTCAAAATGTTTTAATTGCATATGTTTTGAACTGCATGCAGTATTTTTAGAGGGGAAACCAATCACTCTGCTATGGAGGTGCCTTAGCAGGGCACCATGCTTAACCACTGGAATTATTTTGAACCTACAGTATGCCTAGCTATAAGAGATGTCTGGGCATACAGCTAAGTGTATAACAATTTGATTTAGTTTGAATGCATGGGACTAAATTGCCCTGAAATAACTAAAAATTCTCAATCATTGACTTCTCTTCTAATAATGATGATTATTCTATTTTATTCAATTGGTCTTTACCGAAAAATCAACTGTTAGAGGCCCCTTGTCACCACAAATAAACCTTAAAATGTATAATGTATACACAATGCATCTCATGTAATGTATTTCAGTATCATTTTTTTGCCCTTCTGCTTATAATACTACAGGCATGCGCTTGAGAAAAACATTGTCCCTGGGAATTATCTGCTTAAATACAACTTGTCTTTAGCTGAACACATACACCTTTGCATGTGATACCACAGTCTGTTGCTATAAAAGAGATTATGGGTATCTGAAGGATAGTCAGCTCATGTAATCCTTTTACTGTAGCTTATTTAAAATGACATATTTTTAACTTGTTGTCATGATTTTTGCTGTTGTTTGTAATTTTGGACTGTCTGTTTATCTCACTCTTTGTCTCTGTCTCTGTCTCTCTCTCTCTCTCTCTCTTCTTTCATGCCCTACAGTAAGTTTTCTATTTTCAGAACTATGAACTTTTCTTTTTATCTAATTTTGTTGTAGCTACAGTATGCTACCCAAATACCAGGTTCACCTATTAATCAATTTAAAATTGTAATTTTTCAACCATTCTGCATATTATCATTTCAATGTATGCTGCATGTGGCTATGTTCATGAAAGGGGGCTACCAATGCTCCAATTACTTAAATAAAAAATATTTTTTTCAAAAGGAAATTGGTGCTTTTAACGTGTGTTTACATGTTGAGATACAGTAGCTCACATAACTTCAGTACCCTAAGGCATTCCCTAAATTTTTTAAGGATGTCAATTCCAGAATTTTTCCTTTCCCAAAGTGTGACATTGAAAATCATGGCCAGGATTTGCAAACTGTGCCCAGAAAAGGTGCAAGTGTGTGCACCCGCAACTGAGTTGCACCAGAGTGCAAACTTGCCATATTCAAATGAGATGCGCTATCACGCATCCCATCTGAATATGTCAAAAGATGTGGGTGGCACACATGGGGGCTGCCAAAGATGCACTGGTGCATCCCCCTATGTGGTCTGAATACCAGGAATGGGGATGCGTGGTGCATCCACGGGATACGCCAGGCACAAATTTCAGATATTCAGACTGTGATGTGAAAATGGGTCCATTATGCATGCAAGACACAAATGTGGCCATTTCCATGTCATTATGGCCCCATTTGCATGTCTGGGGCAGGGATGCACTTGGCAGAATACGCTGGGTGCCCTGCAACATCCATGATACTAACAGCATGACACATCCCCTTGGTAGTCTAGTGTCCTCCTCAAAGCCCCGATCATGAACTTAGTATCATAACCCCACACATCCCTGGTAATGCAGTGGCCCCCTCCCTACCCCATACCCCGCTCATGACAAAAGACATATCATTCCCCTCCCTGGTAGTCTAGTGGTAACCCCTCCCATCCCTGAACCCCATCTGAAGTATAAACATAACTTGAACATCCATGGTAGTCTAGTGGTACCCCCCTACCAGCCCCAATCATAACACCAAAAACAAATCCCAATAGCTCCCTGGTAGTCCAGTGGCCCACCACTCCCTTGCCCACTCAGCACCCTCACCCCATTCCACTCCACCATCCCAGCATGGCCATTGCAGCTGGTGGGCAGCAAAACCCACCTGCACTCCTCCATAGCTGCTCGCCGACTGAGCTCTCACTGAACAACAGCTTATAGTAAGCAATGCTATTCCATTGGTCAACACTGTTGACCAATGGGCTTGCAGTGTGTACTGTAAGCTTTCATTCACAAGGTTTGTCCACATGTGTTTGTTAGCCAGAATTTGATCATATTACCCACCATGTTTTCAATGTGTGTTTGAAATTTATGTTTGGCAATCATGAGCATCATGTGGCTACACTGATGGTGGCAATGGGACAGTGTGTGGGCTGTTTAGCTCTTAGATGTTTGGCGCTTCTCTCAATATAACCAAATATGAATGTTCAAACTCGCCTGCAATGCTTTTGCCAAACTGTATGGCCGTGGAGATGAAAAAAAGTAGTGTGGTTATGCTGGCCTGGGATCTGGTCCTTGTATTTTGGCCAAACTGTTTTAGAATTGACTCAACATATTGGTTTGTTAATGTTTTGCCTGAAGTGTACAGCATATGTGTTTTTTTAAAGTGTAAGAGATCTACAGCATGTTCTCTTCTTCAGTTTGTCACATTAACTGTGTCTCTCCTCTCCCTCAATCTGCTGCATCTTTTTTTAAACTTTATGTTTTATTCAATTTCATATGTACACACTTAAAAACAGAAAAACTTGATTCCAGGTATAGGAGGCATTTCTTAGAAAATTTATGGTAGATAATACTTATCCCATCATTCATTGGTACAACACCTGGAACATAAAAGAAAATGTTTATATGTCCATAGAATAAGTACAAAATAGGCTAGCACAGCAAGACCCTAGGCAACCCTTACAGAAATATTTATATGAAATGTTTTCATGCTGCACACATAAAACTAGCTAAGGGATATGCATATTGTAAGTATGATTTAAATGTTAAACTGGAACTGATTGCATGCATATGGCATGTGTGCAGCAAGCAAGCAAGTGTGGAAACCATGATTTTTATGTTAAATTGGGAAAGACTGCATGCATGTGGCATGCGTGCAAAAAACAAGTGGTCACTGATAACTGCATAAGTAAAAGTTAATTGACTTGCTCCAGATCACACCATGCACAAGTGGAGGTTGATAAGACTCAAACCCAGGTCTTCATGCCTCCAAGTCTCCTGGATTGCAGTTCAGTTCCTTTAACCACTAAGCCATACTGTCTGCATGCATATGGCTTGCTTATACTTCAATACATACTGTATCTGAATACATCTGCAAGCATGTGGCATGCTTGTAGCCACTGTTATGCATTTCAGTTTTCTTCTCTCCCTCATCTTATTTTCACAGTTGAACTGTAGCATACATACCAATGGAAATGCATGTTTCTCTCGCCCCAATACACAAACGTACCCACAAAACCACTTAATTACTTTTGTCTGGCCTATACTCCTAGTATTTTCTCTCCATAGTTTTGAATGCTTTCATGCAAACAGACTTTAAGATGCAAATACAAAACTATCAATAACTCAACACACACACACACACACACATACACACACACATACATGGCCAGCCCACCCCCCCCAAGCACACACATTGTAGTGGATATGGCAGTGCTGCTACAGACAAACCACCAAGTATAGATACAAGTAAAAAGTTTCTTACTTAAGTACTAGGGAGCCAGAGGCAGGAGTCTTTAAAAGATGATGTCCATGCATCAGAGTAATGGGGCATACCCCCTTGAAATGAATGGTGATACTTTCTATTACTATTTTATATGTTATGATGGTGAGTTGGAGAATTATGAGTGCCACTATTCTACTAACAAGGCCCTTGTTGGGGGCACTGAACAAAGATGATCGGCTGAGCCCTTAGTTCCTCTGTGCCAGATTTATACCCTAATGCCATCCAAGCTTGAAATGCAATAAAACATGGAAATAAACTAGATTAGTGGTAAATCAGCACTCCAAAGCTTATCACAGAAACTTTGGGATGTAAGCAGCAAAAACTGACTAAGATACAACAAGTTCAAGAAAACTCTACAAGCAGGCTGCAAGATGTTCCAAGGGCCGACCACTTGTGGCATTGCCATGGCATCTGGACTGAAAGTTGATAAAGCTGACCAAATGGACAGGATAGAGCAAATGCTTAATCATATCCTGCTTGAAATGAAGGACAGTAAACAAACAGCAGAGCTACACCAGGAGCAAATCATAAATTTATGCACTTTTCGCAATACGGTTGAGCTGGCTGAGCCAATAGCGCAGATCTGTGACTGTGTGGTACACTGCATTGCACATGCCCAGGTAGCTTACACAGGCGTCTGCTGCGCTGATGACGTGCTGTGCGTGATCGGCAATTCAGGCCATGGCCACCATTGTGCCAGTGGTGCTACAGCACTGGGCACTATATGGCGCTGTGGCACTACTGTGCAATAGTCCACTGTGGCACTGTCACGCAGGTGGTTGGTCACGCAGGATGCGTAGACGTCAGATGGCGCTGTGCGTGGCCTTGGGTCATAGACCCCTGACCTGGTGTCTGACCTTTTCCCCCTGGCACTGTTCAGCTGCCATGTGTATGGCCCTATTGTGCTGTCTGGTGACAGCGCTATGTGGACCGACGACGCTGTAAGAAAAGTGCAATTGGAACCTATGGTGGTCTATTGCGCAACATTTCCACGTGGGGTTGCCGTGCTGCGGGGCGCCATATTGCCTGCTGTAAAGTTGGAAGAATGGCATGCAGGAGGGCACTCCAATGGAGCCCGGTGGAGGTGGCCAACCTGGTGGCCCTGGTAGAGTCCCACTATGGGGCACTGTATGGGGAGGAGCCCCTCACCATAGCTCGAACCCAGGTCAGGCTGCAAGTGGCCAATGACCTGGTGGGGGTCACTGGGCAGCGCAGGTCTGCTGAGCAGTGCCAGCACAGGTACAGTGACCTCCGCAGGAGGGAGCCGGACTTGCATGAGCGGCTACGGTCACGTGCCAGGAGGGGCATTGTGCCTAGGCCAGGTGGGTGTACCATCTATGCACCTGTATTCTCCATAGGGGTGTGAGTGTGTTTTGGTGGCTGTGCATGGGTGATGACTCTGACATGGTTGGCTGTGTCAGTGTGTGCAGGTGTGAGATGCATGGGTCTGGCTGTGTGGGCAGGCACTCTCACTGGGGCAGGGGCAGTCTGCTTTGGAGTCACACTGATGTTTTCTCAACATTTGTCTCACAGGCTGGGCAGAGAGGATGCAGGCATGGGATGAGGAGGGCCGTGGCAGGCCCCAGTGGCGGTCGGTGGTGCTGCGGGGTGGGCCACAGCAGCAGCAGCAGCAACCGCCACAGCTGCTTGCGGAGTGTGAGTATCATTACATCATGGATGCTATTGCATGCTGGAGGGGGTGGGCATGACCACCAGCCATGCACAACACAACCATGCATGACACAGGCGACATTCATCACTGTCCAGTGTCACTGCACGTCTGTGTGTGCGTCACTGGTGGTCCATGCATGCACTGGGCACATGGCTGTGGAACTGGCATTGCACCACATTGCCACGTCACTTGACAGCCTTGTTTGTGCTGTGATGGACATGGGCAGTGTGTGTGTGCAGTGGTGCACATAGCTGGTGCCACCTGGTTGGGCTGACCATGTGCATGTTCACTGTGGGTGGGTGCATACCATCACAGGTGCAGGACATTGGGCTATATGGCTTGCAGGTTGGGTGGTGTTCAGGGTTGTGGTCAGTCACAGCCATTGACTGTGTTCCCATTTTCCTAGGCCTCATTGTGCTCCGAAAAATAGAGCGGGCACTGCAACAGCTCACCCTGGTGTCCATGGAAAACAGGACCATCCTCCAGGACATCCAGCACCATGGCCTATGGAGGAGGCACAGCCAGACACGACAGCACCAGGCAGCGGAGGACCAGCCTGCTAGGCCTTCGGCTGGCTTCCCCTTCCCACTTCACCCATCCCTCCCACCCTGCCTTCCTCTCCAAGTTGTTCATCCCTACCCTTGCCCACCCCTACCTTGTACCCCCTCCCCCTTGTAAATAGTTTTGTTGTTGTTCATTTTGTACTTTACATTTTCTAATACATATATATTTTGGTATGAATACTGTGTTGGTCTCTGATTTGCAGCTGGCTATGGTTGCTCAGTTGAAGTGGTGTGCATGCCATCTGGGGTGGTATGGTCCTGGGTGTGTGTGTGTGTGTGTGTGTGTGTGTGTGTGTGTGTGTCGTGTGTGTGCATGGGGAGGTGTCTCCAGTGTGGCAGTGACTTTCTGTTGGTCTTTCCATCTGCTGCCACCCACTGCTGGGTGCACAGGGTGGGTCTGGCTTGTATGGTTCTCTGCTACACGAGGTTGACGTGTGCTGGGAGGATGCATGGTGTTTCCTGCAGTGCCAGTCACTGCACATGGAGGTGTCTTGGGGTCACGGTGCAGGGTGTGCTGTGCATACTGGGGGCTGATGTGCACTGTGGTTGTCAACCTCCTGTGTGTGGCAGTCTCAGCCTGCCAGTGGTTGTGCTGGGGCGTCATGGTCCTGCTGTGTTTTGTTGGCTTGTCCCCATGGGCCAGTAGATCATCCATCCCACCCCCAGTGATGCTGTGCTTGGGGTGTGCAGGTGTCTTGTTGGTTCTGCAGTGTGTTCCTGTGCCCATGTGTGGCATGGCTGGCGGTGGGCCCCAGCCTGCCTCCCTGGTTGTGCAGTTCCATTGCTCTGCTGGGGGGGATCTGCTTGCGCTATGGCACCTCTGGACTGCTCAGCTGGGCTGCCCTTGTTGCGCTATGGCGCAACCTTTCTGCTCAGTTTCCTCTTCCTGGTTGCGCTTTGGTGCAGTTTGTGCGATATTCAGACGTTGGCAGCTTGCGCAATTTGTTCTGCTCCATGTTTGAATATCGCTTCTGCTGTGCATATGCGCAATTGAATTGTGCTTGCTCCTGCTGTTGCGCACATTTTGGGAGCAGTTTGAATATCTGGGCCAAAGTGTTTTATTGCACTCTGAGCTTACAGCACAAAATGCTACCAATGACAAAAGTACTATACACAAATTGCACAGTGAGTACTAGTAGTAAGTTGTTTGATTTACATTTTTGTTATGTTAAATTGTCAATAATTTAAAGATGAGAACTGATGAATATAAAAGGAATGTTCAGTCACCACTCCTGGTGGTGGTGCAGACTAGACTTGCAGATGCAGACAGAGTTGCACTTCACTGAAGTTGGGTGCTACTAGCTTTAAAAGCAGGCACTGCAAGAGCACTACTTGGAATCAGAACAGTTCTGATTGTAAAATCAAGGCTCACTGTCTGGTTATGACTAGACTGAGTGTCCCTCCTCCTTCCTCACCTCACAGCCTGGGGCTCCCTCCAAGACCCAGTCCCCCCAGTCCCCTCAAGTTAAGTTAGTAAAAGTAATAGTAAGTAGTGCAAATACATTTGGAGAGATTTGTGTTCATATTCACCTTCTCAAAGTAGTATCCTACCACCACAACCACAACACAACTCCTGCTTTCACTCACCACTCACTGTGTCCGAGACTCAAAGTCCAAGCCAAGCCAGCAGTCAGAGCCAATCAGCTGAGCTAAGCCAGCTCTGAGAGATGGTGACATTTAAAGGAATTGGCCTATATATCCCAAATGCCGTGGTGGCTGCCTGGCTGCTTTTTTCCTTTTTTAACATAATAGGTATTTCCAGCTAAGGCAGTGAGCCAATGTGAGTTGCTTGCTTGACTTTCTTAGGTTGAGTCAGTCATGCTATACTGTGACTCAAGTCGAGTCATGTGACTGTGACATGAGTCCAGTCTGGCATTAAAGAAATCCACTTATATCCTCAAAGGGAGCATGACATTTCGCTCCATGTTATTTTGCTCCCGATAGTTCACTCCTGTCAGATTCACTCCCGGTGATCATCACTCCACGTCATTTCGCTCCCTCATATAACTGCTACACTGATCTTTGAACACTGAGCAACACTGAACAACACAATAAACTACAGTGTACAGCAAAACTGTGCTGTACTAAATGCAAATTAACACATTGAGCATAGTACAAGCACAATTATCACAAGTAAATCAATGTGCAAATTACCTTAAGTGAAAGGAGTATGTCCACGGTTGGGAGTGGACATAGGGGGGAGTAGGGAGAAGGGAGTGGTGTTGCATGCTTTATGAGACAACCATGTAGGGAGTGGAGAAAAAAATACCTGACAGCAGTCTTAACTATTGTACAATCTTTAGAAAATACCCCCCATGGTTTTGCTTTTGGTGCTGGTCATAGCAGATCATCTGCCTACTATGCTGATATCTGGGGATGCAGGAGATGCATCAAGATAGCAAGCAGTGCATTGCTGCAGAGAGATTAACTGTGACCTTACAAAATGTGCGACACTGTACTACATATACACACGCTACCTTGACTCACCACCAATACCCCTTCATATGACTATCTAATGCTGGAGGAGAGCCATTACTTGTGTTAGATTAATGGGAGTTAGGTAATAAAACATCTGTCATCTGTGCATGCATAAATGGGTTTAACTCAACCCATGTATTGAGTAGTCCCGTAGGCAGATATTTAGTGAGATCCTTTATATCAAAAAAGAACAAAACAAAGAAAACTTATCAGTCAACTGAGGTAATTTAGGCTTACACAGTTGCAATGCAGGTTGTTATTGCACAGTAGTGAATTGTCTGGGAATGAAATCAGTGGGAGCTAAGTGACGCAGGAGCGAAATGTCGGGGAGCGTAAAAGTGGGAGTGAAATGACATAGACCCATCCTCAATACCATGGCAGTGGCAGACACTAATTTCTCTGCTTTTTGTTGTTGTTGTTGTTGTTTTTTAGCCTACTACCTAGTTAAGTAATTAAGAAATTTATGAATTTAAATTACTTTTTCCATTGGGGTTTGTTTTAGGTAGCCCCCACCCCCCCAAGTGACTCAAGTCATCCTGTCACCACCTCAGACTCTGGACTCGTGAGTCAAGACCCATGATATGATGAGTGACTCAGGAGGACTGGAGTCCTGCATAGCATTAAAGGAATTAGCCTATGTATCCTCAGCGCCATGGTTGGTGGTTGCTGAGTCAAGTGACTGTAATTATTCAGCTAGCTGCTAGGCTAAGGGTAATTATGCAATTAAAGTAATTTCTCTTATTGGTTTTGTGTTGGGTAGCCCCTAGCCATAGCCAACCAAGAGCTCAGCTGAGGCAGCCAACCAAAGTTTTGTGACATAGATGACATAAGTCAGTCAGAGAGGACTCATCAGGAGTCAGGAGTAGGACTCATTCCATCCTAGGGACCACTCTATTGGGGGTATCAGGTGAGCAGACAAAGGGAGAGACATGACGTGGTCCACAGTGGAACTGGACTGGAGGGACTCTGGGTGCATCAAGCAGACAGATGAAATGAAACACGACAGCAACTTCACTAAATATGATAGCTCAGCTGAATAGTCAATGCCAAGTATGAAATATCACAAATTACATTAGGAGGACCAGTAGGGAGGACTTGGAGTCAGGAAGCAACAGCAGCAGCAGCAGATGTCAGAGAGAATTTGGATTAGCGAGCGGAGTGCACTCCAGATATGGCATGTGTTGGTGGGCGTCAAATTCGTTATCCACACTGCAGACATGCTGGGCAGCAGTAACTTTGTGCTGCAGAATCAGATAGAGGGAGGAGCGGGGAACAACTGGGAATGAAAACTGAAGAAACAGACTACTACTGCCAATTCTTATCACTGAAACTGAAAAGCACGGAGTGTAAGTGTAATACAAAACTGCATTTTGGAAATGCAAATGGCACTGGCACCATGGCAATTTTTCTTATTATTTAACAATAAAAAATGAACCTGAAAAAGTTCTCGGTGCGTATGTCATTCTCTGTCTGACTAACCTTGACAGTGTTGTGCCTCTGACAGACAGGACTGTCTACTCTCTATAGTTTAGACTTACAATGAATGAACATGAACACGCATGACCACTCGAGATAGAGCACCAGCAGCACAACAGTTAACAGTAATGTGAATGAATGATCACTGCAGTCTCATCTGTCACTCACTGACCCCGTCGATGAGGTGGCTGACCAGTCTGCAGTCTGAATCTGTGCACACAGTGACAATCAACCACAGTTTGTTCAAACTATTACCCATAAAAATAAGAAAACTTAACATGATGATCATTACATGACATGACAGATGACATGTTACACAGTGGTACTGTTAACAAAATAACATAACAGGTTTTGATGCTGGGCCTGGTTGCTGCTGCTGATCCCTCCCTCACCCCCATTCCATGTCCATTGCTCAAGCCCAATCAACAGACAGATTTAGGATGGCTGGTCAACACCCATATGTCTCCCCCAACCCCTGCTACTTAAATAACCAACTCTGAGTCAGAGTGGTTTTGGGGAGGGAGTGCAGTACCCCCAAATGCAGTGGTGGGGTTCTGCACTGATACTACAGTGACTTGGTGCTGTTGTCGCTGTAGTGTCGGGCACTGTGACATGGTCATGGAGGGGAATGTAACCCTCAACAAATGTGATTTGTTGTTGTTCAACTTTTCTGGGGGGAATGCCACTCATTTCGAAATCAGTACATCATTTACTGCTTCTGTTCCAAGAGAACAGCAGCGGAGAGGACAATAATGATGTGCATTGTGCATTTACAGTGTGGCTTTTTGTGCAAGCAGTGTGCTGCACTTCATGTGTACTGCGCAGTCACTGTGCACTGTGTGAGTGATACAGTCACACTGACACAGCACACTGACTTTTGTGTGCTGTTGCGCACGGTCTGTTCTCACCATTTACCATTAAGGAAGCAGTTATTACTTGTATATCACTGGTGGCTTAATACTCACTTGGCCTCTGTGTACCTTGTGTGGCACTCCATATGACACACACAGATTACATGATGACTAAAAAAAAACTTTGTCCTGTTACTGAAACTGAACATTGAAAATTAAAAAATGGAAGGAAGAACTCAAAAGACTGACTTAAATTTTATTGAAGGTCTCTCAACTGATATCATCAGTCCACTTATGGATTGGACACGTGAGGACACCTAAACATAACTTTACTTATCTGTACCGCACTGCAGAAGACAGCAGACGTCACATCCACAAAACTATTTTTGCATGAAAAAGAAGCCTACTCAAACTCTTGCATCAGGGAGAATTGGCATGTAAGGGACAGTTGCCCCTGAAAATGCAAAAAAAATAGTTGAAAGGTCTCAGTACTGCGGTGTACCGTGAATCACAGTTATCGCGATATCAGAAATTGTCCACGGTATCAATACCGTGACTTCTAACACCGCTGTATACCGTGACACCGTCATACCGTGACAACCCTACTGGGTTGCCTTGTTCAAAGGTGTTCATTCTAAACCACTATGCAAATTAATTATGGGGTTTCCTCCGCAGTGCTTCAGGCTAATACTGTGTACTGATTAGATGTTTGGTTCTTGAAATCAGGATCACTGCAGTAAGGAAATCTCAACATATGCAAGCTTCAGATGCTTAAAAGTATCAGCTTTGGGCAAATGTGGAGTTGGGAGACCCCAATATGTGGGAGCCCTTCTAGAACCCAGGTGAACAGACGCCTTGCACTTAGGTCCCCCCAGGCAACTTTTCAACTGTGTATAATTTGATTGCTGAACCACTCAGGGTGTATCTGATTTACAGAGCCTGGTACTCTACCCCAAATGTACAAAAAAATATTTATATTTGTATGTATATAATAACAGGAAATTATCCCCGGTTGCTGATTTTTCACCCAGGCTGACACAGTAAACACTGTGAGCACTCCTCGATGTTCTCCTAAAGGGCTCCTGCAACTGCTGTATCCCGCCCCACATCCCCAACAACACTCAGCCTGAAAAGCTACTCTTATTAGGCACTGAACCATTTCAATACTGCAGCAACAGCAGGGTATTGGGTCAAACAGCTCACGTTACAGCTGACGGCCGATTGCAGCAAAATTGAAAAGGCTGCCACGAGGCTGACAGAGCTGAAATCAATGCACTGAGGAAACAGAATGCCTGCTGGGACCAGTACTTTCAATAGCATGGCCTCTAGGGATACCAGGGGTGCTCTAACTCATCACGTAGTGCTTAAGCAACCTCATCATGTGAATGCAAATCTAGCACCTCTCCCCCCCACACACCTGCTCATAGTTCCCAAATTACATGCATTAATAACCGGTCTGATTAGTTAGGATGATGCATCAGTACATGATCTCTGGGTCTTTATTTAGATTAGGTATAATCCTGTATTGAGCCAGCACAATAGAGTCCCGTTGTCAGCAATTGGAAAGGCTTGGTCTCTAGTGGGACTCGAACCTGCTACTAATGGGCTTGGGTTTGCTGCTCCCTGATGCCCCACTGTGAATCCTTGATCTCAGGCACTGTTGCTAATGCCCCAGTGTATTGCCAAAAAATAAAAAGCAATGGAAAGCCTCAATGATTGGCAGCAGTCTCTGGTGTATGTCACATCGTGGGACAGCAGAGGAGGTACTTGAGCAGTTACTCCTTTAAGCAGCCCCTAATCAGTGGTGTACTACCCCCACAACCTCTATGGCTTAGACAGCCAATGACCAATGCAAGGGAACCCCAGTAACCAAGGTGGTTATGGACTCCCAGCGTGTGCTGTGATACTCATCAAATCAGAACCACAAAAATTTGAAACAATGCAAAACTTAAAGCCTTGTAATTTCAATAACAAAATCTGGCAACAGAAAATTAGAGGGTTAATCACATATACCCCATAGAACAGCATCTTCTGATCCCTTTGGTTTAGAGTAAGCTAGTTTAGTAGATCTGGGCAGCTTCCTTTATATACTGCCCCTCGCACCTTTCCCCCATTCGATCAAGGGGAGGCCGTAATTCCAAATTTTGACCGGTTCTATACCCCTTGATCAGAAAGACATTGAATGGACCACTGGTTTTTGAGTACAGGTTGTGTTAAACATGTGGTCCCTATTATGAGTTTATTTTATAGGCAGAAATTCTGCCTCACTGTTGTTAAAATATGTTAAAACTATGTGTAGTAAGCTTTATTTTATGGAAAAAGTTAAGTAGTACTGTGTGGAGAACAACATCATGTAATTACCAGAGTTGCTTGCTAAGCCCAGGAAGCCACCAGAAACCAACCAACAAACTATTATATCAGTACCTGCTAATGTCAATATATAATCACCCTGAACATAAGAAGAGGCACAAAAATCTGACTATGGATGAGGTTAAATGTCACAACTGGAATGTAAGGGGCATTAACTCTCCTATAAAATGTAAGCAGGTCCTGTCACATTTAAAAAATCTTAAATCACAGGTGGTATTGCTTCAAGAAACTAAACTGAACAACCCAGAAGCCCAAAAGCTGGGAAGGGAATGGGTCAGAATAGAGGTGCACAGTGTAGTCCCTATCAAATAAAAGGGAGTCTCTGTTCTCATACATAAAAGCCTTCATTGGACCCTGAGAAAAGTACATCAGGACCCAGAAAGCAAATGGGTTCTAGCCCTCTTTAACACTCCAGGGGGCCCGCTTCATATCCTCAGTATTTATGCACCCAATACAGACTCCCCCATTTCTTTTACTCATTAGCAGCACTACTAACTAACCTAACTGATAAGCAAGACCCCATCCTAATTGGTGGTGATTATAGAGACTGTACGACACCAGGGAAATAGGCTACACATACCACTCACTAACCCATGCCTCCCTTAGCCCCATAGACATGTAGCTCACATCCCAAGTGCTGACCCCACAAGTAACAGCAGTCAAGATCTAACCAATAGTGATATTAGATCAGGCACCTGTTCAGCTTGAGCTCCTGCTCGGGAGCTCTCCACCTAAATCCGCAAACTGGAGGCTAGACCCCACCCTATTCCGGGACCCACAGTTTAAACCCAGGCTCATGCAGGCAGCAACAGAATACATGTTAGACAATAACAACAATGCCACCTCAGTCACTGTACTATGGGAGGCACTAAAAGCCACCTTAAGGGGCAGAATTATTAGTTATGCTATGAACAGGAGAGAAAGAGAGTGAAAACTAAATAATTTAGAAGAAAACAGCTCAAACTTAAAGAAACCGCTCTGAAGAATGCCCCCTCTAACAAAGTCAAAAGGTCACCATTACTTCTTGAGATCATGGCTATACGAAGGGAAATTAGATACGCTCACCTCATGAAAAGCAGAACTAGCACTACTAAAGCTAAAGCATAAGTACTGGAAAAGTGGAGAGAAAATTGGGAAATTGTTAGCATATAGACTTAAAAACAACAATCTGAAAGATACATTGCTGACCTGGTATCACCTACAGGAAAAGATAGTACAGCTCCTCAAGAAATCAACAGCATTGTGCCTCAGTTCTACCAAACCCTCTATACCTCTTCCACTACCCCTTTTCCCCACAAGCTGGCCACATTTCTGGAATGTCTCACACTGCCCAAACTAACAGCTGAACAGACCTCTATATTAGACCAACCAATTATGGCCCATGAAATTGAATCAGCTATCAAAAGCCTAAAGCCCAGAAAAGCCCTGGGAGGGGATGGCCTACTGATTGACCTATATCAACTTATAGCTCTGTAGATAAGCCCACTCTTAGAAAGACTATTTACCGAACTCCATATGCCGGGTACCTTCCCCCTCTCTCTATGGTGACAGCCACTATAACTGTATTGCCTAAACTGGGAAAAGATCCTAAATACCCCTCAAACTATAGGACCATTTCCCTCATTCCAGCAGATGGAGAAATTTATGCTAAAATACTTTTCTCCAGATTAGAACCTCTGCTATCCCTACTCATCCACCCCTCACAAGCAGGTTTTGTGCATGGCCGACTAAGTTCAGACCACATCCGAAATCTAATAAATATCATGCAATTTGCTGCTAAATTCACAGTCCCTGCAGCTGCAGCCTCAATCAACTTTAAAAAGGCTTTTGACACTGTTGAATGGTCATACTTATACACAGTCCTTGCCCACATGGGAGTAGGGCCACGCATTCTTTTAGCATTAAGAGCTATGTTCTTTGCATCCAAGGCACAGGTCCTAACTAACTCCACCCTATCTCCACCATTCTCACTCTCTAGGGGAACAAGGCAGGGGTGCCCCTTGTCACCCTTCCTCTTTGTTCTGATCATATAGCCATTAGCCACAGCCATTCGGCATAACTCTAATATTAAGGGGATACAAGCAGGAACTCAGATTTACAAAACACCACCATATTTAGATGATCTCTTGGTAATGACTGAACAAGCTGATACTTCAAACAGTCTCTTATTGAGCATACTATCATCCCACACCTCCCTCTCAGGATTAAAAATAAATCACACAAAATCAGAGATCCTTCCTTTAAATAAACTTGCCATCCCCCAGAAGTTCTCAACCCTTTCACTTCGAAGGGCACCAACCTCAATAACCTACTTAGGAATAAATATAACCCCTAAGCTAGACAAACTCTATGAGATGAACTTTCACACCATCCTTCAGAAAATTTGGTTAGAACTTGATAAATGGAAATACTTACAACTCTCTATGGTGGGCAAAATCAAATCCATAAAAATGATTACTGCCTCTAAAATATTTCACTTACTATTACTTGGTATTACTTGGTATTACTTGGTATGAAAGAACAGAAGAAGGCCAGAGCCCATCAAGACTGTTCCCCACACTATGTGGGACATTATTTATCTATTATCCCTCAATCAAACATCTAATTTGTTTTTAAAGACAGTGGTACTAGTTGCCTCTACCAATTCTTGTGGCAAGGTGTTCCATACAATGGATGCTCTTATTGGAAAAAAGTTTCCCCTTTTGCTAGTTTTATAAGTTTTTACTTCAAGCTGTTTATTATGCAGTCTCAGAACATGTCTCCTTTTGGAGAGTGGTAGACCACATTTTTCCATTAGATCTGGTGAATTTATTATATTAAAATCCATAAGCATATCACATCTTAATCTTCTAGTTTGAAGAGAGAAGAGACCCGTTGCTTTTAATCTGTTCTGATAATCCAAGTTCGTTAATCTTGGAATCATTCTAGTTACTCTCATTTGAACCTTTTCAAGAATTGCTATGTCTTTTTTTTGGTTTGGATTCCAGAAAGGGGAGCCGTAGTCTAGATACGGTCTAATGTATGCCCTATGCAATGGAATAAGGCATTGTTCAGTGCAATTAACAAAAGTGTGTTTTATTTGCCTCAAAAATCTGTTGGTCATGCAAGCAGTTCTAACACAGTGATCATTTGATATAAGTTTATTATTAACATACTGTATATCCCTAAAACTTTTTCACAATTTGATGAGTGAAGTGGTAGTTCATTTATATAATATATCGTTTTTGGATTATTTACACCAAAATGCACTACTAAACATGTGTCTTGATTAAACTACATATGATTTTCATTTGCCCAAACTGTTCATTTTTCCAAATCCTTCTTTAATGCAGAAATATTTTCTTGATTATTAACCTTGCCCCCCAATTTAGTATCATCTACAAATTTAACCATGCAGTTATCTGGCCCCGTTTGTAAATCACTGATAAAGAGCTTAAACAATGTTGTTCCCAAGACCAACCCCTGTGGTACACCACTTGTCACACTACCCAAATCAGACAAGATATAATTAATTCTGACTTTCTGAGAATGATTTGTCAACCAGTTTAAAGTCCAGTTGACAATATCAGGTGACAAACCTAGATTGTGCATTTTAGTAATGAGTTTTTCATGTGAGACTTTATCGAAAGCTCTACTAAAGTCCAAAAGAATGACATCAGTAGAGATACCTACATCTAGTAGAGTACTTATATTATTGTAAAAAGACATCAGATTGGTGGTGCAGAAATACTTGGGAGTAAACCCATGCTGATTTGAATCATAAATTCCTAATTTTTAACAATCTTGATCTATTAGAGACTTCATTACTTGTTCCATTAATTTACCAACCACTGAGGTCAGGCTAATTGGACGATAATTTTGCACAGAACCTCTATTGCCTTTTTTAAATATGGGAGTAACTATTGCTGAACACCAATCATTTGGTACAATGCTTTCTTGCAAGGATTTGTTGAAGATAATTGACAAAGGTATAGAAACATTTATAGCGGTTTCGATCAGAAACCATGGATGAATACCATCTGGGCCCGGACTAGTATTTTTTTTTTAAGTTTTTTGATAGCCTGTATAATGTCAGTTGGATAGAACCTATGATAATCTATGTAGTGAACTTTAAATGTACTAATATGTGATTTTTGAGAGAAGACAGAACAAAAGTACTTATTAAAGAGATTCAAGGTTTCTGTATCAGATAGAGAAGAGACATTGGTTATAATGGGACAAATGGTCCTTGATACACCTTTTTGCTATTTATATAGGAGAAAAGAGATTTGTGACAGTCTTTTGTGTGAGCTAGTTTAAATTCTAGCTTATTTTTTGCCAATGTAATAGAATTTTTTAAGTTTTTCACAGATAGTCTGTATTTATGTAATAGAGTAGTTTTAAATGGAAGAGAACTATTCTTAAGTTTCCTAAAAAGTTACATTTTTATTTTAATCTGATTTTTAATTGTCTTGTTGAACCAAGGGGGAATTTTTCCTTTATTATTAAATTTCCTCTTAGATGGAGTAAAGGTATTTTCCAAATAATGTACAATGTTTTTAAAAAAGTCCCAAGCTTGTTGTGTTGTACAATTAAGAAGATTAGATTCCCAGTTTATGTTTTGTAAGTATTCATTGATTTTTAGAAAAAATTGCTTTATTATAATTTTTTGTACAGTATAACTTCCTTTGTGTAGTTTTAAACTGTTGAATTTCAAAAAGAATAGATGAATGATCACTGGTCCCAAATGGATCCCAAATTTGTAAATTGCTAATTTGTTGCTGTAGGTTAGTAAATAATAGATCCAAAATATTAGGACCTCTAATGGGTTCAGTAACAAGTTGTTGTAATCCAGTACTAACTACCACATCTATTAGTCCTTTCGCGGCATAGGACTGTCCTGAGAATGAGTCCCAGTTAATATGATGGAGGTTAAAGTCAGCAAATATTACAGTATCTTGAGATTCTGAAAAATGTGTAATTTCTTTAAACATATCAGTTGTGTAATCTGAATTTGCAGATGGAGGTCGATAGATGTTATCAATAGTTATATAGGACTGCTCCTTCAATAAGATTTTAACCCATATACTTTCCAAAGGAAAGGGAGAACACACTTCAAAAGAAGGAATTTCATTTCATATGTACATACAAACTCCACTGCCTTGCTTATCTGATCTGTTTTTATGATATAACTTATAACCTGGAATTTCTCTGGACCAAATTGAGGATGCGTCCCACCAAGTTTCAGTTACTCCCACCACGCCAATATTTAAAGTTTTACATTTGGCTATCTATATACCCAACAAATGGTTTGATCAGATAGATAAATTAATAGGTAACTATCTATGGGAAGGGTGTAAGGCCAGATACAGTAGAAATAAACTTTGGGCTAGCTAAATAAAGGGGGGTTGGAACCTACCCTGGTTTAAGGGGTACTATTGGGCATTCAGGAATGCACAGTCTACACAATGGATTGCCACCATGATAAGGCTACCCGCACTATGGATGCAAATAGAAACTGCCATGTGTGGGCAAATTAAACCAGCCTCCTACCTAACTGCTAAAGCAAAAATTACCCCATTTTTCCCTCACAGTCAAAGCCTCACAGACCTCATGGTGGCAGTCTAACAGGTAGCTACACATGGATATAATGAAATGCCCCATAATTCCCCTATGGCTTAACAATCTATTAAAATAGCAGGGCAACCTATACATTGGATAGACTGGGAAAATAATAGGGTACATACCATCTCTGATGTGCTAGAACCCCTTACCAACATATCAGACTCTTTTCAAGGGCTACAGACCTGATATAATCTGCCACACTGAGTTTTAGAGATATTTCCAGTTATGCAGTGCCCTGACTGTACATCTCAGAGATCTGACGAGCACCCAGGATACATAACCTAAGTCTCCATTACCTCAGTGGATAAATACCAGCAAAGGTAAAGTGGGTCTAATTTACTCCAGTATAAGAGATGCCATTCCAGACCAAACATCTTCAACTAGAAGATACTGGTCAGCAACCCTGAATATACAGATCACTGAGGAGGAACAGTGGAACCTATGCTGGAGATTGGTCCATGAATCACTAAAAGACCCTAAAAGCCGCCTAATCCAAAATAAAATCTTACACTGCTAGTATCGTACACCTGAAGTATTGTACAGGGCCAAAATCATACTTTCCCATCACTGTTGGTGCTGTATGTCACCTCATGGGGATTTATTTCACATACTGTGGGACTGCCCACATATCCAAAAATTCTGGTCATCTACCTTAAACACTGTCGCCAACGTCTTGTAACTGCAAATCTTTCCTAACCCAGAAGTATTCCTTACTGGCCTAGACCTAAACTTCACATACTTAACTAAGAGTCAGAAGTCATTTATAATTCAAGCTAGCAATGTGGCAAAGAGACTTCTGCTGCAAAAATGGTGGACTTCTGATATACCTACCATAACAGAAGTTATTAGCAATCTCACCAAGCTAACATCCTTTGACCACCTCTCCCATATCGCTATGAACACCTTGGACCTCCACAATAACACATGGACACCCTATTATCATTTCCTACAAACCTTCCTCAACAATGCAGCAACAGGCTGCCACACTCATCCTAGAATGGCCATCGGGTAGATAATATATCTCACTGAACTGACACCACCTATACCTATACCTATGACTGTAGCAACACTTGGCTACTATGGCAACTCTGGTATCTGATCCTGTAATTAAAATAGTTTTGGTAACTTTTCTTATTCTTGGTCACACCTGGTTCTCCACCTCCACCACTGTATTGTTGTACATAGTTAATTACATACCCCAGTTGCATTGACTGTACATTACAATGCAGTATTGATGATGTCTATAAGGCAATGTTCATGGCAGAAAATAACATAGCCTTATAACACCCCTCTATATGTGGAGTAGAGCTTATATCAGTACAGATCTACAATCTGCTCTAGCCTAAGACTTGCATGTTTTCCCTCTATACCTGTATTGTTGACGTTCTATACCCGTCAGCACCGGGAAACTTGACAATTCACATATATAATTCAGTACAACATTCCCTATATTCAATGAGAGCAGTGTAAAGTGTACTGTTTTGTCATATGATGGTAATATAGGAAAGACTCTCATATGTTGTCAATGTATTTACTCGAGACAGTTTAATTGTAAGGCACCATGGACTACTGATTGTTCTGAATGCAATGTATTGTAACAACATTCCTGTATGATTTGATTTTCAACTGAAAAACTCAATAAAATGTATAACTTTAAAAAACAAGGCCCTTGTTAGTCGAGCGGTGGCCTTCATCAATCTCCAACTCTCCATCAATAATGTATAAAATAGTAATTACAAAATACCCCCATTCATTTCAATGGTGCACACCCCTGCAGTTTCTTTTGCCCTTTGTCATAAAGTGCCTGAGCATGGGGATGTGGAGGTAAGCTTCACGGGGGAGGGGGGGCATAAGCCTGACTATAGTGGGGCTCCAATAATCTGTGCATACCATACCACTCAACTGTCTGTGAATGCAAGGGACAGCTCTAGAATGTCTATAACATCTCTAAAAGGTTCAATGTATTTGGTTTGACTGAAACGTGATATGCAAATCAGGAAAAATTCAAATGTATAAGATTCATCTGTATATCCCCCGGAAGAGTGCATCAGACTTTCAGACTTGGGCTTAAACCCACCCAGTTAATAAACAATTTTTTTCCCTGGCTGAAGTTCTGCCCCCGAAAGAGCTTTGTACCTATTTTTCTTCCTGACTCCAGTCCATTCAATACCCATCCCTATGGGTCATGAAGCTGCCCAAAGGTGAAGAAACATGAAAACACATCAATATTTGTAGTGGGGGCTACACCCCTACACTTAGGGTATTATCTTTTATGATTGCACTAACCTAATGCCTAACTCAGCATATGTAACCAGCTGATGTACAACCATGTATAACCCTGTAGTATGTTTAAATGTGTTCTTATATAATGAACTATGTTGAATTTATACTTTGTAAACCCTGGGTAGCCCCTGAAAAAGGGATCTTCAGAGCCCAGTGGGCTCACCCGGCTACCAAAATTTAATAAATAAAATAAATAAATAAATATTTCAGTCCTTCCTCCTTCCCCAATCCCCATGTAAAAAAAAAATATTTACTTTTACTTACCTGGCCATATGGCCAGAATCTGCAGCCTGTCATAGTGTGCCACCAGCCCACTTTTCAGTCCTCTCCCCCTTTCTCCTTTGCCAGAAGTTGGATGCTAGAATCAACCATCACAGGTCCCCAATATGGTCCTCAACCAAGTCATCCTGCCATCTAAACCCACCAAATCTGGATTGCTTGCTTCTTGCTTGGTTACTGCTGTGGCTGCTGCTGCACTGCACTGATCAAGGCCTATGAAGGCCACCCACACTGCTCTCACCACCACTACTAAGCCTAGCTTGCTGCCGTGGGGGTCTGTGTGTTTTTTTTTGCAAGGCAAGACTAGTACAGTAAGTAGGTAACCTAGACTTGAGTTAACTCATTCTCTGCCCTTTCAGCCACCAGGAGAGATGGAAACTCACTAAGAGTAGAACAACAAAAATACACCACCACAACACAGCTATTGAGAGTTCAGTGCTCACTGACTCCTCCAAGTTGTAGTGTGCAGTCTGTTTACTCTGTGGCAGGAAAGACAGTGTCACACTTGCAAGTCTCATGTGCTCTTTCTTGACTGGAGCTCATCCACATCACATATGATTGTGCTGCTGCTAATAGGTGGAGAGAGTGAATGACACAATGCAGGCATAATCGAGTCTGGAGAGTACCTGCAGCATGACCACACCCACCAGGTGGGCACTTATTGTGCAAAGGATTAAATCCAAATTTAAAGCCATTATTGCCACACTATAAGAACAACCTAGGCACCAATATGGGGGGGGCAACTGCCCCCTCTGCCCTACCTAAATGGCACCCCTGCTTGATGGTAGAAATTCATTCTCGGGTGCTAATGCAATGGTTTCCACTATGTTCTGAGGTACTGTATCTCCATGTTTCATGATATGTATTGATCATCATGTTTATTGTTTATTGTAAAATCTAGGACTTAATACCTTCGAGCCAAGGCTCTTTTACAAAGGTTCCGAGTCAAAAACATTTACAGACAAATAGAGGTACAAGGTTGCACAAATAGCTAAATCTAATGATATAAATGTACAGCAGGTAATAACTTAAGCACTTTCAATAGTATAGAAAACAAATGAGGAGGGAAAGATATGTAAGGGAGGTAGGTAGGCAGTGTAGGTAATAAAAGAGGAGAAAAAAAAAAGGGTGGAGGGTAGGAGGACAAGAGCAGACCTTAGTAGGAGATGAAGACCCATTACTAGGCCATTGTCAAGTAGGAGGGCAGGGAGGAGGAGAGAGAAAAGATTATGCTATTAACAAAGGCAGTCACAGGAGTTTGAGTAGGCTAGGTGAGAGAATAGTCTGGATTTAAAAACACCTAACGAGCAAGAGGAGGTAATAGAGGTGCTGAGAGTATTTAGCCAGTTGGGGGCACGATAGGCAAAAGATCATTGACCATGTGTGGTCCGACAGTGGGGGACCTGTAGAAGCTGGGTTTCTGATCTTCTAGTGGATCGTACACTTGGGTTCTGACATAGCAGGCCTTGTATGCAGGGAGGGGTGAGGCCCATGATGGATTTCTTGGCCATTAGGCAGGTGAGGAACTTGAACTGGTTTGATAGCTGTAACCACCCAGTATCAGCATAGAGTTCACAGGTATGAGTAGGTTGATGAGCACCAGTAAGCAGCCAACATGCCTTGTTTAGGGAGGTTGTGACCCATTTCAGTGTGCTTGAAGGGGTGGACCCATAAATAATTAAGCCGTAGTCGATGACTGAGATGATCGAGGATTGAATAGCTAGCTTCAGCGCTGGATGGGTGAAAAGTTGTCTGTTGCGGTAGAGTATTCCAAGCCGCTGATTAATAGTTTTGGAAATACCATCAATATGTGATGAAAAGACAAGGCCTTGATCAAATGTGATTCCAAGATATTTAAAGATAGCCACTTGTTCAAGGGTGATTCCCAGGGAGGTGTTGATAGTAAGTGGTGCTTGTTTGTTTTTGTTCTGCGGACTAGCGAAGAGCATAGATTTTCTTTTTGTGGTTTAGGACTAGCTTGTGTCCAACAAACCACTCCTCAATACTGGCAAATGCCTGTTGTAGGCTGTGACGTAAGCAGTTAGGGTCTTTGTGTGAGGATAGAATCACAGCATCATCAGCATAGAGCATGATTTTTTCCGGGCAGGATTTAGGGAGGGAGTTTAGAAAGAGGCTGAAAAGTAGTGGGCCTAGAATTGATCCTTGTGGAACTCCTGAGAAGACAGGTTTAGGGTCTGAGAGGATTCCAGATATTTTTACCACCTGGGTGCTGGGCAAGGTAGCTTTTATCCAGGCACCAGAGCCCAAGGACAGCCAAGCGCCTGTAGTTGACTGACTAGTAGGCCATGGTGGACAGTGTCAATGCCTTTGTTAGATCAATAAACACAGTTCTGGTGAGGAGTCCTTTGTCCAAGGCCTTGTGGATTACTTCTGAGAATTCGAGCAGAGCAGTGGTGGTGCTATGCCTTTGTCCGAATCCATGTTGCTGGTCACAAAGAATGTTATATTTCTCCAGGTAGTCTGTAAGCTGGTCGGCTACCATACGTTCAAGGGCCTTTGATAATGGGGGTAGTATTGAAATTGGTCTATAGTTGCCAGGCAAAGACTTATCCCCACTTTTGTGCACTGGGGTGATTATAGCAGCCTTCCATATACTAGGGAATTTGCTAGAACAGAGGGAGAGATTGAATATTCTGGTGAGGGGGAGTAGAACTACATCCAGGGTAAGGGATAGTATTTTAAGGTCAAGAAAGACACTGCTTGCCCTTGAATTAGATATAGCCTTCTTTACGTATTTATAAACTTCGTGTGCTTTCACTATTTTTAGATGGAAAGGTGGAGTGTTTGGAGAGGCGGTGGGGGATGTAGAGATATAGGGGTCTGCAGAAGCGAAGAAATCAGATGCGAGGACTCCGCTGAGGTCGGTGAAGGTCTCATTTAAGGAGTTTGCTATGATCATGGGGTCAAGGGTGGTAGTGCCTGCCACATTCATTGCGGTAGGAGAGGATTTGGACTGCTTACCCGTGATATTTCTTAGATTGTCCCAGAAAGATTTCCCTTTACCCCAGGTGTTAGAAAGAGCAGTTTTGAAGTAGTTGCTCTTGACTCGACGGGTCTCTTTAGTGCAGTAGTTTCGGGCCTGTTTATATTTTAGGATGTCAGCCGGAGAGCCAGAGTCTCTTGCTATAGCCCAGAGGTGGTCCCTTCCTTTGTGTAGTGCCATTAGCTTAGCAGTGAGCCATGGAGTTGAGAGTGCTTTCACTTTGCGCTTTTTAATAGGTGCGTATGAGTCACAGGCAGCACTGAAGGTGTAGATAAAGTAGTTTAGAGCTTCATCGACGCTCTTTGATTGTAGATGGGAGACCAGTCTTTTGTCTAAGATTTTCCTTGAGTGGAGTAAGGTTTCCAAACGGTAGTACTCTGCTAGTGATGGTTCTAGGGGGTGGTTTTCTAAACTTGTTTGACCAGGTACATATTATAGGAGAGTGGTCGCTAAGAGACTCTGGGAGAACAGCAATATTATTTATCCGGGCTGGGTGATTGGTGAGGATCCAATCTATTAATGAACTATTCCCAGGTTTATAGTTTTTCCTAGTGGGTGAATTGACCAGCTGAGTTAGGTTTGCTGCTAGGATTGCATCCTTAGTCGTCCCTGTGTCTGGTGCAAGCCAGTTGATATTGAAGTCACCTAGTAGGAGGAGCTCTGCATCAGGAGGTTGAGATCTGATGAAATCTAGTACAGACTGTAGGTCAGGCCCAGGATCTTTAGGTGGGATGTAGATAGCTACAACCGTGAGGACTTTGTTATGGGCACCAAGGAGAAGTTTGATAGGGAGGAGCTGTAAGACAGAGTTAGTGGTGGTATAAAGTAATGGAGAGGCAGTTGAGATATTCCTTTATGTAGATGGCACAGCCGCCACCCCTTTTTGACGTCCTATCCAGCCGGAAAATCTTGTAGCCTTGAAGACATATGGCATGGTCAGGGGTGCTAGGTGTCAGCCAAGTTCAACAATGGCTAGAATATCAGGGTTATGCTGACTGACAAAAGTTTGTAGGGAGGCTAGTTTTGGTAGGAGACTACAAATATTTAAGGTGACAAAAGTGAGCCCCCCTCTGTTTTGGTAGGCTTTTTAGCACTGTAGGAAATTGGGTCAGGATTAGGGGTGGACACTTCCAGATATTAAGAGGAGGAGGAGGAGGAGTTTGAGGGTCCATTGTCATATTTCATGATAAGTGGTAATCATCCTAGGGTTCTTTTGTGTTTTAGACCAGCACAGGCGCCTTGTATCCCAGTGTAATGTATCGACCAGGAATAGGTGCCAGGTTGCCCCCATGTAGTCATCACACTTGTTCATAATTAAACAGTCCATAGCTGGCTGGCACCATTTTTGCTTAAGGGGGGAGATTGCCATCGTGCCTGATGTTGGGTAATTAGCCAGGAGGACCAGAGTAGAGGGTAGTGAGGGATAGGAGGAAGTGGGTAGGTGGGTTAAGGTTGGCAGCACGGACAAGACTAGAAGAGAGAGAAGGACATGATTAAAAGGAGGCATAGTAGCTAGATGGGGAGAACAGGAGGAGAGAAGGAGGAAGGAAACAGGAGGTCTATAGAGCTAAGAAAAAAAACAGAGGAATGACACAGAATGGTGCAGCTAGCAGAAATCTCTGAGGGGTAGCAGCTGCAGAGCGAACTCGGGAGAAGGAGTGGTTAAGCTACTGGTTCAGGATAGGATGTGAGGCAGTGGGCGGGTATTTAGAGCAGGGGCAGTGACAAGCAGACTATTTAATAAAGGTTGGAGGGGGGACGGGCGGGCATAACATTTCGGCACTTAGCACTGAAAGTCAATGGGCTCCCAGCCCAGCTAAGCACCAAAGTCAGCCAGACCAATCAGAGATGATGTCTGGAGCCGGCGGCCAATCAGAGCGCAGCACAGAGCTCCGTCGGCCAATCGCTGTGAATCTCAGCTTCCCCAGCCTAGGAGAGTCCTAGGTAGTCTTGAGTCAGGAGGCGGCTAGAGGAGGCGACGTTGGGCTGCGGTGAGAGCCAGGACCCATCAACAGTAGCCACTTGGTCACCAGCTAGCCCTCTCGGGGCGAAAGGCAACGGCTAAGGAGAGAGAGAGAAGAGGACGGTGAGTGTGTTTAAGTAATGGGTGGCAGTAGGCTGTGACACAGCTTAACAGGTGGAGAAAGGGAGGAAGGAGATTAAGTCATAGGCTGTGAGGTAAGGGGGAAGGAAACCAGAAATTGGAGAGGTGAGCATGAGAGGAGACTGTAAGATGGTGGGGGTGGTAGCCAGAAACGATTCGGTGTAGTGGATTGCTGGCGCCAAGCAGGAGAGGCAGGGGAGAGGGGGGTGGTAGCAGGAGACAGAGGGGCTAATGGAAGATTTGAGCTTCTGTTTTTTTTTTTTTTTTAACTAAAAGCTTGCGGAGACGCTTTTCGAGGCAGGGGACAGGTGCTTAAGGCTGCAGAGATAGAGAGGAGAACACAGTGGGTTTAAAAAGGGAGTGGCAGAGGTAGCAGTTTGATAGCGCCTCAAGAGAAGAGAGGATTTACACGCTGACACCCTCTGGAGGCTCGGGGGAGGGGGGAGGAGAGAGAGAGATAAAGTAAAATAGGTAGAGAGACAGAGCAAGCCCTTGTACACCCATGAAATGAGCTGTACTACTTTAGCTAACACAATCAACAGGCATGAGGATGAGATCAAAACATTAAAACAGAAAGGAAAGAGCATTAAAACAGTTCATTTATGACAGGCTATCAGCTAAGCAGGAGTCTGATTAATCCAGTTTGGTATATAGGGAAAAAGCAGGCAGCGTTAACCAGGTTTAACAATCTTAAGCACATGCACAGCGTTACACAGGTTTAACGAGCTTAAAGCACATGTACAGTAGAGCGATTTAAGAAATCTAAAAAGAAAACGTTTGGCAGTAACTGATAGTGGGTCATAGGTGGAAAACAGTAGTGGATGGCTAAGAACTATCCAAAAGCGTAAAATTTCGGCACTTAGCACTGAAAGTCAATGGGCTCCAAGCCCAGCTAAGCACCAAAGTCAGCCAGACCAATCAGAGACAATGTCTGGAGCCGGCAGCCAATCATAGCGCAGCACAGAGCTCCGTCGGCCAATCGCTGAAAATCTCAGCTTCCCCAGCCTAGGAGACTCCTTACCGGTAGTCTTGAGTCGGGAGGCTGCTAGAGGAGGCGACGTTAGGCCGCGGTGAGAGCCAGGACCCATCGACAGTAGCCACTTGGTCCCCAGCTAGTCCTCTCAGGGCGAAAGGCAACGGCGGTAGTCTTGAGTCGGGAGGCGGCTAGAGGAGGATACGCATGCTGTGAGAGCCAGGACCCATCGACAGTAGCCACTTGGTCCCCAGCTAGTCCTCTCAGGGCGAAAGGCAACGGCGGTAGTCTTGAGTCGGGAGGCGGCTAGAGGAGGCGACGTTGGGCCGCAGTGAGAGCCAGGACCCATCGACAGTAGCCACTTGGTCCCCAGCTAGCCCTCTCGGGGCAAAAGGCAACGGCGGTAGTCTTGAGTCGGGAGGCGGCTAGAGGAGGCGACGTTGGCCGCGGTGAGAGCCAGGACCCATCGACAGTAGCCACTTGGTCCCCAGCTAGCCCTCTTGGGGCGAAAGGCAACAGCGGTAGTCTTGAGTCGGGAGGCGGCTAGAGAGGCGTTACTTGGGTCATGTGAGAGCCAGACCCATCGACAGTAGCCACTTGGTCCCCAGCTAGCCCTCTAGGCGAAAGTGTAACGCCGGTAGTCTTGAGTTGGGAGGCGGCTAGAGGAGGCGATGTTGGGCCATGGTGAGAGCCAGGACCCATCGACAGTAGCCACTTGGTCCCCAGCTAGCCCTCTCAGGGCAAAAGGCAACGGCGGTAGTCTTGAGTTGGGAGGCAGCTAGAGGAGGCGACGTTGGGCCGTGGTGAGAGCCAGGACCCATCGACAGTAGCCACTTGGTCCCCAGCTAGCCCTCTCGGGGCGAAAGGCAACGGCTAAGGAAGATGTGGGTTAGTGTCCCTCCTTGTCCCTCATTTTGAGTGTCCATGTCCCTCATTTCAGTGACAAAATGTGAGGTATGGTGCATGCTTCCAAGACCCTACTCAGCACAAAGAGTGCTGAGCATGGCTATAGTGTATATGCTCAGTACAGAATGACAAAGGGAAAGTAAGTGAGATAAAACAGTCATGGAGAAACACTTTTGTAGCACTAAATATGCATGAGGGATTTGCATGATCCAAAACAAAAAGTCACCCTCTGCCCACCCTCCCTCCTCTTTATTAAGCCCCACTAGCCCTTCCTTGGTCTTCCTTCACTCCCTGATGTATCTATAAAAGGTTTTATCCCCCTTCTTAACTGAGTTGGCTATCTTTTCCTCAGTTTGGGCCTTTGCTGTTCTGACTGCCTTCCCAGCTTCCTTTTGCTTTAACTGATACAGTTATCTGTCCCGCTCCTTCTGTGATTCCTTGTACTTTCTGAATGCTTTCTTTTTCTCTTGAACCTTCACTGCCACTTCCTTTGAGAACCATAGTGGTTTCTTACATCGTTTCATTTTGTTAATTTGCTTCACACATTGGCTTGTTACCTCTGTGATGGCAGTTTTTATTATTCCCCATTGTTCTTCCACCCCTCCTTCCTGCCCATTTGCTAGTGCATTCCTTAGGACTTGCTCCCAGTCCAATGTCCCAGAAGAGAGGTTATCCCAGCACAACCCACACCCTGGAGTGCATTACTGCTATTATACAATGGCTCATTGTTAAACAAAATAAAAAATTTTTTTTAAGGGATCCAAAGTATCATCCAAGGCATCAAAAGCAATACAGTGAAGTTGTGCTGGGATAACCTCACTGTACCAAGGACACACTGACCAATCAGAGTCCAGGAAATTTTCTTGCCATTGTATAATTAATATTTATTATTAATACAGATAGAATCAGGTCTCAGAAGTACCCTCCTCAGGGTCCTCCTCTTGTTGTTACAAAACAAAGTCTGTACCAATGGCTTCCAGTTTTGCAACCTGTATTAACAGGGTCATTATACAGAAAGACTTTGCCAGCATAGATGATCTTAAGATGAGCAGCGAGTTGGAGGACATGATTTATCTCCAGCACAGGAAGACCAGCATGGACCGCATTAAATCTGTGGCAACTTATACGGCTGGCACAGCTGGGATCCGGGAAACAATGTAGGATAGTGCCATCTGATAAAGCCAGAGGTCCTGCATTTTTAGCCTTGTTAAGGAGCAAGTCTTGAACATGGACCACTGAGGTGGAGACTAGAAAGGTCTGGGGAAGATCTGAATTGCCAGGCTTGTGATGAGGTGAAATGCTGTATGCCCAAAGAATAAGGTAATCAATTGATATTTTGAATAATTCAGAACTTTAGACTTCAGATATATGCAAGTGACTGAGATTCTTCTATGCCTTTAGGTATCCTTAGGGAAATGTAAATTCAAAGCTAGGGCTTCATTTTCCAGATACTCCAATCTTGTACTGAGCAATTTGTTTTCTTTTAAAACTTCATCAACTACCGTTGCCAATTTAGTCACTGTAGTGGTAACTGCATTGTAGTTCCTATCCAGTGTAGTAACCTAAGCATCTGTTAAGGTCAGTCTATTATTACATGTGTCAACTTTTTTATCGAGTTATTGTACTGCTTTAAGGATCACATTAATAGTGGGCTCCAAGTCCCAAGAGTATTCGCCCATTGTCAAACTGCCTTTTGCCCCTGATGTAGAATTGGACGAGCCTTTACTTTTCCCCTGTTCTTTCACTGAATCATTTTTATGTTTGCTTGCACATGCGCAAGAAACATTATGTGACAGCTTCGGAGAGAAGTGGGTTGGGGAGGCGTGGCAGTGTGGCATCCAACAGAAGCATTGAATTTGGGGGCCTGGCCATGGTGCACCAATGGAGGCACAGTGTGCTGATGACACTGGCTTCCAGAAGTTGCATCAAGTTGTAACACTTTTGTTGCAGCAATCACTTGCCTCCTCGTCATTGCAGCATCAGCGATTTGCTGCAATGAGGGAGCGACCCATCAATGCTGGGTGGAACATTGCTAGTGTGATATTGTTTTGTGAACATGGTGGCCTTGCACCATGTTCGACAACTATCAAATATTGATGCAGAGGGTGCCCAATCCCCTCAACAGAAAGTGCCCCTCCCACAGAAGTGTTTTTGCTGACTGGGGCACCAATCCCCGTTGGTATCCATCCCTGGTGCTGACTTGCCGATGGGGGAGTCCAGTCCCCATCGGCAGTATGTTCCCCCTCCCTGTTTGATGTGCTGATGGCAGAGCCCACTACCCGTTGGCATCAGTCCCCCCAAAGAGTAACAGGAGAGTCCGAAGGGGTGCCCAGTCCCCCTCGACTCTTGTCCCCCCGCTTATGTACTGATGGGGGTGCCCAATCCCCATGTCGGCTACACCCCCCCAACAAAAATATTCAGGTAGCATGCTGGGAGCCCACCCCAGCATGCCCAATGCCCCTACAAAGGAAAAACTGTCCCGCAATTTTTTTTGTTTGTTTTAAAACCTGTAAAGCAAAAACGGTCCCTCGCGGTCTCCCTGGCCCCTCCTTCCATAACCCATGCCCACCCACTGCGCACCATGCCTCCCCACACCCCCACCCCATACTTACTTCTGAAGTCTGGTGTGACGATCTTCCGTGGTCCGGGAACACGTCTGCACTCTCAAAGCCGACCGTGAACTGAGGAAATGCCGGTAAGCTGTATAATGGGATAAATAGGTTTTTTTTTCAACTTTGTTGCATATCTCAGGCATTTTTTGGAATTATGGCACCAAATTTTCAACACGGGGTTTTTGGGACCCCTCCTCATGAATTCAGTCGCTGTCATGGCATTTATAGGTAACAAAAGGTGATTTCGCGGTCACTGCGCAAAATCACCTTTTGGGACTGATTAACAAAACAACAGTGCCAGTGTTCATGAGTTGGGCGCTGAAAAAGTGTATGTTGCAAATTTGGTGGAAAACACCCAAAAAATGACTGTTTAACAAGCGTGCGTTGCACAGTTGCTACGCACTCTCATAAGTTCACAAATTTGCAATATTTTCAGTCCAGATTTTCAGTATTGCCATTTTTACACACCTCCCTATGAACAGTACAGCTGTAATTTTTCACATCCTGGGCAAAATGTGTTTTCGCACTTGCAGCGCAGAATAGCGCAGTCGCTGTGGGAAATCAGTGTTCAGGATGCATGAAGAAAATAACAGTGACACTGTTCATTAGCAGAGGTCCTAAAATGTCTATGTTGAAAATTTGGTGACAAAAGTCTATAAAATGACTGTGTTATAGGCGTGCGTTGCACAGTGTTCATGCACGCTTGTAACTTCGCACATTTACAATATTTTCACTCAAAATTTACAACATTGCCATTTTTCCACACCTCCTTTATGAACAGTACAGCTGTCATTTTTCACATCCTAGCCCAAATGTGTGTTTGCATTTCCGGCGCAGAATAGCATGTCGCTTTGGGAAATCAGTGTTCAGGACACATTACGAAACTCACAGTGACACTGTTCATTAGCAGAAGCCCTAAAATGCCTGTGTTGAAAATTTGGTGATGAAAATCCATAAAAGGACTGCGTTACGAGCGTGCGTTGCACAGTTTCCATGCATGCTCATAACTTCACACATTTGTAATATGTTCACTCCAGATTTTCAACATTGCCATTTTTCCAGCCCTCCTTATGAACAGTACAGCTGTCATTTTTTGACATCCTGGCCAAAGTGTATTTCTGCACCAGCAGCACAGAGCAGCTCGGTCACTGGGCGAAATCAGTGTTGGGGGCACATTAAGAAAATCACAGTGACACTGTTCATTAGCAGAGGCTGTAAAATGCCTATGTTGAAAATTTGGTGATGAAACTCCATAAAAGGACTGTGTTACAAGCATGCATTGCACAGTTTCCAGTCATACTCATAACTTCGCACATTTGTAATATGTTCACTCCAGCTTTTCAACATTGCCATTTTTCTGTATCTCCTTATGAACAGTACAGCTGTCATTTTTCACATCCTGGCCAAAATATGTTTTTGCACTTCTGGCACAGAATAGCATGGTTGCTGTGGGAAATCAGTGTTCAGGACACATCAAGAAAATCACAGTGACACTGTTCAAGAGCAGAGGTTCTACAATGCCTATTTTGAAACTTTGGTGAAGAAGTCCATTAAATGACTGTGTAATGCGCATGCGTTGTGCAGTTTCCACATACTGTATGCGCGGACGTGTGAGCACTTTTTACATTCCCAGTACAGCTGTTCAATATTGCCATCTCTTCACACCTCCCTCTGGATGGTACAGCTGTCATTCTTCACATCCTGCCCGATCTGTGTTTTTGTTCATGTGACGCAGAATGACACTGTCGCTGTTGGAAATCAACATTCAGGACACATAGACATAATCACAGTGCCACTCTTCATAGGTAGGCTCACAAAAAGGCCATGTTGAAAATTTGTAGTATAAATACTAACAAACGCCTGAGGCATTAAGGTTTCTAACCATAATGTCCTACCCTGCACAGACTGACAGACTTCAGGGTGTGCCTCTGCAGTGCCGACTGTACTGCTCATGCCATTCCACCCCCACCTCCAGCCTCTGACAGGCATTGAGGTGTACCTTGCATTCTTCGGCCCCAGACTTCACTCCATTCTCCTATGCTGCACCCATTTCAGCATATGTCCTTATGGAATGCAGTGACTGTAAAGCCAAACACCCTAAGGCACATCTCAACACATGTCGCTGTCTGCAGAATAGGGTGACATCACATGGCATGCCTGTCATGGCCGAATACCCAAACACTTACCCCAATGCCTGTCCGTCTCTACAGGATGGAGGTGGGGTTGATGTGAACTTCAATACTTCACTGCCATTCCTATTCTGCATCTGTCTAAATTCTGCATATCCAATGCTAATACTAGGAAGCAAACATTTGGCATTGACAAATGCTTGTTAGGTCCTCCCATGGTATAAGGTTCTTCAAAATTCACCTGTGAGAACCCAGTAGTTTCTTTTACCATTTGGTAAAAGGAATTAGCAGCAATAAAGTCCAGAAATTTATGTTTTTTATCAGTTTTTTTTCTTTGCAATTAAATGTACTTTATTAAAGTTAAGTGATAAACAACAAACAATACAACACAATATAACTTCAGCTCATTAAAGGAGTATGCCACAAACAATTTTCACATAATGGAAACAGTGTCCTGAAAAACAGTTCTTCAAAATAATACCAAACAGTGCAGTTCCCTTGACTATTAGGAAAAATTAAAAAAGAACCTACCCTAAACAAAAATACCCCCTAACATTAACCTTCCTTAGAAAACAACCACACCCTCCCTCACCCATGCCTGAATCTTAATCTCCATTAGCCCATGTTTACCCATATTTTTCCAGGAAGCAGCTGGTCCCTAACTAATCACAGAATCCCTAGAAATTAACCCAGTCAGGAGAGAGATCCCCTAAGCATTACATGGCTTCATCATAGGCCCCTCATTAAGTAAGAAGAAAAAGGAAACCAGCAGGCTTGGATTTCTGCTTGTCATGGTGCACTGAAGCTATAGCTCTTTCTGCATTTAGTGCAGTCAAAAATTCTTGAAGCCACTCCAGGTGTGAAGGGACCCAGTCACCCTTCCAGTGCTGCATAATTATCAATTTTGTAATAGAGGAAATTCACACCATGCATTTTTTGACTGTAGTGGACTCTGTTTTCTCATACTCCCCCAAAATACATATCTCAAGAGTGAAATACCATGTATGGCCAAAAAAGGGGAGATAAAAACTGTTGGATTAAATTCCAAATTTTTTTTATTCCTGGGCAAGTCCAAATAGCATGTAGAAGAGTGCCATAATCCTGTCCACAATCATCACAAAGAGAGGAAGGGATTCATCCCATCCTGAACAGTTTGAATGGTGTATAGTATAAATCATGCAAAGCATTAAATTATACTAACTTCAAGTGGTCCTGCTTTATAAATCTGTACAGATCTGACAAAATTTGTATCCAGTACTCTTTTGAGCTATTCAGTTGTAGGGCAGACTCCCAGTAGAAAGTGGTTGGGACTGTGTTGTTCCAAGCCTGTTGGCTGAGTTCCTGGTAAAGGTGTGAAATTGATCTCGGCTACACCGAAAATAAGGACATTTTAATAAAAAAAAAATCCCAGCAATAGAATGCCATGGAGAGGCACTAAAAATTTTGAAAGGGAATGCTTAGATTGTGCATACAATAAGAAAGATTGCGAGGGGAGATCGAATTTCCTTCTGAAAACTGTAAAAGAGAGAATAGTATTGTCAACAGTTAAATCCCCAATTGACCCTTTCTCTTTTCAATTCCAACTGGCTTCTGAAAAGGTTTTTTAGCAGTCAGTTCAGGTTGGAAAATAGAGGTTGAGTTAAATGTTTCAGATAAGGCATTTGTAAAAACTTGCAATGTTGGGAATGGGCTCTTAATGACCATCCAATAGGTGTCTGCTTAAGGATTTTGAGTAAAATGGCAGGTGGAGTATGCAATACTGATTATAGTGAGGGTTGATGCTTTCCAATTAGATTGAGTTCTATAGTTAGCCAGCTAGGCAAGTAGGAGCATTCTGTAATAGGGTATCCCCACTGAAAGAATGTTGCCTCATGTAAAGAACAGTACTATCCTAGTAAGAAAGAGAGCTGGGGGCCTTCCAAAAATCAAGGTCAGCATAATTTTCAAAAGACTCGTTGGGGCATCCTGCCCAGCTGGAGAAACTCAGTGCATACTGCTTGTACCTTATTAAATCACCTTATAGGGAGAACGATGTTCAACATATTTAGGGGACAGAGTAGCCATGGTAAGAGATTCATTTTTGGTATATTTGCCCTACCCCATAATGACAGCGGTAAATGTTGCCACCACTTTAGATCTAATTTTATTGCTTTCAAGAGTGGATCCAAGTTCAAGACGGACAACTTATTTATGTCTTGGGAAAGCTTTATTCCTAAATATGTCATTGCCTCCGATTCCTATTGACGTCCTAGGTCAAGGATGCCCTGCTTGTTACAGTTTGGTTACAACAGATATACTATAATTTTATGTATGTTCAGTTTATAACTGGAAAGACTACTAAACTGAGTAAAGATTTGGGTTGCCATTGGTTAAGTAGTCTGCCATTCAATGATATGGAGTAGGATGACATCAACGAAATTAGATCATTTGCATTCCACATCACCTGTTGTTATGCCTTTGATGGAAGGGATGGCCATAATGTTCCTGGTTAATAGTTCTATATATAAATTAAATAAAAAGGGAGATAAGGGACATATGTGTCTGGTTCCTTGGGTTAAAGAGAATGGGTCTGAAAGTACTTTATTACAAAAAACTCAGGCCATGGGATTAGAATATAGTAAGAAGATATGGCCAAGACATCCAATCAAATGCTTTTTCTGTATATAGGGAAACCAGCACAGCATTGGTGTCAGTCTCTCGAGGCATGGAGAAAAGATGGAAAAGTTTTCTGAAATGGTAACTGGAATGGTGTCCAGCTATAAACCCTGCTTGCTCTAGTACTATCAAGCCAGATCAGACACTACTCCATCGAGCAGCTAGTATTTTTGCTACTATCTTAATATCAAAAATTAGCAATGAAATAGGGCAGAAATTCTCTGGACAGGCAGGGTTCTTATCAGGTTTAAGTCTTAACATGATCCATGCTTCTAGGAGAGACGTTTATTGCATGTCAACATCATATAAATAATTTAATAGCTGGGTTAATGAAAGGGTCGAATCCTTCTGAGACATTTTATAGAACAGAGGTGGGAAACCATCAGGTCCTGTAAACTTATCAGAGGGAAGAGAGGAAATGGCCTATGTTACTTCTAACTCAGTGATGGGGCTGGTAAGGAGGTCCTGCTGGGTTTTAAAAAGTATGGGCATGTCCACATCAGCCAGAAAGTCATTAAGATCTGCCAATAACGTGGGTTATGGACCATCAGAAGAGCATAAACATTGATAAAAAGAACAAAAAATTTCTGTCATCCAGTTAGTTTCACTCGTAGTTTAAGTGAGTGGATCAATCAGAGTTGATATCCAACGGGATGCAGATTGCTGTTTCATTCGTAGGGCTAGTAATTTGCCTGCTTTCTCTCCCTGTCCTATATACATAGTTTTTACTTTAGAAGAGGCAAATTCCACCTTTTTCAAAAGGTGAACCAAACACTGGGCCCATGAGTGTGCCAGTTGTAAATGCACTTCCTCTGGGGAGTGCGGTGAGATGGATCTTTCCAGATCTCTTATCTCCCATATCCAATCATTTACTTTCATGGTAAATTTATTTTTCTGGGTGGAAGCTAAATGGATTAATTCACTTCACCATAATGCCTTCAGGGCACCCCAAAGAACTTCTTGTTTTGTTATAGAGTCAACATTATCCCAGATAGACTGTGTTATAAAAGATTTTGAATGGGTCTCTACTGAGTGGTCTTTAAGCAGTTGAACATTTAAGGACCACATATGGGCTTGACGTTTTATAAATGGGGTTACTAGTCACAATAATGCTGGCAAGTGATCCAAGAGATCTCATGCTTCTAGTTCACAACTCTGCATTAATTATAACAAATGAGGGCTGACAGGGAAATAATCTAGCCTAGAAGAGACAATATGTGGGGTAGAAAAGAAGGTAAAAACCTTCTCTCTGGGGTGCAGGGTCCTCCATGGGTCAACTAGCCTAATTGTTCTACCAACTCCTGGAGAGCCCTTTGTGCAGTAGATAAGCTATCTGTCATTCTATATTTCCTGTCTAAATCATTTGAGAAGACAAGGTTCCAGTCTCCTCCCAGAATCATTGGTGGATGCATGTAAGGGGCTAATACAGTAGCCAACTGAGGAAAGAAAGAAGGGGTGTCTTGGTTAGGGTCATATATTAATCCTAAAATTCCTCCTCACGCACTAATCTTCCATGAACTATTATAAACCTACCATCCTTGTCTTGGACCTCATTTAAAAAGCAAATGGGACTGATTCAACAACTAATATAGTGACACCCTTCTAGCGAGGACTGTTCCCTGCTCCATATACCTGTCCCACCTAAGTTTTTTGCAAATTGTTTAAATGAGCTGCTGGTATGTGTGTTTCCTGTAAAAAAAAAAAAAAACCGGGGATGGTAATGCTTAAGATGATGTAGAATGCTATATTTTTTAGAGTTATCCCTCCCACCCTTTGATATTCCATGTAACTATGTTTAATATATTAGGCATGATATCTCCTAACATAAACTATGAGGAAACTAGCCTTTACCTGAGCTCTGAAAGCTGCATGCAATGGGTGACCCATCCCCCCAAATACACCCCCAAAACGACATACGAACATATGAACATATGAAAATGGCAGCAGAAATAGGCCTCACGGTCTATTGATTCTGCTCAACTGTGCAGCTACAGTAGCTCAACTTGCAGCTGCCCCTCCCTTTACTCCCCTTCTCACAGTCATCCCCCCTCACTCTGTCCCATCCCCTCTTGAAACAGCCCACCATCCTACAGGAAACCACCTCCTCAGAGTATTCCACTTGTCTACCACCCATTCAGTGAATAAATGTCTCCTGATTTCCTCATGAATTTTCCCCTCTTCCAACCTCAGTTGATGCCCTCTTGTATCCCTTCCTCTTCTGATCCAGATTTTCTCTCCTGTATTTGTGTTGTATATTCCCGTCAGGTACTTAAAGGTATTGATCATATCTCCCCTATCCCTTCTTTCCTTCAGGGAAACATGTTAAGCATGTTCAACTGTTCCTTGCAGGATTTCCACTCCAAACACTGGATCATCTTAGTTGCTCTGTGCTGCACCCCCTCCAACAATCTGATGTCCTTCTTTAGTAATGGGCTCCAGTACTGCAAGCAGTATTCCAGGTGTGGTCTGACCAGTGACCTGTAGAGGGGAAGGATCACCTCACTACTTCTAGAGGAGATTCCCATTGCTATACAGCTCAGCACCTTGTTGGCTTTTGCTGCTGTCTTCCTGCACTGAGTATATACCAACATACTAAGTAAAAAGCAAATGACTATAAAATGTAAAATTAGATAGCAGATTAAGATAGAAAGTTAACTACCTGGACCTAGTGCCCACTCCTACCTGTGTGGGCCATGATTCGCAGGTTCAGAGCAGCCCACATCAGGACCCTTCATTGTTACTGGAATAGATTATACTTCTCTCTGTATTTGTTTATCAAAAGCGCCCTCCCAGAACTCTCATAACAGTCATTTAACCTGTCATATAGTAATTAAGTGGCAAGTTATATCAACATAGCTATAGATAAGATTATTTTCTAAGAACAGAACAAACAGTAAGGAATAGGTCTGCTAGATATCTAGTGTTAAAACACAGGAACTGAGGTCTGTAACAACTAACTAATTGTATTGGATGATCCCTTACACTACACATTTTCAGTTAGATATGAAAGACTTGTCGAGTTAGTAAACTAAAACAGGAGTCTCAAATGTGTCTGCTAAAGACTCTACTAATAACTTAGGTAGCATACACCAAACTCTAATTAAATGGGCTGTAACGTGAATAACAGAAAGGTTTTCACTAAATCAAAAGTAAAACGATCTTCATGCAAAACTCTATGAAGATTCCAAAAAGCCCAATTCTGAAATAAAGAGTGCTCTTTTGTAGGCGATGAGATGCAAGTATGAATTACACTGATTGTTCGCTTGAGGGAGTTCTGATGCTACAAATAGTATCTCTGGTATCCAATGAAAAGAAACCGTTTTCAATGGATATTGTAACAGAAAATATACTTAATAAAATATGAGTTACCACAATCAAATGTTCAGGTTACTCTAAATGTGGGACTTAACACTGTCACCAATACTCTGCGCAGCACTGATTTCCATGGCTCTAAACATTAGAACGTGCAAGCCACTGAATACAGAGCATCAGTGTTTATAAAACAAACAAGCATCCTTCCAAAAACTCCTCACAACAAATTAGTGAAATACCAGTGTCATACCAGACATCTGAAAAATTGTTACACCATTCCCATTCAGTGATAGAAACATAGACCTTGATGGCAGATAAGGACTGCTTAGCCCACCCAGTCTACCCATTTTCCTACCTATTGGTTCAATGGCCTATGCAGCCAGTATTGTGTTATACTTGTGCAACTGTGTTACTTAGGTTTTGGCCATTCGCACTCTCTATTCCAGAGGAATTACCACCCTGTAGGGTACCAAAGGCAAGGAACCCTATAGAGGGTTCCACCCCTAGAGGTGCTGCGGGACGATTCCTTTGGCTAAAGGTACCTTATGAAGGATCCCCAGGAGAGAGAGAGGGGCTGCCACTGGAGGAGGATGGTGGGGCAAAGAAAAAGTGCTTCAGAAGGAGGCTGAGGGGAACTGCTTATACAACTGAGGAAGTGGGAGTGGCTGGCTGCTTGTCCATTGAACCATAGGCACAGCCTTCCAATTCAGTGGCCTACGCAGCCAGTATTGTGTTATGCTTGTGCAACTGTGTTACTTAGGTTTTGGCCATTCGCACTTTCTATTGCAGAGGAATTACCACCCTGTAGGGGTACCAAAGGCAAGGAACCCTCTAGAGGGTTCCACCCTGAGATGTGCCATGGGATGATTCCCTTGGCTAAAGGTACCTTAGGAAGGATCCCAAAAAAGAAATTAGTAGGATGAAGCATATAAGCAATCAGTAGTTGTGAGACATAGTACTAGATAAAGCATCAGGAGGCTTGATAATGTAATGGGATGCGCAGGTTAGCAATAGCATGGGTTTGATGGGTTGCAATAGAGAATGAGGGGACCTCCTCAGGAGAGAGGGAATGGCAATAGGGACACCATCCCCCTCCATCCAACAGCAGATCCTGCCTACAGAACTAGGGAACACTACGCTTACTAACAGTTATGACCTGAGACATGGAGGAGAGAAAAAAACCCTTTGAGGAAGAAATCTCTGGGGATCCAAGGCCTAGATCTCCTTCCCTCCAGGCTTGGGAAATTTTATTTAGCAATGGCTCTGCTGCTGTGATTTGGAAACCCAATTAATGGGAAGTGGAAAATATTTCAATCTGGAGGGAAACTCTCACTCTATGCTTCTAATAGGAATGCTGTAGAGGGTTGTGAGATGGTAGCTCTGCAACCACTGCTCCAAGGCAAAGGAGGAGAGTAATGACCACCAAGGCACTTACCCAGCCTACCAATCTAAGAAAAACATACTAGGCGAACCAGAGGTGGTCGTAAGGAGAATGCGGTGAAGGTGCCTTGCTAGGGAACTACTAAAGCCAATGGACAACCATTATAGTGGAAACTGCTAGAGCTAAAGGAAATTGCTGTAACCTCCCTTCATGGCTTAGTCATAAATTCTACAACTTGAGGTGCCTTCGGTACAGTTGATGACTGAAGGTCCACCTGGAGTGAGGACATTCCCAGCTATGGGACAGATGAGAAGGACCCTGCCTCAAGCTTCTCATGCTCAAGCTGCGGACCCTACGTGCAGAGCGAGACTGTTGGATGCGGGGGGGGGGCACCTGCACCAGAATGGTATGGCTGGAATGCTCCAGGGACTGATGAGGAGCTGAATAAGCATTGAGTGCTAAGAACTTGCAGGGCAGATGGCAGGGAACATTGAGCAATGATGACATGAGCAGAGTGGATCTGTACATAGGTCAGTAAGGCAGGGACGTTCAGTGGGGCAGGGTAACAATAGTTGGACCTACACATCGGTCAGTAAGCAGTAGGAATAGTCAGACCTGCACATAGGTCTGCAAAACATAGTAGCAATGATGAGCTATGAACTTAAGTGGGGGCAGCAGTATAATAGTGGGGCAAGCCAGCCTGGCATTCAAAAAGCCAAATGAAGGTGACAAATATTCTGAGGATTTTTTGTGGCCGAGGCAGGATTTAGAACAAAAGTAATTAGCCACATGGGGCCATGACTCCCCAAACACTTCCCAGTCCCCGCCATAAGAAGAACAAGAAAGTGATGGAAGGGTCAAGAACCACATGCAGATATTAAAATTAGTTTACAGCATCAGCAGTAGCTATGCTGTTCTCAGAGTAGAACAGCAGCGTACAACAGGGAATAGCATCAGCTATGAGTGGCAGTATTCTATAAGAATGGAAGGAGGGATGCGCAAGCTGTGAAAACAGCTATGACCACAGGGGAGGTAGATTAAGCAGGGAAAACTTGATTGAGCTGCATAGCAAGGGCTCAGAGGGAGCTTGAATCAAGTGAAAACAATTAGGCTTTATAGCATGGGGAGCAATTAGGCCTGTGGCATGGGAAACAGCTTTGGTTTGTGTAAAAACACAGGTCCTGGTGACAATAGCAATGGAAATAACTAAAAGCAAGTAGCTGGAGCTGCAAAAGAGCCAAATGGTAGGAGCAAGCAAATAGAAGGAGCTGAGAAACCAAATCCCCCCCCCCAAAAAAAACTAAAACAAAACAAAACTAAGACACAAACATAGAAGAAACAGGGAAGAAATAAAAGGAAGCACACAGGCAAAATACAAACCAGAAGCAGAAGAACAAAACGCAGAGTCCAGCAGAAAGAAGCAGCAAGGTGGGGGGAAGGGGGCCCCAGCCTGCCGCAGAAAGCAAATGGACAGAGCCTCCGGCCAGCAAAGAAAAGTGCTTCAGAAGGAGGTTGTGGGGAACTGTTTATATAGCTCAGGAAGTAGGAGTGACTGGCTGCTTGACCATCGAACCATAGGCAGAGCCTTCCAAATAAGCTGCAGATCCTAGTTAACCAGCAGCCTACTTCTTCCTAACCCCCCCACCAGAATTGCCTTATGTCTGTCCCATGCATTCTTGAATTCCTCCACTGTTTTTGACCCCATGACCTCCTCAGGAAGACTGTTCCATGTGTCCACCACCCTCTCCATAAAAAAATACTTTCTCACATTGCCCTTGAGCCATCCCCCCTCTAATTTCAGATTGTGCCCCCTTGTTCTTGCACATCTCTTTTTCTAAAAGATGCTACCCTCCTGGACTTTGTTGATTCCCTTGAGGTACTTGAAAGTTTCTATCATGTTCCCCCCTCTCCTTTCTTTCCTCGAGGGTATATATATTAAGCTCCTTTAGTCGCTCTTCATATGGCTTCTGGTGCAGACCCTACTTCATTTTAGTTGCCCTCCTCTGGCCTGCCTCCATCCTGTCTATGTCCTTGTGGAGATGGAGTCTCCAGAACTGCACACAGTACTGCAGATGGGGTCTCATAGATACATAGATACATAGACAGTGTTGGCAGAGAAGGGCCTATGGCCCACCCAGTCTGCCCATTTGAGCTTGTAAGTTTATGTTTTCCTAGAAGTCTGCTGCCCCTTGACCCTGACCTCCAGAATTCCTTTATGTCTATCCCATGCATTCTTAAATCCCATGATTGTTTCAGCCCCAACCACTTCCTCTGGCAGGGTGTTCCACTTGTCTACCACCCGTTCTGTCAATAAATTCTTCCTCATGTTTCCTCTGAATTGTCCTCCCTCCAACTTCATCCCATGCCCTCTAATCCTGAAACATCTTTTTCGCTTAAAAATAGTGTATTCCTGCACCCTGTTCCTCCCTGTAAGATACTTGTATGTCTCTATCATATCCCCTCTCTCCCTCCTCTCCTCCAGGGAGTACATATTCAATTCCTTCAACCTGTCCTCATAGGACTTGTGATGCAATCCATGTACCATCTTTGTTGCCCTCCTCTGAACCTTCTCTACCCTGTCTATGTCCTTACATAAGTAAAGTCTCCAGAACTGTACACTGTACTCCAGGTGGGACCTCACTAGTGTCTTGTATAGTGTAATTATGACCTCCCTTTTCCTGCTGGAAATGCCCCTGCCTATGCATCCCAGCATCCTATTTGCTTTACCGTCTGCCTCGTCACATTGTTTCCCTACCTTGAGGTCATCAGAGATGATAACCCCAAGATCCCTTTCCTGCTTGGTGCATGCTATATCCTCACCCCCAACTGATATATTGTGCCAGGGTTTTTGTGCCCCATATGCATTATCTTGCACTTCTTTGCATTGAATTTCAACTGCCAAATCCCTGACCATTCTTCAAGTTTCTGCAGGTCCCTTCTCATTCTGTCTACACCCTCTGGTGTCTACTCTGTTACAGAGCTTTGCGTCATCAGCAAACAGGGAAATTCTGCCTTCTAGGTCCTGTGTAATGTCACTGATAAAGATGTTGAATAGAACCGGTCCCAGCACTGATCCCTGTGGTGCCCCACTGATCACTCTTCCCTCTATGGAGTGACAGCCATTTACCACCACCCTCTGTGTCCTACCTCTGAGCCAGTTAGCTACCCACTGCCTACTGTCCTGCCCACACCCATATTCTCCAGTTTGTGTAATAGTCTTCTGTGTGGCAAAGTCTCACTAACTGTCTGTACAGAGGGATAACAACTTCCTGTTTTCTACTGGTAATGCCTATTCATATACATCCCAGTATCCCCCCAGCCTTCCTTACTGCCTTCTCTCATTGCTTGCTTACCTTTAGGTCATCTGATATGCCTACCCTCAGGTCCCTTTCCATTTGTGTTGTTACTACCGCCACCCCCTCCATTGTGTACTCTTCTCCTGGGTTTTTGTTTCCCAGGTGCATTACTTTGCTCTTCTTTCCATTTAATCTAAGCTGCCATACTTCTGACCATTCCTGCAACCTTACCAAGTCCCTTCTCATCCTTTCCATTCCCCCTTGTGCATCAACCCTGTTGCAGATCTTTGTGTCGTCTGCAAAGAGGCATACTTTTCCTTCTGGTCCATCCACAATGTCACTTATAAAGACATTAAAAAAGACTGGACCCAGTACTGAACCCTGTGGTATCCCGCTAGTAACTCCTTTTTCTTTGGAGTGGACTCCGTTTACTATTACCCTCTATGTCCTTTTGTCCAGCCAATTTTTTACCCAGGCTACCACCCTGGGACCCACTCCCAGGCTGGCTAATTTGTTTATTAATCCTTTGTGTGGGACTGTGTCGAATGATTTGCTAAAGTCTAGGTAGGCCATATCCACAGCCCGTCCCTGGTCTACCACTTTAGTCACCCAATCATAAAAATCTATTAGATTCATCTGACATGACCTTCACACTGTGAATTTATGCTGACTTGGGTCCTGTGCCATGCTGGCCCTTAGGTACTCAACAATTCAGAAGTGATTCCATCATTTTCACTACCACTGAGGTCAAACTAACAGGTCTGTAGTTTCCTGCCTCTGATTTTCTCCCACTTTTGTGAAGGGGAATGACATCCACCCTCTTCCAGTCCTTAGGTACCACACCATCCCCTCATGATTTATTAAAAAGGGTAGTCAGTGATGTCACTAATTTTCCCCTTAGTTCTTTTTGAATTCTGGAGTGAATCCCATCAGGGCCCATTGCTTTGTCCACCTTCAGTTTTAGGAGTGCTTTCAGAACCCTTTCTTCTGTGAATGGACTGGTATCGACCCCCCTATCCAGAGTGCTTCTATTGCTTGGATTAGGTACTTCCCCTCCTCTTCTTTCATGAATACTGAGCTAAAGTATTCATTCAGTGTCCCTTCTTTTTCACTGTCACCCTCTGCCCTCCCACCTTCCTCTTTATTAAGCCTCACTATCCCTCCCTTGGTCTTTCTTTGCTCCCTAATGTACCAATAAAAGGTTATATCCCCCTTCTTAACTGAGTTGGCTATCTTGTCCTTGGTTTAAGCCTTTGCTATTCAGACTGCCTTCCCCACTTCCTTCTGCTTTAGCTGGTACAGTTCTCTGTCCTACTCCTTCTGTGTTTTCTTATACTTCCTGAATGCTATCTTTTTCTCCCTAACCTTTTCTGCTACCTCTTTTGAGAACCATAGTGTTTTTTTCCTTTGTTTTGATTTGTTTTATTTGCTTCACACAAAGGCTTGTTGCCTCTGTGATGGCAGTTTTAATGTTTCCCCACTGTTCCTCCACCCCTCCTTCTTTCCTGTTTGCTAGTGCTTTTCTGAGACAGTCTCCCATGATATACTAGCTCAGTTCTCAAAAGTAATAGACTGCACAGTAGATAAAGATTGAGCAAGATTCCTAAAAAACTGTGCTACTAGATGAAATGTGATCCAAATACCACAGGCAGAGAACCATCACATTCTTGGTTCCAGGTCTTCATCCCTTCTCTCCAAAAAGATCTGAGAAGAGCTGGGCTAGTTTTATTGCAACTTGTGCAGCAGTGTCAAAGCGCTGGGTGCCCTTGTCAGTCTGCACTTCTAATGTGGCAGGCTAGAGCTTGAAATGTTTTACATGTGCAGCCCACAGCTTGCTTTGCAAGTGCCGCTGTTCTGCTCTAGCTTAGCGCACCTTAAATGTAAGATCAGAGACCAAACATAGCTTATTACCTTTCCATTGTAAGCTGTCCAATTTGCAAGTCTCTCACAATATATGGTCTTGGTTCAAATAATTGACATCTTAAACATAAGGGTTTGTGGCTGTTTACCTGATGCCTGTTTGGGGTGACATGACCTATGCACCCATTCTATGACATATGTCAGGCCGTGAGGTGAGGGGCCCACCACTTTCATGCAGAATTTCTGCATGAAGTCAACTGCATTTGGGCCCTCTTCCCCTTCTGGCAGGCCCAACAAAACCTGATTATTCCAATGACTTCACTCTTCAAGGTCGTCAAACTTCTCCTCCAGCTTTGATATGTTATGAGACAAGGCCACAGGATCCAGATGGGCTTGTTTATCTTCCAAGGAGGAGATTCTATCTTCTGCATTGGAGGTTTGATGAATGAGTTCTTGAATGGCAGGTTTTAGCTCTTTAAACTCAGCTACTAAGTATAGTATAGTATACATACTGGTTACTGGGCCAGAGCTTGAATTGGATCTGCATCAACGGTCCTTGGCAAAACAACTCCCTTTGGTAAGTTTTGGTCCAACATTTCTGTTTCCATATTGTGCAACAAGTTGCAGTAAATGGCACAATACCTTTATTCAGACAAATTTCATGTCAACAGAATGATTTTAATAGTTTAATTGTCAGGTCTCGATGGAGCTCTGAGGTTAGGCTGCTACCTGGAATCTAGCATCACATGACTCTTTATCGGTTTTAAATGTCAGAGCTAGAAGCTGCAAAAAGGAACTCCTGCTCTTGTCAGCCACTAGCCACACACATACCCCATAACTAGTGTATCTTACCTGGTATCAAAAACTAATAATTTTGTGGCATGTGTATGCTCTCTCCTTCAGTTAGTTGAACGCATTAGTTGTGTCTCTCCTCCCCCCTTGATCTGCCATACAGTTATGCATAGTGTATCTTACCTGGCTTCAAAAACTAATAAATTATGTGGCATGTGCATGCTGTCTCCTTCAATTTGTTGAATTTCTGCCTTCACTGTGTTTCTCCTCTGCCTTGATCTGCCATATATTTATGCCTAAATCTAACCTGGTATCAAAAACTGATAAATAATGTGAAACGTGCATGCTCTTTCCTTCAGTTTGTCGATACCTTGATCCGCCTTATTATGTGGAAAGTGCATGCTCTCTTCCTCGGTCAATCAAACTTCATTAATGTGGTTCCTAGCCCTCATACAGCTGTATTATGTAGAATGTGCATGCTCTCTCCTTCAGTTTGTTGAACTGTGTTCAGTGTATGGCTCTTCTGCCTTGATCCGCTGTATTATGTGGAATATGCATGCTCTGTTAGTCAGTCTGTCGAACTTCATGAATGAGGCTACTATCCCTCATGCAGCCATATTATGTGAAATGTACATGCTTTCTCGTTCAGTCTGAAATGCTCAGTGTGTGACATGTCTTCCTCAATCAGAGGTATCATGCAGAGTGTGCACTCTTGCCCTTTAGTTCAAAATGTGTGCACTCCATTTGAGGGAAACTCCTTACTGAAATCTTGTGTTTTACTTAAAGATCATTGGAGCAATGGAGTGTGTGACATGAAGACTGTGAGTATCTGCTGCACTGCTGTTGAAAGATGCACTAAAGAATGCATCCTGCCTAATTTTGGACAAGCAGAGAAGTCAGTGTAACGCAGCTAACCTGAAAAATGATCCCACTCATCATGAAGAATATTTGGAGAACTTAAGAGCATGCCCACGAGCTTCCAGAGCTTCCATGGATGATGACAGGAGCAAAACCTAAAATGAAAAAGAAGGCGACAAATGCAGAAAATGAGAGAACGGAAGAAGAACCATCCTTCAGAGCCTGCACCCCGCTCTGCTGCAGCCAACAGAACAACCAGAGCTAAGGAACAAAAGAAAATTCAACAAGGCACATGCTGGAGGAAGGACAGAAGAAAAAGGCATAGCGATATGTCAGCACAAAAAAAAAGAGAAGAATGAATGAAAAGAGACAGCCAAAGTACTATGAGAAGAAAGAAAAGGATTGAAAGAGCACTGCATCCACCACTACCACCATCATCATCACCTACTCTCCCACCATGACCTCAGTTCCTGTGTCCTTACTCAATGGAATCCCAAATGAAACCCCATTGACTGACAACAAATCACGTAATGCCACCCGTAAAGTGCTGCAAAGAGCATGTAGTAGACTTCCACAGTCACCAAGACATTTTGCCACAACCCTGTCAAAACTGACTTCGTCCTGCTGCCCTGCAAAAGGCAGTGCCCTATCAACAGTCAGCCTGAGCCTGTCCTGTCACATCAACCTCCATGACAAGCTGGTGGAAGTCATGGATGGGAAAATGTCTGATTATAAACATCAAAACTCCAAGGAATAAAGAGAAGTGAAAAATGTCTTCACCAGTAATATTCTGGTACTCAGAAGTATTGTATGCTCAGACCTGCAAGTGGGACCCTGGGAATTATTTGGAGGCAGATGATGAGGGCATCCCGGAATCAATGAGAGAAAGTAGCAACAGGCACAGGTCAGCACTCTCTGCTGAAATGGTGGAGAAGTGAGAACATTTATTTGTGGCCTCATCTACGCTTCTACCTTACAAGAAGGCCTTTTCAAAAAGAGCAGGGACAACTAAGGGTTTTCTTGATAAGCCACTTCATGATTGCTACCAAGATTTATGTCAACAAAACCCAGGAAAAACAATAGGGGCAACCAAATTCTGCAGTCTGAGGCCACCAAATATAAAACTGGCTCAGAAGCAAAAACCTGGTCAGTGTCTCTGTGAGTACTGTTCAAATGCAGCCCTGATATTGCACTCACTAAACCACTTTAGAGATGTCCTTAAAATACCACAGTGCAAGATTTCAAATATCTACAGGGCTGTTGACACCACCATGTGCCCAAAGCCACCAGGTGAACAGTTCCTTATAAATGAATGCACTGAGAAGACTTGTGAGAATTCCAGCACAGATGCAACAGAAAAAAATGCTGAAGAACTGTTACACAGATATGGCAATGAAGAAGTAAATAGGTACCAGTGGGAAAGTATTCGCATTACCAGAGACATAAATGGCACAGAGGTGAAACAGAGCAGAAAGGTTCTGAAAAGAAAAGCAGTTTAAATTAAGGTTACCAGATATGTACTGTACCTCCCAGTTTGTCCCAAAGGACCCATGAACCCCTTCTACTGAGGTGCAGCTTGTCTGGTGTGTATAGGAATTTGTCTCTCCAGGCCTGCCCCCAGCCACCAAAACAACCATAACCTTCTTCTTCTTTGCACCATTCATGCAGCCAGCCATTAAACTCCTCTATCCTTAGTACTGACAAACTTTGACTAAGTCAGGGACATTGTCATAGATGAGACTTTCAGAATCAGAGATCACCTGTCATTATGGTTTGAGCACAGTAGGCCATATGCATTAAAAAGAGATATGCCTCTGTGCCACATATCCATGGAGCATAGACACACTTATGTTATAAAGCTGTGCATCAGGGGTCCTGTGAACCCCTGTGGCATGTACCAAAGAGACAGGTGCCCCTTTTGCAGTCAATCCCCTGGCTGTTCATGTAGATACATGTGCAGAAAGTTTGTGGGGGGGGGAGGTTCCAGGGGAGGTGTCCAGACTCTGTTCCATTCATGAAGGGGCACAATGCTGGGCAAGTGGGTGCAGACTATGTGGGCAAATACCCTACCATAGCCACTGTCCAACCTCCACACAGTACACCCACCAGCTGTGATGGGACAATACATGACACCTGCCATGCTTCACCAGACCTCCAGTCAGGTGGAGAGGACTGCAGGTGACTATTCAGGCACTCATCTGACAATTTCATTTTTCAGGACTTGCACCGTTCCACAATCCCCTGCTTCAAACAGAGCAGGGCATCCACGCAGGACTAGGATGGGCATCTGACTGGATGCCTGCCTGTGTCTACCCATCTTTCCCCCACACACCTGTGCAAAAGTGTGCTGGGCCATGGACAGATGCCCTGTGGTGGTTGGCTGTAGTGAATAGCATATTCAGCATGCCAGTCTGTGGGCATGGAGCAGTATAGGCTGGGTACACTCCTGTCATGCGTACCCATCCCCCAATAGTGCATAGCCCCCAGTATTGGTAAGGAAACCCTGTACATGAAAACATATGTTCTGGATTATAAAAATGCAGACTTCACCATAAATGGAGCACAACTGAGCAAGCACCTGACCAAACTTAAGGGGGTGAAGGGAATAGAGGAAAATGGTCCATCATAAGGAATGGAATCCATGAAGTCACAAACACCTGTCTGAGGCAAAAGCGTAAGAAGAACAAACACAGTAAACCACTCTGGTACACAGGAGAGGCAGTAAGAACATTTCGGAATAAAACAGCCTCCTTCAAACAATACAGTAAGATTCAACAAAATGAGGACCGAGTAAACTACCTAGATAAAACAAAATGGTAATATTAAATGCAGTCTGAAAATAGACAATAGTGTAAGAATCAAAGTTTTGATGACAGATCTCCTTCAGGAATTAGCTAAAAGGAGAAAAAGCAAAGCTAGTTGAGAGGTAAGGGGAAATAACTATATTTTGAGGAAAGAAAATAGGGGGAGGATCTAGGAGAAAAAGTGATAAATTGCAAGGTAAGAACAGAAGCTGGAAAAAGGGGATGATAGATATGAAATATACATAGGAAGAGTGAATGAGTTGTGGGGTCCTCAATTATGGACCAATTAACAGTGCCTAGCAAGAAGGATAAAAGATGACAAACACGAGGGAAGAAGAGAGACACATCAACAGAAAATTAAAACAGCTATGCACACGGAACTGGAATGCCCATCTGAGCATACCCACACCCATGCACATGCTGGATGGAAGTGTGTGCAGCATGCCCATACACACACACAAAGGTACCATGCACATATGCAGCAAAAATATGATGGGGTTGGGGTAAAAGGGACACACTACAGTGGTAAACCATAAGATGACTAAAAGATGTTAGTAGAAAATAAGTCTACCATTTAAACTCGAGGGCTACCAGGAGCTTGGTTTCTATATTTTTTCTTTGGTCAGCATCCTGAAAAGCCTATTAAAGGACACAAACAGAATGATCATTGCCATTATGGTTCCTGGAGGTCAAATGGGACACAATGGGTTTATTAGTGTCTCCATTCCTGACTGCCATGTAATGTTCTCTGAATCAGTCAGCCAGCCTTCGGCCAGTTTCTCTGATGTAGATAGCTGCACACTTCCTGTAAAGAATACAATATATCACATTACTGGAAGGACATGAGAACTCCTTGGTTATGTGAAAAACACCTGTGACACCTTAAATTTCAGTGACACTAGAAATAAATTTGCAGGTGTAACAGTGAGTTCTGTTGCAAGTTGTGGAACCTGGTGAGGAGGAATTTTTAGGAGTATGTAATCTGCTTTGTACCAGGATATTCTGTTGGTTGGGTGGTCCTTGGTAGGAGGCAATTGGAAGATCTGTAAAGTAAGCTTCAATATTAGGGTCAGTTTGCCAAAAAGGTAAGCTCTTAGTGATGGTCCTGCAAAGAGAAGTGATGATAGAATGGAAAGGAAGCACCAGTAGAATGCATCATCATTGTTGCATGAGTATCCCTCCTGAGAGAGTCATGGTTACGGGGCATATTACTGACTTGGGAGAGTGCTCAGTCCACTGTGTTTCCTGTGAATCTCCTGTTGTGCATTATTTCAGCCTGTTCAGCAAAATCATCATCTTTGGTGCATAAGCTTTTGTTTTCCAATTGATGAAGACTTTACTGCTAAAGTGCTGAGCACCTCTAGCACTTGCTTACAACTCTCTCTAGCACCAGAACTTGTGAATGGAATGTCATTTATAATAGAATAATATCTGCAATTCTGAGCACAAGTGCCACTGCAACTTGAGGCTGTTGTTAGTATACTAGTTGGCCAGCCTACAGTAGCACCTCACTCTCTCCACTACCAGAGCATAAGTTTCCACTTGCCCTTGGGGGCTGACAGTGTCCCTTTAAGGGGAGTAAATCTCCTAGACCAGATGGTGTTAACTAAAGGGCACTGAGGGATCTAGCAGTGATACTGGCAGCCCCAATGATTGAACTACTGATTAGCTCCCTGGATTCAGCTGTGGTGCCTCAAGAGTGGAGAACCATGCATGTACTTTAGCACCCTTACATAAAAGTGGGGCTAGGGAAGAGCTGATGAACTACAACACAATTTGCATTACACTGTTCCTCCAACTCACAGGTTTAGCATTTTTCAGTGGGTTGCTTAATGTGTGCACTGCTCATTGCAATGAATTGATAAACATTTCCTAATGATTTGTGTCAAACTGCTATTCAATTTCAACTACTTTGTAGCTCTGTGGAAACTTTTATTAATTCAGTGCAATGAGCAGTGCATACATTAAGCAACCCATTGAAATATTAAACCAATGAGTTGTATGGCTGGGTGAAATTAGCAAATTCAGATTCTGTGGAATTTTCATGAAATTCCACAAAATTTTGCAGAATTGTCTGAATTTTTTAATTGGTCATAACTTAGCGTTACAGCTAGAGGTCTGCAATTTGGAAGACATATTGTTTGGAAGATACACTAAAATGATGCCAAGTATCATGATATTTAGGTAAGGGATGGGAAAGTTAAAGGGGCTCAAAGCCTGGCAATTTATTACTCATGAAAATTTCTGAAAATATTTCTATGGAGCTAGATAATTGAAAATTCCTATGCACACTTTTTTTGGAAGAGTCATAGAAACTACTAAATAGAGAGAAGCAATTTGTTGTTTACATACATAATAAAGTAAATATGTTGTGAAATCTAATTAAGTTAGATAAATGTGGTTTAGTGGGTTAGAATATGCTGTGGATACTTCAGAAATCACTAATTTGCTAAATTTTCTCAAAAAATGCATGGACACGTAATAGGCAATGCCACTAGAATTCCACTTGTGGAATTTAACTTTCACAAAGTACTTATCACCACTAAATCACCTTACCTGCAGTAGCATCATGGCCCTGCAACATCCCTGCAAGACTCCTGTGACAGTGATGCCGTGCATCATGCTCCATCATTACTAAAGATATCAAGCTACTTCTGTCACAATAGCTTAAGTCACAACTAAATGTAAGTGCTGTGTCACTTTCTGCCACTGTTTTCAAATAGTTAAAACTATACATTGTTATGTACAGGGTTGCTAAAGAGTCGCCAGGTGGTATTGTACAGAAACAATACTGCATGTGCATGTGCTTCCGCAAGTCATTACATCACTGGGCTCTAGTGGTTATCTGGCATATTGCAAATATTCAGGCTAGTGTACAGTGATGTCCATGACGATCCTTAATGGTTTGCCACTCAAGATAGTAACCTGACACTTGGCACTACCATACTTTTATCATGGAGCCTTCTATGAATGCTACCTTATTGCCATTGTACCCAGCCTTTACCTCCTCAACAATGGCAAATCAAGTGTATGACAGGGCAAAATATATGGACATTGCTTCAACAAAGTATCACAACATTCTACAATTTCACAAAAGTTTATGAAATTCAACATTAATTACTGTTCGCAGACATATACCTAGAACAGGCCGAACCCAGCTATCATTCAGCTGGCTACCAGGATTTTCTCCAACATTTCTTCACTCCCATCTACACTGGTGGGGTGGTGCCTCTGTCAGCCTTGCAGAGCCACAGCTTTCCCTGAGGCAGGCCCAGCCTCAGGGGTCACTGTGTTGGAGAAATCACTGCCAACCCTCCTTGACTGAGATACACTGCCAAGCAACAACTGTCTCAGCCATCACCTGCTTTCTGTCATGACTTACAGGGCTCACTTCTTAACCCAGGATATCAGCATTGCAGTGTACATAAAGGGCATTAACAAGGTAGACCCTGGTGAGCTTTTTGGGACCAGTGACAATAGAAGCATGAGGGGTCAACAGTTGCAAACTGGCAGGGGCTGGTTCTGAAAGGAAAACACACTGCCAGAAGGGGTGATGAGCACTAAATTCATGTATGGCATCAAGAGATGGGGGTTGGGGAATGTAATAGGATGGCAAGCATGGCCAGTAGCAGTATGTAAGGTAGAGTACGGGGGTTCTGCATCAAGAGATTGTGGGGAAATGTAACAGGATGGCAAGCATGGCCAGCAGCAGTATGTAACATAGGGTATGGGGGTTCTGCATCAAGAGATTGTGGGGAAATGTAACAGGATGGCAAGGGTGGCCAGTAGCAGTATGTAACATAGGGTACGGGGGTCTGCATCAAGAGATGGTGGGGAATGTAACAGGATGGCAAGCATGGCCAGTAGCAGTATGTAACGTAGGGTACGGGGGTCTGCATCAAGCAGATGGTGGGGAAATGTAACAGGATGGTAAGGGTGGCTAGTAGCAGTATGTAACATAGGGTACGGGGGTCTGCATCAAGAGATGGTGGGGAAATGTAACAGGATGGCATGGGTGGCCAGTAGCAGTATGTAATGTAGGGTATGGGGGTCTGCAGCAAGCAGACCCTATAGACTGTAAAGCTGCCTTCTGCTGGAAAAATGTTTATATTCTTTTGTTATGCACACCAAAACCTAAAACTAAAACTATTCTTGCATCTGAAAATACATATTTACTTACTAGTTGTGTGACCAACCTTAAGTCCTCCCCCCCAATGCAGGGTCACAGATTCCTGCATGATAGATGGGATTATTAGCCATTGAAATTGCCTAGCTTCCTGCAGTAACTCTGTTGCAGAATTATGCAGTATTGTACTACATCCCGGCAGCTTCTATTGCATACATAAAAAGAAAAATGAATGATGCTGCCACTGAGACTCCCTCCCTAAGGGTTGGTACTTGTCTTCCAAGTAACTTTTTCAACACTGTGAGCACACCCCACTATGGGCTTTCAATTTTTTAATACAGACTACATGAGCCCATGCCCAGTGTCAGCTTTCAGTGATTTTAATGAATACTGTATAGAAACCCATAGAAACCCCCGGAAATCAATCCCCAGTGGCACGCTTTAGCTCTCCTCCAAGACTTAAACATGAAACTGAGAGCCACCCCTGAAGTCTGGAAATGTTTGTACTGTGGTTACTGGGATTCCATCCTTGCTGTCATGCTGTGCCCCGAAACCCATTTTCAACACCATTAGCCAACCTAGGTGTCAGAAATTGCCATAACTATGCAGCCACTGGGAGCCCGTCCCTTATGACACACGTCTCAACCCCCTCAAGTGTCTAGCCTCAGAAGCACAGCCCTGGTACCACAGAAGACCTGCTTTCTCTACCCTCATAGACCGCAGCCATCACAAACCCTCCACTCACTTCCTAGGCCTACCGCCATCTGAATACATTGCAACCACAATTCAAAGCATGCATACACAGCATATACTTCATAATTCAATGTATTGGATACAGTACAAATGAAAAATGGCTATTCATGAAATAGACACTATGTGCTGATAGCTATGAAACAGAAGCTGTAATTGATTCAGACAGGCCAAGGAGGTGAGAAGAGGGTTTAGTCCAACTGCTGTATGAGAGGGAGGTGGCACTTGTGAGGGTGGAGGGTATGACTGGATGCCAGGGATAATAAAATGGGGCAGGTCTTGTGTGGCTGGTGTACCACTGGATCCCAGAGATACTAGAAATGGGGCAGTCAGTACCAGTGTATGCCAGGGATACTGAAAATGAGAAAATGAAAAAAAATGAATGAAACAATGAAAAAAGCATACTATCATGTCATTGGTGCTATTTTTACCGTGTTTTGTTGCCTATCACTTTAAATCTAAAGTATGTATGTATTTATATGGTTAGTTATTTCCCAGGTATTTTGTTTTGCATTAGAGATACAATAAGATAGATTTCTTCTCTGCTTGCCTGACTATCAGGGACAATATACAGGTACAGTATCTCACACTGGGTCTCTAGCAATCATTTACAATCAGAGACACTCCCGAGTAAGGCACTTTATAAACAAGCACAGCTTTGCCCAACCTTTGCCACCGATGAAGTCCTAGTGGAAGACAACGTGCTGGGGCTATTGGGCCACACGATGTATGATGCGTTTGTGTGGATATGTGTTGCTTGTTTGCTACACATCTTTTTATATACAGTATACTTGTATATGCTGTAATTAATACATTGTTCAGCAGCTTTCTTTTTGAGCCATCTATGGCTTTTTTTCCACATTGAATGTGCAGGTTTTCCTTGTGCTCTGCTTTTGCCAGCCTCCACTTGTCTGTGCACTGGTCCACTTTTTTCTTGCTTGGCTTCTGCAGTGTTTGCTCATCATATATCTGGAATGGGGGCTTGATGTGGGATGGTGGTGACAATGGATGCCAGGGAAGCTTGGATAGGAGCAAGGTGTGAAACAGAGTACCACTAAACTGCACTGCAGTCTAGAATTGTCAAAGGGCATGTGTTACTATTTAGCATGTTTAAAAAGTAGGAGCATGTGTTGCAAGAATACAGCTGCATTAGTAAGGGTTTAAGCACAAGGCAACAAAAGCTGGGAATTGTAATGCTGGGTAAATAAACACCGGACCTTGGTGAATCTGTTAGGTAGTATTCTTCAGGGTTTGAATGACTGACTATTGTAGAATTCTCATTGTCCTAACTTTAGCACCCTGTATCTGAGCATTGGTGTGTATTTTTCACTGCCTGGGAGAGACATTAAAGATAATGCCATGTCAATACTGCATTGTGTGATTGCTTAAACACAGAGGAACACCATACTAGAGATTCATCAAGGATCTAGGGAATCTTTAAACCCAACATCACATGTGTCTTCTTTAGATGCTTTGTGTTTAAACTCTAATATACTATCTTAGCTTTTTTTCAATAAATATAGAAATTTAAATTACAGTGTATTTAATACAGAGTGTAACAGAGATTACCTAATGCAGCAAGTATATCTGTAATATTGTATGAATGTGGCAGGTTCATCTAAATGCTAGGCATAAAAAGACCCATTTTGAACTGCATAAAAAAAAATAAACATTAGTGAGGAAAAACAGGTAACTACAAAATAATTGATTTTTGAAATAGTTTATTTTAGGACCATTACTATGTATATATCAACATTTAATAAAATGCCTTAAAGTCCTTACAGGTATCAAAGTTCATAGTATCGATTGTAAGTTCTACACAAATGTGGGAAAATAATGTTACTTAATCCATCCATTCAGAACATATATGGAGACATAATCAATTGTACTAGTGAATCACTGATCTTACTGGCTTATAAATGCTAGCATCTATATGAGTCCATTGCCCTGGAGTCCCAATTAAGAGCAGATTTCCAGTGACAGGGCTTCTGGAACAAGAAATGAGAGTGGATGTAACAGAATATCTACCAGTCTCAGGAAACGAGCACTGAACAGTTACAGTAGTGGCCAGTGTCAGATTCATCATGACTAAAGATATGCTGACACTACTGTCAAGATGTTCTCAGTTGCAACAAGTTGCAAAGTTTATTGTCACTTGGCATCACTGTTTTGAACACTGTAAATATGTCTGATCATCTGCAGGGTTGTTAAAGAGCCAGCAGGTGGCATTGTACAGAAAAAGTGTTGCACAGGGGTGAGCCTCCACAAGTCTTTTCACCTGCAGGCTCCAGTAGTCAGCTGTCAAATTACAAGATGACAGGCAAAGGAAAGTCACAGCATTGACTATAATTGTTGCTTCCTCACTCAAAATGCTGATTGACATGATGACATAAGGAACCTGACAATGGGCACCATATCTCTGAATGCTTCATCTTCATAGCAAACAGATTACTTGGGGTACTCGAAACACCTAAATAAACAAGTGCTACATTATCTGCTATGGGAGAGAATAGTCAAATCCAGATTAGAAGCAGCAATGAAAGGCTGAATAAATAGTGAATGAACACAGTAAGGTACATTGGTATTGTCTGTGTTCTTGCGTTAAACTGTTAATGTAAATGTAATGATGTTTAGAATAGCATGTATTTTTTCAATACAAAATATATGTCAGTCTGTGGTGAAATAAATTGTACTGTCTTACCTGCAGGATAGAAAACAAATGACTGAAGAAAAACAAATGACCCATGCCATCACTGAAATATTTCTGAGCATCATGAGCAGATCTGTAGCTCTTTAAAAAGACAAAATGCCCCCAGGATGCTGGGGCCATGGTTGAGCCACATGGCAGGAACACTGGCTATCTTCCAGGTCAGTCATATTGGGAGTGGAAGCCGAGAAGGAGATAAGACATCATGTCACTAGTCACTTAAAACTCTGTGGTTGAAGCTGACTCTGCTGTACTATCCTCCCTGTAGCCAGCTACCCGCAGACTTTCTGGCCATGTAAATAGCTTGTGCTTCTTCTGGTGACTGGGCCCTTTCTGAGGGTCATGTTCCAATTTATGGCTCCTGTAATGGACATAATGCCAACCAAATGACTGCTCAATGCTGGATATATAAGTTAGAGAAGCTGTCAGTCTCCCATACCAGTGAATCCAAAGTGGAAGCTGAGAAGATGGTGAGACTTTCCATCTCTTCATCTCGAAGTACCCACAGCATGAGGGTCACACAGCAGTACACCATTTACAGGGATGTCATCTGGATATGTCAGCAGATCAGCAGAACACCATGGTGCTTTACCTTCAGCTTTGTTATCTGCAATTAATGTAGCTTACAAGTCATTGTGCTGTCACATTCCATTTGATTTCCCTGATTTATGTTGTTTGCTTAGGCAGGCATGAAGTTATCTTCTAAGTAATAGATAACCCACTCTAGGGTGTGTGGTTGCGCTCTGATATATGCACGCTTTGGTGTGCGTTCAATCACCCAAGGCATGCATATATCAGAGCGTGACCACACACCATAGAGTGTTTTATCTATCTTATAAAATGGCCACAAATATTAGGGGTGGGGGGAAATAGTCCCTGTGTGGCAGAAATAAGTCTATTATCAGTACATGATCTGGTTGATCGTTCAATAATTGGTATGGATATATGTTGTAGGTAATAGTTATCTGGTTGATCCTGCCATACTTTTTCAATAAAATGTAATTTAAAAGTGTTATCTGGTTGATCCTGTCATTTTCACTTACCTCAGTGTATGAGGACTTTCACTTTTACTGCTTTAATGTAGCGTGACCGAGCGGTGTCAGCAATGGTAAATGTGTTGCTGCCAGCAGTTTAAAATAAGCCTCACTCTGTTGAAGAAGTAAAGAAAGCTTTTGTTTTTCTGTTTTATCCTTTACTTGTCTGAGAAAAAAGCTGCCATCTGTACAGGGAGGAGAACGAGTGGGGCCATTTTCACTTTTATTAATGAAATGTAGCGTGACCGAGCGTGGTCAATAATGATAAGTGACATGCAGGCACACATTGAAACTAAGTCCCTCTCTTTCCAAAAGCAAAGTAAACTGTGTGTTTTGTGTTATTTTCATATAGGTTTCCTTAAAAGAAGCCACCAACTAAAGCAAGAGGAGAGGAAGCACAGAGCAAGGGAGTTGGTGGCTTCAGAAAAGTACAGCAACACTGGCTCTGCCTTGTGTCTACCTTTCTGAAGCTGCCGACTCCCTCGTTCTCCTCTCGATTCAGTCGGAGGTTTCTTTTACAGAAATCCAAATAAAATAGCACAAAACACACAGTTCATTTTGCTTTTGAAGAGAGAGGGACTTAGTTTAAATGTGTGCCTGCATGTCACTTATCGTTATTGACAACGCTCTGTCACAGACGGTGGCTTTTTTCTCAGAAAAGTAAAGGATAAACAGAAAAACAAAATCTTTCTTTACTTCTTCAAGAGAGTGAGACTTATTTTAAACTGCTGGCAGCAACTCATTTTCCAGTGCTGACACTGCTCGGTCACACTACATTAAATCAGTAAAAGTGAAAGTCCTTGTACACTGAGACATGTGAAAACGGCAGGATCAACCAGATAACACAGTGACTTTTTTCTCATAAAAGCAAAGGAAATAAATGGAAAAACAAAAGCTTTGTTTTACTTCTTCAACAGAGTGAGTTTATTTTAAATTTCTGGCAACACGTCATTTACCTTGGTGGCTTGTATATTAAAGTACCTAGGTCTGTGAGTAGCAGTCTGAATATACCACTTATATGTGTGTGGCTACCAATCTGTTTCAGGTGTGGAGTGATCTCACAACTGGTGAGAAGGGTTTGAGAGCTGGAAAGTTGTTCAGACGTGCAATCATACTGGGACGTGTGCAGTCATTGTGAAATAATGCACAGTCATGTGATGTGTTTTATCCTATCAACATATTGGATTTTCAGTGATTTTACTTACCATTTTCTAACAAAATATACCCACCTCACTTTCAGCTTTGTTATCTGGTAGCTAAACTGATATAAAAGACATAAAAACAGAGAATTTAACAGGCAACAAAGACCTGTGGTCCAACAAGTCTGCCTGGTCCTGACCTTAGTCCCACCAATTTAGCAGTGGTAGGCTCTAGACAATGCTCCCTGTAGGATGCTCCACATTTTTTGTTGAATGATTCCTATCCTATCCCAATCCCCTCTCTGTCATTTTCACCAGACCTTACACGTCCATCCCACCTTCTTTTGAAAACTGTAATCATCTCAACATTAACAACCTCCCTTAATAGACAGTTCTACTTGTACACTACCCTCTCCTTGAAGAAGTATTTCCTCACATCTCTCCTGAATTCTACCACTGCCAGTTTAAAGTTGTGTCTTCTTATTGCAACATTACCTGCACAGTTGTATGCAGTCCACCTTGTTTATTTCTCTCAGGTGTTTGAATGTTTCTGTCATGTCTTCCCTTTGGGCCTCCAGGAATTACAAGTAAATGCTGAGGTTATCCAGCATTTCCTCATAAGTTTCCCTTGTTCCCCATTTATCCTTTTGGTTGCCCTCCTCTGGACCGATCCCAGGTGATCCCTGTCCTTCTTCAAGTGAGGGATGCAGAACTGCAACTAGTACTCTCAGTGTGGCCTCACCAATAACCTTTAAAGGATCAGGATGACCTCCTTTCTTATGCTAGAGAAGGCCTTTCCTATGTTCCCAGCATCCCAATGGCTTTCCCAAATGTCGAATTGCATTGGCAGTGGTCTTGAGGTCATCCCATATGGTAACCCCCAGCTCTATTTCCTCTGAAGCTTGGTCTAATCTGACCCTCAGCCAGTAATGTACGTCTGGGTTTCTCTTCCCAGTGGGCATGGTCTAGCACTTTTTGGCATTAAATTTGAGTCACCAGATCCTTGAGTTGCAATATGCCTAGTATACATGAACTTGCAAAAGCTAAGACAATGTAATTATTACAATGATTCAGTTTTTTAAGCCACTCACATGTTGAGATAAAGTGGTGCTTTACTTTTAGCTGGTGATGAGGATGGAAGTGGAGCAGGTAATATCCATGGGCACAAAATTCCATAATCTGGGTAGGCAGAAACAACTGATTGCCATTCACATACTTAAATTATTTCACTTTGCTCCATTATTTCTCTGCAGTACTGTCTTATGCACAGTTCTTTGTCATGTACAGTATTTACATTTAAGAATTTTATTTATAAGAGTTTAACATTTGTTTTGATCTACTGTATTACTGATTCATTTAATATCTGCTTCTCCCAAGATGCAACTGGAAAAGAGCTGTTCTAAGGTGAGTATGCCTTCTGCATTATAGTGCAAACTTCTATAAAGTCTGTCTACAGTCATCCAGAATAGACTTTGCACAGAACTTTTTGGTTAAGCTCATTAACATAGACTAGGTGCTGGCCCAGTGATGCAGAGGGCTGAGGCACTCAAGTGCCTTACCTGTTACCACTTTGGTGACCAGGGGTCAGAAGCAAGCTCAGGATGTCAGGAGTTGGGTGGGGAGGAGAGGATTGAGCATCTGGAAGACTTCTCTCCTTTCCAGGGGAGGGTAGGCTGTGATTCCCAGTCTCTAGTGACTGCCTGTGGAGACAGGAAGTACACTAGCTGGGATCAAGTAGAGCGGGGGATGTGATGACAGATGTTCTGTGGGGATGTGTGGGACTGCGCCCATCCTGCAATAGATGTCATTTAACGTTCACACCTCTGGAGGGGGGGAACCAAGGAAACAGGAAAACCCCTGCTGGCTGGGAGGAAGATGCCACTTCATCCTACCACAGCCGATGCTGGATCCTGCTCTCTGGCCCTGACTGGCTTCCTCCTTTACCTCCACCTGTGCTGGCATCTGATGTGAGTTATGTTCACAGTGGTGCAGAAGGCGGCCATGCCCGGGGGGGGTCATGACCCGGGGGTGCCATACAGGTGAGACATGGCTGGGTAAGAGGAACAGGACACTGGTGAGAGGATCACAAGTAGGATGGGATGATGGTGGAGCTGGCTGAGGGGGTCCTACCAAGTGTTGACCAGAGGGAAACAAAGTTGAAAAAAAACCCATAGAACTAGGTGGGCTCTTATTAACAAAAGGAGTCATAAGCATAGGAACTGTGGAAGCATGGTAGAAGCCATCTTGTGCATGTATATTTCATTATAAGAATAAAATATTCTGCTGCGCCTTCAGTTCTGTCTTTGTGATTTACACAGAACTACACTGGCAACAAGACTGGGCTCCCTGCCCATAAAGAAACAATAAAATCCATAACCAGATAATAAGTGCCATTTGTAGGGGGTAGAGAGTGTAACGAAGAAAAAGGAAACCGAGGAAGTTATGGAGTGCATACAGAATCAGTACACAAATGCAGAGTGCCATCTTGTGGAGAAACTGTTAACTACAGCATACTAGAACCAGTCCAGCACATTGGTAAAGTGGAGAACCAGATGTACAAGAGTCAGTCCCAAAGTGTGGAATTTAGATGTGCAGCCCTTTGATTCAGTTAACAGAAGACCCCTCCCCCACCCTCCCACACACAGCTATGGAGAGGATTTTATATCTTCCTAACCAAAAGTTTAAATTAATTAATAAGCTGAAATTCAGCAGTGTATACATTCCACTGTGAAAGTGGGAAACCAATATGTGTATTTCATTAAGTCAGAGAAAAACTTTCAGGTCTATATTCATTATCTGAAACATTGTTTCTAAGCAAAATGACATTAAAATTATGACATATCACCTCTATAGCTGTAAAATCTGTTTTCTGGTATGGGTTATTCATTTTGTTTGCTTTTGCTGTTAAATGTTCCATAACAAGCTGAAGCAGTAGCACTAGTCCCTTGGAACTGCCTGGAACATTGCTTAAGCCTTTGCTTACTGGAAACAGAAACTTACCCTGGTATTTGTTGACAGTGGTGGGTCATTATGGAGCCTTTTCAGACATAGGCATGGAGGAAAGTAGTCAGGGGGAGCGAAAACAGACCTGTCATGGCTGGTTTCATTCTGCAAGGTATTTGGCCACATGAAGTGAATGTCGTTCTCATTGGGGTCAGTTTTCCAAGGAGAAGTAGAAATTAGAGGGTCTTGCCTAGTTAACACTCCCCCACAGAAGGGGGCAGGCAATAATGGAGGGAAAGAAAATGGGCAGGGAGAAATAGATGGAAGGGCATGCTGGCAAATGCTAGGAGTCTGGGGAATAAAATGGAGGATTTAGTGGCCACAGTGATGGGGAAGAGCTTGACCTGGTTGCCATAACTGAGACATGGTGGACAGAAAACCATGAATGGGAGTTGGTAATACTGGGGTACAGTCTCTTTAGGATGGACAGGAAGGGGAAAAGAGAGGAAGGGGTGGCATTACTGTATATGTAAAAGAGGGGATAAAGGCGATGACGGGACAGGAAGGGCAGGGGTCAGTGGAGGACCTCTGGGTCATGATAAACAAGAGAACTTGGGAGGCGGTACATATGAGGGTGGTGTACAGACCGCCAAATCAAGGGGAGGAGATTGATAGGGAATTGATAAAGAAAATACATAGGATGGCAAGAAAGTGGGTACTTCTGTTGATGGGTGATTTTAATCTCCCAGGCGTGAACTGGGGATTCCAAAAGCAGCATCAGAAATGAGCAGGGATATATTGGGATCAATACAGGAGTCACTTCTACAGCAGCTAGTGAGAGAACCAACAAGGGGGGGAGGCTACATTGTACCTAATTATGACAAATGGAGATAGTATAGGGGAGGTCGTAGAAGGGGGGAATCTGGGGGCTAGTGACCACAGAACAGTCAGGTTTAGTCTTATGATGGGGACAAATGAATGCCATACCACCACACTTCCGGAGAGCAAATTTTAAGAAAATGAGGGGTATCTTCAAAACAGAAATTGAAGGAAAGGAACATCTGGGGGACATTGATGAATCTTGGAGCAACAGAGCAGTGTATTAGAAGGGTGGGCAAAAAAAAACATGGGAGGAAGCCGCTTTGCTTCACTAAGGAGGTGTCAGGGGGCAATAAGGGAGAAAAAGAAAGCATTCAGGGATTACAAAACTACTCAGGGAAAGCAAGAAAGGGAAATATACAGAGAAAAGCGCCAGGTGGCAGGACAAACAATCAGGAGGGCAAAGTCTGATAAAGAGGAGAAAATAGCAAGAGAGGCCAGCAAGGGGTGGGGCAAAATATTCTTCAGATATATCAGTAAGAGAAGAAAGAGCAGGCAGGGTATAATGAAGATAAAAGGGGAGTGGGTGCTCTGTTTGAGAGGGATGATGATAAAGCGGATGTGTTAAACAAATACTTTAGCTCAGTCTTCACGATCTAAGAATAGGGAAAGAGCCCAGAACTGAGGGATAGGGGAATGGAGGGCAGGGAGGTGGACACAAGTCCTTTTATGGAGGGTAGGGTATTAGAGGAACTAGGAAAATTATAATGGACAAGGCGGCGGATCTTGATGCAATACATCCCAGGGTACTCAGAGAAATGAGGGAGGAGCTTGTGGCACCACTCACAAAGCTGTTTGATCTTTCTTTAGACAAAGGGGTAGTACCAGAGGACTGGAAAAGGGCTGATGTGCTGTCATTGCACATGAGTGGAGGGAGGAAGGAGCCAGGTAACTATCATCTAGTCTGTCTTACCTTGGTGGTGAGTAAGCTGATGAAGGCACTCCTAAAAGAAAGATTAGTACAGTATCTGGCAGAGGGAGGGCTGCAGGATGATAGCCAGCACGGGTTTACAAGAGGTAGGTCATGCCAGATGAACCTGATTTAATTCTTCAACAAGGTGACGGAGATATGCAATCAGGGAAGGGTGGTGCACATAGCCTATCTGGACTTCAGTAAGGCCTCTGACACCATCCCTCACATGAGGCTGGTTAACAAGGTGGGCAGTCTAGGGGTAGGGAGGAAATTAACAAACTGGGTGGAAAACTGCCTAGAAGGCAGAACTCAAAGGGTGGCTGCAAATGGGCCTGATTCCATGGAGGAAAAAGTGACAAGTGGGGTACCCCAGGGGTCAGTATTGGATCCAATACTGTTTAACATCTACACTGGGGATATAACAGAGGGCCTAAATGGGAAGGTGTGTCTATTTGCAGATGACACAAAGATCTGCAATAGGGTGGCTACACCTGGGGGTGGAGCGCATGATAAAGGATCTGAGCAAGCTGGAGGAGTGGTCAGGGAAGAGGCAATTGTGCTTTAATGCAAATAAATACAAAATAATGCACATTGGGCACAAAAATCCAAGGGCAGGCTACACACTGGGAGGGAAATAGCTTGGGGCAACAAAGCAGGAGAAGGATCTGGGGACTGTCATTTTGGAAAACCTAAAGGTAGCAAATCAGTGCAACAAGGTACTTGGGAAAGCAAACAAGATACATGCATATGGAGGGGATCACAAATAGGAGGAGAGAAGTGATTATGCCACTCTACACGGCCATGGTTAGACCACACCAGGATCATGGGTTACAGTTCTGGAGGCCTCACCTGAGAGGAAACATAGATAGAGTGGAGATGGTTGAGAGAAAGGCAGCCAAAATGGTTCAGGGCTTGCACAGGAGATGATATGAAGAAAGGTTGGAAGACCTTGACCTGTACTCTCTGGAAACAAGGACAGAAAGAGGGGATATGATAGAAACTTATAAATATTTGCGGGGAATAAACAAGGTGAGTGAAGGCAGCATCTTCAAGATAAGTGAGAACACAAACACCAGGGGACACAGCTAAAAACTGGAGGGGGGGGTAAATTCAAAGGAAATGTGAGGGAACAGTACCTCACATAGAGGGTGGTGGGTCCCTGGAATAAGCTGCCGGAATGGGTGGTGGGAGCAAACTCGGTGGGGGAATTCAAGAGGGCATGGGATAACTGCATAGGCTTAAACAAAGGGGAAAAGGGTACAAAATCAATAAGGATCAAGGGGACTGTAAACTACACTGGGGAGGGGGGGCAAAAGAGAGGGGAATGAGGGAATATAACAAAGGTGCCTTTGGGAGGAAAAATGGCAAACTAGATGGGCCAATAGGTCCTTTTCTCCTGACGGATTTCTGTTTTCTATGTTTTTCTGTTTTCTAAGGTCTACTTCCTTTTTATTCAGTTCTAACAGGCCATATTAAATACTTGTTGTAACAGGGGAGGTACACAGAGAAATGTAAGGACCTAAGCCTGTGGAGTATTAGTAACAAGGGGCACTATATCGTGCAGTGCACAGGCTAGAAGCTCTGTCTTGTTGTTTTTTTTTTTTGCAATTAAATATACTTTATTAAAGTTTTTTTCTTAAATACACAATCACAACAAAAACAAAAACATGAACATATCACATCAGGCACCATCAACAAGAAACATAGCTAAACAAATGAACATGGCATCCTTCACATTGGTTGATCTAAAAGAAACCACAAGTAAGACTAAAAGAATTCTTAACAAAGAACAAAGAAGCTCTCTCTTTTTCTAAGTGCACTGAGGCTCACCTAAGGATCAGAAATGTGTTTTGCATACACCATCTATTCTTGCATCTAAGAGATGGCAGTTTCCCAATTCACTGTGAGTTCTGTTTGGGGGGAAGAGAAGCTATATGCAAAGTCTTTTCAAGAAAAACATGTGTGATATGAATTTAGACTCTAACATAGTTAAATCTTTTTTCTTTTTAAAATTCTATAATTTAAAATTCTTTTGTTTTAATTTCTCTAGTATGTAAACTGTTTCCCCATGTGTTGCATGTATATCATGTTCATTGTGTAGACATGGAATACGCTATATTTAATCCATCTTTGGCTGTGCATTGCTTTTGAAAGGTACAGTTAATTAATTTTACACTTGATATCTATGTTATACATACAAACAGAGGTGAGGAAGAAGTAAGTGCCTCAGCTGGGACTTGAACCCAGGCCACCCGGAATACCATTCCGATTGTGCTAACCAGCTGCACCAATGAGACAACTGGAACCTGGGCTATCCCCGAGCACATTACTCTTTCTCAAATGTACAATCCAATGGCAACACAAATATTTACTTGTAACAATCACACAGGAGTGTGGTGTGCATATTTATGGAACACATGCAAACAGAGGTGAGGAAGAAGTAAGTGCCTCAGCAGGTTCCAGTTGTCTATGTTATACCTCCAAAAGCATATTACTGAACCAAAGTGAGACCCTCTTTAGTACAGAAGCAGGATCAAGAGCATCTGAAGTGAACAGGGGCTCCTTCATTGTAGCCTATTACTGTGTGAGCAAGCACATAAGTTGGGGATGAGAAATCAGCAGCCCAATGGTGAGTTCAAAACAAACTGGTGGCAGTAAAGGTTAAGTGTATTAAATCACATGTCAGCGAGTGGCTCTGTGACAAAAATGCAAATAAATAAATGCTGTTCTACTATGCTTTGGTGAAAGTTTAATGAAGAACTTGTAGGCTTGTTGAGGAATGAAAAAGCTGGAGTAAAAACCTTTCAGAAATTAAATTCTCAAAAAGGTATGATGTGCCCTAAGTAACTGAGAGATATGAAATAATACTTCAAAACTGCTTTTTAAGGTGTACCTCTTGTAGATCTGTGCCTCACCACAGCAGTCCCTGAATGCCTTCAAGTGTGGTCCCTTCAGTGGATTTGCTTAGGGGTTAATTGGTATGAGGAGATGGCAATGAAGAGCTCATAAGCTAACTGCACTGAAGAACAGCTTGATGCAGCACACAGAATTGACTTGAAGTGAATGTAGCAGTTGTTTTGAAAACAGCTTAATCATTTGAGCCAACAAAACAGAATGCCTCATATTTTGCTGAACAAATCCAGAAGCAAATGGTTTGATACTTTTTACTGGACCAACATAGATGGTACAAAAAGAACAAAGTGCCAAAGCTTTTGGACCAACCAAATCCTTCTTCAGAAGCTTATGACAGTTGTAAATAACATTATTTATTATATACACCCAGATTATACCTAAAAAAAAATCAGAAAGAATTCTCATTGATTTAAAGTACTTATTTAAACCATAGCTACGGTTTACATCAGAGGAATCACATTTCACCAGTTTGTTCTTAGCTTAGGGGCCATTCAAGGTCAAATGTCCCAGAACATGATAAGAACCCTTCAAGCAGAAAGCTTCACTAACATACACTCTGCATGTCTCAGTCTGTTTGTGAATACAGTCTAATGAAAGACAAGAACTTCAGATTCAATACTCACTTAAGTACATGTTAAACTGAGATATGATTGTATGTTAAAAACAAGCAATCATATATAACAGAAATGTTCTATACCCAGCATTAGGAGAGTGTAAAATAAAGTTTACCTAGTGTGAGCAACTGTTTCACATATCTATACATTATACAACTACCTAGAGACATTTTCCCAACTATACATTCAACCAGTTATTGTATTATGCAACCCTTAAGTCCTTCAGTGCTGTTACAGGATAGTATACAAGATAACATCAATTGTCAGTATAAGAGCCAAAGTAAAGAACAACCTCTCAAGGACCCACAAGTGAATGAGATCATGCATCCTAATATGTTCAGAATTCAAAAAAAGTAACAGTATATAATCAAACTACTATATGTACGTAACAGTCTAAGGAATCTGAATAAAAACCCAATGGAATAATCCCCCCCTTCCCTTGGGAAGATAACTGGTTAGAAGAAAGTATTTATTCACTATGTATGTGAACTAAGAGTCTTACCACACTGCAACACCATTATGTCATGTGCCTGACTATAAGCCTACCTTAATATAAACACCACCACCCCACCATAATTGCCGCACCCATATTACATACTAACATACTAACATACTATTTGCCAGCAGATTAGGCCTTACGGTCTATCGAGTCTGCTCGAACCTCAGATCCCTAGTCGGGTGCCGAGGCCTCCCCCCTTGTGTTCCAGAAACCCCTATCATCCATTACCACCCCCCTGGGCCAGGCCATCATCTGATACATCCACTTTCTGTGTCTGTCCCACCCTGTCTTGAAGCCCTCCACTGTGGATCTCTGAACCAGCTCGCCAGGCAGTGCATTCCAAGGGTCCATCACCCTCTCAGTGAAAAACCTCCTCCTCTTTTCCCCCCTCACCCTTTTCCCTTCCAACTTCAAACCATGCCCTCTGGTGATACCTCCCTGCTTTAGTCTAAAGATCCCCTACATGTTTACCCTATTTATTCCCTTGAGGTACTTGAAGACCTCAATCATGCCCCCCCTGTCTCTCCTCTCCTCCAATGAAAACAGGCAGAGCTCCTCAAGTCTGTCCTCATACGTCAAATCCCCTAGCCCTCGTATCATCTTAGTTGCCCTCCGCTGTACTATCTCCAGGAGCTGTATGTCCCTCTTCAAGTGTGGTCTCCAGTACTGTACACAGTACTCAAGTTGTGGTCTAACCAGTCCATTGTACAGTGGCAGAATCACTTCCTTGCTCCTAGAGGTGATCCCCCTTACGATGCATCCCAATATCCCGTTTGCCTTGCTAGCTGCTCTCCTGCACTGCTCAGAGTTATTCATACATGCATCCACCATGACCCCTAGGTCTTTTTCCCCTATCGAGGCCTCCAGCGCCTCCCCTCCCAGGGTGTATCTGTGTTTAGGGTTTCCCGGCCCAAGATGCAACACCTTGCACTTGGTGATACTGAAATTTAATTTCCATTTGTGAGCCCAGCTTTCCAGGGTGTCCAGGTCCCCTTGCAGGGCCAACCTCCCCTCTTCTCCCTCAACTACTGCTCCCATCTTGGAGTCATCAGTGAAGGGACTCATTTCACACCCTATACCCTCCCTGATGTCCGATATGTATGCATTAAACAGGATTGGACCCAGGACCGAACCCTGCAGTACCCCACTACCAACCTCTCTAGGGTTCAAGAGCTCCCCACAGACCACTACTCTCTGGGTGTGTCCAGCTAGCCAGTTTTCAATCCATCTGACCATCAAAGGGCCTACTCCTAACCCCATCAGTTTCTCCACCAGACCATTGTGGGAGACAGAGTCAAACGCCTTGCTGAAGTCCAAGAATAATACATCCACAGGCTTTCCCTGTCCAGTTCTGATGTTACCCATTCGTAGAACTCCACAAGATTGGTTTGACATGATCTACCTGGCACAAACCCATGTTGCAGACTATCCAGACCTCCCACCTCCTCCAAGTACACCCCCAATCGTTCCTTTAGTATACCCTCTATTAATATTCCCACCACCCAGGTCAAACTGATGGGTCTATAGTTACCTGGTACTTCCCTCGACCCCCCTTTATGGATTGGCACCACATGTGCCTCTCGCCAATCTCTAGGTACCCTCCCTGTCTCAAGTGACCTGTTGAAGAGCTCCGCCAGGGGTGCAGCTGGTATGTACGCCAATTCCCATAGTACTCTCGGATGAATGCCATCCGACCCAGGAGATTTGTCTTTCTTTAGGGCCTTGAGGGCTAACCACACCCTTTTGGCAGAGATGGCATCATCCGTCCCCTCCACCTTATTGGCCTTTTTATCCTTATCCAGGTGTGATACCCCTGGGGTACCTCTCCCTCCATCTTGCTCCATTTCTGTTGCTCCCCTGATCCCACTCACTGCCGCTTCTATCCCCATTGTGCCTTGCTTTGTAGATATCCCATACCCCTCCCTAGTGAACACAGAGGTAAAGTACTCGTTAAATACCTCTGCCTGGTCCCGAGCCTCTTCCACCCACCCTCCTTCTGATCTCAATCTGCTGAGATGGCCCTTAGTTTTCTCCACTCCCAAGTGTACTGGAAGAACCTTTTCCCCTCCATGTATCCCTGTGCCAGTCATTGCTCTTTACTGGACTTTGCTCCCTCACCATCCAGGTTGACTTTCTAGATGCAAGATGGTACATTTCCTATCCCTATCCCTCTTGTTGTTTTTATATTTTTTGTAGGCCGCCTTCTTTTCTCTGACTGCTACCTGTACCTCACTGGACCACCAGCATGGTTTATGTGATCTTGCTCCCTTCGTTTCAACTTAGCGCAGATCCTGACTGCCTCATGAAGTCCCCGTTTTATGACCACCCATCTCCTTTCCACACTTGTCATTGATGTAATCCCCTTTAAGTGATCCTTGAGAATATTTCCCATGCCCACAAAGTCTGCCCTCCTGAAGTCCACTGCCAGTGTCCTAGATCTCACCCCCCTTCCCCCATGCTTATTTGAAACCAGACAGTATTGTGGTTGCTACCAGTCAGGGGGTCCTCTACAACCAGGTCCCTTACCAGATCCCCATCTGCCAGAACCACATCCAGGACATGCTCCTCTCTTGTGGGCTCCATCACATGCTGTGTTAAGAACACATCCTGGAAGCCGTACAGCAGCCTCTGTTCCTTGGCCACCTTAGAGGACATGGTTCCCCAGATTGTACCTGGCATATTAAGGTCCCCCATCAACACCACTCCTTCCCCTTTTGGTCCACACTGGGCAATGATGTTGTCCAGCAAACCATCCTCTAGAACATCACTCATCCCGAGGGGCCTATATACTACACCCAGCTTGACCTTATCTCCTGCTGGGGATCGTAAGGTGACCAATAAGGCCTCCACATTTCCCTCTACCTCTTCTACCCTAGCAATTTCTATGTCATCTCTAATGAACATAGCCACTCCACCCCCTCAGCCCTCCTTTCTATCCTTCCTAAGCATAGTGTACCCCTGCACGTTTAGGTCCCAGTCATGGTTTTTGTTGGCCCACGTCTCCGTGACCGCCGCCACATCCACCCCCCCCCCCGAACAGCATGGCCTGAAACTCTGGCAACTTGTTTCCCAAGCTCCTGGCATTTACTAACACCAACCCCACCCTTATCCCTGATCCATTTTGTCTAACCCTACCAGGTTCCTTATACTTCCATCCTCCCTCTGCTCCTCCTGAAACCTCCACCCCAGTCTGTTTCCCCTTGGGTTTGAAGGCTACTCACCTCATCAGGAGGAGAGGGTTTCTGGGCAGCCCTCCCTTATCCCTTCCCCTCACAAGTTTAAACCCCACCTTTCTTGAATGTAGTCAGCCATCCCCTGTTTGGGACTTTCTTCCCTAATGGGCAAGATGAAGCCTGTCCTTGGCATACAGTCCCTTATCCTCCCAAACTCCTTTCCAGTTCCCTAACACCCTCAACCCACTCTCTTCACCCCACTTCCTGAGCCAGTCATTAACCTCTGTGATCTTCATTTTTTTCTCCACTGAGGCCTTTGGTACTGGCAATATCTCTGAAAAGGAAATGTTGCATCCATTATCCCGACAGACTCTGGCAAGTTCTTGAAACCTTGCTTGGATTTCCAAAATGCTATTTCCCTCTAGATCATTAGTTCCCAAATGCACCAGGAAATCCGGTTTCCTTCCACAATCCCTAACCAGTTCATACACCATGAACTTTGCTCTGTGCACTGTCAGCCCAGAGATACTCACTACCTTCACCTGGCCATGGCATCCATCCCCCTGTCCCTCCCACTGGATACCCCTAATCATCGAGTCTCCCAATAACAGAACCTTAACACCGCCATCATCCTTATGGTTACCTCCACTATGCCCTCTCAGCCTCCCATCACCCCCCTTATTCATGATCTCAATTCCATGGGAGTCTTCCTGCCTTGTTAGAGACCCCATTGTCACCCTCCCCTTTCTGCCTCCCTCATTATTTTCCCCACTTACTCAGACCCCTTCTGAATAGGTGTCCCCTTTAACCCTCTCTTATCTGAACCATTTATCCTGGCCCTGATGGTTTCCCCTTCCCCCACACTGCCTTCCTCCCCCCTTGTAATAGTAGCCCTGCCTCCAGAGGCTCTCTGTGGGTTCCCTTTAGCTAGGGCCCCATCCTTGGTACTGACCCCCCTGCTGAAGGGGAGCTCCTCTCCCACCTCCTTGTCTCCCAGTTTCTCTCCAGTCATGCTCTCCCCTCATGTCTTCAATATGTTGCATCTCCCCCATCTGCTTAACATTTATGTTTCCCCTTCTCCCTCTGGGACTACTTCTATCCTTTCCATTGCCAGTCTGTGATGCCCTATGGGTATCTGACTCCCTCCTCCCAGCCTCTGTATCAGTTTCCTCATTTCCACCAACCCCTTCCTCCCCCTCTAGGTTGCTTAGTAGCTCAAATTTATTGTGACACTCTATGTCAGCCTCCATCAAGTAACCCGAGTTTCCCGTGACTGCCCCTCTAAACTGCCCCTTTTCTTCCCCTCTTGCTCTGTTCTCCTTAGGAGCTCCCTTCCCACAGTCTGCTGTTTTAGGCTTCCCCACAACAGCCCCTCCCTTCTCAATGTCTGCTCTACTAGGCTTCCCCACAACAGCCCCTCCTGACTCTTCCCCTCCACTCTCTTTGTATTCGGAACGTTCACCCCGTACGCTTTCCCCTTAGCATCAACATCCCTATCTAAGGATCCTCTGTCCCTAATATCCCCCCTCCTGCTTGCTGTAACATAACATCCTGTAATTTCAGAGCATTGCCCCAGCCTCCCCTCAGCCCCACCCTTCTGCTGCCCATATCCACACCCCTTATCCTTGGACATCCCCCCAGCTTACTCCTTAACCAATATACCTCACTTCTGATATAAGATAGCTGTCTACAGAGTGGGCAGCCTCCCTCTCTCCAGGCCCAATTGAGAATTATTGCCATCCCACAGCCTGTGTGGCCTACAACCCTTCCGAAGATGCCTGCCATGGTGGAATATGGCCACCCTGTTTGTCCGCCTCTGTTTATAATGGCACACCCCCTTTTCTTAGTCCCTTCCTCCTGGAATACAGTTTCTCTCTATACTGAGTGCAGTTATTTACAAACCCAATTTCAACCCCACCAATAAAGTTCCCAAGTCTCACAAACACATACAGACCAGTGTGTGTCCAGTCCCACTAACGGTGTGTGTATGCAGACATCAGGTACTGTATGATGTCACAGGCCCACCAGTTCCTGTTGCTTCGAATTTCAGTCCCTAACAGAAATACACAGCCCTTCAATCCCAACCCCCAGTGGCTTTTCAATATTTAAGAAAGCCTACAAAACAGGGTGGGTGAGAGGGCTCTTACCAACACCAGGCAAACATCACATTTAAATTTCACTCTAATTATCACTGCCAAACAAGTGTTCCCAAGCCTCAAAAGTTACAATATCACAGCCCAAGTAACAGTTCTAACTCAAAATAGTAATTTTTAACACACAGAACTAATTTCATGTACAAAACTATTCAAATATTTCAGTTAAAACAGAATATAACCCCAGACCTCTGTCCTTACCAGCCTCCTGCTTATGTTCCCAAGTGAACAATGAAACACAAGGTGATTTCTGTTAATTTCCCCTTCCCATAACACCAGGCAAACATCACATTTAAATTTCACTCTAATTATCACTGCCAAACAAGTGTTTCCAAGCCTCAAAAGTTACAATATCACAGCCCAAGTAACAGTTCTAACTCAAAGTAGTAATTTTTAACACACAGAACTAATTTCATGTACACAACTATTCAAATATTTCAGTTAAAACAGAATATAACCCCAGACCTCTGTCCTCACCAGCCTCCTGCTTATGTTCCCACACAAAAATGAAAGAAAACAGAAAAAAAAACAATGTACCCCCCCACATGCATGCATAGTTCTTTTGTGAGAAACCAACATGTTGATTACCAGTTAAAAGGGACTCTATAAGAATTAAAACACAAACCAAAGACACGCTGAAGTCCTATTATATGTCCATTCTTTGAAGTAAAGGTCTGTGGAAGTTTAAGTGGAATAATGCGACATAAACCCCAAATCAATGTTAATGCCATCTTCCACTATATTGAGAAGTGAAAGAAGCCTGATATCAGAAGCCTGTGTCCATTGTGTACTTTTGAAATGTCCTTTTAAGACCATTACTGACATATCTGAGATTGAGTGGTCATTCTGAGAGAAGTGTTTTCCCACTGTTTTTTCAGTTATCTTCAAATTAATAGTATGTCTGTTAATAGTATTAATGTTATTATTAATAGTATGTATGTCATATTTTGCTGGGAATCATATCTCTGCACATGTGTGGAAATGGAAGAACAAAAATGAAAAACATAAATTTTTGCTTAGGAGGTGCTAAAAGTGATCACCAAGAAAAGTGAATATTCTGGACTCAGCACTTTAGAGGCTACAAAAAAGGACTGAAAATGTGAATGATTCTTTTGGATACAATATACGAAAAGAAGGCATTTCATTCATTAACAATGGCATGGGATAGAGCCACAGGAGTTGCTTGCCTGTAAATGAATGGCAACAAATGTGGAACTGGGAAAAAAAGGATTTGGATACCTTAAAAGGGACACATTTAAAAGTAATTTTAAAAGTAGTTGTATGCTGGCCTGGTGGTGCTGAGGGCTGAGGTGTTGGATGCCTGACCTCATGCTGTGCTGGCAACCCGTGCTTGGGAATGAGCATGGGCCACCTTGGGTCAGCAGGGGAGGAGAGGGATTGAGCATCTGAGGGACTGCTCTCCTTCTCCGGGGAGGGGGGCCACCAGCAGTCAGTGCTGACTGGCCACTAGTGATGGATGGGGGACAGCACACTGATGCTTAGAAAGTGGAGGAGAGGAGGCAGACGCTTCAAAAAGCACATGCAGATGCGTGCATGCTTTCTCCATAGGGTGCCATTGCAAACCTCCTCTCCTAAAGGGAGAGAAAGGGAGAAAAAAAAGAGTCCTGGTTACTGCATGATGGAAGCTGATTCCCACAGGCCCCACTCCTGTGCATAGCGGTGACCTCCACACTGGATTCATTCTGGTGGGTTGAGGGATCCCCACCAACCCGCCATGGGGGGCAAGCCATGGAGGAAAGCAGAGGGTAGGTCGTGAGTGGGGGACAGGGCTGGGGAATCAGGCATGAAGGTGTGCTGCCCAGGAGAGGAGAAAGAAATTAACTGCAAAAAACAAAAGTGGTTGTAGAGAACTCAGATACTGTACTTTCACATCACTTACTATGTACGGTACACGTTACAACACATGAAAGTAATTTAATGGAACTTGATACTGGGCAGCTATAGTGGCTATATCTGGGAAATCATATATGTAAAAGTTTACATTTTTGTAGTAGAACTATGATTACTGAAAATGAATTGTACCGTTATGCTATATATGACTCAATTGCATATTTATGTTTTATATTTTTATTGTATTTTGTCTGTATTATGTATGTCCTTTCAAATGGTTGCAATTGTGTGGGAGAAATGTTCACCTTCAGCTTGCTTTCCAATAAACTCACTTGTCCTGTCTCTAAATATATATATATGGGAATCTTCAAACTATGTGTTAACAGGCTATAAAGAAGAGGTGTTGAAATTTATTGAATTTCAGTAGAGAGACTGGTTTATAGTTACAGTTTTAGGAAAGGTGAAACCATTTTTTTTAACCAAAGTTGTCTCCACCTTGGACAAGGCAGGAAGGGCTCCCTTTGACCCTATCCCCTCTGCTCCCACTGTCTCCCATCTTCCAGGACTTACCTGTCAGCTGTCAAACCCCCATGTATTACACCCCATGGTGGGCTCAGAAGTGGGGGCCTGTCCCCCCATCCCGCTGAACACATCTAGCATTGGCTGAACAGGGTCACTAATAGCAGAGCCAGTGGTGGTTGGCAGGCAGGGTGTCACACACACCTGCTGCACCAGTTTTTCCTCCTGTTATGTCCCCCATCCCCTGCTGGAGTGCACGCACAGATGGTCATGCATGCCACAGCTTTCTCACAGCTTTCTCCCTTCCTGTGCTACCCTCAGACTTGAACTGCAACTGGGTCTCCACCTGGTGGCAGTCAATCAGTGGCATAGACATGCATCCCTCCCCAGGAGAGGAGAGCAGTCCATCGGATGCTCCTGCTCTCCCCCCCCCACCCAGACAAGCACAAGCAACCTGAGATCGGTCCTAATCCTAAATTGATGGTGCGGTGGTCAGTAGCCCTATCACAGTGCCAATGGGCGGGCTGTGAAATCTGTTTTTTAAACTTAGGATTCCGATTTCTTTACAGTGTAATCTGTGTTGTATATAATAATAAGTGAACGTTTTTCTGTGTTTTGATTTGAACGCACTGGTAAACCAATGTCCCTGCATTTTAATAGTTGGTGTACCAGAGATGAGAGATTCAGGCAACAGTGGCAACTTTAGTTCACAGTAAGTGATGTCACAAGGCTGAAAAAGGAAATCCTCATAAGCAATCTGGCTTTGTACATCACTATGTACAAAAAATATTCAACCACCTATGAAATGTACAGTATATGCTTCTCAAGAGAAGTAGGCATTACAGTTTAAAACACTGGTCATGAAGCAGTGCACGCAGGACAAAAGTGCACTTCAGTGGTGATAGAGTACAGAGATTAGAGGGATGAGAGTAGAGAGTGAAGTGGAGTTGTAAAGAGAATACAGATAAAATATGGATGAATGCCCAGGATGCCAGGTTGAGCTCAATCACCTCCTTTTATACTTTATTTTTTATTCCTTATATCAGAGCTGATACAGATTCATTCTTGGTTCAAAGAATTAGCAAGTTATAAGGTGCATACATTAAATCAGGATTCATTGCTTCTCACCCATGGTTACATCATACGGGGGGAGGTACTACTGAATATTCAGCATGTATAGAAAGGTTAAACAGATTGCTAATTGCAGCCATGATCATGGACTATTTACTTTAATAAACTAAAATCCGATAAGTTCTGGGGTGCAAGATCCATTAAGTCAACCAGTGACTTAAATCTAAGTCCATGTGTAGACTCATATTACTATAACAGTATCTTTAAATGAAGCAGACCATTAAGTCTGCACTCCACCCAAACAACTAACCGTACATGTAATTGAACATTATTTCAAGGAACTGTAACATTCTATAGACAGAACACAGCCTTAGTCTATTATGCAATTAAACATGGTTCCAAACAATAAGAAATCAGAATAATAGACTAATTTAGCCACAAGCCAGTACTTTCAGGTTTATTTCAGCTCTCATCAGTCTCTCCAGGGATCAAACTGTTCTGCATAAAGTCATCTTTAATCTTAACCAGTATTTTCCCTGCTTCAGTAGGATCGGTAAAGACATATGTTTTACCTGCATATGAAATTCTAAGTTTCACAGGCACCAACAAAGAGTGGTTGATCCCCAATGATTTGAGTTCTCCACAGACCACGTGAAAGGCCTTTCGTCTTTGATGAGTACTGTAGCTGAGGTCTGGCAAATAAAAGATCCTAGAGTCGTCTGACAATTTTAGTGGGCCCTTATTTTTTGCTGCTTGAAGGAGTCTATCCCTACTATGTTGCCCTGCTGTAACAAGCAAGATGGTATGAGGAGAATCTTGTTCCACAGTCTTTCTCCTCGGTGTAATCCGATAAACGTGATAGAGAAATTCAGCAAGGGAAAGATCCAATATGTTAGAGAGTGATTGAATAACACAGTGCTGTAAATCATCCCCTCATAGCCTTCAGGGACTCCAAGCAGGCTAACATGTGCTAAGAGAGCTCCATTCTCAACCCGTTCTAGGCGAAGCCAAAGGATTTTGTTCTCGGAACCTAGTTCTCCTGTAACTGCGGAGGTTTTGTCAGCTGATTCCTTTGCCATACATGATTCTACAGAGACGATTTCCACTTTATGCTCCAGGTCAGTTACTCTATTATATAGATCCATCTTGGTATCCAAAGCCTGCACCGATCTATTCAAAGCTTGTACCACCTGTAGAACTGTGCTATTAGTCAGCTCCAAGTCTCTGGTAGCTTCAGCCATGAGGGCACAGTGATCGGCGCCATCAGGTTGCTTGCCTTGTTTCCCCCTGCCCAAATTGGACTGCCCTGTTTTCTGAGGGTTCCCCATGACAATCAGTACTGAAAAACAACAGTTCAAACCTGCTAGCTAATAACTCAAGGTTTTTGCTCATTTTGTACAGTTCCAGCTTCCAAAAATCCAAGAAATGGAAGTTATTTTAGGTGGTAGTGCAGGAACTCATTGGGATGCAACCTCTGCTATTGGCTGCTAGCCATACCCCCCCCCATCACCTCCTTTTAATGGCTACCATCCTAGCAGTCCTTCATGCTACAGTCCAGAGTGCAAAGAGCCACAGCACAAATGGCTTCTCTGAGAGGCAGCCATCAGTAAGCTATTCTGCCTGTTTAACTTGGACTGATGAACACTGATAAATAACAGTGTACCTTGCAACTGTTCAGTTGTTTAGATAAGGTGTCAGTACAATATGTGCTTATATAGATTTAACCCTGCATCTGTGATATATTTGTGAGATCCTGATGCCACAAAATAGATCTTACTGCAGACTTCAGAGCTAAGCTTTAATTGGACTATTATATCCCATGATCTTTCTCAGCCCTTGCAGGGCCTGAACCACTGAGATAATCTACAGGTACTACTTTTACCAACACCCCATGTGGGTGATCTGAATGTTACTATTGCAGGGCCTGAAACACTGAGATATTCTGCCACTCTTGCCAGCACTGTATGTGGGTGTCCAGACTATTTACACAGTGTTTCATATTATCTATACCTGCTCACTGCACTACCATCTTACATGGGTGACCCTGACCTGATTTAATTGCACCTTCCCAGGGTGACCATATTGTTACAGTGCTAGCAAGCTAACCTTTATGTGTAATCATTCAGCCACTACGATTCCCCCTGGCCTGTTTAGACATGAATTTCATATACAGAGTGATTTGCTCATCTAGCTTCAGTTACCTTCATTCTATTCAGGTACTGTAATTGCCTACAGGAGAAGCTTTGCTGTTTCTAAACTACATACACTACTATTTTCTTATCTGGTGATAGTAATCACACACTTGTTGCTCCTCACTAGAGTCTGTTACTGTCCCCCTTTTGGAAAAATGATGTGACTTCTCTGTCAGTCTCTTTTCTCCCTGCAAGTTCAGCATCCAAACCAGAAGGGGTCTGGAAATGAGAGCAGACATGAACACTGCATGGGGCAGTTGCAGATGAGGTAGACCTGAAGCCTTCCACCACAGCTAGAGTTTACTTGGAAAGTACAAACTTTATTAATTTACTTAAAAATGTAGTAACTGGGAAAGGCACACTTGAGACAGGGCTTGTTTTCAGGTGTGTCTTGGGGGAAAGGGAAGGGGAGTACAGAAAGTCAAAGCTACATCAAATCAAATAAAAATAGTTACAATGTCAGAGAATACAAAGACAAAATTACAAGTGCAATAACAGAAGGCAGTGCGAGCAGTTAACAAAACCATGACAAACTGATTGGATCAAGAAGTCAGCATTCAGGGCTGCAACAATGCCAACTGTAAATTATATAAAGTGCATAATGCCTGTTGCCGCATATAACAGGCTGAAGCAGTCCATGGGTAACAGCAAAATCACAAGAAAGGGGTTGGGAATTGGGACACAATGGAGATACAGAATGGGGGAGGGTCGGGGAGGGTTGGCAGGTGCAGGATATGGTGGGGAGGCCCATTCAAAGCCGAGTGTTCTTAAAGAGACAGGATCTAGTGGCTCCAAGCTACGGTGTGTTCCCCCAGGTTTCAATGTTAAACAGCTACTAACGCCTCAAAGAAGACTTTAGAAAACATAATAATTAGGTACAATTCTAGTTGCATTCCATTTATATTTTATATATTTCTCCTCTCCATAATTTATTACCAAGGAAATGTGTATGAATATATGATCTTTATCCCTTAGAGTTCTTTCTGAATTCATCTGCTTCTATAGCTTAATCCTTAATTCAAGTCATAATCCTCTGTTGTGACATCACACTCTGTTGCCATGGGATTAACTGTGAGGTCACAAGGGTGCATTATGACCTCAGGTAGGAAGAAAGCAGCAGGAATATATGAACCCTTAAGGAAAAAAGATCCTATTTTCATGCAAATGATCTCACTACTAAATAATGGGAAGAAGGAATACAGAATGAGTGGGAAATACATGCTGGACAGTGCCTAAATATTATGTTTTATTAAAGTGATTTGCCAATGTTTGGGTCTTACCTGCCAGGTTCTGTCCTTAATCGAGTGTGTAGTGTGGTCGCTATGTATATTTTGTGCAAAAGTTTCATTTTGGTACCAAATATTTATTCCAAGTGCAATCCCAGAACTACCATAATGGCCAGTTTTTGGGGCTTAGTGTGCTACCTTTGACATGCGCTATGCAGGTGTCAGCATGGTTCAGTTGGTAGCACATCCACCTCTGGACCAGAAGGTTGTGAGTTCTTGTCCCACACCGGGATTGGACTTGCACCTAAAAATCGCTGGCATCTGAGTGCAGTAATGGGGGGTGCTGTACTGCTGGGGTGTGCCGTCCTTTGGATGAGATGTTAAACCGAGGTCCCTTCTGCCCATCCTGGTGTTGTTCTGGTGGGTGTCCAGGTGGAAGACAAAGAACCCAGGGCACTCTTCGCAAAGTGCAGGGAAAATTCCCAGTGTCCTGGCCAACATTCCCCTTCCCATAAACCGGTTCATGTAATTATCCAGGCTGTGTGTGGGTGATGATGTGCGATATGGCCACCACCACACATTCAGTCACTTCACCACCAGTCTAGCATTGCTTGTAAAGCGCTTTGGGATACTGTGTATGAAAAGTGCTATATAAATGTGGATTCTTCTTCTTCTATGCATGCTGCATCACTTCAAGGAATGCTTAGCCAAGTAATTGGAGTAAATCTTTGTACCGCACTATGGTGGCTCGTTCTGATTTATCTGAAATAAGTGATGATGAGGACAGTGATTTTTCATCTTCATCAAGTTTTATTGATGATAGCAACAGTAGTGTTACAGGATACAGTGTGGGGGTTTTAGATCCATATTGTGACGATCCCTACAAGTCAGACATTTCATCTAATGGTTATACAGGCAGCAGTAATGACTATCAGACTGCAGATGAGGGGATTGGTTATGGCAGTATAAACAGAGTGGACAATATTTAATGGTAATGAGCAATTTATGCTACCACAAAGCCTGGCTGTAAGATACAATCATGATGATGGTACCAGCATGAGTGTACCCCTGTACTAATAACAGTGCCCTGTAAGAGTGGGTGGGCTCTGACTGCAGTGTCCACTTCTCTCATAGATGGATGCGCATTACATTTTTGTGCTGCTCTATATATGATTTAAATTATGTTTTACTGGAGTGTTTTCACAGAATATCCATGCAGTCTCTACCTGCTGATTTTGGGGAGGGGGGGCGAAGAACCCAGCATGGAGTCTACACTTCCAGTGATGCTAGTTTGCATCAACAACCTTCTGCCCTCCCTCAGCTGCTTACAGAACATATTAATGCATTATTGTTTAGGCAGTTGGGAGAGAGAATTGACTAGAAATCACAGAATGGCAGCTTGTTTGTTTTTTTTATATTTTTTTATTTAAGGATTCGGAGAAGACCTTTGAGCACAAGCTCTTTTACAAAGGTTCCACATCAGGTAGACAGACAATAGACATATTGCATCATAAAGTCAAGTAGGTATAGAACATACATTAGGTTACAGTATTACAATGTAATTTCTAGTACCAGGGAATTAGTACAGCATCAGCATAGGATTTAAGAAAGCAGTGGTGAGCTACATGGAGAGAGCAGGGGAGGACCCCCTCTCGAGTTGCCGGGAAACTTAGGAAAGGGTAAGTAGCCTTGGGTAGGGGCTTTGTCAAAATAGGGGGGCAAAACAGTGGATGGGGAGTGCTAGGGGGAAGGGAAGGAGGCACTGGAGTGGGAAAGTGCTTGACTGAATGGTCAACAGGAGAAATGGTGAGGGGATGGTGTTATGATGAAAAGGAGGTTCTCAGGGGGACAGCTCTGGTGGCATGCTGAAGCCACATGGGGGGGAGTTGGTCCTAGGCATGTCCAAGGAGGTGGGGGGGCAGGAGGGACCAAGAAGGGGTGATGGGATTCTAGGGGAGAGGGGAACAGTGGGGATGCCTAATGTCAGTTCAGGGGGCAAGGTGTAGGTTAATGAATGAGTAGAGTAACAAAGGTGGGGAAGAGTAACATCTATGGAGGAGAGTCACTAGTGTTTAGGGGAGTGGGGTGCAGCAGACTGCCATATGAACAACTCGGGTAGCAAAGGATGGGGAGGAACAACTTTTCAGAAGTAGTCACACTCTGTGCTTGATTTAAGGTGTTGCCTTAGGCCAGTTTTGAAGTGGGATAGGCATTTGGAGGTTTGAATGGGCACAGGGATTACATTAAGCCACTGGGGACCCTATAGTCGAAGGTGCATTGTCCAAGTGAAGTTTGATGGAAAGATGTTTATAGGGCCCCCCCTCATCCTACCTCTGGTGTCATAGAGGGAAGTAATCGGCGAGAGGATATTAGATACGCAGGGAGGTATTTTGCCCATTAATGCCTTCTTATCAAGAAGGCAGGTTTGGAACTTGATCCTGTTCCTCAGAGGCAGCCAATCAATCTGTTCATATAGAGATCAAGTGTGCGTATGTCGATCTGCAGCCTGAGTGAGCCTGCAAGCTTTATTGAGAGCAATATGAACCATCTTTAGCACCGTATCCATTGCTGCTCCATAGACCACCAAGCCATACTCAGTGGTCGATAGTAGAGAGCTGGAGACTGGGAGGTGGAGGGCCTCAGGAGTGAGATATTTCCAGTGTTTATAGAGGACACCCAGCTTGGTGTTTACTGCCTTATCTGGTGAGTTGATGTGTTGGGTGAAGATGAGGATGTCATCTAGGGTGACCCTCAGGTATTTGAATGAGTGCACTTGTTCCAAGGGTTCACTGATTTTGTTGAAGATGGCAAGGGATAGGAGCTTCTTTTTGTGCTGAGGACTGGATATGAGCATGGCCTTGTTTTTTTTTTTTTAAATTTAGTAGAAGTTTATGTTTGCAGAATCCTCTAGTTTGTTGAAAGAGTTCTGTAATTCAGATTGGAGGGCGTCATGGTGTGTATTGCTGTTGAGAAGTACCGCATTGTCAGCATATAGGATAAGTTTAGTATCACATGCTTTTGGAAGATTGTTCAGAAAAAGGCTGAAAAGTATGGGCCCCAGTATTGATCCTTGGGGGACTCCTAATGATACTTCTTTAGAGCTAGACACTGTTTGTCCAACTTTGGCATGTTGGCTTTTATAAGTCAGGTAGTCCTGGAACCAGCATGTGGTATTGGCCACCACACCCAGGTACTGCCGCTGTGCCAGGAAAAGGGAGTGATTAACAGTGTTGAAGGCTTTGATGAAGTCAATAAATACCAACCCCACCAATTTGCTTTGGTCCAGTGCCTTGTGCACGTAGTTTGTGTACTCCAACAGGGCAGTGGTAGTACTGTACTACGATTTCTGCCTGAAGCCGTGCTGGTTAGGGCATAATAGTTGGTATTTGTTGAGATATTTGGTGAGTTGTACTGCCACTATATTTTCCAATGCTTTGGATAGGGGGACAGGATGGAGATTGGTCTATAATTAGCTATACATGCCTTGTCTCCATTCTTGTGCACAGGTGTCACAGGAGCCTGCTTCCAGATCACTGGGAATTTAGCAAGAGCCAGTGACTTATTAAATAGTTTTGTTATTGGCACGATGAGAACATCAAGTGTGAGGGATAGAAGTTTCACGTCTATCCCATCACTGCCCATTCTGGTCTTACCTAGCACTTTTTTCACATGTTTTAGAGCCTCCCTCACCATCACCCTCTTGAAGTAGAAATCCGGGTGGGGAATCATGAGTGGCTTGCAGCTGAGTTGATCAACAGCAGGGTGCAGGTAGTTGGGGTGGTACCGAGGTCAAGTCAGTGAAGGCCATGTTGAATGAGTCTGCAATAAGTAGTGGGCCAGTTATAAGTGAACTGTTGATGTTGAGCAGATGAGTGGGCTTCTTAACATCCTTCCCAAGGAGGTTTTTGATGTTCTCTCAGAACCTCTTGCCATCACCCAAGAATAGCTGAGCTGTTCCTTATGGAAGTTAGATTTTGCCTGTTGGATGAGGTTAGTGCAGTGATTTCTTGTGGCTCTGTAGCACTGGTAATCATGTTTGTTGAGAGTGGACCTGGCTTTTGCCCAGAGGTTGTCCCTTTCCTTCATCTGGGCAAGGAGATCCCCTGTAATCCAGCCATTTTTATCCCCCTGGATTTTCCTTTTCTTCAGTGGGTCAAAGAGATCACAGATGCTATTAAGTGCATCAATAAAGTAGCTAAGGGCCTGGTAGAGGTTGGGTGCCAGGTCAATGGGGGAATAGTCATGCAGGGAGAGGGCTGAGGTGAGGGACCCATGTTTGCCCTTCCTCAGGACCCTACTTTCAATTAGGATGAATGAGAATTTACTAAATTTGTTGGACCACAAGAAAGTGACTTGGGAGTGGTCACTTAAGGTGTCAGGCAGGACCTTGATCTTGGAGATCCAGCAAGGGGAACTTGAGAGGAGCCAATCAAGGAGGGTGTCATTGCTTCTCTTGTAGTTCCACCTGGTGGTGCAGGGGACAAGTTGGGTTAGGTTGGAAGTAGCGACCATATCCCTGAGGGGGGTTGATTCTTTGCCAACCCAGTTAATGTTAAAGTCACCTGTGATAATGAGTTCTGTGCCCTTAAAGAGAGTTGCAATTGCATCCAGAATTTTAAGAAGGCCTTCTCTGGCTTTTTTTGGGGGTAGGTAGACCGAAGCAATGATTAGAGTCTTGCCATACTGCCCGACCTGTGCTTTAACTGTTAATAGTTCATAATCACCCACCACTATGGTAATAGGGAGGACAGAGCAGTGTAGGGATTCCCTGGAATAGATGAGGCATCCTCCACCTTTCTTGCCCTTCCTGTCTATCCTGAAGGCTTGGTACTCTGGAAGTGCTACTTCATTATCTTTAATCTTGCTTGACAGCCAGGTCTCTGTCAGGAAGAGAACGTTGGGGACATGGTGGGTCAACCATGCCTAGAGCTGTTTGAATTTGGCAGTTATATTCCAGATATTCAGTGCAGCTATTCCAAAATCCAAAAGCAGTGGTGGGTGCTCGGAACCTGGGGAAGTCGTGCCTGGTCACTTGCTCTTTGGTTGCAGGCAAGGGTGGATGGTGGAAGGAGAGGGCACAGACTATCTAGTTCTCCTCTACAGCTTTTTGGCTTTGGGTGTGCCCAAGCTGGGGGCTGCCACCTAAGAGGAAGAGAAATAGATAGAAGCCTTAATTAAAGAGGCATAAATCAGTGGGTGGAGAAAGCAGGCTGAGCTAGGAACAATAGAGGTGCAAAAAAGTGGGCAACGAGAGGTACCAGGGGTCTGGGATAGGGTGGGTTTATGGCTTAGACACAGGATCTTAGGAGTTGGAGGTTAGGAAGGGAGAAAAAGAGAGCTAAAAAAGAAAAATAATGTACCACTCTAAACAATTACAGCAGCAAATTCACTAAAATGGCTGTGGTCACTTCTCAAAATGCATGCAGTTAAAAGGAAATCAGTTAAACATGGCTAACATTAATGGCTAGGTTGGCAGTACAAAATGTCTAACTTTGAAAAATACAGGTTTCAAAATTACTTGAGAAGCTTGGGAGCACCGGAGAGCTGGCAGCAAGGCAGTCCAACAGGGCTTGAGAGGTTGGCCAATCAGTGACTTAACACTTTCAGTGCTAGTCAATGAGGGTCCCGGGTGGAAAAATTAAAAACCAGTGGTGCTCAGAGCCTGGGGAAGCCGTGCCTGGTTGCTTGCTCTTTGGTTGCAGGCAAGGGTAGATGGTGGCAGGAGACAGTGCACACTATCCGGTTTTCCTCTGCAGCTTATCGGCTTTAGGTGTGCCCAAAGTGGGGGCCGCCACCTGGTCGCTTGCTTGCACTTGTGTGGCCTTGCAAAGCAGCACTCCTCTGTCATGCTACTTATTGTGCACAATCACACTTTGCCCTTGCCATGGCATGCTGTAGTGATGGTATAGCAGATTTCACTGCATAGTGTCTCTTCATTCTAAGGCATTAGCTCACGATGACATTTAAATGACTTTGCTGTTCATTTAACATGAACAGACTAAGTAATCTGTTACAGTCATATAACATGCTGATGTAAATGTAAAAAAGCAACCAAAATTTCTTATGAGACCGAGGATTTGATCACCCCGACAGTCTCACAGTTCTTTACCTCTCACTATCTCTCAGTCATCCCTTGCTGTTTGTCTTTCGCTCCCATGCATATCTGCTGATATAAAAATATATGCAAATCATTATGTGGAAATGTAACTGATATCGGGATCTTTTGTTTAGAAATGATATGGTGTTAATTTTTGAAATGTATATAATTATAGTTTGAGATGATTGCAAAGAGCTACTGGAAACTCAAGAGGTTACCTGAGTGCATTTTTTAAGCCTTTTGAAAGAGCTGTGGAAAAGTGGGTCTCTGTTCTTGGACACTGTGTTCTAGCAGCACCTGCCTGGTACTTACAAGGATATTTTTAGAAAAAACAGGATGCTTGTTAATTAGGGGGGTTGGGTTTGTTGCAAGGACTTACAAAAAGACAGAGCTGCAATGGTTTGCAGATGGATGCACAAAGTTTAAAGGGAAACTGATCAATCTGCCATTTATTCTTCCTTTGTAAACAGTTATTCTGAGCAAGTTTTTTTATGTTACTGCTAGCATAAATAAATATTTTTTGCAAATTTTGCAACTGCTCCTGGTTTTTCCTATACTTCATGACATATGCCTCAATGACAGATGGTTTTAGAAGTGGGATTTATGCCGTGCATACTCTAAGCCACGAGGTTTGTGCATGGTTACTGGACCTAGTACCAAAGAAGCACAGAAAAAGGTATGGATTCTGCAGCAGCAAGTCCAGGAGTGGTTACCAGGAGAATGGCAGCCAAACTAGCAGAGATAGAAGTCTAAGCTGAGATTGTACAGCCAGCACAAGTTATGGAAAAAGAACAGGCAGTGACAGAACCTGAAAACCTGATGGACTTTTTCAAATGGTGGGCTATACAACAAAAAGAGATGGAGAAACAGAAGAGAGGAGAGGAGAGAAGAGATACAGCGACAGGAACAGCAATGGCTAGATGCCTTACAACTTGCAAGCTATCAAAGGCAGAGGATCTGGCACAGATCCAGATGAGCAACAAAACACAAACAACTTAAAAGCCATTAAACTTACAAAGTTTTGTCCCTCGGACGATATTGAGGCATACCTGACAACTTTTGAAAGAGCTGCCATAGCCTGCCAATGGACAATCAGACTGGTACCCTACCTGACAGGGAAAGCCCAACTTGCCTACAGCAATATGGACACTGCACAGTCAGAAAACTATGACCTGATGAAAAGCGAAATCCTGAAAAGGTATGACATCTCAGGAGAGACCTACAGGCAGAGATTTTGATTTCTGAAGTACAACTCAGTCGACAGTCCTTGAGTAGCCTTCACCTGACTCAGAGAACTTCTAATAAAATGGCTCCAAACAGAGAATAAAACAGTCCCACAGATTATTGACACATTTGCCATGGAACAATTCATTAACATCCTGTCTACAGATGTGCAGCTGTGGGTAAAGGAACATTGACCAGAAAGTGGGGAAAAGGCTGTTTCTTTGGCAGAGGACTACCAAATACCAGACAATTGCCACAGCAGTGAGGTAACAGACAAGCACCGGTAAGACACTCTTTTTCTCATTTAAACTCCAAGTATGATCAGAACTCTGGTGGGGGTAACAAATCTGTGCCCAAAGGCGTTATTTGCTATAACTGTAATAAGCCAGGTCATATTGCAAGAAATTGCCATAAGAAGAGTGACACTGGAGCAGATTTTTCCTTGGCAAATTTGGGCAAATATTTAACATATGTGAAGGTGGGGGATAAGACTGTAAAGGGACTCACTGAATTGGGAAGCCGACAGATCCTAGTGCATGTCGAAGTGATGAGAAAACACTGTGCAAAATGACCAGTTACTGGTGTCATCTGCATCCACGGTGACACTTGTTACTATCCCTCCACCCAAGTGACTCTGACCATTAAGGGTGAGTCGCACCAAATGGAAATGGGGATAGTACCTAAGCTACCTGTACTTATGATTATTGGAAATGACTGCCTAGGATTTATTGAGTTGATCTCATATGATCTCATATGAGATGCAGTTTCAGCAGCAGTGGTAACAAGAGCTCAGGCAAAAAAAATCTCAAGCAGTAGGGACACTTTTCCTTTCAGTGATTTTGATTCAGACTTTTTTGGCACAGTGCCAAGATCCAGAAATCCACAAAAGAAAGATTATGCCTGAAGAAACTGTGGCAACAAATGACTGATGGACATATGGGGTTAACATATAAAAATGCTGAAACTAAATTGATAACTGATTCTGATTTTCTTTTAGAACAAGCTAACAATGTTTCTCTCCAGGGTTATTTTAAGCCACTGGGGTGAAACCAAAACATGGTGGTCCAATGTTTAAAAAATGTAATGGGTTACTGTACAGAGTGTGGGTTAAACCTCTGACACAGAAAGAGACAGAACAATTGGTTATACCACAGAACAATAGAGCAGAGTTGTTACAGATAGCACATGATAGTCCTATGGCTGGTCACTCAGGGAGGGACCGCACCCTGGCCGGATTACTGTACAGATTTTACTGGCCTGGAATTCATGAAGATGTTGCTACCTATTGTAATTCCTGTGCTAAGTGTCAGAAAGAAGCCCCAGTCACTAGAAAAGACAAGGTGCCCCTAGTGCTCCTACCCTTGATAGATGTGCCTTTTGAGAGAATTGCAATGGATGTGGTTGGTCCTTTAGACAAAAGTAAAAAGGATAATAGATGTATCCTGGTAGTATGCAACTATGCTACTTGATACCCAGAAGCAATTCCAATGCATACTGTCACAGCTTCAAAAGTGGCAGCAGAGCTTGCAAAAATTTTCAGTAGAGTGGGCATACCTAAAGAAATTATTACTGATCAGGGTAGTAATCTTGGTGCTGCATTACTTAAGGAGCTGTACAGACTATTAACTATCACTGCCATTAGAACATCCCCCATCACCCTCAGACAGACGGTCTTGTTGAGCATTTTAACCAAACCTTAAAATGCATACTAAAAATGTTTGTAAAAGGGGAAGGGAAAGATTGGGACCAATACTTGCCTTTCCTACTTTTTGCTTACAGAGAAGTTCCACAGGCATCAACAGGGTTTTCACCATTTGAAATGCTGTATGGTAGACAGCCAAGAGGGCCACTGGATGTGATAAAAGAAACTTGGGAAGATAACCCCACTCAGAAACAATCTATAACATCTTATATGTGTGCCCTAAGAAAGAAGCTGGCATAATATGTTGAAATTGCCCATAGTAATCAGGAAGAGGCCCAAAATCAGCAGAAGGTGTATTATGACAATGGGGTAAAAAAAAAAAAGGTTTTGAAATAGGTGAAAAAGTTGGTTTTGCTACTGTTACCCACAGCAGAAAATAAACTGTTAATGAAGTGGCAAGGGCCTTATAGAGTTCTTAGGCATACTGGCACCATTACCTATGATATTGAGACCCCTGACAGGAAAAATTCTACTAAGATATACCATGCTAACCTCCTCAAGAAATGGGTTGAAAAATGCCAAAAGCTTCTTTGCTAGTTTTACCAGAAATTGATAAAGAATTTATTGATGTAGCTTATGATAGACTGGAACAAACTGTAAATGTTGATGCTGTAAGGGCGAATGTTTCCTTAACCTCAGAACAAACTACAGAAATTTGTAATGTGCTAAATACATTTATCAGTACTTTTACACAGTACCAGGAAGAGCAAAAGGGGTTGAGCATGTAATAGTGCCAAGGAATGCTCGCCCTATTAGGCAAAAGACATACAGGTTACCAGAGCGGTTAACAGGTGACGTGGTTAAGGAAATACAAAAAATTAAAGAATTGGGTATCACAGAGGAGTTGAGGAATGCTTGGTCATTTCCATTGGTAATTGTAAACAAAAAAGAAGGGGGGGTTAGAATCTGCCTTGATTTTAGTAAATTTAATCAAGTGTCAGAATTTGACAGTTATCCTATGCCCAGAATAGATGATTTGGTGGACAGACTGGGGAATACAAAGTATAGCAGTACCCTCAATCTCACCTAAGGTTACTGGCAAATATCTTTAGCTGAAGAATCCAGAGAAAAAACTGCATTTGCCACTCCTGTTGGATTCTATCAGTTCACCACCATGCCATTTGGTTTACACGGTGTGCCAGCTACATTCCAGCATTACATGGATGTCATTTTATCACCTCACACTGGTTATTATGCTGCATACCTGGATGATGTCGTGGTGTACAGTCCAGCCTGGAAAATCCACCTGGAACACCTATGAGCAATTATCTAAGATATCAAAAATGCAGGTCTGACAATTATTCCTACCAAATGTGCATTGGACATGCAGGAAATCAGATATTTGGTCTATGTGTTGGGAAATTGAGAAGTTAAGCCAGAGGTTTCAAAAATAGAAGCTGTAGCTAACAGCTCTGTCCCTAAAACAAAGAAACATGTCAGGTCATTTTTAGAGCTGTCTGGTTATTATCAGAGATTTGCTACCAACTTTGCTGAGTTAGCTAGTCCCCTCACTGAACTAACGAAGAAATGGTTCCCAAATAATGTAAAATGGACCCCAGAGTGTGATGAAGCTTTTCAAGCCATTAAGGTTACATTATGTTCAGACCCTGTTTTAAGAAGCCCAGACTCTGAGAAACCATTCTTGTTATAGACAGGTGCGTCAGAGATAGACTTATAGTAGGTGCAGTCCTGAGTCAAAATATAGATGGGAAAGAACATCTTATTCTGTACATAAGTAGAAAGTTGCATGACAGAGAGAAAAGGTACTCCACCGCTGAAAAGGAATGTTTAGTAGCAAAATGGGTCATGGAGTCCCTTAAGTTTTATTTGCTAGGAACTGACTTTGTACTTATAACAGATCACTATCCTCTCTGTTGTCTTAACCAAATGAAAGATAAAAATTCCAGAATCACAAGATGGTACCTGGCACTACAGCCATTTACATTCAATGTGATACAGAAATCTGGTAAAGAGAATAGCAATGCTGATTTTCTGTCAAGATATGGATCAAGAATTGAGGGTTCTGAAGGATGAGAAACAAATGTATGAGTTTAACCTTTACTGTTTGATGTATTGTTATAGTAGAAAGGATACTGTATATGTGCTTAATTTCTGAACATTAGAAGTTAATATTATTAGAGAAGTAATAGAAAGTTTTAGAAACCTGTTTGATAAAATAGGTTCCCTCTTAAGCGGGATATGTGACAGGGTAGAATAGGACCCTGTCCCAGTTGTTGTGGAAAGTGTTTAAATGCAAGGATCTGTTCTTTCCTTTTCCTGTCTCTTATCTGTCTGGTTGTGCAACCAAAATTTCCTGTGAGACATAAGATTTGATCACCCCCACAGTCTCGCAATTCTTTGTCTCTTGCTATCTCTCAGTATTCCCTTGCTGTTTGTCTTTTCTTCCCTTGCATATCTGCTGATATAAAAATATGTGCAAATCATTATGTGGAAATGTAACTGATATTGGGATCCTTTTGTTTAGAAATCATACAGTGTTAATTTTTGAAATGTATATAGTTATAGTTTGAGATGACTGCAAAAAGCTATTGGAAACTCAATAGGTTACCTGAGCGCATTTTGAAGCCTTTTGCAAGAGGTGTGGAAAAGGGGGCCTCTGTTCTGGGGCACTGTGTTCTAGCAGCACCTTTCTGATACTTACAAGGACATTTTAGAAAAAAACATGATGCTTGTTAAGAAGCGGGGTTGTTGCAAGGACTTATAAAAAGACAGAGCTGCAATGGCTTGCATATGGACACAGAGATTGAAGCGAAAACTCAGATGAATCTGCTGTTTATTCTTCCTTTGTAAATAGTTATTCTGAACAAGTTTATTTTTTTATGTTACTGCTAGCGTAAATAAATATTTTTTGCGAATTTTACAACTGATCCTGGTTTTTCCTTTACTTCCTGACCTGTGCCTTGATGACAAAGTCCTAGAGTTCATATACGGATATAATATTAACTACAAACATATGCTTGCATAAATACCATTACAGCGCAATGTGTGATGTCTTCTCCTTCTAAGTAAAAAATGCCCCATAGTTTGCATACCTTTAAGCTTATTTAATATTCAATAATGATTATTCTAAATTTTCTTAACAGGATGTACCGGTATACTGGGTACTGGCAACTAGTATGATGGTGCTTGGGCTTCATGGAGAAGGATGTGTGAGTAGCACTGCCAGCATATGCCATCACAAAGATATGGGACACTTACCCAAATGACGACACCCATGTTTATACCTACTTTAAACCAGAACGCATCTTACCACCATAAAGAGGGCTTCAATATGTTGAGATTATACTATCAACTATCTACCAGAGTATGTTTACTGTCATACCGTTGTTCATTTTTCAAGTTACCTGCATTATCTCAATTATAACATTATTAATAAATGGTTGCCATCTTCAGCTGTAACCCACAGACCAGTCTTTGAATAAAATGTGAGCTTTATTCCTTTAACTACAAGTAAACTGTTGTGAACAGAGCATTCATCTAACAGGCATATTACATTTATGCAACTCTATTGGCTACAAATGCCATGAATTTAATACATGGAAACAAAAGAAAGGAAAAAATAATGCAACTGCAATGTCACTGGACACCAGGGCCCAGATATTCAAACTGCGCTCAAAACGAGCGCAACAGCAGGAGCAAGCACAAACCAGTTGCGCAAATGCGCAACAGGTGCGATATTCAAACATGGAGCAGAGCAAATTGCGCAAGCAACCAACGTCTGAATATCGCACATACTGCGCCATCGCGCAACCAGGAAGAAGCTGAGCCAAAATGTTGCGCTATGGAGCAACCAGGGAAGCTCAGCTGAGCAATCCAGAGCTGCCATAGCGCAAGCACAGCCCCCCCAGAGCAATGGAACTGCACATCCAGGGAGGCAGGCTGGGGACCACTGCCAGACATGCGACACATGGGCACAGGAACACACTGCAGAATCCACACCACACCTGCGCACCCCAAGAACAGCATCACTGGGGGTGGGACAGATGATCTACTTGCCCATGGGGACAAGCCAACAAAGCATAGCAGAGCCATGACACCCCAGCACAACCACTGGCAAGGGGAGAGTGCCACACACAGGGGGTTGACAACCACAGTGCACATCAGCCCCCATACGCACAGCACACCCTGCACTGTGACCCCAAGACACCACCCATGTGCAGTGACTGGCACTGCAGAAACCATGCTGATCCCCAGCACTCATCAGCCCCGTGCAACACAGAAGCCTACAAGCCAGACACACCCTGTGCACCCAGCAGTGGGTGGCAGCAGACAGCACCAACCAAAGGCACTGCCATGCTGGAGATACCTCCCATGCACACACATGCACACACACACACACACATACCCAGGACCATACCAGCCCAGATGGCATGTACACCCCTGCAACTGAGCATCCATAGCCAGCTGCAAATCAGAGACCAACACAGTATTCATATCAAAATAGAAATGTATATTTAAAAGACTAATCACAAAACCAAGTGAAACTATGTACAAGTGGGGGGCGGTAAAAGGCAGGGGTGTTCAAGGGAGGAATAAAAACTTGGAGAGGAAGGCAGGGTGATAGGGATGGGAGAAGTGGAAGGAATGGGCTATGGCCCAGCTGGCTGCTGGTCCTCCCTGCTGGCGCCCCTCCTGTGCCTCCTTCGCCGATCACCATGGCGCTGTATGGCCTGCAGGATCTCCTGGTTCTGAAGTGCAACCTGGGTGAGGCGCAAGATCCTGGGACATCCTCCTGAGTACCTGGAGGCCTAGGAAAATGGGAACACAGTCAATGGCTGAGACTGACCACAACCCTGAACACCACCCAACCTGCAAGCCATATAGCCCAATGTCGCACCTGTGATGGCATACACCCACCCTGAACATGCACATGGCCATCACAAACTGGCGGCACCAGCTATGTGCACCACTGGCCACACACACTGCCCAGGTCCATCACAGTACAAACAAGGCTGGCAAGTGACTGGCAACGTGGTGCCATGCCAGTTACACAGCTATGTGCCCAGTGCATGCCTGACCACCAGTACGCATACACAGACATGCTGTGATACTGCACAGTGATGCATGTCACCTGTGTCGTGCCTACATACATAGATACATAGACAGTGTCGTCGGATAAGGGCCTATGGCAAACCCAGTCTGTCCATATGAGCTGTAGTCACGTTGTTTCCCTAGAAGTCTGTTGCCCCTTACCCTGATCTCCAGAATTCCTTCATGTCTGTCCCCTGCAGTCTGAAATCCCATGATTGTGTCAGCCCCCACCACGTCCTCTGGCAGGGTGTTCCACCTGTCCACCACCCGCTCTGTGAAGACAGTCCATCACCATGTGTCCTCTGAATTGTCCTCCCTCCAACGTCATCCCATGCACTCTAGTCCTGGAACATCTTTTTCACTTCAAAAAGTGTGTCCTGTACCCTGATCTTCCCTGTAAGATACTTGTATGTCTCTATCATATCCCCTCTCTCCCCCCTCCCCTCCAGGGAGTACATGTTCAGTTCATTCAACCTGTCGTCATAGGACCCATGATGCAAGCCATGCACCATCTTTGTTGCCCTCCTCTGAACCTTCCCTGGCCACTCTACGTCCTTACGTAGGTATGGTCTCTGGAAATGTACACTGTACTCCAGGTGGGGCCTCACTAGTGTCTTGTATAATGGAATTATGACCTCCCCTTTCCTGCATGGTTGTATTGTGCAGGGCTAGTGGACTCCCCCCCCCAGCATGCAATAGCATCCATGAAGTCATGATAGTCACATTGCTCAAGCAGCTCTGTCTGCCGCTGTTGCCCCTGCTGCTGTTGCTGCGGCTGCTGCTGCTGCCCTCTCCGGGTGCCGACTCCTGCTGCCACCGGGGCCCTGGCATGGCCCTCCTCATCCTGGCCCTGCATCCTCAGATCCCGGCCTGTGGGAGACATATGTTGAGACAAACATCAGTGTGACTCAAAAGCAGAGTGCCCCCTGCCCCTGTGAGAGTGCCCGCCCACACAGCCATAACCATCCATTGCACAGCTGCACACAGTGACACAGCCAACCGTGTCCAAACTGTCACCTATGCACAGCCACACAAGCACACACACACCCCTACAGAGAATATAGGTGCATAGATGGTACACTCACCTGGCCTAGGCACCATGCCCTGCCTGGCACGTGCCCACAGCCGGGCCAACAAGTTCTGCTCCCTCTGGCGGAGGTCACTGTACCGGTGCCGGCACTGTTCAGCAGACTGACCCCGTCCAGTGACCTCCACCAGGTCAGTGACCACTTGCTGCCACACGTGCATCCTAGGCATGGTGAGGGGGGCCTCACCATAGAGTGCCTCACAGTGGGGCTCCACCAGAGCCACCAGGTTGGCCACCTCCAGTGGGCTCCAACTCACTGCCCTCCTCCTAGCCATCTCAGCCAGTTTACAGCAGGCAATATGGCGCTCCGCTGCACTGTAACCCCACGTGGAGATGTTGCACAATGAGCCACCACAGGCTCCAATCGCTGTTCGAACAGTGCCGTCCCTTCACGCAAGCGCTGTCACCAGACGAAAGCGCAATGAAAGACGTACACATGGCATGCAAACAGCGCCAGGGGGCAAAGGGCATACACAAGGTCACGGCAATGACGCAAGGCTACACACAGCGCCGTCGGACGTATAGGCATCCTGCGCGACTGCCAAGCTGTGTGCCAGTGCCACAGTGGACTATTGCGCAGTAGTGCCACAGCGCCATATAGTGCCCAGTGCTGTAGCACCACTGGCACAATGGTGGCCATGGCCTGAATTGCCTATCGTGCTCAGCAGGTCTGCAGCACGATAGACGCGTGCTGTAAGCTGTCTGGGCATGCGCAATGCAGTGTAGCATGCAGGCACAAATTCGCGCCATTGGCTCAGCGGCCCTTCCAGATTGCGCAAGCGCAACCGCTGATATTCAGCTGACATATGCAAATCATTCGATCAGCCATTCAAAGACGCGGTGGCGTCGATTAGCATGTCATTAAAGTTGCGCCACTCCTCATTTGCATGTGTTGCGCTATAAAAACGCGACAGTGGGTTGTGCTGGCCAGATTCGGTTACTGCAGGTGAGAGGTGAGTTACATGCTGTGTGATGCTCAGGACAATGCTCATGGGCAAGGGTGCCGGAGGATGATAAAGGCTGAGGGGGCTGAGAATGAAAAGGGCACTTAGAAAGGGACAAAGGGCACCCTTTCTATCAGTATCTGCCATACGGAGAAGAAACGTGGGGGGCTTCCGCCCCCCCGGGCCGGCACCTATGCTCATGGGGAAATGTTGTCGACTACACAGTGACAGGTGTCCACTTCCACCCATACAGATCACCATGACTAGCCAGAGCCAAGCTGAGGGTGAGGATGGCAGGCGTAGGAAGAGGCCGAACTTCACAGCGGCAGAGACGGAGGCCCTCTTCCAGGCCTACCTGGAGGATGAGCCACTATTGAGTGGACGGAGGGGCACCCCTCAGGAACGTGCAGCTGCATGGGAGGGGGTAGCTCGGGCCGTCAAACTGCATGGAAGCCACCAGCGCTCCATGCAGGAATGCAAGAAGAAGATGGGGAGTGACCGCAGGAGGCTGAAGGAGAAGGTGGCAGCCTTCAGGGCGCACGATGCTGGCACTGGTGGGGGCCGCCAGTGGTGTTGCAGCTGACCCAATGGAGGAGACACTGGTCGCAGCCATGCAGCCGAGTGCCATTGCGGGCGTACCAGGCGGAGGATTTCAGACAGGTGGAAGCCCATCACTGCACGGTATGACATGGTGGTGGTGTTGGGCTGTTGTTCACATGCACTCACATGTACTCTCTTTCTGTTACAGATCCTGTTCATCTTCAGGAGACGGTGGTGGTGGTGGGTACAGACAGTGATGCAGACCTGCTGGACGTGGAGGAGGGACCATCCACCTCCGCCACCAGCCAGCAGGCACTGCAGCAGCATGCACGCTGGGCCAACAACTCTGGTGTCAGTGATACGGGTGTGGGGGTGCACAGCCTGTGTCTCAGCAGTCTGGCATGCAGGTATGCCAGCATGCTGTGCCTATGGCAGTGGTACGTACCTGCACCATTGATGATAGCAGGCCTGCAATGGGCAGTGATAGGTGTGTGTCCCATGACGGACACATGGCAGGCCAGCACGTGCCCCTGGGCCTTCCTGGTTCACACCTGTGTACCAACATGCTGGCACAGTCCCAGGCTGTGCCTGTCAGCACCAGTGGGGCAGCACTGGTGGCTGTGCAGGTGTCCAGCACTGTTGCCAGCATGGAGGTGGAACAGGTGGACCTGGGGGCTCAGCAGTTGGAGGCGGCAGCAAGTCGAACACCAGGTCTGGGGTACAGTGTCAAGCAGTGGCACATGTCCACTGCCCTTTGATCCGCCCATACCTGGTCCTGGCAAACAGCGCCCACCCTCAAGGGGTGCTGTGCACCGGGACCGTCCACACCCTGGGGGTCACGATGCCATTGGGGCACAGTACCCATTGGATGCGCACACCCGCCTGCTGCAGGAATCAGTACAGCTGCAGGGGTGGGTTGCAAGGTCCGTGGAGGCACTGTCTGTGTCCGTGGAGCGGCACAGCAGGGAGTGTGCTCGGGACCGAGCCGAGCTGGTCCTTATGCGGACGGATGTGACCGCCGCCATTGACAGGCTGACCCAGGCAGTGGTCTCTGTCGCTGATGCATTGGGCACACTGTCAGGTGCCCCTGTACCGCACACCCCACAGTGCGCTCTCCACTCCCTGTTCCCGGTGTCGTGTGACACCAGGCCTGTCGATGCCGGGTTCTGCTGTGGGCATCCCGAGCACCCCTGGTGCATGTTTGTTCGGCATGATGCAGACCCCTGTGCGGACAAGGTCGCGTTCGCGCAGTGGGACCCCTGGTGGTGCAACAGCGCCACCCCATGTGGCCCCTGCTCAGCCTGCCAGTGCTGCTGGGCCATGGCGGGGGCCGCCCACACATCCGTGGTGGCTATGGGACAGTGCTACATGACTGAGCTGTCTCCCAGTGTGGGCCCTGTCTGGTGCTGCCCTGTGTGCAATGTGTGTCATGGTGGGCAGTGCACTGCTGGGTGCTCTGCTCATCATGCTGACACATGGACCACCTGCACACTCTCCCAATTGCTGTCCACAGGTTCATGTGCATGATGATGCCTGCATTGCACTGTACACCAAGGTGAAGGGTGCCCAGGTCCTGACACACGTACTTGGACAGTACAGGTGGTGGGGGTGGTCGGTGGTGCTGTGTGTTGGCAATGTCATTTCCGCAGTGCTGTGCTTCTGCCCATGTACGCTGCCTGGTGTGTGTGTGTGTCCATATGAGTGCTCACCCCTCCCTGATGGTGTGTTGGTATGCCTGAAACCTTCAACTCCCTGACCTTCATGCATGGTGTGTTCCCTGTGTGCCTGTGGTTTTGCGCATGGACAGTGTTGCCTGCACATGTCCTTTGACTTACCTGTGTTGGGTGTAGTGCTCTTCTGCAATGGTGTCCGGTGCAGCTGGGCCTGCAGGTCAGTTGGGGTCCCTCCGTCCTGGGGCTGCTCATCACCAACATCAGGCGCCACTGGGCGTCCTCCTATCCCTCTCTTTGACCTGTACGGCTATCCCATGGTCTTTGGCCATGTTGTGCAGGACCAACAGGCCAGGAATATCCCACAGGCCTTTTGGGGGCTGTACTGTAGGGCACCGCCGGAGGTGTCTAGGCATTGGAAGCATGCCTTGAGCATCCCAAACACCCGCTCTATGATGTTATGTGTTGCAGCATGTGCCTCATTGAAGCATAGCTGCGCTGGGGTCGTGGGGCGCCGGTACTGTGTGAGCAGCCAGGGACGGAGTGGGTATCCGCAGTCACCTGTGTGGAGATAGTGGAGAGCAGTGTCATGTCAGGTCCATATTGCCCATATCCTTGTGTGCCACTACCATGGCACCTGTGTCATTCCCACCCTTGCCCAGAGTTTGCATTCCATACATGTGTACTCACCCACTAGATGACCCATGGGGATGTCTCCACTCGAATCGATGGCACAGTGCAGACTGGTGCCATATGAAGGCATCATGTGCTCCACCAGGGTGTGTGGCACAGACATTGATAATGCCGCAGTGGCATCACACACCACCTGGCAGTTGACACTGGAAAACCCTTTCCAGTTCCGATGATGCCTGGCCGTTGGGGCCAGGTGGCGTGCGAATGGCCACATGGGTGCAGTCTATGGCCCCTAGCATGCCAGGCATACGTGCTACCCTGTGGAACTCCTGCATGTTTGCTGTACGCTCTGCCGCGGTGCTGGGGAAATGGATGTACTCCGCAGCATGAGGCAGCAGTGCGCTGAGGAATTGGGTGAGGATGCATGATGTGGCCGACTGTGTAATGCCTGTGGTGTCCCCTGTCGGCCTCTGGAAGGTGCCCGTGGTGAGCAGGCACATGCAGGCTGTCACCTTGGTCTCCACAGACAGAGCGTGACTCCATCGTGAGGGTGCCTGCATCACATCACTGCACAGCTCACAGATCTGTCTCAGTATTGCCCTGTTCAGGTGGTACCGGGCCACGATCTCGGCGTCTGTGTACAGCTGGCTGAGGCAGGCACGATACCGCCTGTCAGGCACATACCGCCGACACTCCTCTCGCTGACCCGCGCCCCCTGCAGCATGGTGTCTCACCCTCATTACAGCTTCCATGTGGAAGCTGGCACTGTCCATCTCCTGGCTTCTGCCCCCGGCTGCTGTTCCTGTGTTACCCGCTGCCCCACTGCTGCTTCCACTGCACCAGGCACCCCCCGCTGGCCTCTCTGTCCTCCTGGACCCACTGTCCCTGTCTGCCCTTCCAGCTTCTGTCTCTCTCTCTCTCTGTCTCTGTCTCTCTCCCCCAGTTTGCGGCCTGCTAGGGTTCTTGCGCTGCTTCCTTGTGCCTTTTTATTTTGGCTCAATTCCGCCACTGCGCAACTTCTGGCTGAGCCACTCTTGCGCATTGCGCAAGTGTTCGAATATAGCATTGCGCACTTTATGCATGGACCCGCCCCCTTTGGTTGCGCATGCCTTCATTTCCATTGCGCTGTTGCTCAGCATGTTTTCGGTGGTGCAACTGGCCCCTTCTGAATATCGCAGAATGGCGCATTTTTGGAGTTGCGCACGCACAACCCTGTTGCGCATGGCGCAACCCTTTTGAATATCTGGGCCCAGATGTCCTAACTATGTACAGCCCTAATACAAGGGATAACATATACATGATAATACTGATGTCTTAAAGAGCTAATGTACTGCCTGGAAACTGCCTACAATTAATTTTAACTTTCAATGTAGTCAGCTATTACTTATCATTTCTCAAATATTTTTTTCTTTTCTGTTTGTTAATTAGAAGATTTTCCACATGGTCATACTGTGGTGATATGTGGAGCAACACTCTGCCTGGAGGCAAAAAAAATTCTGTTCCTCCCACTACATCAACACTGAGATCAAACTTACTATGACATCTCTAGTAACCAATGCAAATCAATTCTCACTGTCAGGTTTCACTTTCACATGAAGCAGCAGGGTCTGGCTCTTCCTGATTACTAGTGACATCACCCTTTTACTTGTTTTGATTGGTAACTTGTGAAAGTCTCTGCTAAGGAAATAAAGATTGTGGTGCCTCAAGGTGTTTGGTCTTATTTCTGATGATCTAGAGGGAGTAACATAATTGTGTGCTTTTCAGCCTCCAAAATGAGTGCTGCTTCACACATCACCCCAGTACTGCAAGGTGGAGAATCTTCCAATTAGCAAGCAGAAAATAAAAAAGATACTTAAGATATTGGAAGTTATTGCTGACTGCATCAGAAGATGACTGTTAATTCCAAGCAGTACACTAGCTCTTTAAAACATCTAAATGCAATAAACACTGTAAGGAACAGTTTATTGATTTAACTAAAAACTATTTGATGGTCTACCGGTATGAGGAGGATGGAGCACCCAGTGGTCTGCTCTCCTGTTCAGTGTAAATCAGGATATATGTTCCACCACCACTCCATGTCAAGGAAGAACACAGTCAGAGGTACAAGCTTAGCCAGGGAATGTATAGATGGGACAAAGTCAGTTGAGTTTGGAGCTACTGGATGTCTCAGCATGCCCTCGTCTCCTATGACCGTATGCAGCCAGACATCCTTCATGGAGGGAATCAAGATCAGTGGATAACTCCATGAGGATGTGTCTGCAGATGAGTTCCTGCTCATCAATAGTAATGCCCAGCATATGGGTGATATCACCTTGAGAGATACCCTTCTCGATGCAAAGGGATGGGTGGTGGGATTTGTGGGTTTCCCCCGCTACACAGCGCATGGTGTCATCAGGGACAATATGTGGATATAGACATCATTACCAGGTCATAAATATGGTTATCAAAGCCTGGATGATGCCTTGGGAATCATGAAAAAGGGTGCAGCTGAAGAAATAAGGAGGAGTACAGACAAAAAAGGAAAAAAAATAATTCCATTTAAAACACCTAAATAGTGTTGCTGTACAAGAAGGTGTCATGATAAGGGGTTGAATCTGTCTTACTGGAGGCTAACATCGGGACTGATTTCTTTGTGGGTAGGCTTGTTTTTTTGTTACCAAATATTCTAAAAGAGGTGGTATTGGAAAGCATTCCTATGATCATAATTATACAATTTACTTTATATATTTATATTAGGAATGCCATGAGAGCAACATTCAATCATGGTGAATCAAGATTGTGATCTTTGTAGATTTACATATATCACTGCTTTCTTTCTGTAATGTTAACATTACAAACGGTTTTTAAATTAAGGCCGTCTTATTCAGAAATTGTGTAATATAGTTCACGACGGTGGCTGCCCAGTCTACATCCTTGTACATTGCAGACAATGGTGCCAGATTGTTTCTGGTTTTGCCAATCTCCTTCATTGCTATTCTCTTTTCCTTGTCTGTAACTACAGCCATGATGTCTACAAGGATCTGGTCAGCAGAGTCTGTTGAATAATACAACCAAATAAGAAGAAATGGTTAAGAGTTGTTTTGAGAACAATAATAATGATTACGCTCCTGTTAAATGTATACCCAGTTTTTCTATTAAAACATTATAAGCTCTTTTACAATGAATCCTCACAGATCATTTTTTTTTTTGCACAATTATTTGTCTTCTCCCAAATTGATAGAAAGGTTGGTAGTGACTTCCATTCATAAACAGCAAATAGTAAATATATAGGATAGTGTCCAGCACGACATACACCACATAGTGTCCTACACTACAAGGATATTCTTGTATCGAGATGTTTTCTAGATAACATATGACATCTATAGCTCACCTTGAGAGGTGCTTTGTTAAAATGGAATGCTTGAGATACAAGAATATCCACAGTTGTGTATGACTTCATAGTAAGTGATATACCATGGCAGGGTGTGGGTAATTGCAGAATTTTCCCACATCTGGTGTAGAGATAGAGCAAAATTAAATTCCACCTGTGAAGTGAATGAGAAGTGGCCACTTCGCATTATCATAATGCTACGTGAAGTGGCCATTGAAAAGTGCTCACTTAGCTTTATTATTATGACTTTGCATTGTTATTCCACCATAATGCAAAGTAAGGTGGAATGACAACAATATAGGTACTTCAGGCATCCCCACACACATCACATGACTTACAGTACTGTAAGTCACATGCTTTAGCCAGGCAGGAAGGAAGTGAGTCATACAAGCAGATACTTTCACTTTCTCCTTAAGAGGTAGAAAGAGGAAGCATTTTGTGTAGGAGAGTTCATTATTAGTTTCGTTCTTGAGTAAATTCCAAAAACCCAAAAGCTTTTTTAAAAGCTAATTCTTTAGTTTTTTTGTACTGTTTTGTCAGTTCTTTTTGGTGACTGATTTCTTTGTTTTATAAGTTTTGTTTTGTGTGTATGTGTGTAACTGTGTGTGAAGTCACTCATCGTGTTGGAGAGGGAAGGAGTGTTTTTTGTGTGATGGACCAGGAATAGTATGTTGCCCATGGCCGGAGGGGAATGTGCACTCGTGGGGGTAGTAGCCGGGTGGCGTTGGACTTCTCCAGACTCTTTGGTCCCACCTCCCCCCTCCAGAAGCAGCAGCACCACCAGTGCCACCACCACATCCACCAAGACTGCCAGCACCACCACCACCACCAGAAGTAGCAGCTGCAGGAGCTCCAGCAGCACCACCTCCACAGCAGCAGGTGGAGCCCCAGGTGCATGATCATGCTGCCAGTACTACATCTGCCCCTCCTGTGCCTGGTCCCCCCCTGCAGCTCCCCAGTTTGGCAGTTTTCAACTGTGTCAGAGAGGTCAGCAGCCTTGTGGTGTGTCTGCTTTGTGGTGTGCAGGTGCGCCTTGGCCCCCGGGGGACACATCTGGGGACTGGGGACCAGTGCTCACATATGCTGAACCACCACAAGGTGGAGTGGCAGTCTGCCACCGAATGGGCCAGGCCTCCACCTGCTGAACCTTCTATGAAGGTGGCAGATGGTGCTGCTATTGTGCATCACCATAGGAGGAGGGCCACAGCAGCAGCTGCTCCACCACTACCCCCCATCACTGCCACCAGCACTACTCTCACCACCACTACCTGGTTTCCCCCCTGCACCAGTGGACCCCACAATTCCTGCAACTCAGGCAGACATAGCACTTTTGTGGGCTGTGGTGGAGGAAAATAACAAGAGGGTGGGTGCTGTCTAGCAGCAGGTGGAGCAGATCGAGTAAAACCAGCTACAGATTGTGTGGATGATTCATCTGCTGCCGGAACATCAGTGGATCCCCCATGAGCTCTTTTTTTCAGTATACTTCCCCCCCCACACTGCTGTAGTGTTTTGTCTTTTGTTTATGTTTAATAACAGACAGAGGAAAGGCCACAGTATTAGTTTAAAAGGAAGCAGTCAGCAACAGGAGGTCATGTACCCTGCAAGGCTTACCCGCTGGTTAAGCCTTTTAAGTATGTTGCGGCATTTTTCTCATGCTGCAACATACTTTATTTTAATAAAGAAAAGTCAGCAACCAGGAAGTATGGCGGTTGCTATGGGGGCTCCATTATCTGTAAAGGTGCAACGGCAATGCACCATGCACTTCAATACAAAAGTATTGAAGAGCATGGTGCATCTCTCCTGCACCTTTTCTTTACACATAATGGAGCCCCCATAGCGTCTGCCATACTTCCGGGTCACTGACTATTCTTTATTAAAATAAAGTATGTTTCAGCATGAGAAAAATACCACATCATACTTAAAAGGCTTAACCAGAGGGTAAGCCTTGCAGTGGGCAGGAGCTCCTGTAGCTGATTGCTTCCCTTTAAATATATACATGCACATACAGACATACATTCTCCTTATTGCTTTTATTATAATCCAGCGCCTCAATAATGTTTACTTTCTGTTGTGGAGTGGTTGTGGAAAAGCTGGTGTGAGCAGTGCAAGTATGATGTGCTAAATTGCATGTGTGCAGTCAGTGTTTTTTCCTGTGTGTGTGTGTGTGTGTGTGTGTGTGAGTGTGTGTGTGATGTCAGACGTTGTCCAGCTTCTTGTAAACATATATTGCTGATTTGTTGCAGTGTTTATGGTATAAAGAATCTTGATAAGAATAACGTATATTTTATTGTCACCATCATCAACGGTGGACTAAGTGATACAATATTTTTTCAGAGGTGTCTGGCCAGAGTGCACCTTAATCACATACTGCACACATGAATTTTAGGAGAGTGTGTATTTTTTGTGCTATGATCTCCACAAAGTCATGTGTGCACTGTGCATGACTGAGGTGCACAGTGACCCGATACCTCTGAAAAAATATCATATCACTTACTCTACTGGTGCTGATGGTACAAATAAAATATACATCATATATTCTTTATCTTTATTCTCGACATACTGCAACAAGTCACACCATATATATATATATATATATATATATATATATATATGTATGCACAAAGCTGGATAATGTCTGCACACACAGGAAAGAACACTGATGGCACACATGCAGTTTATCACAACATACTTGCACTGCTCAGTCATGCTTTTTGTGAAACACTTCAAATCATAAGTCCCGGCACAAAGTAAACATTACTGAGGCTCCAGAAATATTTCTTTTTTGAAACAGATATTAAAGCAGAAGTGCAACAATCTAGTGAAAATTTTTACCTATTCTTTTTTATGTCATTTTACGTTGCCACTTTACTTACCTCTTGACTTGTATCATACCATTATTTCCAGTATTTGAGTCTGCTTTAGTGCTCTTTTTCATGTCTGAAATAATAAAAGGAGCACTCCTTTTAATACAGTGTGAACCAGCCGGTCTTCATCAGTATTTTCCACTGTTTTTCTCCATCAATTGTTATATATTACTTCTGTTGTAAAATTAACAATTATGCAGCAGGCAGTATTTTATGACCTCACAGAGCAATATTTATTCAAAAACAGCTGCAAATAGTGATGAAAACCTGGTCAGAGCCATATTAAAAGGCATGATCCTTTTTTTCAGACATGAGAAAAAGTAGTAAAGTAGACACAAATTGTGAAAAGAAGGGTATCATACAAGACAGAAAGGAATAACTTGTGGCTGGCAATGTAAAATAGCACAAAAAAGTATGGGTCAAAATGTTCACCACATTTTTGCACTGCTGCTTTAATTTATAATTTAAATATAACATTATGTGTTCACAATCACAATACACAAAATGCAACTTTCTTGTAGCCAAAAAAAAACCTCAAGTGCTGAGGAAGTGAAATGGGAGCATCACACCACGTGCAAAGTCCACCAGAATTTATTACCTTGTCACTCATGCACGCAGTGGTCACACAGAGTCCCCAGAATTTTTCTGCATCCCCAAAATGCAACTGTCTTGTGTTCAGAAAGTTTACATACTCTGTGAAGATGATGTCATGATGTAGTGTCCTGCCAAACCTTGCAAAAGATGGATAACACGACATGAATCTATTCAGAGTTCTATCAGAAATGATGACCATGAGAGAACTATTGCTGGTCCAAAGTGTGCTACGATTCCCATGAATGTGATGCAATCACCTCAACCAGATGGAAGGGTGCCCTTTGTGTGTACAATATTAGTAGCCTTGGTGAGTTGAGATATATATATATATATATATATACACACACACACATATGTATTTTCTAGGTGACATATATAGATATGTACTCATTGTATTTTTTGTATCACTGGTCACATACTGTTGGTGTGCACATTCCACTGTTCGATAAGAAATGTTGACTTTGAAATTGGAAATGGAATACTCTCAAGCCAATGAAGGTAAGTTTTTTTTTTTTTTTTGGGAGGAGAAGCATATTTGCAGATTGCAAGTAGGTCTCATTAATGGTTTATTATTTGGTTACTTCTTCACAGATTTCATCTGCATCCTTCTCCTGTCTGGTGATGATGGTCATGGTCATTAATTGACACAACTTCTGCGTGTTGCATGTCTGCCCTAGCCCGGGGGCCTGATGTTGAAGAAGTTATTTGGATAAGGCAACTATGACACAACAAAGCATATGGAAGTTTCCTTAAAAAAGAAATGAAGTACTTATTACAACTTGATTGCAACAGTAAGACATTATGTTTAAGCCATGGCTGTTCAATGGGTCTCTGGATTAACACAGATAGCAAGCTGTCCCACTGCAATAATCAAATCACAACTTAATTTAGTACCAGGCTGTGTAACAAATAGACCATGTCAGTGTCTTGCATCTAGAAAAGTCACCCGTATGGTGAGGGGAGCAAAGTCCAGTAAAGAGCAGCGGCTGGCACAGGGGATACAAGGAGGGGAAAAGGGGTTCTTCTGGTACATTGGGGAGTGGAGAAAAACTAAGGGCCATCTCAGCAGATTGAGATCAGAAGGAGGATGGGTGGAAGAGGCGAGGGACCAGGCAGAGGTATTTAATGAGTACTTTGCCTCTGTGTTCACTAGTGAGGGGGATGGGATGTCTACAAAGCAAGGCATGAAGGGGATAGAAGCGGCAGTGAGTGGGATCAGGGGAGCAACAGAAATGGAGCAAGAGGGAGGGAGAGGTACCCCAGGGGTGTCACATCTGGATAAGGATAAAAAGGCCAGTAAGGTGGAGGGGATGGATGATGCTATCTCCACCAAAAGCATTTGGTTAGCCCTCAAGGCCCTAAAGAAAGACAAATCTCCTGGGCCGGATGGCATTCATCCGAGAGTACTATGGGAACTGGCAGACATACTGGCTGCACCCCTGGTGGAGCTCTTCAACAGGTCACTTGAGACAGGGAGGGTACCTAGGGATTGGCGAGAGGCACATGTGGTGCCAATCCATAAAGGGGGGGTCGAGGGAAGTACCAGGTAACTATAGACCCATCAGTTTGACCTCGGTGGTGGGAATATTAATGGAAGGTACTCTAAAGGAACAATTGGGGGTGTACTTGGAGGAGGTGGGAGGTCTGGATAGTCTGCAACATGGGTTTGTGCCAGGTAGATCATGTCAAACCAATCTTGTGGAGTTCTACGAATGGGTAACATCAGAACTGGACAGGGAAAAGCCTGTGGATGTATTATTCTTGGACTTCAGCAAGGCGTTTGGCTCTGTCTCCCACAATGGTCTGGTGGAGAAACTGATGGGGTTAGGAGTAGGCCCTTTGATGGTCAGATGGATTGAAAACTGGCTAGCTGGACGCACCCAGAGAGTAGTGGTCTGTGGGGAGCTCTCGAACCCTAGAGAGGTTGGTAGTGGGGTACCACAGGGCTCGGTCCTGGGTCCAATCCTGTTTAATGCATACATATCGGACATCAGGAGGGTATAGGGTGTGAAATGAGTCTCTTCGCGGATGACTCCAAGATGGGAGCAGTAGTTAAGGGAGAAGAGGTGAGGTTGGCCCTGCAAGGGGACCTGGACACCCTGGAAAGCTGGGCTCACACATGGAAATTAAATTTCAATATCACTAAGTGCAAGGTGTTGCATCTTGGTCGGGGAAACCCTAAACACAGGTACACCCTGGGATAGGAGGTGCTGGAAGCCTCAATAGGGGAAAAAGACCTAGGGATCATGGTGGATGCATGTATGAATAACTCTGAGCAGTGCAGGAGAGCGGCTAGCAAGGCAAACAGGATGTTGGGATGCATCGTAAGGGGATCACCTCTAGGAGCAAGGAAGTGATTCTGCCGCTGTACAATGGACTGGTTAGACCACACCTCGAGTACTGTGTACAGTACTGGAGACCACACTTGAAGAGGGATATACAGCTCCTGGAGAGGGTACAGAGGAGGGCAACTAAGATGATACAAGGGCTAGAGGATTTGACATATGAGGACAGACTTGAGGAGCTCTGCCTGTTTTCATTGGAGGAGAGGAGAGGAGAGACAGGGGGGACATGATTGAGGTCTTCAAGTACCTCAAGGGAATAAATAGGGTAAACATGTAGGGGATCTTTAGACTAAAGCAGGGAGGTATCACCAGAGGGCATGATTTGAAGTTGGAAGGTGGAAGGGTGAGGGGAAGAGGAGGAGGTTTTTCACTGAGAGGGTGGTGGACCCTTGGAATGCACTGCCTGGCGAGCTGGTTCAGAGATCCACAGTGGAGGGCTTCAAGGGAGGGTGGGACAGACACAGAACGTGGATGTATCAGATGATGGCCTGTCCCAGGGGGGTGGGGTTGGATGATAGGGGTTTCTGGAGCACAAGGGATGGGAGGGCCTCGGCACCCAACTAAGGATCTAAGGTTTGAGCAGACTCGATAGACTATAAGGCCTAATCTGCTGGCAAATAGTATGTTAGTATGTTAGTATGTTAGTGTCCCTGCATCTCAACTCAAGTTACATTTCAAAACCACATCTTGTCAAGTAACACAACCTGGGTCCAACTTTATCAACACTGTCATGGCTGCACAGCTGCAAATTTGGAATACAGTGCATGATATGTAGCAGAAATATTTTTGTGATGTACATGTCACCTAGTTTATGAATCCTCAGTTGGATTTGTTGCACTCCTATGGAAAAAAAAGGAACAGATTAAATAAAATTGATATACTTACCAGTATGGATTGGAAATGGATATTCCATAGGTTCCTGTAGACAGTACTGCTGCTGTACCATTGATACAGACCTTCAGCGAAGGAGAGTCATTTATTGTTAACCTGTAAAAAAAACAAAATAAGTTGACCGTATGTGTTTGACCATTGCAGCTCAGAAAAGCAACAGAAAACAAAACACACAGCTAAAGGAAGTTGAATAGCATAAAAAAAAAATTAGTACACGTACTCACTTTATAGTTTTAATAGTAAGAAGCCTTGTGCCTGTGGCTGATGGATGTGGTCTCCTGTTTGACTCCCTCTGCCTTGGCATGGTCAATGTAATGGAAAAACATTGTCACAATGACACTGGTGGTGGGTGCTGGTGGTCATAGTTGTGGCACATGATGGCATTCCCTCTCACATCTTCCTGCATCTGGTGGTGGTGGCAGTGGTGAACAGCGGTCTTATGGTAGTGGTAGTCTGGGGGGACACACGGTCACATTCCCTATGGTGGCAGTGGAGAACAGCGGACCTATGGTGGTGGTAGTCCAGGGTGACACATGGTCGCATTCCCTATTATGGCAGTGGAGAACAGTGGTCTTATGATGATGGTAGTCTGGGGGGGGGACACACGGTCACATTCCTTATGGTGGCAGTGGAGAACAGTGGTCTTATGGTGGTGGTAGTTTGGGGGCCAGGATATACTGTGCTCTGTGTTATAAATGTGATGACGTGAAATATGGAATTTGAGTCAGTATGAGTGGGACAGTGATTTAACTTTATGAAAAAGAGAACATGTATTATACAAGACATATGACAGCCTTTTAACCACTTAAGTTAAAACATGCCAACATTAACCCCATCATCATTCATATTCATCCTCAGAACGAAAGATGCCCTCACAGTCTTCTATGTCTGAATTCAGACCAAGGGAAATTCTTTCTCCATTGTGTTATAATCTACATCATTGGTAGGCCACCTCATACTGTCACTGCCACCAGGATGGTCCCTTTCTTCAACATCAGCAAAACCATGAATATGCCGGGGTACGAATACTGAGGTTGCAGTCTTAGCTGGTATGTGCCTCTCATTCATTTTTATGAATGACAGTAAACTGACATTTGCAGGAGAGAGGTTTGTATGATGATCCCAAGCTATTGCACCTGCTGAGCTGAATACCCTCTCGACACTCACACTGGAGGGCGGACATCTCAGGTACTTCAGTGCTACAGCGGTCAGCTCTGGCCATTCACTGACCTTTCCACTCCAGTATAAAAGGGGTCATCAGTGATTGACAGATGCCTGTTTTCAGACACATATGACTCAACCATTTGCTGTGCTGCTCTAAGTCCAGTGGTTGATGCATCATCTTCTTCTCCGGAATCATTTATGTCTCAAATCCCCACTTGGGACAAAACCTCCCAAAGTGGGTTAACTCCAACCACTTTTGATGGCAGACCACCTGGAACTGCAGTCTCCTTCCCCTTACAGGATATGCTTGATACTACTCCTCCAGGTTCATCTTCAGCCTGATTATGCTGCTCAGGTTTCCTGACATTGGCACATGACTTCTGTGCCCCATGAACCAAGTGCACCAGTTGCCCACTGACATGTTTTAAATGTTCAGACCCGCCCTCCAGTACTGAGTCATTTCCACGTTTGTACTGTGGGTCCAGCATTGATGCTATTGCAAAGTTGTCACTACGCTGAATGCTCAAGATGTGACAATTCTGGTCGAATACTGTCAGCATGTGTTTTAGCAACACACTGCTAGCACTGTCTCCGGTAACATCAAGGTTATGCTGTACATTCACCAATGTCTGCCTCAGCACCTGCAGCAGTGGAATTGATTGGCTAATGGAGGCCAACTTGCCACTCACTGCCTGTGTGACATGTTGAAAAGGCCTCAAGATTCCTATTACAGAGTCCATAAGGTGCCACTGTTCAGTCATCACAGACATGGAGGCCCTGGAATTGTCAGAGTTAGTGTGCATGACAAGATATTCTGAGATGGCTTTGTACTGTTCATGCAACCTCTCTGCCATGTATAAAGTGGAGTTCCACCAGGTGACAACTTCCACCTTCAAGTTGTGCTGCGGAAGGCTGTTTCAGATCTGCAACTGCCGAAGTTGGTCATGGGCCTTTGCAGATCATGAAAAGTGACAACAGATACAGCGAGCAACTGTCAGCATTTCCTTTATATCAAGGTGCTGCAGAAACTCCTGCACCACAAGATTTAAACAGTGAGCCATGCATGGAACATGAAACAAGCCACCATTCATGATGTATTTCACCACATTTGACCCATTGTCACTTGCTATGAACCCAGCTTTCAGGGACAGGGGGTTCAGCAACTTGTCAGTTTCAGTCAATACCACGTCCAACATGTTTTCACCAGTGTGTGAATAGGTCACATTGCGCATAGCAATTGTTGTATGCTGTTGAATTCCTGGAAGATTGCTACCATGACACTCCACCTTACTACACTGATTATTCACACTACCAACAGCACAAACAACCCCTGGCACCTGCATCCAGTGTGCAGTTATACACAAATATGAACTCCCTGCTGTTTTGCTGATTATCTACATCTTAAATGGATGAATGGGGAGGCGGAATGTTGAAGGGCATGTCTTATTGAGTCGGACACAGTATGGTACAACTCAGGGACAGCATGGGTCAAAAAGTATGTCCTCGATAGGACTTTCCATTTTGGACAAGCATGTGCAGCAAACTGCAGGAACCCAGAATTCTTCACAAAGGAGAAGGACAAAAGATCACTTGCCAGCATTTCAGCTACAGCAGAATTAAGTTTACGTGACACTGTATGATTGGGTGGGTACTTCAGCTTATGCACAATAACACTCTGTAACATGGGCTGACTTAAACGTTTTACACAGGTGTGATGACAAATGGTTCTGCTCTGCGAATGGCAGGAGGTGGAGTGTGGACGTGTGATGAAGAGAGTTGCACAGGTGATGACAAACCCAGAAATGCAGTTATTATTCCAGATTTACCAACAGGGGTTGATGTACCACTTGCACTAGACATACTGCATTGACCACCACCATCACCACAAAAACTGCTACTCTCACCAGCACTGGACAAGACTTCAAAATCGGGGGGGGGGGAGGAGGTCATGTCAGACGTACCTCATTAAATTTTTTGTTTGGGTGACTAGGGAGGTGGATCGGGGAGAGCAGTGGACATGGCCTCTCTGGACTTCAGCAAGGCCTTTAACACTGTGCCACATAGAAGACTATTACACAAACTGGGGAATATGGGTGTGGGCAGGACAGTAGTGTGGTGGATAGGTAACTGGCTGGGTGGCAGGACACAGAGGGTGGTGGTAAATGGCTGTCACTCCACAGAGGGAAGAGTGGCCAGTGAGGTACCACAAGGATCAGTGCTGGGACCGGTCCTATTCAACATCTTCATCAGTGACATTACGCAGGACCTAGAAGGCAGAATTTCAGTGTTCGCTGATGACACAAAGCTCTGTAACAGAGTAGACACACCAGAGGGTGTAGACAGAATGAGAAGGAACCTGCAGAAACTTGAAGAATGGTCACTGGTTTGGCAGTTGAAATTCAATGCATAGAAGTGCAAGATAATGCATATGGGGCACAAAAACCCTGGCACAATATATCAGTTGGGGGGTGAGGATATAGCATGCACCAAGCAGGAAAGGGATCTTGGGGTTATCATCTCTGATGACCTCAAGGTAGGGAAACAGTGTGACAAGGCAGCAGGTAAAGCAAATAGGATGCTGGGATGCATAGGCAGGGGCATCACCAGCAGGAAAAGGGAGGTCATTATTCCACTATACAAGACACTAGTGAGGCCCCACCTGGAGTACAGTGTACAGTTCTGGGAGACCTTACCTATGTAAGGACATAGACGGGTAGAGAAGGTTCGAGGAGGGCAACAAAGATGGTGTATGGATTGCATCACAAGTCCTATGAAGACAGGTTGAAGGAACTGAACATGTACACCCTGGAGGAGAGAGAGAGGGAGATATGATAGAGACATACAAGTATCTTACAGGGAGGAGCAGGGTGCAGGAATACACTATTTTAAGCGAAAAGATGTTCCAAGACTAGAGGGCATGGGATGAAGTTGGAGGAGAATGATTCAGAGAAAAGCTGAGGAAGAATTTCTTCACAGAGCGGGCGGTGTACAAGTGGAACACCCTGCCAGAGGAAGTGGTGGGGGCTGAAACAATCACGAGATTTAAGAATGCATGGGATAGACATAAAGGAATTCTGGAGGTCAGGGGTAAGGGGCAACAGACTTCTAGGAAAACATAAACTGAACTTACAAACTCAAATGGGCAGACTGGGTGGGCCGTAGGCCCTTATCTGACAACACTGTCTATGTATCTATGTAGTCTGCTCTTCCACCTCATCATGCCTGTAGTAATCCTCTGTTGTTGTTTCATCACTACTGCAAGCGTTTAATTTTCTACTTGATGCTACAGTCATGGAAGGGGATAACATGCTCGTTATGGTTGATGATGAGGGTGAATGCCCCACTGTGGTACAGGTATTAGCTGCCATCTTGTGCTGAGTCCACAGTGCCATGTGCCTATTCTTAAAATGTGTATGCTGTCCCCCTCTGCCCAGATGGGTCCCCTTTTTACCTCGACTCACATGCACGTGGCAAACCTAGCAGATTGCAACTGACTCATCATTTGCATCTTCCACAAAAAAATCCCAAACAAGGGATCCTGATGCTCTAGTTTTAACATCCCCCCCCCCGATGCTGCTTATTGGACTCCAGTTTTTCAAGCCATGAAGTGGGGGGCGTGCTACATGATTTTTCAGGCATGACACTCTTGGACTGTAACTGACCACCACAACTACCTATCATTGTTACTGGGTCATCATCATCAACTGAAACTGGTAAATCACAACTTTTTATGGGGGGGGATGCAAACAGACCCAGACACAGCCACCTTGAGTTTCTTTTTCTCTGGTTCCCAACAGGAGTCACTGACATGATCATCATATTCATCAACATCATCCACATCTTCTGCTTGGATGCTGGCATATGGACTGCATGTTGCAATCACAGCAACATCATCATCAGTAGCACCACCATCACCTGAAATGTTTTCACCACGCTGTGAATCACTGCATGGCAAATGTATGACCTGAACAGCGGTGGAAGAAATGTCACTTGCTGTGCTATCATTGTCATGATGATCAGAATCCTCATATTCAGTTCCTGGGATGTTACTGGGGAGTATGACATCATTTACACTGTCACTCACTGCCACTGCTTCACACTCCACTATATTTTTGGACATGGCAATCTGGTCAGCAGTGAAACTTGAGGCAGCAATATTCATACCACCACTAGCAAATGCACTAACACCACCAGCTGGGACAACATCATCTCCTCCAACTATGAGTGAAGCTACTGATTGCACTGTAAAAAACATTGAAGGACAAATACCTTTCCTCACATCAGCAATGCACTTCTGCGACTGTGTACTACTACCACGCCAACAGAAAATCTTACCACTGGCAGCAGTGCCATGGTGAGAAACAGCTTTGCTTGCATGTCTCTTTGTGGGCACTTTGGGGGATAAAACAGGAATATTCTAAACAAATTCAGATTTTGGAATGTTCACTCTGGGTGGGGGCGGGGGTGTGACACTGGATGTGAAGCAAAAAAACAACTGTGACTTCAACAACAGATACAGATGCAGGCACAACAAGTTCAACAACACCTTAACTATTCAGTGGTGTTCCCAAGTCACAAACAATCCAATCCGGAAAAGAATACCTTTCGCCAGTGGCGGGGCACTGACTGTAGATTACTGCAGTGCAAAACCAAGAAAAGCTACCACAATGGCAGTGCAAAATCATGCAGCTGCAGTGGATAGCAGGTTCACACTGCTGCACCTGCAATTACACTGTGGCACAATAAAAGGTGTATTATTTGATGTCACGTCACGCACAGCACACACACTCACACACACACACACACACACACACACACACACACACGGAATTTGTCTACAAGTAATGCATACAAAATTTAAAACTTCAGTAATATACAATGTATTTTAAACAACCTCAATGCTGCACCAGGTCCCTCCAGACCACAACACACACAATCAGCAAAAAAGTTTCAACAATTACTGAAAATATTATTATGTGTACATTAACACAATCAGTTATACAAGAAAAATATAACCAAAAAAACCAAAAAGTCCCTATTTCTCCAACTTAAATCTACCTACACCAGATATGCTCTTCCCCCAAAGCACACTTCCACTGTCTCTCAGTACACAGACTGAATGCTGTACATTAACATTCAAAATCCATACACAAATAATAAATGCTCAATGATGAGCACAGGCTGGTTTCCTACAATTGATGAACTAAAGATTCAGCAAAAAAAATGATGGAAAAATACTTTTTTAACAGCTTTTAGAAGGTTTGAATCACAGAGAGCTCTCAGAGCAGTCTGTCTCCTATAGCTTCCTACGCACACTACCCTGAACTGAGGCTGTGCAGAACAATCTAGAGCCCATGTGACCTGAAATCCCATGAATCACTGCAAAATTCACCTTTGGAGCTTTAAAACACGGTGAAGTGATGCCAAGCACATTGTTTTCAATGTACTTCACCTTAAGATTTGGTGGAATAGTGGTTTTGGAAGGTGGAGTATGCAAAGTCATTGTCTTCAATGGACTTCGTGTTACCTGTTATAAAGCGAAGTACTCTGCTTCGCATTACGGAGCACTCCGTGAATCCACCTTCACTCTACGAATCACTCCATGGAGCAAACTGAGGCCACTTCGACCATCTCTAGTCTGGTCTTGTTCTGTCATGAGGCCATATGCCGAGTGAGACTTGCCATCCCCTCCACACAGGAGTCTTGTATTGCGTTTATACCATGTCTACCTTCTGAGTGACTAAAAAACAACCCCCAAAAAAGAATGTTGCTTCTCACATTTAAAATAATTTTTTTAAATGTATTGTTGCATAACCAACAAAAAATGTTTTGGAGTTGATAGGGAGAAAAATGAAGACCAGGCCCATATCAGAAATAGACAGACCACAGTTAGAAAAAATATTGTAAATCCATTATTTTCAGTGCCACAATACCTGTAATCCATCGAGTGTCTTTCAAATTTAATCTTATCCATATTATTATTTTTAACAGTGCCACCACACCAGAACATCTATTTCATGCTCTCATTGTACATCGCTGTAGCAAGTCTACAGTCAGAGTGCGTGACAGAAGTTCGGAAGGAGCAGCATTGTTAAAACTAATAATATGTATATTACTACATTTGAGAGACACTCTGTGTAACAGGTTTAGTGGCACCAGAACTAACTGATTTAAACAATTTTCTTTTTTTACCCATAATCAATCTACTTCTGATACTGCCAGTTTTTCACCACCCAATACAACAAGAGGGAGTGAATGTGCAGAAGCAAGTGACCATTGAGGTCATTAAAAGATAGTGAGAACAGCGGCCATCTCACACACACCTCTATTCAGCCTTCCCCATCATATTAACAGCGTTAATGGTAGTGGTTGCATTGTGCTGTAGCTACTAAGTCTGAACAAAAAATCTTTCTGTATTTTTAGTAACGTCACTTTTAATGCACCCTCAACCTTTTTTGATGTACGGGTTTCCATACAAGGATTGTTCAAACATAAAGTACAAGTAAGTTGTTGATTGGAAACGCATACTACAAATAAAGTATATAAGTCACATGTTTTATTTTAAACTCAAATCTTTGTGGTGCTAGCATTACCCAGAGAATAAAAAAGATAATAAACCATGCTTACAAATGTGAAACACTACTGTGTGCTTGTTACAGTCATATAAACATTATTGCAAATGCAATGTATCTCTACATTCCTACAGTTATGCAATGCAGTTTTGATGCCTGAATAACTTGCATACCATATGTGGATTCTCTTTTTCTTGGACAAACAGATGGCTTACCGTTCTTAGCCTTGGAGAAATATATGGACAACTTGGCCTTGCCTTCATTATCTTCCATTGTAGGTCACCCAGCATTCTCATTAAAATGAATTGCTGCAAATACTGTCTGTAAGATAAGTGTAAAACTTATTTTATTGTTTTTTTGTACACTTACTCCTGTTAAACAAAATACTTTACTAGGATGATAGAAACATAGAAACATAGACTTTGATGGCAGATCAAGTTACCAGCTGGGGGGAGTGCAGCTAGCCCAGACAGAGGAGGAGAAGGATCTGGGTGTGCTCATTGCAGGGTCAATGAACAACTCGGCACAATGTAGGAAGGCAGCTGCAAAGACCAACAAAATGCTGGCTTGTATTGCAAGAGGTATATCCTCGAGGAGGGAGGAGGTGATTCTGCCACTGTATAGGTCATTAGTTAGACCACACCTGGAGCACTGCGTGCAGTACTGGTGCCCATATCTGAAGAGGGACATTAAGTTACTGGAGGGTGTGCAGCGCAGGGCGACAAAGATGATCAAGGGGCTGGGGGACTTATCATACGAGAGGAGGTTGAAGGAGTTGAACATGTACTCACTGGAGGAGAGGAGGGACAGGGGTGACATGATTTAAACCTTTAAATACATGAAAGGAAGAAACAAGAAGGGTACAGAGGGGCTGTTCAAAGTAAGGGAGAGGAAGGCCACCAGGGGCCATGATATGAGACTAGAGGGAGGGAGGAAGGTTCAGGAGGGAGATGAGGAGACACTTTTTTACAGAGAGGGTGGTGGCTGGGTGGAATGCATTACCTGCAGAAGTGGTATCCAGTAGAACAGTGGACTGCTTCAAAAGGGGATGGGACAGGACAAGGGGGAGGGTTAATGAAGGGGAAGGGTGGAAGGGAGGAGCAGCTGCAGAATAGGGGGTGCTAGCTGCACATTCGAGCAGACTTGATAGACCTCTAGGCCTTTATCTGCTGGCAAATTTTGTATGTTCATATGTTCATAGTTAAGGACCGCTTGGCCCACCTAGTCTGCCCATTTCCATACCTAGAGGATAAGCTGCAGATCTTATTTAACCAACAGCCTATTTCTTCCTACCTCCCCACAAAAATTGCCTTATGTCTGTCCCATGAATTCTTGAATTCTCCCACAGTTTTAGAACCCACAACCTCCTCTGTAAGGCTGTTCCATGCATCCACCACCCTCTCTGTGAAAAAATACTTCCTCACATTGCCCCTGAGCTGTTCCCCCCTCTGTCCTCAAATTGTGTCCCCTTGTTCTTGCACATCTCTTTTTCTGAAAGATGCTACCCTCTTGGACTTTGTTGATTCCACTGAGGTACTTAAACATTTCTATCATGCCCCCCCTCCCTCCTTTCCTCAAGGGTAAACATATTAAGCTCCTTTAGTCTCTCCTCATATGGCTTCTCTTGCAGACCCTGCACCATCTTAGTTGCCCTCCTCTGAACTGCCTCCATCCGGTCTATGTCCTTGCGGAAATGGGGTCTCCAGAACTGGACACAGTACTCCAGATGGGGTCTCACCAACTGTCTGTACAGGGGGATAACAACTTCCTGTTTTCTGCGTGTGATACCTCTCCCTATATATCCCAGTATCCCCCAGCCCTCCCTACTGCCTTCTCACATTGCTTGCTAACCTTAATGTCATCTGATATGATTACCCCTAGGTCTCTTTCCATTTTTGTTGTTTTTACTACCTCCCCCCATTGTGTAATCTTCCACTGGGTTTTTGTTTCCTAGGTGCTTTACATTGCACTTCTTTGCATTGAATCCAAGCTGCCATACTTTTGACCATTCCTCCAACCTTGCCAAGTCCCTTCTCATCCTTTCCACGCCTCCTTCTGTATCAACCCTGTTGCAGATCTTTGTGTCATCTGCAAAGAGGTATACTTTTCCTTCCAGTCCCTCTTCAATGTCACTTATAAAGACATTAAAAAGGACTGGACCCAGTACTGAATGATGCAGTATGATTGCTTGTTACTATTGCAATAATATTACATCTAGTTCCTACTACACTAGCATGTGCATACTGACAATTGGACATGGATAATCCCCCAACTGCATGGTGAATGCCTAAAAAAAAGCATACTTTTAGCACTTTTATTTTAAAATACTTATTTATGATAGCAATACATCAGAACCAGCATTCATATTAATAGTTACATTGACGTCCACTAAGACTGTGCCTCTTGACACATTACTTTCCTAGGTGGAGTGTAACAGACAGTTAATCTTACCATGTCTTATACTGCTTACAATCTTTTTTTTAATAATAGCAGTAAGGCATGAACAAGAGTTATGTTAATGGTCAGTTAATCACCCACTAGGGTCAAGTGTCACTCTGCTTTGCCTCGTGCAATATTACATCTATAGAGGGTACTTAACAGACCATTGATATAACTCCTGCTCATGCCTTATTGCTTAATAATTAATGGGTTTACCTTTCTCCTATAGGGAAACCCATCATGTAATTTGCTGTTATGAAGGAGTGTTCATAATGGCAAACACGTCCTGGGTTTCCCTGGCTCTGTGCATGCCAAAGTCACAACTCTTCTGGGTTTTCTCCTCTCCAAACTGTGCCTCAGAGACTGTGCCACAGATGACTCACCAGTGAGTTACTGGGGGGAAAAAACAAAACCTCTAAAGGGCAGCGGCAAGAAAAAAACAAACAAAGCAAAAAAAACGTAATTGCTCAAATGGACCCCGGCAACTCTAAAAGTAAACTGGATGATGGCTGCAGTAGAATAACACATATTTTAAATAATTGCTGTGATGAGAAAGGTAAACCCAGCAATTATATAAAAGAAAATAATAGGGTGGTGTGTAAACTCGAATTTTACACACACCCTCGTGTTGGATGCTTAAATAAACCCCTCGAGTTTTGTTCTTGGGTTTTATGTGGTATCCAGCACCTCAGGTGTGTGTAAAATTCTCATTACACACACCACCCCATACTTTATTCTGTTGTTAATATACTTGTAGAGCCACTTTTCATGTGTATTGGTTGCAAATATCAAGTGGCAACCTTTAAACCATTCTTTTTTTTCAGAATATTTGTCCTCCATTACCACTGCCTTGTAAGAACAGCAAAGCAACTGAGTTTGAACCATTTAATAAAAAAAAGTTCCTTCACATTTACCCAACCCACAAATGCATGCTGCTTGTAGCAGTCCTTGAGCACACCCTAGATGTTGTTGGACAACTGTCTATGAAGCCACATTAAGTGCCTCAACTAACTGTCATAGCCCCAGTATGTATGTCTGTCTGTCTCTTAGTACCAGAAGGTTAACAGCAAGATATTTGTTAACAGATGATGTGATTCACATCCCTTTGTATTTTACTGCCTTTAGCTGCAGATAAAAACTCATCCCCATGGCAACTCCTGCTAGACATGCATGTGCATACTGAACAATCTCCACAAAGTCAGCAACCTCAATCAGCGCAAAATAACTATTTAGGCACAGAAACTTGAGAAGGATAAAATAAAATGATTATATCAAGAAGTAAAATTATTTTTAAAATATACATATTTTTATAATAGAAATTAAGCACTCCCAGGGGTTATGTTAATGTTCATGTTAATCACCCTCTGGGGTAATATGGCACTCAGCTGCACCTCGTGCCACATTAAACCCCCAAGGGGTGATTAACTAGAACACTAACATAACCTCTGGTCATACCTTATTGCTTAAATAATTCCTTATTGTCATATATATAAATATAGTTTTTACAAAACATTTTGCATTGTCTTAATAAAAGGTTGCATGCCTTGATTAACCCCTTCAGCTGAGAAACAGCAGTATAGGCCATCATCAAAGATCACAACTAATTTACATCTTATAAAAGCTCTGTAAATATTAATTTACCAGCACTGCATGCCGTCAAATGGATATGCGGTGTGTTTGGGTGCAAAATTGAGTATCCTGCTTTGAAAGCCTCCACAGATGAAGTCTGGGTGTGAGGTGACAGCTGGCAAATATCATTCACTAATTGTCTGTTTTGAAGTATCTCAAACAATTTCACTGCCCCCTTATCACCTGTAGGCATATAAGATGAATACAATATTTATTATGAGATGCATCTGCATGACACATGATGCAGTAGCACATTAAATTGAATTAAAGGTAGTTTAAGGTGTTCCAACACAACTCCTGATTCATAAGGATAAAATGTCAATATTTTTTCATCATAACTTACATTCACATGCAAGTACATTGCATTCTGGTTGTATTCCCATGACTGTGAAAATCTGCATTTTTACATTTCACAGTAATGTACACACAGCTGGAACATAGCAGTAGAGCATTGATACATATTGAAAACAATGGGGACCCATTGACATTCTTAACGGTCATGCTCAAAACTACACCCATAGCAACTTAGATGCTGTTAAAGATTTTAAGTCATGGGAGATGTGATAGCTTGTACCATAGCAAATGTTTAGTTTTGATATGGTAAACTGCACACTCAATAATGCTAACCAATTGTTGCTTCATCTAGCAGCAGTGAATGTAGCTCACAATGAATTGCAAGAGATTCATTGTCAGATCCTTTTCATTACTTCCTTACCCATGTTTGTATTAATTAGACATATTAACTAGGATGTGTCTTTTGTCAGTGTCCATAGTACGTGAGTCAGCATAGCTCTGTGACAATTGAATTTGATAAATAGTCATACATCCATGCAGTGTACTGAAAATAAAAAAAAATGTTAGTGAATTGCATTGTACTCACTTGGCAGCAACCATTTTTTTTAGCCTCTCTGCTAAAGAGTTGTCCATGTTGGCACCTTGGTACTGGTTCATGGTGACCCTCATGTATGTCCGGCATGTGGTTCATCATGCAGTACCACTTCACCTTCTGGACTTCAGGATCACAGTCATGAGTGGAAGAAGCAATCCAATGTATGTGATTATTAATTGTTCACTTCCATGGGTTGATGTTCTCATATCCCTTTTGTTTTGTCACTGCCTCAATTTTTTTATCCAGGCCTAAACAGGAACATAAGTTCATAAATGGCATGTGTAACACATGGCATTTCAAACTTATATGCAAACATGGATAAATGGTCACAGTATCTTTTGCAACATGCCACGTGTCATAATAATGGGTGCACCCAACCATTAAAGTATTTTTCCATAGCCAGCAGTTTATTTGTTTATGATGGTCTGTTATCAAGCAATCTATTTTAAGTCTGCATTCTTTGACTAAAAATTCCAGGATGCGCTTCAGCCCCTCCAGCTCCATCCAAGTCGAGTTTTTTACCTCGTTGCTCTATCATAATGAAGAAACAGTTAATAATAAGGCAAACTGAAAACTCCAACAGTGTCCCCATGTAACATGTAACAAGATTGAAAACCAACCTGTAGTAGTGTAACACCAACTACCTTTCCAACACGCTGCTCTAACGGGCTATCACATCTCCCATCACCTGTGAGCATCAAACCACCTTCTATGTCAGAAAGACTTTAAATGACATCTTTTTGATGGTCATTCCAAAATGTTTCTATGGTTGGTAGAAGTACATCTCTCTGATGATTATCGAATGTGCATCTTGACATACATGCAACTTTCAAAAACTTAAAAATTCAAAGAGCCTTGGAAAACAGACAACTGGAAGTAAATACAGCTTCTGACAGTAATATATTAAGTGGTGGTATGCTGCTTGACTGTGGTTGATTTTGCCATACTCTATTGTATCCTCAAGCACTGCACTGGATAGTAACAATCAATAAAGTCCCCTCTAGTCTTTGGATATCGTCAGATAAATGGGTCACCTGTGTAAGTGCTCCACAAGCAGGACAGTTTTTAAATAGTTAATCTAGACAAGATTGAAACACTATAAACTTCACAGCTTCATTTTCCAGTACTTGAGTTATTATTGGAGCACTAAATAAAACATGAATACATTATTTCTATCGCAACCACGCCTACAGTCTGAAGTAGACAATAAGACTAAATGAATCTATCAATCCAATACTGGATCAAGTAGACAGCATGTGGAAGTGACCAAATCAACCGGGAAAGAACGTGCCAGATAGGGTGAAATAGTGACGTAGTGAGTGGAATAGCCACATATACAGTACTCTACCAATTTTTGTATTTATGTTAGATGAGGGAACATGCAACCTCTAGCATCTCTGGGAGGCAATTAAAGGAATGAATCTTGTCCAGAGACGTTAAGCAGTTAACCAATTTATCAGAGAACTACTGTACCTGCTCCTTACATGTCAACATATTAAATTTAGTTTGTAGTGCCAGCATGGTGGTGCTGAGGGCTGAGGCATCTTTGCCTTATCTTGCATTGTGCCAGTGACCCAGGTTCTGGAACAACCTTGAGTTGTCAGGTTACAGGCACAGTGGGGGGGAGGGGGGCTAGGGTGGGAGCAGTATTACACGGTTGTTCCCTTCTCCCATGAGGGTAGTCAGCTGGCCACAGTCCTGCCATTATCAGATTAAGATCAAGGGGTGGCACAGGCTACTATGAGTGATGAGTAGGGTGGGTCATCCCATGGTGCGTGACATGCATGTGCCTTCACAAGTGCACACTCTGCCATGGATGTGTGGCATGGGGGTTGGGAGAATGAGTACAAAAACAATAAAATGCAAAACAAAAGGTGGTCAAGCATTGAGTGTCAAGGCATCCTTGCCTTACTTTGTGCTACGCCTGTGACCTGGGATTGGGAATGACCTCACGCCGTTGGAGTGCCAGCGGGGGGTGGGTGTGTGGAGGGTGGGAGAAGGATTGAGCATTGGTTCTCCTCTCCTGGGATGTTGAGTCACTCGTCCACAGTCCCAATGATCATTGGATGGAGGTCTGGTGGCAGCACAGGTAGCTATTGGTGACAGGTAGGGTGTGGCATTCTGCGGTGACATGTATGTGCCTCCACATGTTCACAATCCACTAAAGATGTGTGGGCAGGGGTAGTGGGAGAAAATGGGTGAAAAAGTACTAAAATACATAACTGAAAAAAAATACATAAAAAAAGAGAAAAGAAATTAAGGTTATTACTCCATTTGAGGCCATTGTGTATGTCTTTGAGTGTGTGCCACTGGAACGCTAAAAAGATTTTGAAGTTGTGTATTCACTGTTACCATTCTGTATGTGTGCATGTGTGTTAATGGGGAGCACTCTACTACTGGAATAATGCAGATCTTTGAATAAGCAATAACACATGGCTGGGTATTTGCAGTTCTTTGTTACCCATGCACCCAGAGGTTGAATGCACATGGCATTTTGCCTCGTGCCTTAATGCACCTCTGGATGTGTGGGTATGTCAGTACTACCAGCACCTAGCCATGTCTTATTGCTTACATAACTCTTATTTTGATACCCAGAACTTTGGCTCAATCAATCTGATTGATAAGCCTCTGCACCATGGCAAGGTGTCTGGAAAAGCAGACAAAACTGTCCATTAGACAGTATTGCTTTACTTAAAAAAAAAAAAGATTAAAAAAGGTGATACTAACCAATGCTTTGAAAGCCCAATAACTGAAAAAAAATTAACAACTTCATGCTTAAACTATGTAGTATAGCATAACTGAAGTATCTATTTGACAAATATGCGGCAACTACAGTATTATAAACCAGTCAGTGTCCTTTGCAAATTCCACATCAGCCTCATCAATGGAATTTGCACAGGGACTATACTCTGAACCATTAACAATTTCTTCATCCACAGTAACTGATGAAAAGGATGTGTTCATTGGTGTTGAACAAAGCGGATACATGGTTGATGATGCAACATCATGGTCTGTCAGTAGATCACGCTGAATACCTAAATACTGTGCTGGGTTTGCCATAACTCCTGTAAGTTGGGTATAAATAAGACTGTGACCCCATCTGGCACTACCTAAAAAATATTAAACAGCATCACTAAATAAGTGAAAGTCACATCTACGGTGTATAATAAGTGCTCTTGTCCAAGCTAAGGATTTTACTTGACCACAAGTTATCGATATCAGTGGTTATTCACCTAGCAGTAAGGAAACATTCGAATCATGCTTGTTTAGTTTGAACAGGTATTACTATACTGTCAATGGTAAAAGTATTTTATTAAAAAAGTCAATATAAGTGAGAAAAACATAATTGCAAACAGAAGTTTGAGAGCTCTCTATTTAAGATAATTATTTATACCATTGTCAATATACTCCCAGACTTAAGATTAACAGTAAGCTAATCATGCCACATGTAGCAACATATCACTCCCAACTACATATTGTGTATTGGTTGAATAAGGCAGTAATTATTTGTCATGTGTTATGAATTTCATGACATGATTAACTGAAGGACTGACAGAAATGAACCTTTAACTTTCTTCAGTACAGTCCACATCACATAACGTGGACAAGCATAACATGGACAATCGGGTACGATGGACATTTTGTGAAAACCAAAACCAAACCCTATGTTTATTTAGCTATTTCAGCCTTTTAATGCAGACCTTACATGCTGGCAACTGCAGACAGCTGAGAGGCTAATTATGGAAATGACTGGAGATTTTGACACCTCGTTTAACACGCTCATAGCACTTGCTGAGTAGATAATCGCTCACACTTACTCAAAAAGATCTGTAATGGATCACCTACACTTATGTTCTGTGGTGTTCAGTATTCAGAGATCTCCATTTCTTCCACTGTGAGCTGTCAGCATTGTGCTGTGTGCTGCACAGTAACCATGTGAATTAATCTGATGGAGTATTCTAGAAGAACTCCCGTCCTTACACATCGAGTGCCGCATGGCAGACTACTCTCTTTTTAAGAAATATAGAACACAAATTGAAAGAACAAAAGCACAAAATGACTAAATACTGTACTGTAAAAAATATTTTACCCACCACCTCCCTTCCTCCATCTGAAGTGAAAGCTTGTACTGTACAACACAAATGAATAAAGTGTAACGATAATGAAGTGAAAGCACATACAGCACATAACTCTTAAATACAGTACAGAATAAGGTTTTTACCCACTGGTTCCCTTGCTCACTCACCCAGTGTGGTAAACCAATGCAGTGTAGCACCTCTACCCATTGCAAAATAACATACTGTAAAGAAAGATATCACTACGCCACCTGCTGGCAACTGTGGACATCGGTTTCCATGGACAAAAATAATAAGTAACAAAGTGTCTGTGTAAAACGGCTTACACTGTACTGCTGTCTGGGTAGATGCATTCAATACTTGTTTCCCAGCAATAGGCAAATTGTACAAACTTGTTGAATGGAAGGTATGTTGCTTCTGAGACAGTGGAGGAAATGCCAAAATAAGTTGGCTTGTCTCCATGTTATGATCCAGGCCAGCAGTATGCATCATGGAATCAGCCTGAAGTTCACTAACTGACTAACAACAGAAAACAAAAACAATGGAAAATATAAGATAAGTATAAAATATATGGGATAATGATAGGTTAGAGGTGGGGAAATGTGACAATAGCATTGCCAAAGAATCTGGTGAATCAACACATGTATTGATGTTAACTCTACAGTCAATGTCGGAAGTATCACTAACTGCTCTTGCCCTGGATTTACTGGCATGATCAAGCAGCAGCTGTATAAGAAATGAATACATTCAGGAACAATATAGATAATAATTGGATTGATGCATTTCATCAAATACATGCACACACAATCAATAATCTTAATTCATTTGTAGTCTAACCATTCTAGTTCGATGGTATGTAAAACAAAGACATAGCAGCAGTAACTTGAAGATCACAAATTGGTCTTAACTATGTTGAGCATGCTCCGTTAAGAAGGGATATGGAGCTAAACAAAGGGGATGGGGGTTTGGCGATATAAATCTGTGAAGATATAAAGGAAATGGATGTACAAGGTTGGTAATAGGATCCTGAGAATATTTTGGCAAACCATTAATCCGGAAATGGATGGAGGGGACAACATATGTCAATTTACAGTGATGATAGTCAATGAGGAGCTCACAAGACTGAAGCCTGACAAATAAATGTGCCTGGATGGCATATACATGAGAATATTGAATGCATTACAAAGGAAACTACCAGACTCTCTGTCAATCCTGTACACACGTTCACTCAACGCACTGGTAGTGGAACAGGGTGGGTTGGGGGATGGGCGGCTGTATTAACTCCTCACAAGAATGGTACTAGGTAGGAAGCTTGAAGCAACAGTAAATAGTTTATCAAATCATGGAGGCACTACTTACAGAAATGATAGTTGGAAACTTATAAACCAGTGGTGCCCAAGACACAATGCAACACACAATCACAGTATGGAGGTTGTGTCAAAATAGTCTGATATATGTTTTGGAATTGGTTTTAAAGGAGGTGCGTAAGGGGAGGGGGGGTGTTGGTGAGTGATGGATGTAGCCTACCTCCATGTAAGCAAGGCCTTCAACACCATACTACGTAAATGACTGGCCAACATGATTGAGTAATGTGGTCATATGCTGCCAGCCTGGTGTTGCTGAGGGTTGAGGCACTGGACACCACATCTCATGCCATGCTGTTGACCTGGGTTTGGGAGTTGACTAGTGTCATAAGTGGGAGGATGGGTAGGAGTAGGATCAAACATCTACTGGACTGCTGTCCTCTCATGATGTGGGTGGGATACACTCTGCACAGCTCCAGCAGCTCCTGGTGGCTACTGGTGCCTCAGCGACTTGTACAAGCCACACTCAGGGTATGGGGCTGTGACAGGCATCTTTGCATGGATACAGGAGTGTGCCCATAGTAAGCAGATGTCATTGCACATCCGCAATCCCATGATATAACAAGGAAAAGCCCAGCTCACATGGAGGCAACAGTGGCCTCAAAAGATCAGGGCACACATGCCCAAAAATGAACTTTCTCCAACTGGCTCTACAGAGCCCTCACTTCAATCCAGGACCTTGGCTGACTGTATTGTCAGAAAGGACACTTAGGTACTTGAAGGATGGCCCCATCCCGGGGGGAGTAGATTCGGGAGTCCGACTGGGTCTGTGTAGTGAACAAGATGTCTCTGTCTGCATTCCCTGGTTGGGGAGGTTTCAGGTGGGCAGTAGGTGCACTGGTTGGGTTTTGCACACCTGAGAGATACCCTGGGATGCTGGTGATAAAGGGAGTTCATGAAAAAAGAGTATAGTCATAGGCCACAAAACATTAAATTCAGTGCAAAACTGATTAACAAGCAGGAGACAGCATGTGGTGGTAAACAGGATCCAATCTGGAGATGTAGTACTTGACAAGTGTATTACCACAGGGTTCAGGCATTGAATCACTACTGTTTAATGTATAGCAGAAGGACTGGAGTCAAAAGTCAGCCTGTTTGCATAAGACACTAATATCTGATTAAGGGTACATAATCTAGGGAGCAAGTGCTCCTGGACATGATCCAGGAGGGTCTCCTGACACCGTTGGTCAGTGTACCTACTTGACTAAAGAACACTTTAGATCTGGTATTGTTGAATGGGGAGGCAGCAAGGGAAATAAGGGTGGAAGACCCACTAGCCAACAATGATTACCAAATGGTGTGATTTAATATCATGATGTGCAGGGAGCCAGAGAAATCAGTAACCCAGGTGGTAAACTTCAGGAGGGTGAACTTTTGGAAGGTTGCGGGAAGTACTGAAAAGGAAACTGGAGGGCATAAGGCAGGAGATGGACATGTAGCAGAAATGGGATATTATTAAATGGGGGATTACAGAGGCAATGGAAGCCTGCACCAAGACACAGAGTAAGAGGAGCATAGAAAGGAAACCATGCTGGTTGAACAGTGAGGCAGTGGAAGAGGTGAGGGCAAAATGAGAGGTGCACCCGAGGTATAGGAGGACAGGGAAGGAAGGGGAAAGGGAGGAATATGCAAGATGCCACCGATGATCAGCCCCCCCCAAAGCTTGCCCCATTTAAAATGCTAGCATCCAGGGAGGTGACCAGAAAAGTGAGAGAAGCCAAGGCCTAGAGGGAGCTGAGATTAGTGCAGGAAATTAACGGGGGAGGGGGAAGACTTTTTCAGATGCATCAGGAGAAAAGAAAGTTCAAGGAGACAATAGTGAGGATAAAAAAGGGTGGGAGTGGACAGAAAAGGGGGGAGGAACAGGTGGAACCACTGAATGAATACTTTTGCTCAGTGTTCACAGAAGAAAAGGGGGGCCCTCTACCACCATGGGCTGGGAGGATGGGAGAGGGGGAGAGGAGGTGAGAGATGGAAGAATTGAGGGAGGTAGAGTCCTAGAGGGACTGAGGGCACTAAGGGTAAGCAAAGCTCCAGGGCCAGATAGTATCCACCCCAGGGTGCTGAGGGAGTTGGCAGAGGTGTTGGTGGAGCCACTGGTGGATCTTTACAGCACCTCACCAGAGTTGAGAAGTGTGCCATTGGACTGGAGGATAACACATGTAGTGCCGTTACACAAGAGTGGACCAAGGGATGAACCAGGTAATTATTGTCTGGTAAGTCTCACCTCCATAGTGTGGAAACTCATGGAAATGATACTAAAGGAAAGACTGGTGTCGTACCTGGAGGACAATGGCCTCCAGAACATGAGGCAGCATGAGTTCCTTTTGGGGAAGTCTTGTCAAACCAGCCTGATACAATATTATGACAGGGTGACAGGTGAGCTGGATAAGGGTCATGCAGTGGATGTTCTTTTCTTGGACTTCAGCAAGGCCTTTAATTTGGTGCCTCATGGGCTGCTTGGAGGGAAGCTATGAGGTGTAGGGGTAGGGGCAAAAATGACAAACTGGATTACAAGCTGGCTGAGTAGGAGGCTGCAAAGGGTGGTGGTGGGAGGGGAGCTCTCAGCTCCTAAGCTGGTGTCGAGTGGGGTGCCATAGGACTCTGTGCTGGGACAAGTTTTATTTGGGCTCTTCATATCAGACATTGTGAGTGGGGTGTTGAGCAAAGTAAGTCTGTTCGCAGACGATGCCAAAATGGGAGCAGTGGTGGATGGAGGGGAGGGATGGAAATAGCTGCAGGAGGACCTAAGCAAGCTAGAGGAGTAGTCAGAGAGGTGGCAGCTGGGATTCAATGTAAAGAAGTCTAAAGTTATGCACTTTGGGGCAAAGAACCCAAGGAGAGAATACTGGCTGGGTGGGGTTAAGCTGGGGATCACTGAGGAGAAGGACCTAGGGGTAATGGTAACAGGGGCCATGAACAACACTGCCCAGTACAGGAGAGTGGCTGCAAGAGCAAACAAAATGCTGGGAAGCATAGCGATGTGGTTTTCATCCAGGCAAAGAGAGGTGATCTTGCCCCTCCACAGGTCACTGGTAAGGCTATACTTGGAGTACTGTGTACAGTTTTGGAGGCCACACCTGAAGCATGATATCAGGCTACTGGAAGGGGTGCAGAGGACAGCAATGAAGATGATATGTGGAATGGAAGGGAGAGACTATGAGAGCAGGTTAGGAGACCTGAATATATACACCCTGGAGGATATAATGGTCAGGGGGGAAATGATACAGACATTCAAGTATCTGAGGGGAATCAGTAAGGATGGGGCAGATGGGGTCTTTTAGCTAAGGAAAGGGAGGGACACCAAGGGACATGGGCTAATAATAGAGGGGGAAAGATTTAGGGGTAAATGAGGAGACACTATTTCATGGAGAGGGTGGTAGCAAAATGGAACGCACTACCAGAATGGGTGGTGTTATGTAAATCTGTGAACAGCTTTAAAAGGGCATGGGACAGGAAACAAGGGAGAGTGAGGATGGGAGAGGTAGGGGCAGCAGTGGGATGACAAAGGGGAGGGGTGGGGCAGCTGCAAACTAGGGGTGTTAGCTGCACACTCGAACAGACTTAGATAGACTGACTGTTTCTGCTGGCACATTCATATGTTCATATAGTCTGGAAGGTGTATAGAAAATAAGAAGAGGCATAGTGCACCCAGAACACTGTTATGATGTGTGACTAACTGATGTTGAATTCTAAGAAGTGCAAACTAATACACTTGGCACTCAGGAACTCATGTGAGAGCTACATATTTGGTGGGTGTTACTGGCAGTCAGCGATGAGGAAAGGTAACTAGGGATTATCCTGTATGACAGCATAAATGTGTATAAGCAGAGTATAACAGTGGCTGCAAAGGCCAGTTGCATGATAAGAAACATAGCAGAGGTATCAGTTCCATAAACATGGAGGTTGTGTGATAGTCACGTGATGCCCTCAGAGGAGTAAGCAGCACGAAGGTGCAGCTCCGCTTTATAATCGACTAAAGCTACTAACTTTACAGGCAATAAACTTTAATTTACTCTAAGATAGAGTGTTAGCCGGCAGACGGCTGTGGAAACTAGAGAAAATTGCCATGGAGACTACTAAAGAACCATATTGTAGCGAGCTGGATAAAGAGCCTATGAAAGACACGATGGGGCTGGAGGCCAAAAGGCTGTGCAGAAGTTTATCACCAAATTTGGACTTGAATTTGGATACCATGAATATGCAGTCAGAACAACTACAGGAGGACATTTCCACCATCAAAACCACACTGTTTTCCCTGATAGAGGAATTTCGGGATTGGAAGACTTCGCTGTCAGGTCTGGTACTAAGGGTGTCAGATACGGAGACTCGGATTACGTCAATGGAAGATCGAGTGCATAAATTTGAAACGGACAATATATTTCTCAAAAAGTCTGTCAAAAAATTGGATGAGAAAGTTGACGATCTAGGGGGAAGATCACGCCGTAATAACTTGGTCTTACTAGGGCTTCCAGAAGGTGAGGAGGGTAATAATGCGATAGCCTTTTTGAGGAAGCTCTGCATTCGAGTAGCAGGCCCCTCACCAAATGGCCCGACATATGTGATCGAGCGTGCACATAGATCCATTAGACCGAGACCTCCTCCAGACCTGCTGCCTTGTCCTATCATTTTCAAAGTATTAAACTATCTGGATAGAGATCATATACTTTAAGCAGCTAGAAATTCGGAGAAAATAGAATGGGAGAGCAAGAAGTTGAGAATTGTACCGTATTTAACAGTCAAAGTCAGACAAGACAGGGTGGCTTATCGACCAATTCGGTCCAAGCTGTGGGCAGAAAAGAATAAAACATAGGATGTTATTCCCTGAGAGACTAGAGGTGACTTTGAATTCAGGAACCCAGAGATATGAATCTGCTACTCAAGCTGCGACAGATCTGTATAATAGACTACCAGACCTTTTTGGGAAGGGCAGTGGTTAACATGGAGTGAAAGTGGTAACAATCTATGCTACCGTCTGGGAATATTGAGATTTGGAGGATTCCATGAAGTTTAAGCTTGATGGACAAGGGTTTTCATAGAGACGGTGCTGTTATGTGGGGAGGCAAAATTTTTTTTTTATTTATGTTTGGGAAAGTTTATTACATACTATGGAGCTCTGTTATGCCCTGTTGAACATATAGATAGGCATGATGCCCCTTGTTGTTTGTAAGAGAACCGAGCAATAAATGGGAATGGAGCTCCATCTACTGGCAGAGGTCAGGTACAGTAACGCCCTCAAGTAATACAGAGACTCTGTATATAGAGATGTATTTTTCTTTTGTTTCTGGACTTAATATGGACCTGATGTTAAGGCTCTCATTTATAAGGATCCTGCGATACTTTACTTCACAGATAAATATCTTATGGGGGCAAACTGATACGCGTTTAAGAAAACAGACTTTAGTTTTTGTTCGATTGACATAACAAGAACAGGCTGTAAACAAAAGGGGCAAAAAAGACAGGGATTTAAGTGTAAAATTCTTAGATGTAGATTCATTATGATAGAATTAGTAGAAATAGATAATAGCCAGGCCCTGCCCACAGACAAGGAGCCATTCCTGAGCCCCCCTATCATGGAATGGGAAGTCATGCAGGCAATCAAACAGCTTACAGTTGATAAGTCACCTGGCCCAGATGGCTTCCTGTCTAATTTGTATAAACTTTACAGTGCAGAGCTTTCCCCGCTTTTAACAAAAGTCTTTCATTTCTGGTATGAATCTGTCTTCTCAGACCATACATATCTCGAAGCCCTAATCACTATTATTCCTAAACCAGGCCGCGGCCCATATTATATAGAAAATTACCGTCCTATCTCGTTGCTTAATACTGATGTTAAAATACTAGCAAAAATATTGGCTAATCATTTGGGAACTCTAATGGATACTCTAATTAGCAACGAGCAGGTTGGCTTTATGCCAGGGAGATCATCGAGCGACCATATGCGTCGATTGCTAAATCTTATCCCCCTTGCCAATGCGTCAACTACACCTATGGCCCTCATTGCCTTAGATGCAGAAAAGGCCTTTGACTGGGTCTCCTGGCAGTTCTTGTTTAATGCATTGTCCTGATATGGCCTTCCACAAACATTCATTAAATGGGTCAGACTATTATATTCATTCCCCACGGCCCGGGTCTGGTGCAATGGTCAATTGTCGGATCCATTCCCATTACTTCATGGCACTAGGCAGGACTGCCCCCTCTCCCCGCTCCTCTTCAACTTCTACTTAGATCCCTTCATTAGGAGACTACTTACAGCACAGGGCTTAGAAGGAATTCAAATAGGAAATCGACACCACCTTCTGTCTGCTTATGCAGATGATTTGTTATTGCTTATAATGAACCCGACTGAAAGCACTCCTGTCCTTTTGCAAGAAATTGATTCTTTTTCAAAGATTTCCTATTACAAGCTGAACTTGACGAAATCTACTATTTTCCCACTGAACCGGAAATTATTAAGAATAGATGTAGAAAAATTCGGATTGCATTGGGAAAATAAGGGTATAACCTATTTAGGTATTAACATTCTTAGAACACATTCCGCTATTGTTAAAGAGAACCTTTTTAAACTAGCCCAAACAATAAAATTGGATCTAGAAAGATGGAGCACATTACAAATCTCCCTATGGGCAAGGATTAATATAATTAAAATGAATGTTCTCCCCAGAATTTTATACCCTCTCAATATGCTGGCCCCCTATCTCCCTAAATCATGGTTCATGAAACTTACAAACTTTTTTAATAAATTCATTTGGAAGGGTAAATCAGTGAGGTGGCCATATCATAAATTAACGGCACCAAAAATCCATGGTGGTCTCTCCCTACCATCCCTATTCAATTATTATGGGGCAATCCATATTACAAAATTAGCACATTGGATGTCCCAACTATATGATGGAGACCCTAGATCTTACCTCCCCTCCTGGCTAGATATCGAAAGGACTCTAGCATCCCCCACATTATGTTCATTGACATCCCTATTATATTGTTCCTCAAAACATATCCCCCCAAATCTTTGGAAATCCCCAATAGGATGGTCATTAAGAGCTTTGAGTCCTCTGCAGAGTTATCTGAAAATTAACTGGCAAATAGTTGGAGAACAACCACTTTTAAACAATCTGCATTTTAAGATTCAGCAGAAACCTATTCCAATGGGCCCAGATATTTAAAAGAGTTGAGCCATGCGCAATAGGATTGCGCTTGCGCAAGTTCAAATGTGCCATCCTGCGATATTCAGCAGGAGGCAGTTGCACCCCCCCCAAATCATGCTGAGCAACAGCGCAATGACAATGAAGGCATGCGCAACCGAAGGGGGAGGAACCATGCATAAACCGCACAGCCCAATATTCAGCCGGGCTGTGCAGAGTTATGCAGGTGCAACCCCTACCTGCGCCTGCACAACTTTATGCCCAAAAAAAAAGGATCAAGTTGAGGGCCAACCACAGGTGAGCTGCCGTATTGCAGGGTGCAACACAGCAGCTGCCACCTGTAGGTGGCCCTCCACTCTTTCCCGGCGGCACCCCCCATGCCCCGATCGCGGGCTGAAGTGCCCCCCTATTAGCCCGATCACGGGCATACTGTTCTTTCCCATTAGCCCCGATTGAGGGCATACCATTCTGTTCCCCACATTAGCCCGATAGCGGCAGAACGTTATGTCCCCCTGAGCAGCCCAATCACGGGCATCAGACTTCCTTTCCCCCAAAGTCCAATATCCCTGGTGATCAAGTGGCCCCTCACCTCACCCACTCACCCACCCACTGAGACCCACCCGCCTGCCGCCCCGCTGCCTGCCGACTGACAGCTCAGTAGGGCTGCATGCCCATTGGTTCAGAGCAAGAGCCAATGGGTGCAGCCCATACCATACAAGGCAGTCCAGATATGTGAATGAATTCATTCAGTCGGTGGGTAGGTGGCAGGCGGGTGGCGTTGCCGCACCGCTGGACGGGGAGCGCGGGTGGTGGGCCTGCAGTGGGTGGGGTGGGGCCACCAGATCACCAGGGACATTGACTTGGGGGTTTGACTTTATGCCCACGATCGACTTCTCGCGTCTTCTGGACCACCAGGGATATTGGACTTTGGGGGGAGGGGAATTCTGATGCCCGTGATCAGGCTGCTCGGGGGGGCATTAACTTTATGCCCGCAAATGGGCTGTAGGGGGAGACATTAACTTTATGTCCGTGATCGGGCTGCAGGGGGCATCGGTCCCCAACGGCTGCTGCCTGGCAGGGCGCCAGGGGCAAGTCGTCGGGGATCGGCACACCGGCATGATAATGGCATGCAAATGGGGCCATAATTAGATGCAAATGGCCCCCCATGCGCCTTGCATAAATTATGACCCCATTTGCATGTCACCTTTTGAATATCGCATGTGCTGTGCATGGCACAATGGAACTTGTGCCACCGCATCTCAATGCTCCACTCTGACCACTTGCGGTGGTGCAGTTCCACTGCGCCTTGCACAGTGGCTGTGGCCAACGGGTGATATTCAAAGAAGTTGCACAATAGCGCAACTCAGTTGAATATCATCCTGGCCACACCGCAGTGCAACTTTTTTGAGCAGTGCAAGGGCTTGCGCCACAGAATGGCGCAGTTTGAATATCTGGTCCATGGTGTTTTGGCCTTCTTTAAGAAACATGAGGCTCAAAGATCTCATGCCCAAAGGCTGTATACTCTCATATAATCAACTCTTACAACATTTTCCTGAATTAAAAGGATATTCCTTCAAATACTGGCAGGTTGCACAAGCAGTCTCTTCCTTTATAGCCACTATGGGGCTCCTGAATCTCCTAGGACTGACCTACCCTCCTTACCTAGTGCAGCTACTCATCCACATCCGATCTCCACGGTGTAAAAGGAATTGCAGGCCCTTGATACGCAGTTACCAACAGGTAAATGTCATTATTGGGCTAATGTTTTATCCCTCCCACCCACACCTGCTTTTTGGCAACAAAAATGGAGTAACCTATATAAATTTGTTAAGCAAGACCGCTTGTGTCTTATACAGTTTAATATTATGAATAATTTATATTATACTCCCCAGAAACTTTACAAAATTGGTAAAGTATTATCCCCCCATTGTCTCCGGTGCCTTAATGGAAACGGGGACCTTTATCACATGTTATCGATGTATCCTAAAGTGCAATCATTCTGGAGGGCGATAGAAAATTCTCTAGGCCCTTTACTAGCATTGGACTCATTGTTTTCTCCAGAAGTCTGTATTCTCAATCATTATCCAAAAGGAATGCTGAAATCTAACAAATATTTTATGGTGCTCATTTCTGCAGTGGCCAAACTTGTACTCATGAGACATTGGACCAATGACTCCTTACCTACTTTACTAGAATGGCATAAAGAAATCCTACAAGCTTTGCAGTTGGAAAAGCACATTGCTAGTATGGATAATCGACTGCAGAGTTATTCAGACAGATGGGGCGCTTTAGAAACACTGTTAACAATATGGAAGCCTTAGCAGATAATTCAACAATTGGATTTCCTCTGTAGGGAATGCTATTTCCAGTTGCAATAGAGTAAGTTCATGTACCTGATGTCTTTAGGTGGAGATTGAGGGGGCATGTTTGACGGAAGGGTTTGGGGTAGTTGTCTATGGGGGTATTGGAGGGAGGGTTTGTTGTTTTTTTTTTCTTTCTCTTTCTTTCATCTTATTATATTATAGTCTCCGTTTAATCAAGGACCTTACCGATCCCTCCGCTTTGTTGCAGCATACTACTATGTTAGGTTCTTACTCGAACTAGATGATTTTGTTTCTAAGACATCATTAAATGTTCAAAGAGGTATACCTGAACACAGATAGTGTAACTATGACTGGTCCTGTATCCATGTATATTACATTGTATCTCATTTTTTGTTTTTGTTTAAGAATGTGTTAAAATGAAATAAAATCTACTGAATTATAAATAAATAGATAATAGTTAGTAGCAAAGAAGACATCTCCTAGGGGAAGCAATTTGGGGGAGGGCGGAAGTTGCTCATTCGGGGGCATGACGACTAAAAGTTTTAGGAGTAGGCTAATGGCCTGGGTATTTGTATGGGGAGCGGGATTGTTGGGATTAGAGATGTGGGGTAAATTCATAGGAGGAGGTTAACTGGGACAGAAAGTATGATATTATATATGTAGAGAGGGAGGGATTAGAAAGGATTACTATCATATTGGGACTAACAGAAGTTTAGAAAAATGGGCAGTTGGAACATAATATCTTGGAACATAAAAGGTGGAAAAGACAACTCAAAGAGGTACACTATTTTAAGGCATTTGAATATATACCAACCACACATTGCGATGATACAGGAGATGCATATAATTACAAATCAAGTTATGAGGCTACAGAAACTTTGGGTCGGACAGGCCTTTGGGGCAGGCAACAGTGAGAGAAGGGGAGGAGATGCAATACTCATACGCAACAATGTTTCTCTTAAGGAAATTAAAACTTGGAGGGACCATGAGGGGAGATATATTATAGTACTTGGGAATTTAGCAGGAGTTGAAATTCTTATAGGCTCAATATATGGCCCTAATTTAGACACTCCCGCTTTTTTTCCACCCTTAGCCACGATCATAGCTTCGGTGCCTAATGTACCTTGTCTTTTGGGGGGAGACTGGAATGTGGTATGTACAAACGATCTTGATAGATCATATAAGAAAAGAGCGGGTCTATCCCCTGCACAGCCAGCCTTAAGAGAATTAATGAGTGACTCTGGGTTGGTTGATCAGTGGAGACGGCTCCATCCCTTGGAATTAGAATACACGTTTTATTCTCCCCCCCCCCCACAAGGTATACTCAAGGATCAACTTTTTTCTTTTAAATTCTACTACATTACATACAGTTGAGGACACGGGGATATATCCAAGAGTGTTCTCGGATCATTCACCCATTTGGATAAAATTAGGATTTTCATCCTGTAGGAGAGCTTATAAGTCTTGGTCCTTAAATACACAAATGTTGGCAGAAGAGGAGATAGTGCAAAGGGTGAGAAAGTTCATTAAAGATTCCTGGGATTCTAATCAAAATTCAATTTTGAGAAAATTAATTTTATGGGGGGCGTCAAAGGCAGTATGGAGCGGAGAGTTTATTAGACTTGCTACTAGCACGAAAAAGAGAAATATAAAAGAGGTGGAAGAATGGTTAGATAGAATAAGATTTTTAGAACAACACCTGAGCCAAAAAGTTGATGAGAAAAGTTGGGTGGAACTCCATTCACTGAGAGCAAAATATGCAGCCTACAGCCTAAACAAAACAATGAAAACATATTTAAAGTGGAAAGCAACATATACTGGGCAGGGTGAAAATGCTGGGAAATTATTAGCGAACAGAATAAAGCAACAAAGAGAGATGAGATGGGTAATAGCAATACAAGACAGGGAAACAGGAAAGTTAAAGTCTAATCCAGAGGAAATTGCTAAACTTTGTCAAGATTATTATGTAGAACTATATACAGCACAACACACACAGATAGATTATGAGAGGAAATTGAAATTATTTCTCAGTGATATCCAGATGCCTAAGCTTACAACAGATCAGAGTTTAGCATTAATAGGGGAGGTTACCCAGTAAGAAATTCCAGATGCAATTGATAGGCTGCCAAAAGATAAGGCACCAGGACCTGATGGGTATCCCCCAGCTTTCTATAAAACATTTAAAGAGGAGTTGATACCATATTTATAGATATTATTCAACTATCTGTATTCAGCCAAACCTAAGGAAATGGCATTGTTCGAAGCTAGGATCGTGGTTATACCTAAGCCGAGGAAAGATCAGACCTGTCTGGAAAATTATAGACCGATTTCATTATTAAACATTGAGATTAATATATTAGCCAGTATATTGGCGACCAGACTTAAAAGGGTAAAGGAGAATTTGATAGGGCCTGAACAAGCGGGTTTTGTCTCAGGGTGGTAGTGGAGCGATCATTTTAGAAAGATATGCTATCTTCTTTCCGCATCGGGGGATACAGACGCTGGAAAGGTCTTTGTGTCCCTTGATGCAGAAAAGGCATTTGATACAGTCAGCTGGAAGTATCTAGTTGATCTTTTACCAAGATATAGAATACCCCAAGAATACAGTCAATGGATTGCAGTTTTATATGCAATTCCCTCAGCAAGAGTTGCACGTAATGGGGTCATTTCCAACAATTTTATGTTATCAAGAGGAACCAGACAGGGCTGTCCGCTCTCTCCCATGCTTTTCAATCTATGTATTGAACCCCTAGCTAGAAGGATTAATGCATCTAGGGCAATCAAAGAAATAAATATAGGTCCTAGCACATATAAAATTCCGATGTTCGCGGATGACATCCTTATGCATCTCACTTCGTGGAGTGAATCGGTAACAGCAGTTTTGACAATAATAGATGATTTTAGTGCTGTGTCAGGATATAGGTTGAACCGTCATAAAACAGCAGTACTTTCATTGACACCCACATGTACCAAGAAGGAAGTAGAAGAGATAGGGCTGAAATGGGCTGGTGGCTCACTCACCTTTTTGGGTCTAGAGATTACACAAGACATTAATAAGCTAAAATCCTTGAATATAGATCCGATTGTAACCCAGATGCAGCAAGACCTAAAGAGGTGGCAATCCGTACCTTTTTCGCTTTGGGAGAGAGTTAATTTAATTAAGATGGCTGTCTTCCCTAGGCTAATGTATCCCCTGGCTATGCTAAACTTAGCCCTCCCTAAGACATGGTTTAAAAAATTAATTCGATTTGGTCCACATTCCTTTGGAATGATAAAAAACCTAGAAGGACGATAAGTAAATTAATGGATAGGAAAGAGAGGGGAGGGCTGGGAATCCCTAACTTGTTTTTATATTATTTGGCTTTCCAGACTTCTAAATACTTCTTATGGTTGGCGCCTCAGGAATCACTCCCCCCAAATTTAATGTGGTATAAGATAGAGAGACAAATTGCCTCCTCCAATAACGTTTTGCTGAATTCGTTACGTTATACAGCTGGCAAAAGATACCCCATCTGGCAGCACACGCTAGCGTGACTCTTGGAAGCTCATTCAACTGTGTAATTATTTCAAATTAGATTATAGGAGAGATCTAGGCCAGCCTTTGGCTCATAATTTGAATTTCCAAATAGGCAATAGGACTATTCCACCTACTTTTAGGGAAAGGAGAGACACAACTAGAGTTGCAGACTTAGTTAAACATCATAAAATTTTGTCCCCCCAGGAATTGAAGATTATTTTTCAGTTGTCAGATCTCCCCGTGTTTATATACTTACAAATTAAGCAAGGTATAAAGGCTGTACTCGGAGAACCACCATGGTCGGCCTGGGCTTCGGAATTCTTTAAGGAGGTATATACACGGGCTATAGAGCCAAAACCTATAGCTCAGATTTATAAATTGTTAAATAGCAGAGTAGAAGAGAAATTATCACCAATAACTTTTTATTGGCAGCAGGCTGCAAACTTATCCTATGACGGGTTAATCTGGGAATCAGTCTGGAAAAATAGTTATAAATTGGTAAAACAAGATAGACTACGTTTGGTTAGATTTAAAGTACTCCACAATTTATACCATACTCCGATCAGGAGACACTATATGGATAGGACGCTGAGCAAATTATGCCAAAGGTGTGAAAGAGAGCCAGGTTCTCTTATACATATGATTTGGACATGCCCCAGTATTCAGAGCGTTTGGCAACAAGTTAAGAGTTTTACGCTGCCTTTGTTTGAAGAGGGAGACACTTTTAATATTGAGACATGTGTGCTTGGTAATCTCTCAGCTATAGAGAATCGGACTTCGCAGTATTATACGGCCCTTATCTCTGCAGTCTCACTGCTTGTAATTATGAGATATTGGATTAGAGAATGTACACCTTCCATCAGAGAATGGCTACAGGAACTGAATATAGCCTACTATGCTGAACAGGCTATTGCATCACAATTCTATACTGTAGATACTTTTAATAACAGATGGGAGAAGTTTTCACAATTTTTAGCTGGGAGATATAAGGATTTATAGAAGGAGAGCATTCCACCATTTCAACAGATACGCAGGAATTTCAAGAAGAAAAGAACTCAATATATATAATGTGGTAATATGAAATGATAGTAGTACTTACTTACCAGGTTACTCTTAGACTTGTATGTCCCAGTGCTCCAGGGAGGGTAGATAGTGGGGGAGGGAGAGGTTTGAACAGATAAATAGGATATAGACCGAATGGTGGGGAGGGTTGGGGTAGGTGGTGAATGGAGTGGGTAGTTTTGACATGTTTAATACCATTTGGTATGCTATGTATGAAGATGTATATTTTAAAATGTCAATAAAGCATACTAAATCCAAAAAAAAAAACATGGAGGTTGTGAATCCACTGTTTAAAACACTAGTAAGGCAAGTACAAAAGTACTGTGTACCATTCAGCACACTTCATCTTTGAAAGGATGTAGACAGGGTTCTGTCAGTCAAGAAAAGGGCAGAAAAAATGGTACGTGGTTTGAACCCAAAAATAAATGAGGAGAGATGGAAGGACATTAATATGTACTGACTGGAAGAAAGAAGGGAGCTGTGAGACATGACATATGCCTTCAAGTATCATAGGGGGATAATCAAAGTTTGGGTGGCCGCTGCTTTCAAACTCGGGGAACAATTAATACGAGGGGTCATGTCATGGGACTGTAATGGAGGGCAGAATGAAGAATAAATACACAAAAAGAGTGGTGGCTATATGGATCATGAGGTGGTGGGAGCATATACAGTGAGGGTGTTTCAAACATGCATTGGCTTTGGAAATGTGGCACTATGGACTGTTTTCATCACACATGTCACATGAGTGTACCCATTGCAAGTGATGCAGTACTGTGCCATGACTGTAGGTAGTTCAGTGCAGTTTCCCAACAGCAGTTTAACATTGCAGTGCTAGTAGAGGAGATGGAATGGCTAAATGCTACCATGATGCATGGTGCCACACATTGAGCTGCCGTCAGTCAGTGTGCAACTATCTCTGTACTGTGTGACATATAATAACAACCCTAAACTTTAAGAAGTGCTCTCTTGCAACTGCACTGTCACTGATACTGCAATAACATCTGATTACCGTATCAGTGGCAGTACAGTCAAGTCTAATGATCAGACTGTTGGTACTGAGCTGATCCATGTGAGCTACAGACACTGCTCTGTGCCATGTGCAGTGGTATGATCTCATTATGCCCCATACAGTGGCATTGTACCACTTTTCCATGTGCATAGCTCACACTACGTAATGCCTTGTGTACGCACAGTCTGTTAAATGACATTTGTGAATACGGCACTGCATCATTACAAGTACACTAAAGTCACTGTACTGTGCCATGTGCACTCATGCAATGGCACTGTGCCATTGACAGTCTCTACACTGCTCTGTATATGTTGAAATCCATACACTGCTATGCCACATGAGCTGTCAAGATCACGATGAGACAAGTGCATCACACATGTACCATGACATGCCAACACTGTTCCCCATGCCATGCCAACATAGCACAGAGCCATGTGTAGTGCCATGAATGTGCTGTTCAAAAAAACAAACATTAAATTCCTGCAAAGGATACCTAGCAAGGGACACCTTGTGTCAATCACAAATTGACATCTGCATGTGTTTGAAGGAAAGACAATTGGAAGAAATATCAACACAGTAGGATTCAGGTGTTGGAGACTAGAATCATGTATCCAAACATGGATCAAACAAACAAAAAAAATGAACACACATAACGACTCACCCTGAAGGCATGTAGTTTGCATGTGGCAAGACTCCTTTTTATTGTAGAATCACTTGACTGTCCAGCATCGCTACTCCGTTTGTGGCAAGACTCCTTTTTATTGTAGAATCACTTGACTGTCCAGCATCGCTACCCCGTTTGTGGCAAGACTCCTTTTTATTGTAGAATCACTTGACTGTCCAGCATCGCTACCCTGTTTGTGGCAAGACTCCTTTTTGTTGTAGAATCACTTGACTGTCCAGCATCGCCACCCCATTTGTGGCAAGACTTCTTTTTATTGTAGAATCACTTGACTGTCCAGCATCGCTACCCCATTTGTGGCAAGACTCCTTTTTGTTGTAGAATCACTTGACTGTCCAGCATCGCCACCCCGTTTGTTAGGGTTTTCAGCTAGTGGCTGTTTTGGGGGCCTAACAGGACATACAGTAGGAACAGCTTGTTTTGTTAGTTTTAAAGACTTGCAAAATTTAAAATGAAATTGCACTGCATTAGAAAAACAATGCTCTTCAAAATGTACAGAGCAAATAGTGGGTGCAACTGCTGACTGACATTTTCATTCACGATCAAGACGTACAGTACAAGCAACACCCATTTCTTCAAACGGATAGATGACTTGTCACATTTCAAAACGTCAAAAAGAGAAACATCAGTAGATGGCATATTACTGCACCCACACACACTACAATAATTAACCATGTCTTTGTTTCAATTTGTAATAGAAATAATCCACAGGTACAGTTTAAAACAGCAGGGAGCTGACACAGAGCAATTCAAATGCTGTCAAAAAAGACAGTATGGCACTTATGTACTGGAGAAATATAGAAGTAAACCACTTACATAGGCCTTGTGATTTCCACAAGATGAGTAAATCAAAAACAGTTACAAATGGTGTTCCACACTACTGAATTCATTAACTGACACTTGGGGGGGATAACATGACAGTGACAGGGAAAAAAATGGGGAACAAGGATCATATGCTTGCAACTAGCCACCATGAAAAAAAGAATATGGACAGCACTGTGTTCAATCTGGAAATAATACAAAAACTCTTATGGAGATACAAGCCTTGTATGTGGTCAGCAAGTTTAATCCCAATTAAACAGTGACATGTTTGTGTTCAAAAACAGGTTGTCCCTTGAACCCCCCAAGAAATGAACCACAAACACAATTTTGAAATCTTTGGATGCTCGTTGGCAAAATTATTTATTAATTACTGTTGGCACAGTCCACCCATCTACAGTTCAATTGTCATGTCCAATCACATACATTTATCGTAACATAATTTAGTCTTCCACATTCTTCTCCTTCTGGCCTCATCTTTCTCCTGATTATCTTCCTTCCATTCTTCTGGGTCAGGACACTGAATCCAGCCCCACCCTCCCTCACCAGAACCAGGCCAGTTCCCTGTTGAACCCAGGCCTCCCCTTCCAGGCCTGGACACTCTGTATCCGGCACCCAGACCTATTCCCCCTCCCCCTTTGAATCCACGCCTGGGCTCCTTGCCCCCAGCCTGTGGTCCCCCCCTCCCCCCACCTCTAGCCCCTCCTCCTTTTATTTCTTCTTCCCCTTTTATCTCTTCTCCTCCACTAGCACCCTTCTCATGTGCTCCTTGTTATACCTTTCATCCTTGGGCACACTGTGCCCCACCCCAGAGGGGCTCCACCTAGCCCCCGGCCCTCAGCTGCCTCTTCACAGCTCCATACATATGGCCCCCATGACCCAGGGCCCCTCAGGCACCAACCATTCTTGCCCGCTCCAAACTATGTGTCAAAACCTGTCACCCCCAAGCTCCCTCTACAGGGTGTGGTGGGTGGGTAGGAAAATCACAGCAAAAGAGGACCAGTTGCCTATGAGCTGCCCTCAAATAACCCATTAGAACCCTAATCAGGACCCCTATTGGCCCCTCCCCTGGCCAACCCCCAGGTCCCTGTGCTACTTGTTCTATGACACCCACCCTTGTCCCTTGCCTTGTGACATCACTGGCCCTCCCCACCCCAGGCTTCCTACCTTGAGTTCTGGGAGGGGCCTGGGACAACCTGGCTTGCCCTTTAATTGGCAAGCTTAATTGTCTCTTGAATCCCCCCAAAAATGAACCACAAACACACCATGTTGAAATGTTTGGATGCTCATTGGCAAACATATTTATTAATTACTATTGGCACAATCCATCCATCTACAGTTCAATTGCCATGTCCAATCACATACATTTATCATAACATAATTTAGTCTTCCACATTCTTCTCCTTCTGGCCTCATCTTCCTCCTGGTTGTTATCTTCTTTCCATTCTTCCGGGTCTGGACACTGAATCCAGCCCCCTCCTCTGTCACCAGAACCAGGCTGGTTCCCTGTTGAACTCAGGCCTCCCCTTCCAGGCCCAGACACTCTGTATCTGGCACCCAGACCTATCCCCCCCTCCCCCTTTAATACATGCCTGGGCTCCTTGCCCCCAGCCCATTATTCTACCCCTCCCCCACCTCTAGCTCCCCCTCCCTCTTTTATTTCTTCCACTGCCCTACCTCCAACTTGCGCTTTGATAGCTGAGCTCCCCCCTTGTCGGCTAAAACCTCAGGCCTGTTTGGGCTATCCTCCCCATTAGCTCACTAATGGGCCTTAAGAATAAACACATTCCAAACTCGGTCAGATGCACCCCGTCTGATCTGTAGATTGCTGCCTGCTCATACATTATGTCCCTGTGCTAGATGTGTACCCCCTCATCTCTATGACTGCTCTCACCCCCTGCTGTTGAGCCTCTTCCTGATTTTTTCTATAAGCTTGACATCCTTGGCTTCCCTCCATACCCTCCTGGACATGATCTTGGACCAGCCAATGGTCATTCCCGGCCACCATCCTCTAATGGCTTCAAAAATTCCCCAACATTTTTTGCCCTAACTCCCCCCCAGGGTATCCCTCCCAGGTCACTGCCACCTAAATGCACCACTATGCAATCTGGCCTGCCCCATTGCCTCTTCACTTCCTGCAGGAAAGGCAACAGCTGGGACCATTTCATACCCCTGATGCCTTCCATTGTACTCTGGTGCAATTTGACTGTGGGTGCAGTTGGGTTCCTCTGCCAGTGGTGGCTGCAACCCATTTTGCCCAGTACACAAATGAATGCCCCATGATCCATAACTTTTGTCTGGTACCTGCCATGAGAACAAAAGAAAATAGTGTGAGTCATCATTTGTTAGCACCTGACATACCGTTTATAACTGTCTGACCTCCAGCGGCTGATTCTGTGTTCCTCCTTTTTGCCACCTCCAAGGCTGCCCCAATCTTGAAAGAGTGTGGGGTGAATTCACCCCGCTCTTCCCTTATAAAAGCTATGTGCCTTCCTCATTACTGCCCCACCTGGAATGCCATGACTGGTGTTCCATCCCTATGCCGAAACATTGCCCCTCTGGTGCTGCCCCTGTGATTCTCATACTCCTCCCATGCAGCCACTGCACTACTCAGTGCCCTGGGCTTCCAGTGCAGGGTCACTGTGGTTCCCCGCCCATATTGGCCTGTTTTTGACCTGGCCAACTTGATGGAGATAGTGTCCCCCTCTACCCTTACACTTTCATGTCGTAATGAAAGTTCAGGCGCCCCTTTTTGGGGGGCTATCACCTCCCCCACCCTGAATGCCTCAGCTGCCATTACTGTGAAGACTGCCCTGAAAAGCCAGGCCTCCTAGGCTGAGCTGCACACACTCCATGTGGCCCCCAACACCTTGTCCAACAGCTGGTCCCTGATTGGGTGCCTGCCATCCTTCTTGCTCCCCTGTGTCTCTGCCATCTGGCGAGCATCCTCTTGACCATCCTTACCACTGTGGCATCTGGCCACTCTCTGTCCAGGCATGCCCAGCTCACTCCCGCTGATTGAACCACTATCATGGCATGCACCATCCCTGATTCCCATTTTTCTACCACTAACCTCTTGACCTGCTCGTCTCAGACCAGTTTTGTCCTGTCCCACCACTGTCTAGTTCTGAACTCCTGGAAGCTGGACCAAGCTCCTTCATATACCCTCAGGGTCCTGGTTGCCCAGGAGCCCCAGTACAGTGACCTTGCAGTGGACATCCAATCTACCACATCCGGTCCGGGACTCTGGTCCAGTGTACCACTGCTTGTGGTGCCAGACTCCGGAACCTGTTGAACTGTAAGTGGGAAAGACTGTCAGCCAATTTGTTCTTGATCCCTAGAATATGCTGCGCTTTGAATTACACATTCAGCTTCAGCCCCAACAGTACCAACCTCCTCATTACTCAGCCCACTGTCTCTGTGTTCTTGCCCTGCCTGTTGATGACCTCTGCCACCCCTTTATTGTCGCACCACAGTATGATCCATTTTCCCCACATCTGCTCTCCCCAAACCTCCATAGCTGCCCAAATTGGGAATATTTCCCAAAAAGTGATGTCTTTCAAGAGGCCTTTTCTCCCCCCATTGGCTTGTCCAGGCCTCCGCCATCCATTCCCCTTTAAAATATAGTCCCATCCTGAGCACCCCTGAGGCATTGGTGTATAGCTCTAGGTCCGTGTTGTGCTCCCATTCTACCTGCCAGAACATTACCCCATTATACAGGTCTAGGAATTCCTCCCAAACCTTGAGGTCCTCTCGAATGCCCTTTGAGATGTCCACCCAGTGGTGCAGCTTCTTCGCCTTCCTGGTCACTCTCCCGAGCCTTCTCGTAAGTGCCCTCCCCGGGCTGTTTGCCTTGCATGCAAAATTTAGGTGCCCCAGCAGCTGCTGTACCTCTACCAGCAGCACCTGCCACCTCCCTATTACTTGTGCCAGTAGCCCCTGCACCCTGGCTACTTTGTCACCTGGCAGCCAGAAACAACCTTGTTCCATGTCCACCTTGATCCCCGGGAACTCCAGCTTACACACAGGCTCCTCAGTTCTTCCCCTGTGCCAACGGAATACCAATCTGTTCGCTCATCACTGTGAAGTCCCTCAACATGCCCTGCTTCTCCGTGTGGCTCTCCCCAATGATCAGAAAGTCATCCAGGTAGTGCAAAACCCTTTTGTGGCCATATTTCTCCCCGAACACCAACTAGACCCTTGAGCTGAATGCCTCAAAAGTCAACCATGCCACCGAGCAGCCCATATGCATAGCCTTGTCAATGTATAAGTCCCCCTCAAACTGGAACCCCAGCAGGTCCCAGTCAGCCAGGCTGACTGGCAACAGCTGGAACACTGATTCTATGTCCATTTTTGCCAACCAGGCCACCATTATTGCCCTGACCAGCACTCCCGCCTGATCTAACGAGGTGTAGGATACTGCTCACAGGTGATCTGGAATGCCGTCGTTCACCGATTGCCCTTCTGGGTACGACAAACGGTGAATCAACCTGTATTCACCTGCCTGCTTCTTGGGGACCACCTCCAAAGGGAATACCCAGAATTCAGAGCACTTTGGTGCCACTAGCAGCCCTTCCACCCGCTCTTATCTCTTTCACTATCTTTTCCCTTACTACCTCTTCCTTTCCTCTCACCAACGCCAGGTTCTTGGCCCACATCCCTTTTCACAGCCTGTGGAAACCCGGTTGGAAACCTACCTTGAAACCCTCTCAGAGGCTCTCACCCACCTCCCTGTCCAGGTAGTCCCAGGTCCACGCCTCCATCACCTCCCATACAATGGGGTGCAGGCCAGCGAGTACCCCCACCTCCCCCTTTCTTGCTCCTGTCTATAACTATAGGTGGCCTTGAGGCCACCCCAGTTATGCCCCCCATCTCTGTTGGACTGTCCCCCTACTCCCTTTAAAGCGGAGGTCCTGTTGATGGCCACTCCCCTATCCTCCCCTTTCCCACCCTTGCCTGCAAGTTGTCAATATGTGCACTTCCCCGCATCTGGAGCAAACGTGCTTGAATTTTCAGTGCACCCAGTTGCAGAATGCCTTGTTGAACTCCCAATAGGTTTTTGTACCTGTGGCTGGTGTGGTCCACCTCCTTGTTTCCACCCCAGTTAAAGTCCCCTGGCCTGACATGGACATGGTCTTCACCCACAACACGGAATGGGTACTGTCCCACCTCAAGTCTCCCCTTCCTGTCATGCACCTCCAGAAGGCCTCATCATATTTGAGTCATCAGAAACCCAACTTGGCCTTGTATGCATCCCTGATGGTCGCCATGTAGGTCAGTAGTGGGATGGCCGGTTCCAAACTCTTTTCCAGGACTATGGCATTATATACCGTGAACTCTGCTTGCCAATTTTCAAAGGTTTTCCCTTTCCATTTTGCCTCCTCTGCCTTGTGGCCCACCACTGCGAGCATCATGGCCATCTCAGACTTTCCCACAAACTCCTTCTGCTCATACTTCTTGACTGTATCCTCGTCTACCAATCTGAATATATCCATGAACTCCCCTTTCCATATCTGCTTCTTCAGTGAGGCCGACATGTGGTCACCCAATGCGAGTCCTGGGGATCCGTCGTATTTCTGGCCCCCAGCTTGTGCCCCCATCCCTGCCCCTTCTTTCCTTGTATGCCCTGGAGCATTTTCTCCATTTTGTCTATCCCTGCCTCCCCCATGTCCCCCAGCAGCCCCTCCAAGTACTCCTTGAGGTTGCCATCATTGGTGATATCCACCACGTCCTTACACCCATCCAAGCTTCTGTTATCTGGCTCCAGCTCTGGCCTTGGAACCGCCGCTGGCTCGGGGTTGGCCCTTACTCCTCAGGACTTCTTGGCTGGTTGCCCTTTCCCCGCCTGTTCATCCTGCTCCTTCCATTTCCATTGTGCCTCCTCCTGTTTCCATTTTGCTGCCGCCATGAACTCTGACATCTCTCCCTTCAGTTTAGCAGCCTCCTCCTTCATCCTCTTGCTGGTCATCTGTTTTTTCTTGGGCGCCATCTCTGTAAAATTACTATGGGCAGAAATAAAAGAACATGCCAAACCAAGGTCCTACCAGTCCTCTCTCTGCCAGCCCACCCCGGTGTTATGCCTCCGGTCGCAGCCAGGCTCCCCTCACACTGGGGGTTGTCCACTACTTGCCCCGGTGCTATGCCTCCAGCCATAGCCGGGCTTGCCCCATGCTGGGGGTTGTCTGCCACCGATGATCAGCCCGCCGCAAAGCTCACTCCATTTAAAATTCTAGCATCCAGCATACCAAGAATACCTTCCCCAACTCTGTGAAAAATGAATGCTCCATTTTTCGACCAGCAGTAACCAACTAATAAGTCACTACAAGCTTGAATATGTTTCTCCAGCCCCTAACTGCTCATCCTAAATACTCACAAATGTTATTTTTTTTTAAATGTCTGTTATTGTGAATCTTTTAAAATGCTGAAAATAAACATTATTCTTGCTAAACCCAATTCTTAAATTGTCATATGCCATACATACTTTACTGGGCCTGGCGTGCCATGTGGTCAGCAGGTCCCAAAGCCTATATTCTCTTATTTATCTTTATTAATCCTGTAAATAATTTACTTTCTAGTCTCCACCAGGCAAGACAAAACCTCTCAGCAAACCCACTTGTAATTTGTCTGTCTCCAATGCATGCTTTAACCTATTAATCAGCAAAACATAAATTCTTAAATCACTTGTTTTTTTAACAACAGCTAGCAAGCGGTGGCCAATCTTCTAGCATATCTTTTCATTTTTACAAATCTTTGAAATAAATACCTTAAATCATGAAAAGTTAATTCTGCATTAAAAACTGGCTCTCCCTTCCTCTAGCAAAACTCCCTTACAAAAGGACTCTGCTGGCTGCCTGAACCAGAGTACTAGGCCCTAAATTCCATGTGGTCGGCAATGCGACCAGCAGGCCAAGACAAAAACCTCTCACCAAACCAGCCTATAATTTGTCAGTCTGCAATACCTGCTTTAACATATTAATCAGCAAACTATAAATTCTTAAATTGCCTTTTTTTTTTAACAACAGCTAGCAAGCAGTGGCTAATCTTACATTGTATCTTTTGTTTTCTTAAACAAATCTTAGAAATAAATACCTTAAACCACAAAAATCCCATTCTGTATTAAAACTGGCCCCTACAGCCTGTAGCCAGGTCATTCTCTAGCCTCTGGCTGGCTTAAGCAAAAAAAAAAAACACAGCAGTTGCTACATTCTTTCTCGCAGAAATACTGAAAAACAATTCCTTAAAGCAACAAAACCACAGCAGTTGCTAACATGCTTCTTAAAACCAATCTTGTATCTGCATAGCTGGCCCTTTTAAAAACCATGCTATTTCCACTAGGCTTAGCCATGCTACCACCACAAGGCCTGTAGTAGCCTAGTTAAACAGATTGTGCCTTACCTTGTTCACCAATGAATGTGCTGAAACTGTAAAAAATCCAAGCAAAAGAGGGCTAGCTGCCTGTGAGCTGCCCATAAAAAAACCATGAGGACCCCAATCAGGACCCCTGTTGGCTCCTCCCCTGGCCAATCCCCTAGGCCCCTGGGCTCCTTGTCATGTGATGCCCACCCTTGTCCCCTTCCCTGCCTTGTGATGCCACTGGCTTCTCCCCTCCCCCCAGCCCCAGGCTTCCTACCTTGATTTCTGGGATGGACCTGGGACAACCTGGCTTGCCCTTTAATTGACAAGCTTAATTATGATGACAACTTTCAATGTGTTGCAAAGGAAAAGCAAACTTTGGTAACAGCTCTATAAAAAATACAGTTAATTCTAAGTAACGTATGATATGTGCTCCTCAGCAATACTTTTATATTCAACAACAGGTTTAATGAATACCAATCACCCTGTCAAAAAGTACACCAAATTTATATTCATGACAGCTGTCAGTCTAACAAATATAGAGAGGCATTGCGCATAAAACCATTAAATATATGAGAGGAAGTAGGCTATCAACTGGTCCTCGAGTTACACAACTATGCTGTTAATAATGCAGTTTTATAGATCAGGGAACTTGGTACTTTCAAATTATTTCATTATATACTTCAGTCTTGAAGTTGTTGCACAGCAATGGTAGTGCAGCACATTAGGACCTGGGAAAGCCATTGAGGGAATCACCAATGTCCCTGCCAATACATCATGTGCTCTGAAATAGCTACCGCGCATGCGTGAAAATCGGGCTGGAGAAAAAAAAATAAACGCTGTGAGGAATAAATTAACCACGCGGTCTTGAAAATCATATTTTTTTATAAAATAACACTGCAATTCCACAGAAAACATCACTGCCAGAACAGAGGACAAGTTTATGGAGGTAAATAATAAGGTTAGCAAAGTTATCCTGAACATGCCACCAGCTCTTTAAAGTTTGTTTTCAGATCTAAAAGGTACACAAGTCTATTGTATAGAAATAATACAACAGAAAATGTGTTCTAACAGCCATGGGCACTTACCAGGATTTTCATCTTTATTAGCTTATTAATGTGGGGTGGGGGTCATCAACCCAGATACCAGCCTTATCTCTAATGCACAGTATTTTAATGTTAAATGTAAATGGGTCTTCTCATTTATGCATGCTAATGTTCACAGTGTATTTGGTATACTGGATGAGATACTTGAGTTTGCAGCTAACAGGGAACCAGATGTAATGACATTTATGGAGTCTTGTTTAAACAGCAGAACTGAGGACCCAAATTTGGAAATTCATAGTTATGATTTTGTGAAAACAGATAGAAATAAAAGGGGTGGGGCTAGTACTATATTACTTAGGCTAATTGACAGTCAGATTGATCTACCAGTTCAGCTGGACTGCTGCAAATATATATTTTTTATTTATTTATTAAATTCTCAGATTACAAATACTTTTGAACAGAAACTGCTCGTTTACAAAGGTTCCACGTCAAAGGATGAGGGTCAACATACATACAGAGGTAGTAAAAGAATGCACAATAAACAACCAAAACAACTAAAAGAAAAAATAAAGATACTCAGTTATAACATACTTTGAGATAATATTCGTATAACGAGCAGCTTGAGTAGGCAGCTGGCTGCAGTAACAATAAGAGATAGAGGGCACCGTAGGCAGTTAGTATTGCAGGCATGCGACTGGGAGAGGAAGTTGGTAGGCTAATGGGCCACTGTCCGATGGTGGTGGAAAATGTCTTGTACCAGTGGAGATACGAAGTAGGAAAGGAGTCAAAGAAGGCCCGGTGCCAGAGGGAATGAGACTGGGAAAGGGCGGGCTGTGAGACATGAGTGAGCTGGGAGGTATTTACAGAGATCTCTGTTCAGAGGAGCAGTCACATTGAGTGGTAGAGGTGAGGTAAAGTTTGAGATTCCTTTTGAAGGGTCCAAGTGTAGTAGAGGAAAGTGCTTCTTTATTGAGGGAATTGAACTATTGAGCAGCTCTATAGATAAAGGACCGCTGACCCATGGAGGTATGACATCTTGGAGCCTGAAAGGTTAGAGATTGGGCACCACGTGTTTGTTGAGTGCCACTGTAGGTAGTAAGAAGTGAGCTAACACCAGGTGGCATGAGACCGAGGAGAATCTTTTTGGTAAGTAAGCAGGTCTGGTATTGTATTCTGCTGAGTAGGGGTAGCCAGCTGGCCTGTGCATAGAGGTCACAGGTGTGAGTTTGTCGGGCTGCATCCATTAGTAGTCTGTAGGCTTTGTTGAGAGAAACTGAGATCCTGCGGAGGGCACTTGTTGAGGCAGAGCCATAGATGGCAAGGCTGTAGTCAATGATAGAGGTGACAGAGCTGTAGATGGCTAGTTTAAGGGCATCCGTGGGCATACAGTGCTTGTGTTTGTGTAGTAGTCCAATCCGTATATTGGCGGTCTTGGCAACAGTGTCAATATGCCGAGTGGAGGAGAGAGTACTATCCAGGGTAATACCAAGGTACTTGAACTCCTTGACATGTTCAAGTGGGTTCCCAGCATGGTTCTTGATGGTGAGGGACAGAGAGTTGTGCCTGCTCCATCAGTTACAGAAGGACATGGCTTTAGTCTTGCTGTGGTTCAGGACAAGTTTATGAGAATTGAACTTGTCTTCGATGCGCTTGAAGTCGAGCTGCAGCTGGGATTCAAGGACTGTAATGTCATGGTGGCTGGAAAACAGGACTGCATCGTCTGCATATGGTAATATTTTTTGGTGTCAGGCACTGGGGAGATTGTTGATGAAGAGGAAGAAGAGTAGAGGTCCCAGAATAGACCCCAGGGGGACTCCGGAGCGGACCAGTTTCTCATCCGAAGAGATCCCTGCAATCCTTACACATTGGATCCGATTATCAAGGTAGCTGGTGAACCATGGAAGGGCATCGCTGGAGATCCCGATGGAGGACAGTTGCTTGAGCAGTAGGGGGTGGTTAACTGTGTCGAATGCCTTGGTAAGATCTATAAATACTGCCCCTCCACAATTCCCTTTGTCAAGCGTGGCATGGATGAAGGTTGTAAATTCCAGTAGTGCAGTGGTGGTGCTGTGCCCTTTTCTGAAGCCATGCTGCTCTGGGCACTGTACATTGTACTTATCCAACAATTCAACCAGTTGGTCCAACACTATTCGCTCCAGTGCTTTATATAGTGGGGGGAGGAGTGAGATAGGTCTGTAATTGGTGTGGAGCGTCCTATCTCCGCTTTTGTGAACCGGTGTGATAGTGGCTTTCTTCCAGAGAGAGGGGAAATGGTCCAGTCTAAGCGAGAGATTGAAGATCTCTGTAAGTGGTTCTAAGATTTCATCGAGGACTTGTGCCAGCAGTTTCAGGTTAAGGGAGTCACCACTGTACCCTTGTTTGCTGATGGCCTTTTGAATGTATTTTCTAGCTACTTGTGGTGGGACCTCCTTAAAAAAAAACTTTGGGGTTGTACGTTCTGGTTGGGGGGTAACTTGGGAGGAGCTGGAGGGGAGGTCGTTGAAAGAATTTGGTGGAAGGACACTGCCCAGATTTGTAAATGCATTGTTAAAAGTACTAGTGATGCTACCTAGATCGAGTGTAGGAGTGTCATGAAGGTTGAGCATAGTGGGTGGTGCTTTAGGATCCTAGCCTGTGAGTTCTTTCATGTTGTTCCAGAATTTGTTTCCCTGGCCCCAAGAGTTGGTCAGAGCCTCTTTGTAATAGCTATGTTTAGCATTCCGTATTTTTCGAGTGCAATCATTTCTGGCTGCTTTGTATAATTGTATGTTTACTTGCATTGAAGTTGCACGAGCACAATGCCAGAGGTGGTCTCTGTGCTTGAGTAGAGTTAAAAGGTCAGTAGTAACCTAGGGGTTGGTCTGTCCTTTGACCTTCATCTTTTTCACTGGTGCATAGATGTCACTGGCTTCGTTGAAACGTTTGATAAATAGGTCCAGAGCTTTGTTGGTATCACTGAGGAGTCACACGCCCAGTTCAGCCTGGTTAGATGGGATTTTAACAGCTGAAGGTGCTCTTGTTTGATAACCCTGGCATAGATAAGCTTGGGAGGGGGCTTGTGGTATTTGTTTGACCAGGGAGCAGATGACAGGCGAGTGATCACTTATTGTATCCAGGAGTACAGAAACATTGGAGATGTGTTCAGGGTGGTTAGATAGAATCCAGTCTAGAAGCATAAGGGAGCCTGTCCTATAGTTATACCTAGTGGGGGCATTGACCAGTTGAGTGAGGTGAGGTGATGTGCCGTGGCTGCATCCTTATAGGTAGAAGCCTCAGCGGAGAGCCAGTTAATGTTAAAATCACCCATGATTATGGTTTCAAAATTATATTGCTGGACCCTTAGATATTCCATGATGTTATGGAAGCCAGCAGCCTGGTCTCTTGGAGGTAGGTAAACTGAGATGACAGTGAGTTCCTTGTTATGTGCACCAATGAGGATTTTGATTGTGAGGACCTGAGAGGAGTTGCTCAGACTAGGGGATGGGATGATGTGACCCATAAGGGTATCCTTAAGATAGATGGTGCAGCCCCTGCCCCGTTTAGCAATCCTGTCTTGCCTGAAAATGCAGTAGCCAGGGATAGAGGCTGAGGTATCAGGGATTTTAGGGTTAAGTCATGTTTCCACAACTGAGAGGACATCAGGGTTGTGCTGCAGGATCCATGTTTGGAGGGAATCAAGTTTGTTGAGGATACTGCAGATGTTGATGGATGCCATGGTGAATGTCCCTGTTCTGCTTGGTGCCACTGCTGGCTGCGCAGGTGGTCCTGGGTTGGGGTGAACATTTCCTGAGAGCAGAAGCAGCATAAGGAGAATTTGTAGGAGAAAGGATTTCAGCATCATGTGGATACCTGGTGGTTAGGTCATAAGCCAAAAGAAATTATCAACAGCTGAGGTCCAGAGTCACAGAATGTGTTAGAATTCCTGAAGGTGATGAACTGTGCCTGTGCATGTGCAGATGTGAAATCTTTTGTCTGCATGCTTCTTTGTCATTCAAAGAGGTTGTTGAAAAGCCCACATACAGATCATGGAGCAGGTCAGACGAAAATGTGGATTCAAGCAGGACCTAGAGTCACTGAGTTTGTCAGACTTAGTTGCTTGACTTATGTTTTGCTTGGGATAACTTCCAAAAAGTTGATTTTTAAATGAAAAATGCAGATATCTGGTGATGATGTTTTGCAGAAATCCAGTTCAGGAGACTTTCACGGATGTAGTGAGCAAGAATGGTGTAGTTACTCCAAGCAGAATACCATGTAAATCCACAAAAACTAAGCTACAGACACAGACAAGCAGCCACCACACAGATCCAGGAGACCCACCTTGTATGGAATTACATCTTAATGATTCGGAAGTACTGCTATTAACTGGTTCATTTCATATCTTCACAAAAGAGAACAATATACAGTCATAAATGGTCTTACTTCAGGAAATCTGGACATCTTGGGGGGGGGGTTCCCCAGGGCTCAGTAATGGGTTCTTTGTTATTGAATATATACCCAAGAGGTCTAGGGGAAAGCATCAGTACATTGGACTACCAGCGTTACACAGATGACACAGTTATTTAGGCCTCTGGAGAGTCCCTCTCATGTGTACAGATAATCCTTTAAGATGGGTTTTCTGGGCTACCAGCTTTCTTCAGAGATTATGAACTAAAGCTAAACTCTGATAAAGACAATGCTGTTTGCAGCCCTGCACTAGTCGAGAAATGCTCCAGTCAGTCTGTAATTCATGCTTTAGATAGACATTCACTAACAATGATAACTAAATATAAATACCCATGCTTCTGGATGGAGCCAGGTGACTCTGGAAACAGTCACCACTATGACTGTTTGACCAAACAAACTGGGACCAGATTAGGGTTGTTTTATAGATATAAACAGTGTTTATCTACAGAGGCACAAAAATCATACAGATAAAGCTGGCACCCCTATTTTATTATGCAGATGTAGTCTATCATCACTCTTCTCTCAAAAGACTGCACAAACTGGATGTGCTATATATAGAATAATGCCTATGCAGATGTGTGTCATGATGACTGTTTACACATCCAAAGTGTGTGATAATACACAAACCCTAAGAGTGAAGCTCGAGGGGTTTATGAGATTATCACACACCGAGGGTGTGTGAAAAATCTTATAAAATGGGCTAAAAAATGTAAGCCACTGATGGCTGTTTCTGCTTCCCAGCCATGTCCTTAATCCATTATATTTTACCCAACCGGCACTAACGTCTGCCAGGCTGCCCCTTAACAACAGCAAATCACTGAGCTGTGCCAAGCAGAAACAAAAAGACAGCCTGGCACAGCTCAATGAGTGGCAGCAGGAAATCTCGGTATCGGGAAAGAGACATTCATACAAAACTTCAGCTCACACTAGCGGGAAACGGTCGCTGCATCGGGACACCAGCAACAAACAGAGAAAACAAGTATACCACACAATATACCCAACCCTCGACCACAAACCTCACACAACCCATTTTTGAAATGGTTTACCTCATCTCCTTTTTTCTGCTACATCTTTCCCCAGCTACTGTGCGGCTCTCCTCGCAGCCAAACTGTCTGAATCACTGTGGCAGTTCTAAAATCGACTGCAAAACTAGAAAACAGTTCTCAGCGGTCACCTCACGCAGTTTCTACATATGGCACTTCCCCTTTCCTTTGAAAAAAAAAACGAATAAAACAAAATTGGCTGCATCGCAATTCGATAAAACGAACCATACTGCTAACCACGATCTCCAAACCACCAGAAAACCGGAAGTAGCAGCTAAGCAAGCGGCTCAGTCAATCCCTAAATTAACATCTGTTCTCTTTTAAAATCCAGCAGCACATGATAAACCCTAAAAAGGACACAAAAAAAAAACACAGACACAAAATGAAATCTTGGGGGTCACTCTTCAGTTCAGCTCAGTCACAGGCTGTCATCACTCAAAGCAGCCACTGTTACGGCTGTATGAAACTAAAACTATCTGAAAACAGGGGTGACACTGAAGACAAAGACAGAAATATTTAAAAAAAGTGAACGAAAAAAATAATTTCAATATATTGCAGATGGGGCATGATGACAAGAATAATCACAGTAAATGCTAAAATACCTTCATTACAACACAATGACAGGGACTATTTTTCTCCTACTAATATAATCATTTATTTTATTATTTTCAAATACACTTTTTCTATGCATTTAAAAAAATTAACATTTGTACTGGGGACCCATTTTATAAGCGCAATAACACACTCTGAGGTGTGGTTTATCGCCTGATAAGAGCACGCCCAGAGGCATAAGGCACTCAGCACAAGTGCCTCGTGCCTTAGTACACCCCTGGGCGTGATCTTATCAGGCAATAACCACACCTTGTCGTGTGTTATTGCTTGCATAAAACAAACTTTGCACAGGCATTATGTTTTATAATAACTGGTGCAAGGTTTCAACAGAGAGAAAAGCAAAGCTGTATTTGTGTGAGCTGTATTGGTGTTAGCAGCTGCCATACTCTCACAAATGCAATGAAGTGAGATCACAAGGAGGAAGATGCCGTAATAACCTGCTATCGAGTTATTATGGAATTCTGGGAGTTATTATAGTGTTTTATTAGGAATGCTTTCCAGCCATTATAAAGGGTCACCAGTTATTATATAACTATTTTGCAAGGTTCATCTTAGATTGTCCCACAGGAACTCATCAATGTGAGCTGTATACAATGTTGGGGTGGGTGTCACTCCAAAATCAAAGAAAACTGTATAAAACTGTCTTTGCTAAAATTGTCTATGGACCAGTACTAGACAACTCAAGAGAACGCATAAGTGTCAGACCCAAGCAAAACAACTCTGAGGAATTTGAGACTTTTAGAGATGGAGAATCCGAGAGACAGAACCCTAAGATCCTCCTTTCATACAATTTCTTCATTCCCCAGCTAAGGAACTTCTTACAAGCAGAATTCCATGTTATTCGGGGTAAGAGGCCCCTATCAGGGCTTTGAAGGCATGGTGAGACCAGACACCTCTAAAAGGATTGCACCAGTTGCACTGGAGTAAGAGGGATTACAACAAGACCTGAATGCTCTCTACTCTACTTCCCTCTGGCAAGGAGTCCCTGCTGCCCAGAAATAATGGGGAAGGTTTGCTGCTGAGCAAGATCTGCTGTGCCTCCCATCTGCTGGTGAACAACTGTTATGAGAACATTTACCTGACATTTACTTGACTGTTCAGTGTGTAGGGGGCTCGGGGGAGCCGACTGCTGAATGTGTCACCAAGGTGGTGGGGCTTGTTCATTTCAAAAGCCCATGCTGCCAGCTTGTATGAGCAATAGTGAGTGGCACAAGCACCACTCCTAGTAGGAAAATAACTTAGAACTTTTAATTTTAGTTACTTTGTTGCAGCTTGAATTAGTGTGCTGTTTAAAGTAACTTTTTTAAAAAGCTACTGATGCCAAAAAGAAAACTTTGAAAAACATAATTAGGTACAATGCAGCTCACATTCCATATGTGTTCTATGTATTTCTCTTCCTTGTTATTTATTACTGCGTAAATTTCCATGTGTACATTATTTTTATACCTTAGATTTCCCTTGGACTTTATCTGCCTCTGTAGCTTACTCACAACTTCAAGGCATAATGCTCTGTTGTGACATCACAGTCTGCTGCCATGGGAGTTACTGTGATGTCACAAGCAGGCCATTATGATCTCAGGTAGGGAGAAAGCAACAAGAATAGATGAACTCGTCAGGTGCAAAGATCCTGTTTTCATGCAAATAATTTCCCGTAATATATAATGGGGAAGAGGAATACAAAACTAATATGAAATGCAAGCTGAACTGTGTCTAAATGTTATGTTTTATTAAAGTTCTTCTGAAGGTGTCAGCTGCTCTTTAAACTACAGTACTTGAACTTAAGGTAATTATTTGATTAATGTTTAGTCCTTTTGCCACATTTTATCTTTTGTAATAATGATTCTTTTAGCAGTAGGAGGGTGGGTATTGATGGGACTTATATTTTATAGTGATATTTCCAAGGAAGAAACTTCATGTCCTTATGTTACTCAGGTGAATACCTTTATACCTAATGCCTACTTATTAATGTGCACAGATGTTAAACCTGTAGTTATGGTCTTGCAATTCAGAGCATCTGTTGTAGGACATAACTTCCATAAACATATATTTAAACAGATTATTTGAAGAGCTCTTTCAGGTACAGGATATAATTTTTTTTTCCTTTTTAAAAACATTAATTTTAATAGTGTTGCTTTCTTCAGGAAATGTGCATTCAAATCCAGGACCTCTAGTAAACCATAATAATTTCTGTCTTCAGGAGTTTAGTGAAAGATCAGAACTTGGGCTGATATATCTAAACATTAGAAGTTTATTTCCTAAAATTGATTACATGCACACCTGGGCACATAGCTCCAACCCTGATATATTTGTATTCTCAGAAACTTGTCTCAGTGGTAAAATCAAGGATAATGATATTTGTATTGATGGGTGCAGTTTGTATAGGCTTGACCATTCCACTAAAGGAGGAGGAGTAGTAATTTATCTTAGAAATAAACTCTCCGGAACTGTACAATTAGCTAAATCAATTCCCCAAAAAATTGATATTCTGATAGTGAAATTTAGCTTATCCCAAAATTCTACTCTGTTGTTAGCAGCTTGTTATAGACTCCCTTCAGCTACTGCAGATGTTCTTCAATTATTTGGAACACTGGTTGCTCCTTATACTTACCAGGAACTGTTAATTATGGGAAACCTTAACTGAGATATGTTACAACCTACTACTCAGCTGATTAATCAATTTGTAGCACTCAGTTTAGCACAACTCATTCCTAATAAAACTGCTGCTGATAAGTATACCTTATTAGATTTGATTTTGACCACCACCCCTCATAGGTACATATTTTCTGTTTTTGATGTTGATCTCAGTGATCATTGTTATATTGTGTGCATACAACACCAGATAAAAACATCTAAACCTGCACGGGTTGTGATTTCTAGAACATTTTCTGGCTTTAATGAGCAGACATTTCTTTTTGACTTGCAAAGGATAAATTGGACCTTATTATACTGTTGTCCTGATATACATATAGCCTGGGATTATTTTACAAATTCCTTTTTGCAAGTTATTATTAAACATGCTCCTTTAACTAAAAGAAGAATAATAGCCAGCCCTGCACCTTGGTGTAATGATCATTTGAAGAAGTTGATAATTGAAAAAGACCAATTATGGAAGAAAGCCAAGAAATCAAGATTAGAAAAGGATCTTCTTATGTACAGGCAAGCTTGAAACAAATGTACAAGGGAAATAAGGTTAGCTAAGAGTAATTTTTATAACCAACCAAGCTGCAGCCATGCCCAGCTGCAACCAATTAAGATGCAGCTGGGAATAGTAAGAAAGTATGGGACAATATAAAACAATTGCAGGGTAAAAATCCTTCTGCCTCCTTACCTAAACTGTCGAATTTTAAGGACCTATTGATCAGTAGTCTGCGGGAGCAGGTTAAGACTTTCAATTAATATTTTTTCTGAACCAGGGTGTTTGTTTGATAAATCCACCCTAACCTACCAACAGAAGGCCTTAACAATGACTTAGATTGTAATTTAAAAAGACCATCTTTCGTCTTTAGGGAAATCAGTGAATCTGCTGTTAAAACTGATTTAGAAAGATTGGAAAAAAAGGGGACTGGTATGGATAATATTAACCCCATTTTTTATGAAATAGGGGCTCCTGTCCTTGCCAAACATATAACTTACTAATTTAATTTCTCTGTCATTACATCCGAGATACCTGCTGGCTGGAAGTCTGCTTGTATTACCCCTATTTTTAAGGGTGGTAATGATGATGATCCTGGTAATCGACCCAGCTCTATTTTAGCACCTATTTCAAAAATGTTTGAGAAATTAGTTTACTCACAATTAATAAAGTATTGAATAATTATAAACTGCTTACTAATTATCAAACAGGTTTCCGTAAGGGACATAACACTACCTTTGCTATTTTAAAGGTTGTTAATGACATTTATACTGCTTTTGATCAAGGACACTCAGTTCCTGCCCTTTTTCTTGATTTGTAAAAAGCATTCAACTCTGTCCAACATACTATTCTTTTGAATAGACTAAAAGATATAGGGATTGGCCCCGAAGCTTCTTTTTTTTTTTTCATATCTGACTTCTAGACATCAATGTGTTAAAGTGGGTGAGCACTGTTCTGAATATGTTGAGGTTAACAGGGATGTGCCCCAGGGCTCTGTACTGGGATCACACATGTTCCTTATATACTGTGTGTATATATATATATATATATATATATATATATATATATATATATATATATATATATATATTATATAAATGATCTGCCTAATTGTGTCTCAGATAATTCCAAAATTATGCTTTATGCTGATGATACAATAATTTATACTCAAAACAGAGACCTGAATATAGCATTAGATTATTTGCAACTAGACCTTGATGCTATTCAACAAACTTTATTAAAACTTTGTCTTTTGTTAAATGTAGGGAAGACCCAATGAGTACTGTTCTCTTATAAAGCTAATGTGATTAGTCAGAGTCATAGATTAAGGCCTTCAGATGGGACAACCCTGAATAAGGTTTCTTCATACAAATATCTTAGAGTTAATTTAGATGAGAACATGACATTTGATATACACATTAAAAAATCTGTCCACCATGCTCAAATGTGTCTTAACTTTTCTTTATAAAAATAGGGCCTGCTTTAATCTGGTTATCCATAATCAATTAGTGGACTCATTGTTTTTGTCTCTACTTGATTTTGGGGATTGTATATATATGAGAACAAATAGTTATATTTTGAAGCCCTTAGATGTGCTTTACCACAGTGTTTTGAGGTTTGTCACTGGCTTGCCTTAGAATACTCATCATTGCACATTATACTCCATCTCTAGAGGTAGTCATTGTCTGCTCGCAGGCAGATACATTGGTACTTTTTGAATATAAATTTGCACAAAAAAAAAATCCTCAATACTTAATAGATCTGGTTGATAAAAAAAAACACCTTAATAAATGCTCACTTTGTTTTAGTGATTTACCTAAGTTTTTATTACCTAGATTTAAAAACAAATTTGGCAGCTTTAGGCTAAACTATTGCTATTCCTACCTCTTGGATAACAATCCAAAAAAAGCTTAAATTTAGGTCTTTAATACAAATTTTATTAGCTTATGATGCACATGATTTTACCTGCTTTTTATGATTGAACTGCTTGAGAGTCTGATATATGTATAACTAATGTAATACCTTAATAACTGCTTATTTATTTTTTGTAATACTATATGTTTGTTAATGTCCTTTCTCATGTATTCCTTATTAGTATGTTACTATGTGTTGGATGCAATTATAAAAGAGAGCTCACCCTCAATCTTGCTTTCCAATAAATTGAATTGAATTAAATGTGACTGAGTTAGAACATGTTGATGCATGTGCCCTAAGGCCTAGATATTCAAAGGGGTTGCACCTGGCACAACTGAGTTGCACCAGCACAACCCCAGAAATGCACCCTGGGGCAATATTCAAACCAGGGAATTGCACAGTGCAATCCCCGATGTGCTGGGCTGCAAAGAAAATGTATGCGGCACATCTCCAGGAGGAGTGCCCATGCATATGCGGCACATCCTGATATTCAGCCCGGAGTGTGTGGCTCATCTGCTGGCACAACCCAGAGATGTGCTACATACTGTGGCTCACAATTGAGCCTAAAATAAATGTTTCAAGTGGTAGGCACCCACAGGCGGGCTGCTGTACTTCAGTGTTCAACACAGCAGCTGCCAGCTGTGGGTGGCTACCCCACCTCCCCAACACCAAGCACAAGCACAAATAAGAGTCACTGGTAGTGAAGTGGTCCCCCCTCCCCACCCGTACCTCCGATCACTGAGAATATATTTAATAAAACTCCCTGGTGGTCCAGCAGTTCCCCCCTCCCCTCCCGTACCTCTGATCACTGTGATTTTATTTAATAACACTTCCCTGGTGGCCCAGTGGTTCCTCCCACCCCATTCTGACCCTCTAATCACTGAAATAACTATGATTAATATCACTGGTAGTCTAGTGGAATTCCCCTCCTCATATTGACACTCAAAACACCGAAATTTATTAAAATAAAACCACTGGTAGTCCAATGGTACTCCCCTCCACACTTGAATCCCTGATCATCATGAAAATGGCCACTACTACTCCCTGGCAGCCTAGTGGTACCCCATCCCCCACCCACACAGGAGTCCCAGCCCACCAAGCTCCCCCATCATTGGCAGGCAGCATGCCCACCCACATACCTCTGTGGCCACCCACCAAATGACAGCATACAGTATGAGCTGCATTGGTCCACACTGTGGACCAATGGGCTGGTCATGCATACTCTAATAGTCATTCATAACTCTGTTAATGAAGTCATTGCAGCTCATACTGTATGCTGTCATTCAGCAGGCAGCCACAGAGGTATGCGGGTGGGTATGCTGCCCACAGATGATGGGGGGGCTAGGTGAGCTGGATATCCTGTGTGGATGGGGGGTGGGGGCACCACTAGACTGCCAGTGAGTAGTAATGGCCATTTACACTGCAAGTGTGGATTCAGGAGGGGAGGGGGGTACCACTGGCCTACCAGGGATAGTATTTTAATACATTTCAGTGATTGGAGTGTTGGTATTGGGAGGTGGGTTCCACTAGACTACCAGGAATATTAATCATATTTATTTCTGTGATTGGAGGGTCAGCATGGGGCCAGGGAACCTCTGGACCACTAGGGGAGTGATATGAAATGAAATCATGGTGATTGGCGGTACAGGAGGGGTGGGGGAACCACTGTGCATTAGGAAAGTGTTATTAAATGATATCACAGTGATCATAGGTACAGGAGGGAAGGAGGGTACTACTGTGGTCCCTGGCACAGGGACCACATGCTAAACAGGGCACCAGGTGCATTTCATTGGCCAGCCCTTCACAACACATGCAAACATAGCCATAATGACATGCAAATGGCCACATATGCACCTTGCATGCATTATGGCCCCATTTGCCTATTGCTTTCTGAATATCAGGAATTTGCGCACTGCGTATCTCTGATGTGCTGGTGCATTTCCCATTCCTGGTATTCAGACCTGTCTGGGGGGATGTGCTGCTACATTGTATTTGTGCAGTGTGCATTAGTTAATGTATTCAGAAGAGATGCACCATGGCTTTTCTCTTTTGAATATATCCCTTAGTAGCTCCACGCCACCACTTGCACCATTGCCAGGTGCAGGTCTGAATATCGGGCCCAAAATGTATTTCATGAAGTGTATTTACTAAATAACAATGTATTATACTGGTGAGGTAGCGCCAGTAAAGTTAGGGTTGAGTAAGGTGTTTACTGATAAACCCCAATTTTTTGCATTACAGTAACTTTAGTGGCTTTTGAGAAAATAGCCCAAAATCTGGCACAAGTGGTGTGGCAGGCAGGGTCTCTAGATGTGTAAAGTTGAGTGATGACATCATGTGCAGTTTTTGAGATACAGAATGTCAAAAAATGATAACATGTGGACTTTATTCCTATACATAACACACCTTTTTTGCTGTCATGTAGAGCCAAGACGGTGTGGAATATTTCTGTGACACTTCCAGGGTAGAAACAGCCTGTTCTAAGGTAGTGACATTTGAAGGTTTAATGAAAAAAATATTAAACAGTTCCACAGTTAATGAGATTTAAAAAAAAATTCTGAGCATGCTTAGCAGGGTATTTGGATAACCCTCTGAAATATTAATGAAAAAGCATTGATTACGAGTTTATCATTTGTGATTTATCAGTCATGAGAAAAAATATAGATCTAGACAGCTGCCATCATTTTTTGTACTAAAAAAAATTGAAAATACATAAAAATAATCTATTTTCAGAAATAAAAACAAAACAAACAAATACCCAAACCCAGGTAAACAGGAACCATTTAGTAAGATTCTGGTGTTTGCTTTTAGAAAAAAATGCCAGAAATACCTTTTCTGGTAACTGCAAAATCCAGGGTGCCCAGCTTAGTGAGAGGATCATTCGCCCATATTCTCTGTATGAGAACAGTGAGACTTTCTTGATACCTGCAGCTACAGATGGAGATGTGCTGCTGGTTTGTGTGCCAGCAGTCAGCCAGTAATCTCGACCTCAATCTCTCTCTCTCTCTCTCTCTCTCTCATTCATATCTGTCTATCTGTCTGTCTATCTATCTATCTATCCTTATTTTTCTATTTTTTATTTTTATTTTCTTCCCCTCCCAGCTCAGCCAGTTCTCCCTTGTTCTTCCCTGGTCCTTTTAATATAATAAATTCAGACAGGGTGCCCACCCCCAGTACACATCCCCAGTACCCTTCCCTCCAGGTTTCCTGCCTCCCTTACCAATGTTTCTTATGTTTAATATATATCTGGCACACCAGGGTTCCCACCCCAGTACAGCTTTGTTTCCCCCTCAAGGTCCCACCCAGATATAAGTGGTGACACTAGGGTGCCCACCTCTGGTACCAATGAACATTATCCTGACAATGGGGTGCCTAATCCCGAGCATCAGCAAAGTCGTCCTGTGAAATAAGAAAAGTGGCCATCATTAATCTTTTTTATTATAAATTCATAAAACCTGTAAAAAAGAAAACAGTCCCTTGACAATATTTCCACCCTCACACCCCCACTCACCCCACCTAGACCCTCCACTCAGCACCCCTACACACACTACACACACACACACTGTCACTCACATGAGCAGGTCACACAGCATAGAATAAACATTGATTGAAAAGATATCTTGTTGCTGTAACTGGCAGCTGTGATATGAGAAACAAGGTAAGTCCAGTTTAATGTATTTGAATGGGTTTTGAACATTTACTCATAACTTTATTTTTTTTATATTTTTGCACCAAAGTTTCAACATGGCATTTTTGTGACCCCACCTCATGAACAAGGTAGGTGTAATTTCTTAAATCTCTACTCAAATGTGATTTTGTAGATGCTGCACAAAATCACCTTTCAACGGGATCTGAAAAATGTTCATCCACTAGGATTGTGAGGTGGTGTCATAAGAGGGATATGGTGAAAATGTTGTGTAAAAATATGTTAAAGTGACCAAGTTTGAAATATTTCAATGTTCACTTATACCTGTGGCAACTGTTAACATTTTTTCACTAAACCTTCAACAAAGCCTTTTTGAGACACCACCTCATGAACAAGGCAGGTGAAATTTTTCAAATCTGTCTCAAAAGCTGATTTCACAGTCATGCTGCAAAATCACATTTGGGGCATGATTTGAAAATTTTCACCTACCAGTGTGGTCATAAGAAAACTGTGTTGAAAATTTGGTATAAAGATACGGTACAATGACTAGTTATGAGTGAGCATTGAAATATTTCAGTGTTCACTCATATAGTAACTTCACTATTTTTTTAATATTTTGACTCCAAATTTTTAATATAGCCATTTTTTCACACCACCTCATGAACATGAAAAGAGTCATTTTTCAAATCCTGAACAATATTTCCATTAAAAGCAGTTGATGGGAGTAGACTGACTGAAGGCAAGTCACTAAGTCACTGAGGAGAAAAGCGATGGTAGCAGGAGTCAGTAAGAAGCATATTTTTATTTTAGTTAATGTATGCCATTGTTGCCACATTAATATTTATTTTTTTATACTCACTGATCTTTCCAGACCAACTTTGTGCCTTCAGGATGTTGTGTTGATTGGCATTGAAGGAGGTGAAGGACTCTAGACCTCTGGGTGCCCCACATTTGGTGAGAGTCTGGGCAGTGGAAGGAGCTCCCTCAGTGTGGGAAAGGCACCAGTGGAACCTGCATTGGCTTAACCGCCAGAGTCTCCCCCAACTACCTTGATTATTTGAGCCACAACCACAAATACATTCTGCTCTGCTGGCTATTGAAAGCCGAAGCTGAAGCTATCTAAAAATATTTGTTATGGAATACATACAGAACTGAGATAGAGCTGAAATTGAACTAGAATAAATGCTGAATGGGGAAGCCTGCAGTGTCCACTTTTAACCAAGCGATATATATATATATATATATATATATATATATATATATATATATATTTATTTATATATCTGAGCTATTGATATTGATATTGCTATTGACTGAATGTAGATTTTGTGAACTTTAATAATAAGACATAATAGGATATATAATAGGAAGTCTGCTGTATTGTGTAGTTTCTGCTGAGGAAAGTTGCGGTTATGTATTTTATATTTGACAATACTGATTCAAATAAAGTAGAACACAGTACTTAGAAAAGTAGAAATTTAAATTATAATATATATTTCTAATTATTCTAAAAGTTTCTAAGAGCTTTTAAGCAGAAGAATTGGAAATCAGGAAGCAAAGGTTGGATTGACTGAATAAACCACATGGTTAGTGTGCTTAAAGCACATGTGCAGGTGTTCTGGCACAGCTATCACCATCTTTAAGGAATCTAGGAGAACTACAGGCAGCATTTCTGAGTCCAAAACTGGAGTAGCAGATCAGTTTATTGTGCACTCATTTACAAGTTAGCAACCTGTTTGATAGTATTTATCCCCCAAACACACTGGGAGTAAGTATCTCAGTGAGGTTTAGAATGGAGGTTGAGAATGTGGGTGTACATTAATCATCCATACCACAAAGTAGCTGTGTACTGATATGGTAGAGTGGATAGATTGTGGCTACTTATTTACTGAGATTTGTTGCTATCTGCTGCTATCCTGCATTGCTGATATCCAGCTAACTCATACCCTTACTTCCTGAAAAGTAAGTTTTGATTTTCAATACCCAATTTTTATTACCTAAATATAAGCATGTGTAATTAGATTAGATTAGGATAGGACTGTATTGTATTAGATATTATTTCATTATTATGTGTGTGTTTGTACTTTTTTGTTTTAGTGGAGAAATTGATTTCAAGGGGATTCATGCATTCCCTGCTCCACTTGATAAGTGCTAAGGAACCTCCAGATATTGACTTAGCTGAGTTCTATAAGAACTGTAGTTGAGTTGAGAAACTGTTCTGAAGAGTGACACATGAAGAGCACCAGCACTTTATATTTGAAGACCATTGACCTGCAAAGTCCTTGTTTTTGTGTGGTGAGACATTTTAAAGGAACGCTATTAATTCTTTCTTCAATTTCCCATATTCATCTGAGTATATTTCTGTAAAGCATTGGATTGCAACCTGGGGGAAGCACTGCTCATAGAAAGTAACAGGAACAGGAAAGACTGAGAATTTTATACCCATTGTGGAAACAGGAACACTATTCACTGACTGTTACTCATTATATACTCAGTTTCTTTTTCTTTTTCTCTTCTTACTATGACATATTGTTATATTTGCTGAAAAATTGCATTGCTTTAAAATGTTCTGAAAAAGAAAATTTGATTTGCTATACAATTGAACAGGGATTTATGCACTTAGGATAATTTTGGCTAATTGATTAATTGATATATATATATATATATATATATATATATATACACATATAATGATAGATAGATTAGGGTAACAGTGATTATTTAGCCTTAAGAAATCTTAGAAATCTCAGTCATTGTCTCAGGTAGGAATTGACTGAGAACTGATTATAGCCCAAATTTTTAGGCAAAGTATAAATTAGGAATTAGGAATGCCAATAGCAAGAAGATGTGGTAGAGGTTTATTGGACAAAACTAATTTGACAATGATGATAGAAGATCAATGGGTGCTAAAGAATGGACCAATGAACCCAGTCACAAATAATAGAGGAAGATCACTTAAATCGAAGAAAAAGGGAGTTGTAGGAAGGGTTGATAGGAGTCTATGTGCCCCACTAGGGAAGAAGATGGAGGCAATTTTGGACTCAACCTCAACCACTCTTAGAAACCATAATAAGAGTAAATTGTTTCAGCCTTTAAATCAAAGTCAGAGGATATCTTGCTAACTCAGCTAAACATTGAAACATGGAAACAGCTGAAATTTGAGATTGCATAAGAAACAGGATTTACAGAATTTGGATATTTTGAAATTAGTGAATAAAGAGGTTAATAACATGGTAGAGGAGATTAGGGGCACTACCGAGACAAATAAAAGAACAGAACAGAAGATTAGAGACATTAAGTTAAGTATGAATGGCTCAGTATTTATTGCAGAAGAAATACAGAATGATGGCCAGAGAAAGAGTGAACATGTGCAAGAGGAGGTCAATGAAGGAAACAGTTGGTTTTCGGAGGAAGACAACAAGCTAATGAGTTCAATTTAGCCTGATAGTCCTATGTTAGATAATTTAACTAAAGAAGTAAGTTGTGCATCGAGAGATCCACTTTTAGCAAATGCCATGATTTATGAACAGCTTATATTTATTAGATAAGACATATAGTTTGTGAAAGGAGTATGTCTAGAGAACAGAAAACATATTATGCAGGTTATTGATACACAAAGGGATAAGGAATTAGAACATGGAATAGGTGTATTACAAAATATAGGATTAAATACTGAGGGAAAGAGCCCACAGTTTACAAATAAAAATACAAAGGGGAATGGAAAATCTTGAGACAGTTAGAGAGGCTGGAGAGGTTCAGAAGACACTAGATTATAAGGCAATAGATTTAATAGATGTGTCTATTAATGATGTAAGGAAGGAGATGGTGGTAGATATAGATACTACAGGACAAGATCTCAATACAGAAAAAAAACTGGGGGTCTGAGTCAGAACTTATAATGCTCCCTAATGAAATTTGGAGGCAGTACAGTGTGGCAAAGGAGATTAAGGCAGCAAATGAAGATATTTGGGGAAAAGGATTAATTCAGGAAGTTAGATATAGGGGAAAAAGAAAGCAGAAAGAGAGACATAAAACCAAAAAGAATAAAGTTGAACAACAATGAGAGGAACATAAAATACAGAAGAAAGAGACTCTATTAACACAGAGAAAAAACATAGAGAGAACTGGGGAAATGGAGGAACACAGAAACATAGAATTTGATGGCAGACAAGGACCACTTGGCCCACCTAGTCTGCCCATTTTCCTACCTAACAGATAAGCTGCAGATCCTAGCTAACCAACAGCTTACTTCCTCCTACCCCCCACTAGGACTGCCTTATGTCTGTCCCACGCATTCTTAATTCCCCCACTGTTCTTGACCCCATGACCTCCTCAGGAGGCTGTTGCATGCATCCACAACCCTCTCAGTGAAAAAATACTTCCTCACATTACCTCTGAGCCCTCTCCCTCTGTCTTCAAATTGTGCCCCCTTCTTCTTGCACATCTCTTTTTCTGAAAGATGCTACCCTCTTGGACTTTGTTAATTCCCTTGAGGTACTTGAACATTTCTATCATGTCCCCCTCTCCCTTCTTTCCTCAAGGGTATACATATTAAGCTCCTTTAGTCTTTCTTTGTATGTCTTCTGGTGCAGACCCTGCACCATTTTGGTTGCCCTCCTCTGGACAGCCTCCACTCTGTCTATGTCTTTGCAGAGATGGGATCTCCAGAACTGCACACAGTACTCCAGATGGGGTCTCACCAACTGTTAGTACAGAGGAATAACAATTTCCTGTTTTCTACTATTTATGCCTCTCCTTATGCATCCCAGTATCCCCCCAAACTTCCTTACTGCCTTCTCACATTGCTTGCCCACCTTTAGGTCATCTGATATAATTACCCCCAGGTCCCTTTCCATTTTTACTATAGAAACATAGGATCCTATAGAACACTTTGAAGGCTTTAATATGGGAAAGAAGGAGATAATTAAAAATGATGGTAATTCTGTGGCTAAGGAGATACAGCAGCCTGAAAGAATTACAAGTATAAGCAAGAAGAAGGGTGAATGTAAAAGTAAAGTAAATTTAAAAAAGGAATAAAAGCAAAACAGAAGACTAAAGTAGTAACAAAAACAGAATCTGGTAATAAGAGAAACAATATAATGCAGGAAGAGAAAAAGAAAGACAATGTGAAATTGCAAGAAGAAACTAAGGAGACAAAGAAAATACAGGACCCTAAAATAAAGGATGATGAAAAGACCCAAATGATCAATTTAGAAGCCATATTAAAGAGAACAATAGATTCTGATTATATTCTGCCATTGTATAGGGTAACAATTATCCAAGATGAGACTGATAGCAATCTGGACAAACATTTAAAACAATTGTTATGAGCATTACTAAAGGGAAATAAGAACTACATCCTAAAGTTAAACAACTTAAGTGTGGTTAGACTAGTGAAAGACAGAATTGGTATTGTTAATTTTGGATCAATATTATGTCCTTAAAGCAATAGAAAATCAAAAAATAAGAATAAGACATTTGGGTTTAGAAATAGAAAGTGTGGTGAATATCAAAGTGTTAGTTCCAGAATATTTTGAGACACTTCAGGAAGACAAGACCAATAATATAGATCTCCCCATCTCCATTTTTGGAATCAACAATTTTTTTTAATGAAAAGACAAAAAATCTGAAGATGAAAATAACAGAATTTTTACAAAACCTGTTAAGGATAGATGGGTTAAATAGGAAGATTAAAAGAGTAAAGAGATGGGAAAATAATTAAGCAATAATGCTTTCGACAGGGTATGGCATTGAGGCAATGAGCTGGTCAGGGTGCTCTTATAGCCCCTTGGTCGGGTCCTATTGCCCATACCGCCCACCCTGGATGGGCATTATTGGTGTTTAGAAATGGACATCGTTGTAAATTTTTATTAACTTGTAAGAAAAAGAAGAAATTTGTTTGTAAATATAGACAAAGACTACAAAAAATATATAGTTTTGATTAAATAGTCCCTGTCATTTTCTGCTGTTCTGTCTGCTGTTGCACCCCCCAGCCATTCCTTTCTGCTTGTCCCACTTCCGGAGCGACACACATATATTGTACCACCGTCCCCAGCTGCCTGTCGTGAGTGTAGAGGTTTAAAAGTAATCATATTTCTTACTTCAGTCCTCTGTCCCCTACAAAAGTCTTTCATCGCTATAACTCCTGGCTTTCCACCTCGGTCACGCATTTTCTGATTCTGGACTTCCTGGTTATGCAATGCAGGGTCAAGGCTGTCACGTATCTTGGTGACCACTGCATCGCACAGGAAGTGCAGAGTCATAAAATGCTACGACGAGGGTGAAAGCCGAGAGTTACAGTAGCAAAAAGACTTTATCGGTACAGCAACGGATACAGTAGTTAAGGACAGTTTTGTTTGTTTCGTTTTAACGTGTTCAGTTCCACGGCAGGTGGGGGATGGTGGTATGATATTTTTTTGTCGGTTAGCGAGGGGAAAAAAATGGCGGCTCGACAGATGCCAACTCGGGGTGCCCAAAGACATTTTATGGTAATGGGGCACCTCGAATTGACACATCTTTCGGAGAGGGCCTCTATCAATACTTAATGTACCCCAGTGTGAAGGCTTTCAGCCAATGAAATTGAAGCAAGTGTCTAGCCCATTTTCTAATGGGCAAATAACCATATGGGTGAACTTTACAGTAGATTATCAGCTAGCTCTGTCTAAAGCTGAATTCCTAGATAAGATTGAGATTAACATTAATGGGGAAGTAACTGTACAATCCCCAATACAGGTTAAACACAATTCAGATACATTTGATACAAACATCAAATAGGTTCCATATTTTACAAGAACAAGGACAGGATTGACGGTCTATATATATATATATATATATATATATATACAGTATATATATATCTATATAGATAGATATACACACATATATATATATATATATATATGTAGAATAGCACCTAATGCACATCTAAGAAAGGAAGAGAAGACTAAGTATCAGGAAAACAGGAATTTAGCCTGGAATGTAGCAGGAATTAAGGACAGATTGAGGTACCCAACATTTAAAGACTACTTGAAAGAATTTGATTGCACAGTATTTGCTTACAAGAAACATGGACGGATCAGGTTAAATATATTAATGAGTATAAATATTTTAGTGAAAAAGCTATGAAGAGTAAGAAGTACGTAAGACTATCAGGTGGTTGAAAACATGTCTTAAATTATTGAAGGACTATAAAGCAGTTGAAATCCAAATTGACTCAAGATATATACTGGGAATAGTAATAATGGGTAAAAACCTCTCAATAATGATTCTCAATGTACTGTATACATCCCACCAGTTACTTCAGATTGCACAGATAATAATACTATAATAAGGACATTAGAGAAAATAATAGATGACTATACTGAAAAGGATCCAGACAGTGGCATAATTTTAGCAGGAAATTTAACTACAGGGTAGGGCAGTGTGTGGAATTAACTGCAGAATTAACTCTGTGCAGCTATGGGGCAGGAGTCAATACTAGCTAAAAGGAATTCACACAATAATAAAACCACAAAAAAGAGGTAAGATTATTAGTCATATGTTAAAGGAAAGAAACTTTGCCTAAACTAATGGGAGGACTAGAGGGGACCCAAGGGGGAATATACATCTATGGGAACTAGAGGTGAATCAATAATCGACCTCCACTAGATAAATCTAAAATTAATCCTATGTGTAGGTGAAAGAGCTGAAAGTGAACATAATCCAGTTGTAATCTTGTTGAACCAATGGAACAATATAGCGGCAAGAGAGGAAAAAATGAATTAGTAAGGACAAAAATAGGGGTGAAATGCGAAGCTATAGATAACTTTGCTTTGAATCAGTTAATTACAGAAAGTGGAATAAGAGATCATATATGGGAGATTATAAATAGAAAGGATGATAAGATTTTAAAGGACTTTGCAGATAGTTATGAATACAGTTACTTCTCTTGTAATTAAAGCCTCCTTCAAAAAAGAATATAAAGGAAGCAGTTGGTATGACACTGAGTGTAAGGCAGCAAAAAGAGAAATAAATAGGATAGAAAAATCAGTAAGAAATAATCTGAATAAAACCAACAAGGGTCAGTTAAAAGGTTCAAGAAAAAAATACAAAAGATTATTGAATAAAAACAGGGAGACCTACAGAAACTCCTTATGGGAAGAATTTGGGAATGCGGTACAAAATAAAAATTCCCAGAGGACATAGAGAATTATATTGAACCTCACATATGGATGGATTATTATGCCAGATTCTTCTTTGATCAAGACAATGGTGAAAAGGATAATATAACAGGCAATTGGATTTCATTGAAGAAAGAGATAAAAGAGTAAGAAATTGTAGAAGCCCTTGGCCTGGCTAAAAGACATAAGGCCACTGGCCCAGATGGCATCCCGGTAGATATAATTTAAAATTATGTAAATTTATGGGTATCTTTGTTTAAAAAGTTATATGATCATACCACAAATTTGGGGGTGAATTCTGACAACCTGGAGAGAGAATATAACTATTCCTATTTTCAAAAAAAGGAGAAAAATCAAACCCCAGGGATTACAGACCAATTAGCTTACTGGACGTTTCTCAGAAAATAGTTACAAAAAGTATTCAGAAAAGAATTATGGAATGGATACAGGGCTTGGGAGTAATATTTGAAGCCCAGGCTGGGCTTATGCCAGACCATTCTACAGCTGACCAATGTTTTGTTTTATCTCATCTAATGCATAAATATATCAATATAAAGAAGCAGAAATTATACTGCATCTTCATTGACCTGAGAGCTGCATTTGACAGGGCTAGAAGAGCCAAACTGTGGAAGGTCCTAGAAAGCTATGGTCTGGATCAATCAATAATAATCAATATAGTGATCACTATGTACATGAAGAACAGAACATGTATGAGATACAATAAGAAAGGGGGATAGGACTGAGAAATTTGACTCTAATCCTGGCTTAAGACAGGGATGTGTTTTATCTCCCATACTGTTTAATCTTTATTTTAATAATATTCTAGAAGGACTATATGACACTGAGCTGCATATGCCAAAAATAGGTGAAAGATACTGTCCCTTTTTGGCATATGCGGATGACATAGTCTTAATTTCAACTAGTTGTACAGAAATTAGAAGAATCACAAAAGGATTTCATTTAAGCTGCCTGAGAGCTGCATTGGAAATAAATTTTGAAAAAAAAACAAAATACATGATTTGTAACAGACCTATAGTAAGAAAGGGAAGAGATTTGAAGTTAAGATGTGATAATCATATTATTGAAAGAGTTCAGCAATTTTGTTATCTGGGAATTAATTTCATATTTAACCTGAAGTGGAAGGAACACAAAAGCAATATCATAAAAAAAAATTTAAATTCACTCCAGCAATAGAGAGATTTGCTTACAGATTTGGAGGTCACTCCATAAAAGGTTGTGTAAAGGCCTTAAATGCCAAGGATAAGAGCCAGTTTTGTAGGGAGCTGAGATATAGGGCATAGGAAACTCAGATTCCCTGGAGATACCAATGAATAAATTCTATAAAAGACTCTTGGGCCTCCCAGTTGGAGCTTCTTCAACATTAACAAGGTTAGAATTAGAACATCTCCTGGTAAAATGTTTTATAGTTCAAAGAATAGTTATATATTGGTTAAAAGTGTATAGGATGAATGAAGGAAGATTACCCAGAACTTGTATGGAAAAGACACTGTCATACATGGATAATGGTTTCATATGACCCAGTCTGTATACAATAGAGAACGTAATAAAACATTTTGGTTTACTGCACTGCTTGGTTAATAGTTATACTAAACCACTAGAATATATCAACACAGTGGTTAAAAGTAAAATCAGGGATATTTATATCCAGAGGGAAATTAATTTGAGAAACAATTCTAAAATAAGTAATTGGCTAGGCTCAAACAAAAAAAGAAAGTTTGGGATGGAACCATACTTATGTATAGTGAAAGATCCAGGTAAAAGACAAAGTACCACAAGATTTCATTCTAAGTATAATGGCTCGCAGAGGCTGAATGGAATATACACCCAGCAGAAGTAATCAAAATGTGGCTGTGGATTGGGGATAGATAATAATGTTCATTTGTTAATTAAGTGTCCTTTGTATTAATATGAACACATGTTATACCCAGGGCTCCTGGTGTTCTGCAGCAGAATTTTCTGATTTCTGTGGCAGGGCTCTTTGACTTCTGTGGCAGCATTTTCTGATTTCTGCGGCATGATTTATTCATTTCTCTGGCAGAATGCAGTCCTGTCATTGGCTAAATATGATGTGATGTCATCGATGACATCATATGCTGAGCATAGAGGAGGGGCTTCAGGATAAACGAGGTGGGAAAGAAAGCCTGACACTATGTAAAAACAGTATATTTGTATGTAAATTTACCAAAAATAATGAATTCTGCGGCACTATATATATTCTGCGGCATGATGCAAATTCTGCGGCAAATTCCACAACCACAGAACCACAGAATTCCAGGGGCCTTGGTTATACCTTGGAAATATTCTGACTACCCTATACATGGAATCTAAATATCAGACAATTTGCTTATTGAAATCAACTAAGGAAGATATTCTTGATCAATTAGCAAAATTATGTAAAACGGTTGAACAAAAAAAAATACACATATTGCCTACTGGAAAGTCGACGGCTACTGATATAATTAATAGAAGGAAGGAGGTTTCTGAGAATGTGCAATGGGGAATATAAAGTATTTATATTAGGGGTGTTGGGTCTAATCTGATAAAATGTTTATATTATATACTGTATATATTTTTAACGCATTTGTATAACAGAGATGGTATTTATTGTAACCTTATATTTATTAATGAAATGTGATGCTAAATGAAAATGTTGTAACAGTAATGTTGTTTGTCACACAAGAAAAAAATGAACTGAACTGAAGTCCTGGACAAGATGTGTTTTCACAGCTGTGATGGGAAATTACATTTCAGCCAATATTTCATAAATGCCACATGTTTATAAGGGGAGTCATAACATGACTATCTTGAAAGTGTGGGTAAAAATTAAAAAGAAAATAATTAAAAAATGTTCTGTGTGGTACCTGCCTTTACCTCACAAGTACTACTTTGTGACCCTGTGTCAGTGAGCTGAGTTAGAGGGTGAGCAAAGTGATCCAGATGCATGGGCCAAAGCTGGGGGATGGCACTGTCATGCAACACCACCCTAGTGTCTGGGAAGGGAAGGTGCAGGGTTGCCTGCACAGGCCCAAGTACCATATAGTGCAGAGAACTCTTCTCTTGGCATAAGACACTGCACCTCTGCACCTGCCGGTGCTAGAGGGCCCTGTGCTTTGACTGAGAAATGGATTCTTTGCTCTGTGTGTCTGTGGCTACATGGAAGCACAGGACCCAGAGGGCCTTGTGCTTCCACAGTCCACCAGGCAGCCCCATGAGTTTTTGACATCCATTGCTTCACAGAAGTGAAGGGCCCATAGGGCCCTGTACTTCCATATGCTGATGGAGTCTTCCCATGGTGCAGGGACAAGAGGCCCTGTGAATCTGTATCTGTTCAAGCAGGTCCCAAAGGTCCCTGCATTAATGAGGATACAAATCTACTATCTGAAAAAGAAAGGAAACTCACTGCAAAAAAACTGTGTTAATGCTTTAGTTAGGATTCTACTTAATGTCACAAATGCAGGGAAATGTGGCTTTAGGGTTTCCAACTCTAACTCCCAACCCCACTCTTAAGCAGCAAAATGAAAAGACCACACAAGCAACTGCAGACAGCCATCATCAGGTTAGACAAACCACATACAATTGTTTCCAGATGAACTTATGCAGTCACACCTATGTGTTTGTTGTACATTGTGCATTAGTACATGTGGCTGCAGAAGCTCTGCATAAAGAAGGCCCCAGCAAGATGTACTCATGCACACTGTATGAATTAACTTGCTGGGAAACATGAACAGCTTTTGCATGGCTTATATATGCAGTTAAAAACTGACAAACTGCTACACCCTTGAACAATTTCTAGATCTGCTACTGAAACAATGATACCCACATTGCAAGAGAACTTACACCTGCATAACTGCAGGCCCTTCAGGTGCCGTCCTTCTGGAGCCAGAAGTCAGTGTGCATGTCTTACACCTGTGGTTCAGGAGGTGCAGGCTCCTCAGGAGCCAGCACTTCTGCACACAGAATTACTGTTACAATTTTTGTATCATGGATTTTGTACTGCCTGCACTTCTGCAGCCAGATGTTGGTTTGCATATCTTATACCTGTGTCTGTAGAAGTGCAGATCCTTAAGTGTGTGTATGTCTTACAATGTCTGTGACTACCTGAGGCTACAGAAGCACTGGCACCATAGGGACCTGCACTTCTGCAGACAAAACAAATCCTATAATTTGGATTTTGTGGATTTGTATCTGACTATAGGGTGTGTGCTTCTGTTACACAGAAGCAATGTTGTGATTTGTGTATCTTGAATTTCTATCTGCAGCAACAAGTGAATGCATATGTCTTGTGGTGTGCTTGCTGTAGACACAAATCCATGAAGATAGGACATCGGTGCTGCTGCATTTGTGTCATCTGTAAACAGCTGTATAATGATTTTCATACCTGATGAGGGCTGTCAGTGGTTAGTTGTTTGGTGTTGTCCTTTTGCTGCTTAGGGTGGGGATAGGGAGTTTGGGCTGAAACCCTAATGCCATATTTCCCAACTTTTGTAATGTTTAGTAGAACCCTAACTGGTGCATTAACACAGCTCTTTTACAAAGGATATACAGTATCTGTAGTACTTCTACTTTTGTAATTGAAACTTTTAAGTGTAACTTCTGTACTTGAAGGGATGCCATTGCATATGAGCTTGTCTCAATAGCTACAGTCCTTAATAAAAACTGATTTGAATTGAACAATAAGTAAATGATTGCTTCATCATAGCAAATGTCTTGTCTTTGATCTCTTTAGTGCCTGGGTCACCTAGCGTGGTACTCTTCCATGTCCTCTACTGTACCACATCCAAGTACAATATGTTAAGGAGATGCAGAATATCCTGCTGAAATGGAAATTACCAAACTGCTTGAATGATCACTAGCACTAAGACTGTGGAAACTGCAAGAAAGTGTGGCCATGAAACTCAGTGATGCCCCTAAATATCCCAAACACCCATCCTTGGAATAAGGCTATTGCAATGCTCATCTATGAATTGAGGCTGCACTACTTTCATAAATATTGCAATTCTGAAAAGTTGTGACTTAATGTGGACCTGGGATTACATGTTCCTTTGATGGTAATTTGCTTTTGTAAAAGCTGATTCATAGCTATATGACACATTGCTAAGGATATTCGTGCAGATTACCTAGAGAACTGAAGGTCGTTGGATTCATGACTCTAATAAAATGTGAATGAGTCATCCAGCAGCGGATTTCATATTTGGCCTATTTAATTCTTAAGGTTCCTCATCGGAAGGGAAGTGCAAGTAAACTCATTTACTAGTTTGCACTAAAGGCTTTGGAAACAGGCTAGATCATTCTATACTTCATCAGCTGACATTCTTGTCATATTTAACCCAATAAAAGCTAGTCTGATTATGGAAGACAACAATGCAAATACCATACTGGCTATCAAGATTGTAGACTACATGCACATTTTATTCTACACTCACTGCTCAGACATATTCATAATATATGTTTAGCAACATGTTTAACATCAGATATGCTTGGTATGGCACACAGACTCGGTGTCCATTTCATTCACTCCATCAAGATCAGATTTATTTTGAAGATGCTGCAGTGGGTCAGCTTGCCATCCCATTAATTCAATCTGGATGCTCTGACTTGGTGGATTCAAATTATTTACAGTGGTGCTGAAATACAGGTTCCACTGCCACTGAAGCTACAGTACTCAGTAAATTAACGTCTAACTGTTACGGAAAGGGTTGTAAACTTGGGACATCAGTGGGGTTCTGGTAACATAACAGAACCATTAGAACAAAGATCAAACAGTATAATGATGTCACCAGAACTACTAGCTGTTCAAACAACACTGTTCATCACAATTAAGATGTTTTTATTTATTTTATGAGAGATTATTTTCCTGTTACTGTTAACAATTCTTAATCTACATGCATGTTGCAGCAATGTTTGCCCCTGTGGTAATCAGACACATTAGCTTAATTGTGAATGCTTCCCTATGTTGCCAAGCTGTCCCTCCCAAAGTGCTGCTTGGGAAGGTTTAAGAAAAAAAGCTGTTCATTTTGATATGGGCTCCATGGTTACCATAGAAACCCACTCAGTACATTCCAAATTATTCTGTACATTTCTATGTTCTGAAAAAGTCATTCTGGGCTGTTCTATGTGCAGAATCATTTTTTAGAAACAAAAATGGAACAGTTATCTATTGTACACTGATACCATTATCACAGTGCTCTCTATAGTAGCAGGAGGTGTGAGCAGAAGCATAGACTGAACAGTTCATAGGGGTAAATGTCAGTGTGGCATGTGCTCATTTTCTATTAGAAAATGGCTTAACATTTCTTCTCCTCTGACTGACTGAAAGCCATGCCAAGGGGGTACCTTAAGAACCAGTGCCAACCCAATGTGACACTGCACAAGAAAAGTCACTGAGCTCAACTCCAAATTGTAATACCTGAATGACAGCCATGTTTTCCCTCACTTAGTGAGTGATCCCCCAACTCTAATCAGTAGGAACTGAATCAAGCTCACTCCCTCTACTCTCCATGAGGTGACACTGTCAAAAAATCCACAAAATACTTTATGCTGTTTTACAAGCACCATTAGTAAGACACACTGTTTTTTTTTCAAAAGCGAGCAGTACAGGCAGCATGTGATACACTTGCCAAAAAAGCCGTCGCCCCACTCGACTCCACTCCATTCCACTCCACTACACTCCACACTGCTCAGCTGTGGCTTTCACCCATGAAGAAATCAGTAAAGTTACACAAACACATGCACAGAAATAATTAACCATGGAGCTGCTTCTGTCATTTGCTCAGTTCAACTCATAGACAATCTTCCAAGCTCAGTCCTGGCACTAACATCCCGACACGAGATTGCATTCTCATGGCCCTGGCTTCCCAAGTCAGACAGTGACTGTAGTGACTATAATAATAGCCAAGTTAGAAAAAAATAAATGCAGAAGTACTGGTTGTGTAACTGTGTATGAGGTTTTGGGGAGGGGGTTAAGTCAAAGCAATGAGCTGGTAGTATAGCCTAGAGGTTACAGTAATGAGCTGTGATTGAGCTTGGTGCATCCAGCAGACCTGGATTTAATTCCCACAACCTCCACTTGCATATTGTGTTACTTTGGGCAAGTCACTTAACCACCCCAGTGCTTCTGTGTTGCCCCTGAAAACAAGCACTTGTGCCTAGTGGTCCTTACCCGGTTACCAAAGATTAGAAATAATAACAAATAATGTTGCTTGGCAATGGGACAAGGGTGGTCATAACATAAAAAAAACATTAACAAAACAAAATAACTGTACCTTCTACTGGTAACTCTTATCAGTAGAGGGACTACTTTACATGAAAAGTAACTTTTAATTGATTTTTCCTTGTTTTTTTATTTTTACTATATCTTACAGCAATGTCACCTATAACACATTTTCTAAGAGCAATAATACCCCAAGGGTGGGCAATGTTGGCTATACTGGACCATTCAGGGCTGTAAGGCCTTCTGCCTGCAGTGTCAGGCCCCATTATGCCCTTGGGTGGTCCAGACCAGTACAGCCCAATACCACCCACCCTGTCAGGTATTTAAGCAATAATGCACAACAGGGTGTGGGTTGTGCTGGGATAACGTCACGCCTTGAGTGGTTGGGCACGAGGCTAAAATAGCTCGGCTGTAAAAAAACTAGATGTGTAAGTTTCATTTTTTTTAATTTTTTAATGTTTTATTACTAGAAAGTGGTATGTAACCTTGTGCTTCAAGAAGTAGTCCATGCATTTTTGTCCTGAATATTTTTTTTCAGCCAGTAAGTGGAGCTGTTGTAACTATATAGATCAGACACCGAACCTTACTTCCATCCTGTACAAAACACTTGTTCTTTTGTGGTCTCCAGCCCCCATCTTTATGTTCCCCTGTGTATGTTTATTTTTAGCTCCCTTACGTTGCTTCATTCTCTCTGTGAAGCTGAAAGCCGCCCCCCCCCCCGGCTCATTTGGAGATCGGTTGGTGCAGTTGTAATTTTGATACCGGGAAAAGTGAAATAAGGGAGATCATTGAACTGCGATGTGCTTTTTAGGAGGCGTGCTGAGTCTGTTCTAGGAAGGCGGAGACAGCAGAAGCCAACCAGTCAGTCTGTTCGGGATGGTTGAGGAGAGTAGATTCCCATAGCAATGGGTAGCGTAGCACTGAAGGTGATGGGACTGAAGACTTCATAAATTACTTTCTTTTTTTAAATTGAAGCAGTATGCCATGAAACACACATTTAGTTTCTGTTTGGGAGACCGCTTACTGTGTTTGGGATGGGCGGGAAGAGCAGAAGCCGCTGAACCGTGAGACTGGCAGTTGTACTGACTCAAGCAGTTCACTGAAGAAATGGGCATAGGAAGTCTGTTTTTTTTTTTACTTTTTCTGCTGGGAGAGTAAAGAGTGACATAGTGGGAGGGCAGTGAACACTACACTTTAGACAGTTTCAGAGCGAGAATGATTGAAGCGGACTGGCCAGCGGCGATGATGACTGAAGCAGGGTGCAGTGGAGTGATTTCAGCAACAATTTATGAGGTCATCTGTGTGCTGGAACTAGACCCGTGATGTTGTACTGTGATAACATCACAGGTCCAGTCCCAGACTGACCAATCGGAGTCCATGTATTTTTCTTGCCATTTTATAATATTTCTTTGCTCATAAGCTAAATAAATGTCAAAATCACAACAGCTTTAGTGATACAGATCAGACTGTTAAAGTTCATTAATGAAAACAAGCAATCATGATCAGTTTCTGAAGTGCTCTCACTATCACCAGGATCATTCATTTTATCAGCTATGGACAGGGCTCCTGTTTTAAGGAGAGTTTTCACAGCTCAACATCCAGCATGGAAGCTGGCTGAATTTCTTCCCTCTGTCACAATCAGAGTAGAACTGACTTGACTTCCTTCTGCCAGGTCCTTATATACTCCTCCTCTTGAGCAGGTGACTTGCTTGTTAACATGAAATGCTTTATTACAATACAGACATAACAGGTAGACACTTCAGAAACAGGCAAGAAACAAAAGGCAAATTGGAAGGTCCCTTGCCAAAGGTGACAAGTGGTGGTGGTGGTGGGGGGGGGGGTAAGGGGCAGACACGATGGGCCAGATTGGTCCGTTTCTGTTGTCAGATTTCTATGATTCTATGTTTCTATGATTAACCAATCCCAGGGCATAACATTGTGTTAACTCCAGGCACCTCCTTGAAAATGTAAAAGCAGTGAACTGGCCTGCCCTCTACTTCATCAACGATGTGTCATCTGTAGTTAGTTTCTTCACAAATGCCCTCCATAGAATACAGGACCTCCACTTTCCTCTTACTACTCAGAGGGTGAAAGAGGGCTGTTCCCACTGGATATCCAAGGAGTTACAATCCCTGATAAAAGAAAGGGACATTAAGTGGAAAACATATAAAGCATCCCTTTCCCCCTCAACTCTGGAGTGCTTACAGATGTTTACTTAAGACCTGTAAGCAAACTGCCAAATCTTTAAAGCGCAACTTCTACCTACATTTTCAATAGAACAACCTCGGAGACCCCTGTCACTTCTGGGCCTCTAACTGGTCCTTGCTCAATGCCAAGACCCACAGCCAAGTGACTCAGATTGCCTCCCCCTCCGGCCCCCTGACTGAACCCTCTGAGGTTGCACAGATCTTTAACAAAAAATTATCCAACCTTCCTGTCTACCTCAGTAAACTTCCCTCCCAGTCACCCCCTAGCCCAGGTAGTCAGGCAAACTGCTCCATCTCTGTCTCCACCCCTTCCACCCACCTTTCAACTTTAGAGCCATCGGCCCAAGTGTTATTTTCAAGCTCCTGACGTCCCTCCCTGCCAAGGGTAGAACTGGCAGTGATGGGCTTTTCTCCTCATTCCTTAGGCTTATCTCTCCTACAGACATTGAACCTCTCACCTTCATATTTAACCTTGCTTTCTCCACATCCACCATGCCAGACTCTTGGAAACATGCTAATGTTGTGCCTATTTTCAAAGCAGGTGACCCCCTCTCTCCTGCTAACTATAGGCTCATCTTCCTCCTCCCCCACCTGAGCAAGCTACTGGAGAAAATTGTGCACTTCCAGCTCTCTGAGTACTGTTTCAAGTACAATCTGCCGTGCCCCCAACAGAACAGTTTCTGTAAGAACCACAGCACCACATCAACCATAGCCAACTTCACCAACCATGTCCTCAGAAACATGGACTCAGGTAAGGTCATGGGTGCTGTATTCATGGATCTGACCAAGGCCTTTACCCTCATCAACCACCCCTCCTCCACTCCACTCTCCTCCACCTTGACTGCTCCTCCTAGACAACCACATGGTTTAGAAGCTATCTTGAGGGCAAGTCCCAGTTCATTTTAATTGGTACAGCCTCATCCTCCTCTGACCTGCCAGTCTCCATGGGGGTCCCCCAAGGCTCCATCCTTGGCACCCTACTATTTTCCATTTTTATAAATGCTCTCCCAGTTGACGGTCTATCCTGTGAGGCACTCCTTTATGCAGATTAGCTTATTCATTTCCATAGCAACAAGTCGCTTGCAAACATCTCCTCCACTCTTACACTTAACTATGGTGCTGCCTACAATTGGTTTCTTTCCAACAGGCTCTTGGCAAACAAAAAGAAAACAAAATCAATGCTACTCAGATTCAAACTGTTCCTTACCAAGGTCTCTAAGGCTAATTCCTTTCCTTGTACTCACTCCTGTACCCCCGCCCCATGAAAATGTCCCCAGTTTCAAATACTTAGGCATTACCCTGAACTCCCTCCCTTATCTGCTGAGCACGTTAATAACTCCATGCGCAGAGTTAACCAGAAGCTAAGGGCTACCTACCATCTAAAATACTCCTCGGGTTTATCAAGGCGTGCCCAGCAATTGTGCAAGGCAACCTTCTCCTCCTTCTTGATTACTGCTCTCCAGTCTATTCCCTTGAATCATCAGCCCTGTGCTTCAGGCCAAACTCAGTCTACAATAGTACCTGTTGCTTCATCCTCCATGCACCCTATTCTATCCATCACTGTCAGTTGTACCAGTCATTTGGCTGGCTCCTACTGCAAGGATGAATTGACTATGCCCCTCACTGCTTAGTTGATAATACTCTGAGAGGCAGCCACCTGTCCCCATACTCATCACTCCTCATGGGCAGAGTGGCATCTAGGAGTCTCCAGGAATAATCCATCCCCTCTGGTACTCCCTAGAATCTCCTCTACCATGGGCAGTAAAGCTTTTTTTTTATCTCTGCCCCATCCCTATGGAACAGAATCCCTACATCGCTCCACTCATCCACCTCCCATTCCTCATTCAAAAACAATTTCAAAGACTGGCTACAGTCTGAGACCAAATGCCACTGTACCCCCAAGTAATCTCAGGCATTCCCTCTCTCCTCCACCTATGGTGGTGTCACACCCTCTCTAGAGATGTCCCTTCCTGTACAGCCCTCTAGCCTCCCACAGCATGGCTACTGTTGCCACCTCCCTACTGTCTACATCCTGCACTTATTCTATGGTGGATTGTTGCACTGAATTGTGAATGCCTATCTGATGGCTGGCCTGTTTATAAACAGTGCAATTGCACTTTATTTATTGCATCCTATAACTTGGTCTCTGTGTTTTGTGACTATGTATTTAACCTGTGTGCTGACCTTTTATGGTACCCTGTATCTTACGTAATTTCTTTAGCTAATGACCCCATGTACTATAATTCCTGCTTCTCATGTTTGAGGCCTATATTACTGTTGTGTTCTACCTATATCTGTAATTGCTTAATGTGCCATGTTTGTGGCTTGAGTCGTGACTGAAAACAGTCCTTTGGATCAGTGCACCTACCTGGTTAAAAAAGACGTAGATAGATAGATAGATAGATAGATAGATAGATAGATAGATAGATAGATAGATATTTGAAATATGTTTACAAATGTCTTAATAAGGGTTGAAGCCCCACCCTTTGACTCCTCCTCAGGCCATCTCCTTTTTTAGGCTTCCTGTTTACAGTGCAAGGGTGAGGTTAGCTGCAATCTAAACCTCCTGTCCTGTAGGTAACTGCTTGCTGATTGTGTAATCACATTTCTATGTCCTTTTACTGCTTTTCCTATTTGCTGGTGACCTCTTTTAAACTTTGTTTTCTTTACAGAAAATGTGGTGGAGCCATGAAACAGTTTGTCAGCAGAGGCGGTAGATGTCAAGGCTGTAAATTATTTCAAGCATGGCTGGGACAGATGGAAGGCTTTAGTGGTTGTTCAGGTCAGTAGTAGTAGGGAGGGGAGCAGGTGGATGGATCGAGTGGATAAAACTCCATAGGGATAATAGGTCCCAGGACAGATAATGAACTCTGAGCAGACTAGATGTATCTTTGGTCTTTTTCTGCCAAAATTGCCTTCATTGCTATGTTTCTTTGTTTTCATTCAAGTGTGTATATAACACTATCAGTAAACACTAACTTTGGCAACATTGGAGTTAATTTACTGTGAAAGAATAACCATACTAATTAAATGTTTGTGACAAGCAGGCGATAGTGCTGTTCTGCCTGAGGTCTAAACCAATGCTTTAACATAACCTTAGCTGTGTTCTGTGATTTTGCAGGGAAAAGTAATAAAATAAAATCAGCAAAAGCCGTGTTTTAAAACCCTGGGCACTAGAGCATGTGGCTTTCATGTTGGTTGTCTGCCTGTGGATGTCAGTATACCATCGCTACAGCGACACTGGTACACCGAACTACCTGCAGCAAAACCCCCAGCTCACCTATATCATCAGTGACAGAGGTTTTGTGTTGAGACACTGTAGGGTGATGGGAGGTAAATATTTAACTCCACTGTCTGTGTGACATGGGTTAGATATCTTTAGTGTGGGGGGAAGTCCCACATTGTGCGTGTGATTTTCCTGGTTGATTTGGGGTCGCATCACAGTTGTGGTGTAGGCAGGTTTCTGTCGCAGTAGAGGACATCGGTGGTTTTGTTGTCGAACTGACGTTGTAGATTTATGGTTGTCAGACACTCTCTTTCTCCAGGCCAGCAGCTTCAGAAAGAACACAGAGTATAACTGAATAAGAGTTTGTACTATTTCGTATTCAAAATCCTACTGATGCTCCCTTTTAGGAGTACTTCTGTTTCTTTCTGTAAGAGTAGAATCAGTGCTCCATAGGTAACAAACATGATGCCAGTGGCATTCAATTATCATTCATGCCAAAAAAAAGCAAGCAACAACTGGCCCGTTCCCTAATGTCACAATCACTATGATCCGATGTAGTACCCAACTATACCCTAGCATGGCAGGAAAGTTGGAGTCATTCCTGTGGGGGAGGAATCCAGATTGTGAAGGTTCAGGTGGCAGTGTCAAGATCTGGTGGCACCATGGTGAAGTAAGTGAAATCCCTGGACAGGCAACTGGCAGGAGGTGAAAGAAACATGAAGATCAGCCCAGGTAAGGTGAAATCAAAGAATATCCAAAAATGGGAGGGATGAACTACAATATCACAAAATAATTTTTCAAATTCCTTTAAGTGTTTCCACACACATATGGGGCAATGTTTCATGGATTAGCCACTTCCTCACACCCTCACACCCTCTGTGTTATCCTATTAATAAATTTCAAAACAAAAATTACTATACATTCTTCCAATATTGCATAATTCATGGTATTGTACAGATCATGCCAAATAGTCAAAACACAATTGTTTTCCCCAGTGGTTGATAACTTGTCATAAAGTTCCTAAAATTGTTAACGTTCTCTTTACTTAGAATTCATCACCCAACCCCATAAAGCAGTGCAGCTGTACCTTAAATGCTGTAGTTAGAGTGCTTACCTTCGGTAGAATTGCATAGAATGTGTAGCGTGTGTGTCCGCCATCTTGCGCATGCGCAGTAGCCTTCTGTATCCGGATACAGTCCCAATAGTTGGCGCATGCGCAGTAGGGTCCTGCAGTAGCCCGCTGCATACTAATGTGATTCCTTTGTTTCCCTTCCTTTATAGGCCCTGAAGCACCCCTCTCGATTCACTACTCTGCCCAGCAGCGGAGCCTGAACTCGGGGATTGCCAGAGCCTGTAAGAGGTAAAGCGTCCTGCACTACAGCCTGACTGTTGTGTAGCACACACCCCATATGCTCCTCTCCACATCACCCCCCATCCAGATACTACCTTTCCTCCCCCCCCCCGGCTCCCTTGGGCATCTGATCACACAAGCCTTCTCTGCCTGTGCTGCCTACCCACCCCTGTGCTATGAAACCCTCTTTCATCCTATCGCCTCCCAGCGTAACTCTCCATCTGCCGCTCTCTGACCAGAGCAGTTCTCCTCCTTCTACTCCTGGACAGAGAACATACATCCCAACCCAGGCCCTGCCCTCCCACCCACCCACTCGGCCCACTGGTCTCCAAGTAGCCTCCATGAACATATGCAGCCTGCTGAAAAAATTTGATGCCCTACAGTGCTGGGCCATGGCTCATCAACCAGACATCATAGCCCTGGCTGAAACCTGGCTGTCCAAATCCACCCCTGACTCATTTGTCTCCCTCCCAGGCTATACCTTATACTGGGAGGACCGAGTAGGCAAACGAGGGGGAGGCTGTGCAATCTACACTAGGGACACAATACTTGGACACGCACTCCCCACCCCTGCCCTTGTAAATGGGGCCCAGGCTCTTACCCTCAAACTCACCCCGGACCCCTCTAGGAGCCCTCTCCATCTCACCACAGCCTACGTTCCCCCAAAGAACCAGCACCCGGCCCTAGAATCTTTAACTGACTACCTGGCCTACCTCCACCATAAGGCAGAACAAATCCTAGTTGGGGACCTTAATGTAAATTGGCTCAGCACCTCCTCTTCCGCGATCAGAGACTCATTTGCCGCCCAAGACCTGATGCAACTCATCACCCAGCCCACGAGAATAAACCCTAAGAGAGGTACCAGCACCCTTCTGGATGTTATTATAACCAACCAACCCCAAAAAATCCAAAACATCCAGGTCCTACCAGACTCCCTAAGTGACCACTCCCCTATCCTATTTCATTGGGCAGTCCCCAATCCCAAACCCAAAGCCCAGACCACCCTCCGCAAGTGCCTCCGCCCTGGTGGACTGCAAAAACTTAAATTATTCCTCACCCAGATAAATTGGTCCCCCATTCATCGTGCAACCAACATTGACACTGCCCTTGCCTTCTTCACACACACCTTCAACATGGCCTGTGATCTCTTTGCACCCTTCACCAAAATCTGGTCCAAAAAGCAGAATGCACCCTGGGTTAGCCCTGCCCTTCTACAATTACTAAGAAATCGGGATAACCTCTGGCACCTTGCTACTGAGAGCAGGTGGCGGCTCTGATAGAAGCAGGCTTCAATGGCTGCCCGGAATAAGTGTTCTTGGCCATCCCGAAAGCCAAGGACTCACCATTACCAGGCCACCCTCATTTCCTCCTGGGCTCGGCCCAGACTTTCTGGGATAATATTAAACAACTAAATGGAAAATCTCACCCCTGCCCCATCCCAGCTCACTAGAAATGGCACTACCACCACCGGCCTGCCACCATAGCTAACTGGCTCAACACCACTTTCACTGACCTTAGCTCAGTCCCCCTAGTAATTTCTTTGACCTCCCCCAACCAACCTCCCCTGTCCTCCAGCACCCCAGCTTCCACTCCAAGCAAGATTTCCGCCTCGAAGCCAGACCCATCCTAATCAAAGTTTTGAATAGCAACAGTCCCGGCATTGACTCACTGGACCCCAGTATCCTCAGGCTGGTGCTAGATGAAGTCCTTACCCCACTCACCAGCCTAATTAACCGATCGCTCTGCCTGGGACAATTTCCCACAGCTTGGAAAACAGACATAGTCACACCAATTCATAAAGGGGGCGACAGGTCGTCGGCCAACAACTACCGGCCAATCTCCATCCTCCCCCCCCCCTCTAAAGCCATGGAGAAAGTGGTGGCCATTCAAATCACTGATTATCTGGCTAAGCATAACATCTTATGCCCAGAGCAACATGGCTTCCGTGCTGGTCACAGTACCAGCACTGCCCTAATTGAATTCTCCAACTTCCTACACTCCTCCTTGGTTACTAGCTCCCTAGCTGGTACAGTGTTAATCGACCTCTCAAAGGCTTTCACACCATCTCCCATCCTCTTCTGCTGAATGCTCTCTGCCACACTGGTCTCTCTCAGCTGGCCTCTAGCATAGTGTACAAGCTATCTAGCCGCCGATCACAGTGTGTAAAATCAATGGGATACTCTCTGATACCCATCCCATTCACTCTGGGGTCCCCAAGGCTCCATCCTGGGCCCCTCTCTTCTCACTCTATCTGAACACCCTGCCCAGTGCATGCCCTGGCAAAATTCTCCTGTATGCAGATGACGCTGTCCTTTTTGCCACCCACTGCAATCCCGTCTCCCTTCAGGACACCCTACAGCAGTCTTTCAATAGTGCCTTGGTTTAAGGAGCGCAGACTCGTCATCAATCTTAAAAAAACCAAAGCTATGCTCTTTTCCCACCCCCAAAACAAAGCTAGCAACCACCCACCCTATATCCTTCCTAGTACCAAACAGCCACTGGAACAAGTCTGCTCCTACAAATACCTTGGGGTTACCTTTGACTCAGCCCTCACATTTCACAGCCACGTTGATGCCCTAACATCCACCACTAACACACGGCTTGGCATCCTCTTCCACCATAGAACCTGCCTTCCCCCAAATGCGCTCCAGCTCGCTGTTACGTCCTCTGTTTTGTCCCTTGTAGACTATGGTCTACCAGTCTATTTTGCTGCCGACACGACTGCACTCAAAAAAATTCACTTAACCCTGAATAAAGCCTGCAGATTGATTACTGGTGCCCCCAGGCTCACACACACCTGTCAGCCGTATGACGAGGTTAAACTCCTTAGCCTGGATGAATGGCTCCGATATCAAACCTGCCTCCTCACAAAAAAAACCCTACTTGGGCTCTCCCCCCCTGGGGTAATGGCATCCATCCACCAGAGCCCACCCACTATTGCAACACGGTCATCCAACAAGATCACTCTAATGGTCCCCAGATCAAGAACCAGCCGTGGCCAGAGGTCCTTCTGCTACAGAGCCCCATCCTGGTTTAACTCTCTCCCTGCCCCCATCACCAATGCCACCACCATCTCCAAGTTCAAAACCACCCTTCGAAACCAACTCTTCAACACTCGTAGCTGCTCCTGTCTCTGAAAGTAGCCTCCACCTCGACTTCTCATGACAATACCCACCAGGCAGCTCTCCACCTAGCCATCCACACCACCGCTTCCCGGTACACCATACCTATGTCTAACCTGGCCAGTGCCAGCTGTTTCATTGTATACCTATTAGACTGCTCAATTTTTGATACCAACTTGTGTAACACCTGTTCTCAATTACATGTACCCTGTAACCTAAATGTATTTTGTCTGACCTCAGTGTGATGTGGTGCCTCTGTTGAATGCCTATTGTTCTGCAAACCTATGCTATGTAACCTAAAACTCTATGTATGTCTTTAATGTGACGAGGTACCTTTGGAAACGAGCCTCTGGCTCAAAGGTTGTAAACTGATTTCACAAATAAATAAATAAAATAAATAAACTCCCTTTCAGTAAATGTACATAGGTATTATACATTTTAATCCACATTATAATACAATTTAAATATTCCCCTTCTTATTCAAACAGTCTATGTCTAGAAAGATTTTCTTTTCAACATTTTTAAAAAACATATAGATTTTATTCTGACCGATTCTTGAATGTTCTTATAATTAGACTTGCGTTGCAGGCTTTTTCCTTTGTGGTCTTCTATAATGGGAAGTATGTTCCTTATACCAATGCATTCAGATATAATTGTTTAAAATCTAGGAAGGAAAGGGCAACCTGAACCAACATGAGACGGAATGAAATCAAAGTATGGCCTAGCATTGTCTGGGATTTTGCTTTAACTGAATGCTTGGAGTGGCTACCTTTTAGACCCCGTGTCTCGTGTTTGATTTTTAGCAATGTCTCTAGATGCATCTGCCTAACAGATTTGACATACTCTATACAGTACATCCAAAGAGGGTGAGCTGGACCCACCCTTATAAAAAGGGAAAGTAGTGCTTTGTTTCAGCTGGCTGTTTTTTAGCAGTGCCATCTACTGTAGATATGATGTGACATGCTGCAGTGGCAGAGCACTACAGTCCAGTGTCAAATAGTAGCACTAACATCCTCTAGTTGTGAGAAGCTGACCCTTAAAAACTCAGTCTACACTCCTAGAAACAAGGAATTTCATTTGAACTGAATGGTCAAAGCTTCTGCCTTCTGACATCATGGTCCCAGGGATTGATTCATATCACGTTTCTCCAAATGTGTGTGTGTTTGTTGGGGGAGGGAGTAAGCTGGCCCAGTTGCTTGGCTGTAGCACTACTGCCTATGACACTGGTGACCCAGGTTCAGGAGCAGACATGGGCTGCTGGAGGTTGACTGGAGTGGGTAGATAATTCAAGAGACTATTCTCTTCTGCCAGGGAGGGTGACCTGCTGCATCACTCCTATTCTGCCACCACATGGAGGAGTGGTGGTAGGGCAGCGGGAGTGACACAGGATTGGGATGGCACAGAGGAAGCAAGGTGCCTACATGCACATGTGCAACTGTGTCATTGTACTCCTCCTGGTCAGTGAGGGAGAAAATGGAAAATTGGGGCATGGCATCATGAAGCCCTACGTGCCTACTGTGGCCCACACCATTGACTAAGGGCCCTGCCAACTTCTTGATGTTTACTCCTGGGGGGTGTTGTCCTCCCCTCCTGGCCCTGCATAGGGGGAAATCCATGGGGTAACTACAGGCAGGTGAGTCGTGGGGGAAATGTAACCATTTGAATAGGTGAGTAGGGGCTGAGAGCTCTGGCATCCACCCAGTGTAGAAAAATTAAGAAAAAAAAATGTAGAGGAAATATATAACAGGGTCTTCATGGAGCAAGGATTCTAGCAGTTTCCCTAATGTGATTATAATTCAAAGTGGCTATGCAGACTACTTCAGCATCAGTCTACAAATCAGCAGTACCAGCAACTGCAGAAGTATCCAGACACTCTCTATTAATTCATGTGGAATTAATGTTTTATAGCAGAATGAGTTAAATGCTGATGTCAACGTGAGCACGGGTCATGAAAATATATAGAAAGTATATCTCAGCACAAACTGTTAAGGAACACAGGACCCATACAAACACTATCAGTTGAAATGGAAACCAATGTTCTATTCAGATAGAAACATAGAAGGTTAGAAAAAAAAAACACAATCCAGTATGCCCTAGTATCCAACAAAGTTTTGCTCCCTACTGGGTCAGTATCTCATACGCTTAATAGTGCATGTTAAAACTGTGCAACAGGAACAGAGCGGTAGGGTAGCATTAGAGGGTGCAAAACTGCAAAAGGGTATGTAAGCAGTAGCGCACCCTCTCACTCTTCCAAGGTAGGGAATGAGAACAGTGCTAGGAAGTGGGGCCAGCGAGCAGCTGCTGTGGCTTGATGGGATGGGCCACAGAAAGCAAGAGAGGGAGGGGGTGCATTTGGGACCGGGTTTCTATTCCCAGTCCCAGACACAACAAATTGTTTTATTTTTCACACTTTGTATGAAATTAAATATTAACCCCCCCTCCCGGAGTTGGTTATTTAAGTTGGGGAGGTTCAGGGGTGCAGCCCCCTGTAACAGGGGGTGCAGGGGGTGGAGCCCCTCACAAAAGAAAGACATATGCCGCTTGCAATATATTGCATTGTACTGGCAGTGAGGTATATTGCTGCAGCATAATGTCTTGCGACATTATGACCCCATGCCCTTTTGCTCTGACACAGCTCTTCTTACCACCCATACCATCTTTTTCTTATCACTGCCCACCCTTCTGCGGTTAATAAGAACCTTGTATCCATCAAAATCAGTCTTGAACCTGGTAACTGAGTTTGCATTGACCCCATTGCAAGGTAGACTTCACACTTAGCTACCATCTGCTTTGTGAAAAGAGCTTCCAAACATCCTTTCTGAACTTCATCTTACTAGCTTGAAGTTGTACACCCCCTACTGGTTGAAATGTTGTTCAGTTTGAACAACTCTGAATAGTTCACCTTGTTATGCACCAAAATGCATTTGAATGTCATGTCATGTCATCCATTTCCCTCTTGTCCTCCAGGGAGTACATACAGTGACTTTTCAATCTTTTCTTGTAAGTCTTTCTCTGCTGAACCCTTATCATTTTTGTTGCCCTCCTCTTTATAGTCTTATAGTCTGCAACCTATCCCTGCTCTTCTTTAGGTGTAGGTCACAAAACTGCAAACAGTAATCCAGGTACAGCCTCACCAGTGATCAGTTCAGGAGCATTAACACTAGGGATGAATCCTTTGACCAAGTTGACTGGGTATAGCTGAACTGTCACGCAAGAACAACGGCGGATTCCACTAGTGCTTCCTTTACATCAGAGCACACCTTCTCTTCACAGGATCATCACCAGTAACTTTCTCATTTTGCAAACTGACCCTAACATTGGTGCTTCCTTTACAGAACCACCTATTGCCTCCTACCACCGGCCACCTAACCTGCAGAATCTCCTAGTTAAAAGCAGCCTACCTACTCCTAAAAGTTCCTCCCTACCAGGTACCAAACCTTGCAACAGGACTCGCTGCTATACCAGCAAATTTATTTCCAGTGTGACTGAAATTCGGGAGCCTATAGGTGTTTTTCACATCACCAAGGAGTTCTCATGCACCTCCACTAATTTGGTATATTTTATTCTTTGCAGGAAGTGTACAACTATTTACATCAGAGAGACTAGTAAGCGTCTTGCTGGCCATTTATGGGAATATTACAGAGCAGTCAGGAATGGTGACACTGCTAAACTTATTGTATTCTGCTTTATCTCCAGGGACCACATTGTCAATGACCTTTTCGTTTGTGTCCTTCAGCAGGACTTCTGGAATTCTGACCATAGAAAAAACATGGAAGCTTAGCTGATCATCTGCCTTGGCTCCCAGCAGCCCTCTGGTTTAAATGATAGACTTATTTTCCCTAAAGTCTCTTTGTATCTGTACACATTTAATTTCTTTTTCATTTTCACCATAAGTCTCCATCTCTGTCTCCTTCCCACACATTTGTCACCTTTCAGACTTCTTACTAGGCCCTGTTAAATAGTCCCCACCTGGGGACTTCTCTAGCTCTTTCACTCCTAATATGCTTTATCTTTCCCATCATCACCTTTTTGTTTCACATATTCTCTCTTAATCTTGCCATTTATCACTTCTTCTCCCTTATCCTCCCCTTTTTTTTACTATATATATATATATATATATATATATATATATATCCCCTCATTTTACCTCCCTCTACGCTAACTTTTTTTTTTTCTTTTAAATATTTCCTAAAGAAGACCTAAGGTCAAAATGTAGATTTTTAGCTCTATTTTCTATTTTCAACGTGCATTTAATATAACCATTTTGTTTTGCTTTTATCTGAACAGGGTCCTTGAGGGATTTGGATTCTCCTCTATCTTCCAAAAATATATACAAACTAAATATACTTCACCGATGGCCTATATTCATGCTAATGGCCATCTGTCAGAAGAGTTCTGCCTGGGATGAGGAACAAGACAGGGTTGCCCCCTATCCCCAGTGCTTTTTTGTACTATATATAGAACCACTTGTATAAATGATATGGAGAGACCTTGTGATAAAAGGAGTCCAGCTTGCTTATACAGAACATAAAATAGGCCTGTATGCAGATGATGTATTGGTCTATCTCACAGACCAAACTACATCCTTACTTAGAGTAATGGACCTGATACAGCAATTTTCTACCATATCAGGCTACACCCTGAATACAGAAAAAAATAAGATTTTAACCCTGTCCATTGAACCACTCTGGTGTCCCAAAACCAATTTCTAGTCTGATGGTGTCGTTCAAAGCATAAGTATTTAGGAATTCACCATAGGGCAACAATACACACCGCTATGAAGATAATTTTAACCCACTGCAACTAACTACACAAATGGAATTTAAGAGATGGCCCCTCCTCCCTCTCCCCATCCATTGTCAAATATAAACTATAAAAATGAGCATACTACCAATTTATTTGTGTTTGTTCCAGTGTGCCCTGGTCGTCTAAACAGATCATGGTTTCACCAGATGCAGAAACAAATATACAAATTTGTATGGGCAAATGCCCTAGCCAGGGTGAGGAGTGGAATACTGTTAGTCAGGAAGGAGTGGGGATAAAGGGTACTCCCAGATTTATTTGCCTGCTGGAAGGCTGTACAGATTAAGAATGCTTTCTTGTGGAATAATTCTCAGTATCAAGCCCATTGGAAGACAATAGAAATGGACACAGTCAAACATGCTCCATTACCTGCCATGCTATTTGACCCCAAATTAACTAAAAACCTCACACATAATACATTAATGGCAATGCAGGTTACATGGGGCATGGGAAAAATTGTTGAAGAGCCCACATATATCCTGAGATTTATGGAGATTCCATTGGTTAGGATGGAACTTGTCATTTATTTCAGTGACCCCAGACCACTGTATAAGAGACGAGCCACAGGTGGATTACAATACCCAGAACAGATTTTAAAAGAAACTACAATTATTACTTTCAAATAATGTCATAAAATAGTTGGCTACTCTGTAACAGACCATTTGTGGTACTTTCAAATTAGAAATGATATTCTAGCACAACTTAGAAGAGGCGGGAGGGAGGGAAGAGCACAAAGAGACACCACAGAAGGAATTATCACTGAGCTCGATACTCCACACATTCCAGCAGCAGGGAGCTATTACTCTTCTGTAGCAACTGTGATGGGATTATTCCATGTTGTATTGCAATGTTCATACTTCATGTTATTTAATTATTTAATTCACCAGGAAGGCCCCGTGGCCTAGTTAGGTTGCAAGGGCTCATGTGTAAGAAAGGAAATATGTGTCACTGGAAGGGTATAAAACTCTATGTTTAGGTCAGGAAACCCATGTTAGCTGCTCTGAAATACTTCTTGAATTTGTAACAGGCTTTTGGTTGCCAAGTCTGAGTTAAATAATAGAGTTGTTAAGAATTAACAGCTGGCAAATTAGGCAAAGCCTCAAACTTCCTGGACCCCATTTCTTTAATAAAGTTTCTATCTCAGAGAGCCACAGCCTGCTGCCAGTATGTCTGGGACTCGGGGATACACAAGGATGTCTCTTTTGTCTGCAAATTTCTGCACCTGGACCAGGCAATTACAGCATGATGGGCAGCCACTAAAGGCTAAGTGGTTCACTGGGAACAAAGGATTCTGGACTAGCAAAACCAGCAGGGAATGAGACATGCTGACTCCAGTCACAGGCCTAGAGTGCACTGGTGTTTTTTCAATCCTGTGGAGGGAATAGGACACCCCAGCTAGGAAACTTTCAGTAATATTTTTAAAACTTAAACACGGGTGCTGGTTGGTCCTTTCTCAGCATGTGACAAGGTCAGCCTTTCACACCAAGGAACACCAGAGGCGGGACTTTGGAACTTTCTTAAAAGAGCCAGTAGAACTCGCCAGAGAGACAGACGTAACCTCTCTTTCAAAGACCCTCCTGTGAGAAGCACCACATGGAAGACATGGACCCTTGTCTGTATTTTCATCAAACAGATAAGAGAATTAGCAACCTGCTAGAAAAATTTTTATTTCCAGCACAAAGGAATTTTTCAAGGTAGAACTATAGTCATTAGAATTTAAACAGTATATCTTTTTTTGTATATTTCCAAATTTCTTTTTTATATCCTTTAACCAATATTTAAAAAAGTATATAATGTTCTTGAATGTTAATTACATTAGTTATTTACCAATTAGTAAAGTTTTTGACTTGCTTTAACTAATTCTGCCAGAATCTATTGTGGTGTTGGTTTTGGGAGAGGATTTGCCCAAACTAATTGATTCCTGTCTAATGCTTAAGGGCCAGACACTACTAAGATGTAATCCAAAAAGGGACTCTGTGGACAAAAGGAGGGAGGAATACAAAAGGTCTCTCACAAGGGGTCTGTGGGGTTGACCAGAGTGGACTCTGCATTTTTTCCGGGAAGAGACACATATAAGGTGTATGGGGCATCCCTGAAGGCCTATACATGATTGTGGCTTTTCTTGATCACTGCACATTGGCCAAGAGGGTTCTGTCCCAGGAACACAGACTCAACACAGTATTTGCACCCCTCACAGAGAAAGAGGAAGCCCAAGGACCAGCTTGGCAGATGTTCAGTTGTAAAACAGTGAGCATTCTAAAAGAACAGGAGGGGAAGTATTCCTGACCCAAATCACAAGGTAATTCACTGTAGTCCAGGGAATTCTGTGCCACCACAGTGGGCTTATGACAGACTGCTATCAGTATATGAGATTGTAATTGTTTGAACAAACCACACACAAAGAGGGCAGAAATTGGAAAGGGAAAATTGGTTACAGAATGTAGTTCCCTACCCTGTTTTGTTTTTTTTGGTTGCAAGTGTAGATCAGGCTAGTGATAGTGTAGGGAACAAAACTGGCTTCCAGCTACAACAACTACACTGTAGAACAGCTGAGGTAGCTGTGCCAGGAGAGAGGAGTCCTGTATGAGGGGCACATTAAAAAGAACCTCATTGAAGCCCTCATGGCAGCAGATGACCAGGCAGCTACCTGGGACTTTGAGTCACAGTCAGTGACAGCAGAGGACCAGACCTTTTGTGTGGGGGTGCCAGATGTAATTGCAGTGACAAGATCCAGGGTGGAGGCCAGCAAGACCAGAGTGGACCCAGAAACACAACACCAAGTGAAGTCCACCACAGATCCTGAGTTTGAGAGGCTTAAGCTGCAGTTGGAGCTGAGGAAACTGGAGCTTTCTGACAAACAGTGTGAAAGAGAGCTCGCCTTGTAGGAAAAACAGCATGAGAGGGAGCTAGAGCAGCAGGACAGGCAGTGGCAGCAGGAGTTTGAGCTGGAGAGACGGAAAGTTCAAAAAGCACCAGAGCAGGTAGGTAGTGGGGGTGAAAATGAAACTCCAGGGCTTAAGTATAAGATAAATTCTCAATTGATTGCAGAATTGAAAGAGGAAGAGGACATGGATGTATTTTTAAATTCATTTGAAAAGGTCTATTTTCAGGCCAAGATACCCAAAGAGGCCTGGCACTTTCAGTTATCCCTGCTTCTTACTGGCAAGGGGCATGATGTAATGGGTCAAAGAGACAATGATGACAGTAAAGATTATGAAAAACTTAACAGTTTTTAAAACATTGGTGGGAAGGGGTTAAAGCTAATTCTGTGCAGTCCATTGAGGAGGTTGTAGTGTCAGAACAGTTCTTTTGGGCATGTCCAGCTAAGCTAAAAGCCTAGCTAGAAGAATGGGACCCTTAGACAGCAAAACAAGCTGCTGAATTTGCTGATCACTATATCAGAAGCAGACCTGCTTTGAAGGGAAATGGGGGAGCAAGTGCTACAGGGGCACAAGGGAAAAGCATGCCTTCAGGGCAGCTAAAATACTTGTTGCCTCTGCCAAAAGAGGGGAACTACATTGTACCAAAACAAGAATTTGGGGACAAAAAAATGATGAATGCTAGTTCTGTAAGAACCAGGGCATATTGCCAGGTGGTGTCCTTAAAAGACACAAGGTGTGAAAGGGGTCAATCCAATGGAACTGGCCCATAATTTTACAGAAGCTATTCCTATGAATATGAGGGAGCACGTGCATCCAGTTACAGTAAATCGGGCGCAGACCCGAGGGTTAAGGGACACTGGGGTGTCTCTTACCTTAGTGAAAGGGAATTTGATGGGACCTGATCAATGTCTGCCAAATCAATTTCTTTCTGTGAAGAGATATATTGAGGAAGAGAAAACCCTGCCATTGGTCAGTGTTAATCTAGACTGGGGTGATGCAGGAGAAAGGGTGCAAAAGGTGGATGTAGTAGACACCCTCACTGTGGATGTTATTTTAGGAAATGATATTCAGCAGGGGTAGTATGTGCCATTACTCAGAGCCAAACAGCTAGGCCCTCATATGATAATCTCACCAAAGCTGATGAAAGGGAGAGTGTGAGGGTGGTCCACCAGCCTGTGTATCCCACAAGGGAGCGTGATTTGGAACTCCCCCAAGTAGTTGTTCGCCAAATAGCTACTGAGATTGCTTCTGAGGAGGGAGGTGTAAAAGATAACCAGAGGGTTGGGGGTTGCAGTGACTCTGAATCCCTTGATTCCATTCTATGAAACTCAGTCTGGGAGCAGATGGGGCATATCCAATGTTTTGGGGAAATGTGAGGGCTTTGAAGCCTCTCAGAGAACTGACTCTAGCTAAGAGAAGCTGAGGGCCTGTGCAGATTCTAATGGGACATAAGGAGGGGATGGAAAATCTAAGTTATTTTAGGACAATGTGCTGTTATACATGCAGGACATGAGGACAGAGGGAGTGGTGATGGGCAGGCAGCTTGTCTTCCCCCACAGGTATCATGAGAGATTGCTAAAGATAGCTCATGATATTCCCATGTCTGGACAGCTGGGCATCGCTCACACCATGTGGCTATTAGACCACACATTTTATTGTCCCAACTTCATCCAGCAGGTGAAGGAATACTGCAAATCCTGTCACCTGTGTCAGCAATTAGAAAAAGCAGGTGGAAAAACAAAAGTTGCTTTAATTGCCTTACCAATTGTGGAGGAACCATTCCAAAAGGTGGGACTGGATATTGTGGATCCCTTGAGTATCCCAAGCTCCTCTGAGAAAAAGTATATTCTAACAGTGGTTGACTTTGCCACACACTGCCCAGAAGTGGTCACCCTCTCCTCCATTAAGGCAGACAAAGTGATGGATGCATTGCTAGGGAGTTTCTCCCATGTAGGGTTTCAGCAGGAGGTTATCTTTGATCAGGGGGTAACTTCATGGCAAACCTGATGAAATGTTTGTGGGAGATGTGTGGGGTGGTGTAGACATGCATGACACCCTATCACCCACAAGCCAATGGGCTCATGGAAAGATTTAATAGTACTTTAATGGCTATGCTAAAAGTGATTGCAGAACAGCATGGGCAGGACTGAGAGAGGTTACTTCCCCACCTGCTATTTGCCTACAGAGAAGTGCCCCATGAGTTGGCAGGGTTTTCTCCCTTCACACTCATATGGATGTAGGGTTTGGGTGCCCCTAGATTAGATACAGGAAGACTGGGAAGGCAAGCATGCTAGCCATGGGACTCCAATAGTATAGTATTTCCTGAAGTTGAAGGAAAAGCTGAAGGAACTTATGGAAGTGGCCTAAAACAACCTGTCGGCTGCCCAACAAAGACAAAAGACTTGGTACGATCATGGAGCCAGAGCTCACTCTTACAGTGTAGGGCAAGAATTAATGGTTCTGATCCCAGTCTGGAAGGATAAGCTGCAGGTGGAGTGGGTGGGACCATACAAGGTAGCCTGGCAGGTAAATGATGTAAATTTCATTGTGGAGTTACCTGACCAGAGACACACCCACAGGATGTACCTTGTAAACATGATAAAGCCCTATTTCAATAAGGCTGACATGGTAGTTGCAGCTTGCAGTCCTGGAGAGGGGATGGACAAGGAGGACCCACTTCTCAACTTGCCTGCAGAAAGTAAGTCAGAGTCACCTGTGGAGTCCATCAAAATGTCACCCCAGTTAGAGGTGTGTGAAAAACTTCCAGCAGTGGAATTTCCACGAAAGTCAGACTTTCACTTCTGCAAAAGTGCAGAAATTAAATTGACAACTTTCACGGAAATTTCAACTTAGAATGGTGGAATAAATGTAAAAACTGTGTATTATTCTATTAAACTGTGGAGAAAAAAGTCCACAGAACCGATAACTGAACTGCGGAATAATTACATGTATTGCGGAATAAATCATTAACCTGCAGAAAAAAAATTCCTCAGAACTGTTATTCCACAGTTCATGTGTATTATTCCACAGTTCAGTCAAAACTTTCTGCAGAACAGGGTGAAAATCCACCAAAAACATTCGGAAGATTTCTATCTCGCCAATGACGGTAGTTCGGAAAATTCAGCAACATTTCTGAATTTTCAAGGAAGTTCCACAAAAGTGAAAGTATCAACTTTCACCCACTTCTAACCACAGTTGAACCCTGGACAGACCCAGGAAGTAAAGGAAGTCTTAGTGGACTTTGTTCTCTTGTTTATGTCCAAGCCTGGACAGATCCCTTTTGCAGCTCATGAGATGGACATGGGGACACAAGCGCCCATATTGCAGACAGCTTACTGGGTGTCTGAGGCAGTCCTAAAAGACATTAGGTGGGAGTTGGATGAAGTGCTGTATATGGGGGTGATCCAGAAATCCCACAGTCCATGAGCCTCACTCGTAGTCCTCATCCCCAAGCCAAATGGGTTTACCTGCTTTTGCATAGACTATCGAGGACTAAATGCCATCACAAATTCAGATGCCCACCCGATGCACTGCACTGATGAGTTGCTGTACAAGTTGGGGGTGTGACTTTCCTAACAACCATAGACCTGACCAAGAGTTACTGGCAGGTGGAGTTGACTGCCAGGGTTAGGGAATGGTCAGCCTTCATCACCCCAATAGGCCTCATTGAATTTAAGATTATGCTCTTTGGGATGAAGAAAGGCCCTGCCACCTTCCAACAGTTGGTAAACCTGGTGCTACAAGGTACAGAGGAGTACTCAATGGCTTACCTAGATGACACTGCCATTTTCAGTCATAACTGGGAAGAGCACCTGACCCATCTGAAGGAGTGTTGGACAGGATATAGGCAGCAGAGTTAACTGTAAAAGATGAGAAGTGTCAGGTGGCTATGGCAGAAGTATCCTATTTGTGATATGTAGAAGGGTAGGGACAACATCATCCAAACCAGGCAAAGACAGAGATGATTGAGACATAGCCCACACCTAAGACCCAGAAACAGGTAAGGAGCTTCCTTGGGACTATGAGGTACTACCAAAACTTTTGTGCCCAATTACAGCACACTGGCAGCTTCTCTATCCAGCCTATTAAGCAAGCATTTGTCAATGCTGAATGTTTGCTTGCTGGTATTGGTATTGATAGTGCAGGAGTTAGAGAGATACATAATAGGAATAGCAGTGAAGTATTGAAGTCATGCCACCCTCCCCACCCCTGCAGAGACTGACAGGTGTTGGAGTGTGCTTTAACACATTACACGTCTCATGCCATTCCACCCCACCCCACCCTGCAGACACCGACAGGTGTTGCAGTGTGCCTTGGGATCTTTGGCCCTTACACTCAGCCCATTCCATAAGAAAACAAGATGAGATGGGTGCAGAATAGGAGAATGGGGTAAACATTAAGGCCGAAGACCCCAACACACAGCTCAATGCCTGTCACTGGCTACAGGGTGGGGTGGGGTGGAATGACTTGAGCATTACGGCCAATGACCCCAAGTCACACCCCCAATGCCTGTCAGTCTGTATAGGGTGGGCATTACAGATAGAAACCCTAACACCCTTGGTGTCTGTTGGTATTTTCACTCCAAATTTTCAACATGGGCTTTTTGGGACCTCACCTCATGAACAGTGGCTCTATCATTTCGTTACTCAATCATGAACGGTGATTTTGTACAGTGACTGCGCCATTAGGTGCCACAAGTGAGGAAAACACATTTTGGGCAGGATGTGAAAAATGAAAATGACAGCTGTACTGTTCATGAGGTGTGAAAAAATGGCAATGTTGAAAATCTGGAGTGAAAATATGAAAAATTGACGAGGTTATGAATGTGCATAGAAACTGTGCAACACGCGCTCTTAACCCAGTCATTTGTTGGAATTTTTTCGCCAAATATTCAACATGGCCTTTTTGGGACCTCCCCTCATGAACAATGGCACTGAGATTTCGTTAATCTGTCCCAAAAATTGATTTTGCACAATGACCACACCATTCTGCACCACAGGTGCAAAAACACATTTTGGGCAGGATGTGAAAAATGATTGCTGTACTGTTCATAAGGGGGTGTGGAAAAATGGCAATGTTGGAAATTTGGAGTAAAACTATTAAAAATTAATAAAGTTAGGGGCATGCATAGAAACTGCGCAATACACACTCGTTACACAGTCATTTTTGAGAGTTTTTTCACAAAATTTGCAACATGGGATTTTTGGGACCCCACCTCATGAACAGTTGCACTGTCATTTCATTAATCAGTCCCAAAAGGTGATTCTACACAGTGACAGTGAAATCACCTTTTAGGACAGAGAAACCAAATGACAGTGCCAGTGTTCGTGAGGTGGGAGTCTAGAACCCATGTTGAAAAGACTAAGGAAAAAAATTGGCTGAAGATTTTAACCTAAATTGAACCCCCATTGACTGCCATTATAGGGCTTACCTTAATTTCTTCAGTTCCCAGTTTAGCTTTGAAGAGTGCAGACGTGTTCCCAGTCCACCAAAGATCACTGCTCCTGACCTCCACAGGTAAGTATGGGGAGGGTTTGGTGAGGAGGGTCCACTGAGGGAGGGTCAGAATGGAGGGGCACCAGGGATGACAAGAGACCATTTTCTTTTTTTTCAGGTTTAAAAAAATACCTTGGGGGGACAGTTTTCTATTTTACAGGGGAAATATTATTAAAAAAGATTTCTCCACACTGTGGTGGGCTCCCAGTGTACCAGACTAGTGGAGGGGCAGGATCAATGCCAACCTGGGGACTGGGCACCCCAAAGGTCAGCTGAGAAACTAGCGGCAGGCGGGGTCCAGCGCATCTGACACCGGGAGTGGGCAATCCAGTGTTGGAAATATAAAGAAGTATTTTGTCACACTGCAGTGGGCTCCCAGAGTGCCACATTAATTGGGAGGAGAGGGATATATGCCGACATGGGGATTGGACACCCCAATGTTGGCTTTCTGAAGAGTGTGTGTGTGGGTGGGGGGGCAGCAGAAGCTACCAACGTGGTAAGCCATGCTGTGGCTCATTTATTTATTTAACTGTTTCACAAGGAAAGGCACACTGAACAAATTGGGGACAGGAGCCAACAAGAATTGGAACTCTGCCCATGCATATTACTGGGCACTGTAATGCACATGACAAGATTCTTGTTGGCTGGATGTCTGTGTACCTGGTTGGGAGGGATGGGGGTAGCTGCTGCTGCAATGATGAAACTGTCCCAGACTGCAGTGGCAGATTTCTTTCAAGTTCGGCTCTCGCTCTGAAACTGTCATCATCAGCTGCTTCCCGGTTGATTGGTGGCCAAGAGATGCACCCATGAGAGCATACAGTGCATTGGCCAGAACATGGACATACCTCTGCAATGCTGTACTATTTCAATAGGTTTCTTGTGCACTGCGAGCACAAGCAAACATAAAAAGAAATAGCCAAAGAAAGTGAAGTGGGACTCAACATGTGAATAGACCTTCACAAAGCTGAAAGCTGTGCTGTGCAGTGCCCCAGAGATGGCCAGCCCAGTCTACACTCAGCAGTTTGTGGTTCAGACAGATACCTCAGATGTGGGGGGGGGGATGGAGGATTCCTCAGCTAGATATCCATCCAGGGGAAAGATCACTCCATAGTGTGCCTTAGTAAGAAATTGCTTCCCCATGAGCAGGCATAGTCCAATGTAGAAAAGGAATGCCTTGCATTGATGCCGTCACTTAAGAAATTAGAGCCATATGTTTATGGGAGGCACTTCAAGGTACAAACTGCCGACAACTCTTTAGTATGGCTGAGCCAAATGGGGAAGACACATGGAGACTCCTTAGATTAAGTGTTGCACTACAGGCATATGGCATGATATTACCCATAGGTCAGGGTCTGCAAATGCTAATGCAGATGGTTTATCTCACCAGTTAGAGTAAAGGGACAGAACTGGTGAAAATCCTGTCATAAAACGTGTCTTGTTCCCACAAGTTCTGTTTAAGGAGGGAGGTGCGTGATGGGGTTACACCATGACATATTGCAATGTTCATATTTCATGTTGTTTAATTATTGAATTCACCAGCAAGGCCCCGTGGCCCAGTTAAGTTGCAAGTGATCTTGGATAAGAAACAAAGTATGGGATACTGGAAGGGTATAAAACCCTGTGTTTAGGTCAGGAAACCCCTGTTAGCTGCTCTGAAATATTTCTTGGTTTTGTAACAGGCTTTTGGTTGCCAAGTCTGAGCTGAATAAAAGGGTCACTAAGAATTAACAGGTGGCAAACTAAGCAAAGCCTCAAACTTCCTGGACCCCATTTGCTTAACAAAGGTTCTATCTCAGAGAGCCACAGCCTGGGGCCAGGATGTCTGGGACACAGGGCTGCAGAAGGATGTCTCTTTTGTCTTCAAATTTCTGCACCTGGACCAGGCAATTACAGCGTAATGGGCAGCCACTTAGGGATAAGTAGTTAACTGGGAACAAAGGATTTTGGACTAGCAGGAGATGAGACATGCTGAATCCAGTCACAGGCCTAGAGTGCGCTGGTGTTTTTTTTCAATCCTGAGGAGGGAATAGCCCCCCCAATGCTAGGAAAAGTACATCTATGTAAGAACTTCCCATAACAGTAGATATTCAAGAGGAGCTCTTTCAGCAGGCAAGACCAGTAGGACTAAGCCGCTAGGCACTAGGATGACACAGAAAACTTCTATTTAGCTGTCTACAGTGCAGGAACCCCGGCCCAACATTGGTATACTGACGTCCGTCCTATGATATAAAAGGGTCCCGCAGACTTACCACAGTTCTTCTGCTGGAGACCCTGGCACCAAAGGCAAATAAATGGACAACTGAGGCACTTCCTCAAAGCCAAGGAAAGGCAGCATAGCTGCAAAGGAGAAAAAGCAATCAGGGAGAACGAGGGAGGGAAGCAGTGCCTGTTGCAAGAGCTTCTCTTGCAGATCTACTGTTATGGTAAGTTCTTACATAACTGTACTATTTTACTTTGAAACGTCTCTTGCAGCAGGCAACATTGGTAGGACTGAGTCCCAAGCAGTACTGAAATTGACTGCAAGTCAGTCAGGAGGATGGTTAAAAAAAAGTACAACAGAAAGTCGGTCATGACAGAAGGCCCTGAAGAACTGTAAGCATGAAATTGGCTCTGCGACTGAGGCACTATCCAAGCTTTAGTGATTGACAAAGGTGTTAACTGAACTCCAAGTGGTGGCTGCACAAATATCCACAGAGAACACAAAGAGGAAGGAGCTGCTGTTATAACTATACTTCTCTACTGGGACTAAAGAACTAGAACTCTACTACTGGGACCTTCAATTTAGGGTAAAAACAAAACAAAAACAAAAGTTAATGTGTTTGTCTGAGTTGGCTGAAGTCAATTGTTATCTGTGCAGTTATCTAGGTGTTTGTCTTAGGTGGCTGAAGGGAATTGTTATCTGTGCAATTAACTAAATGTAGAAAGAGTTGTAAAGTAGGTGGAGAGGCTTAGCTAGAAGAAAGCCAGGTTATAGCCAGATTTAAAAACTGCCCTAGATAGCTTCTGCTAGACAACAGGTAGAGGACACAAAGAGGAAGGAGCTGCTGTTATAACTATACTTCTCTACTGGGACTATATTGCCCTCCTTCCCTCCCCTCCACCCCCCAACCTAAGCCAGTTCTACTTTTATAGGCACTGGATTTAACTGACAACAGGAACTTCCTTTTTGGGAGCAGAAAGTGAGTGATCACAGAGCCACAAAAGACTCACCATCCCAGAAGAAAAACAGTAGCTCTCCACCCCCTCCCCCCCAGCTGCTGGAGGTCTGACTCTGAGCAAGTAAGGAGACTACTGAGAAATATAGGAACTTCTTGTCTCAGACAGGAAGATCAGGAGCTTAAAGAGCACAGAGACAGTAAGTAAGTAGGGAGAAAAACATAAAAAAATAAACAGAGGTAAGAGTAAATATTCCAAACAACAGTTAAGAGGGCCAGAAATAAGACTTGATGGGAGTGGTGCAGTGCAGTGGCTGTGGAGCAGCAGTCTTCCGGGAGACGTTCCAGGGGATGCAGTGTTGTTCCATCTGCAGGCACCTCTCTGATGTGGGAGAAGGTTGCTTATCTCCAGGCTGAATTGGACAGGATTTGGATGACCTCCTCTCCCACCCAGGGACCACAAAGACCACTGCCATTGCCTCAGACGTTGCCAAGAAAGAGGAACAGTTGGACCACAATGGGCTCATGGAGGGGGAGGGTGGTGGAACAGAGGCTCATCCCTCCAGTTGTACCTCTCCATATTTTATATGCCATTCTGGCAAAGTGTGGTTCCTCTATGGAGGCACCCAGGGTGGAGACCAAGGAGGATGCTGGGAACCTCCACAAAGGAGACTCACAGGAGGGTGGCATGGGACCCCACAGGGGAAGGAAATAACTCCTGGTGGTGGACTTCATTGTTAGGGGGGAGAAGTGGGGGAGAAAGGGGAGAGGGAGGTAAGGTGCCTGCCTCGCTGGCACCATGGCTTGGAGGGACAAGGAGAGAATCCTCAGGATCACCAGTGCAGCTGCATGGGGGAGGGAGCTGGATGTCATTGTCCACTTAGGGATTAATGACTGGCTGAGAAAGGGATCAGAGCAGTGCAGAAGGAGTTTGTGGAGTTGGAAAGGGACCTTAGACAAATAGCATGCATGGTAACCTTCTCAGAGGTGCTGCCTGTCTATGGCATGGGTGAGGCTAGGGTGTTCCACGCCATGGGATTCAATCAATGGTTGAAAAACTTGTGCAGAGCTCAGGGATTTGACTTCACTGGGGAACTAGGGGTCCACCTGGAGTGATGCAGCCCTATACTGGCATGATGGTCTGCATCTGTCCAGGAGGGGAACCAGGATCCAAGGCGATAGGTTTAAATGCTTCATTGGCAAGCATTTAAACTAGCCAAGGGGGATGCATTGGAAAGGAGCAGGGAAATCCTAGCCCTCCCCCCCAAAAAAAATCAGGGTAGTAAGTGAGTTAAACACCAAGATAGAAATGTCAATAGGGAGAAGGGTAGGGGTAAAAAGAGAAAATGCCAAAGGCAATAAGGACAGGGATGGGGCAAAAAGGGTAAGGCCATCAAGAAATGGAGGGTAATGAGTACCAATGCCAGTAGTCTGGGCAACAAGCTCCCTGAACTTGTGGCTTTGATGGAAGAGGGATGCCTGGATATCATAACAGTCACAGAAACATGGTACACAGAGAACTATGACTGGGATGTTAACATACCAGGGTACTCAACCTACAGGAGAGACAGGGAGGGGAAAAGAGGGGGAGGAGTAGCTCTCTATGTAAGGGAAGGGATAAAAGCAATGGAACAAAAGAGTAAACAGGGAGGAGAGGAGGCACTGTTGGTCACCTTACAGACTGGAAATGGCACCACAATCTGCACAGGGGTTGTATACAGACCCCCATGCCAGGAGAGCTAATGGACAAGGATATGATAGAAGGAACCCTTAGGATGGCAGAGAAAGGGGAGATACTGTTGATGGGGGCTGAATATGCCAGATGTTAACTGGAGCACCTTTGCTGCAGCTACATCGCTTCTTAGTTGCCCTCCCACTAGTATTTACTGTAAGTGTATATTTAGCACACCTGGAAATGATGTCTCTGATGGCCGCACAAGGCTTACTCTTGAAAATGTACAGCTCCTTACCTTCCTAAAAGTCAATCTCAACAAATTCTCTTACCAGTTCAGTGAACAGTGGCAGAAACATAAAAGTGATGATGATGAAAAGCTGCAACAGATGTTTCCTAATAAGTGTGCTTCCTTGGTGGTGTTTGAAGATGATGGTGATGATATTATTTAATTTAATGATTTATTTCTTTAAATTCAGAAGACAAACATCAGCAACCATAACAGTAACCATAGCAGAAAGATCATATAAAAATAGTTCTTCCTTGGAGTTCAGTGTATGACATCATATGTATTGCTGAATGTGTTTTTCACATTCAATTTGGGAACCCAGGTGGAGTGTAATTTGTTTATTCAGCAAGTTAAAAATACAATCAGGGCACAGGCAGTGAATTGCTGGACATCTGAGGTGAAGGGTGGGACCAAGAGGGAAATACAAAGGAAAAATACCTATGTACAAGCATGTCCACTGTGCACTGTTCAGATCCTTGCTGGCTTGACAAAGAAGAGGGGGAGTGGTGACAGAGCTGGGGACTTGAAGATGGGCTACATGGCAGGAGTAAGTGGTGGTCAAGGCCAAACAGCTCTATAAAAGAAAGTTTACTGCAATTATTAGTTGTGGAAACTTGTAAGATATATAGAAAAACTGCAATGCCGGTGTGGGGGGGTGGGCAAGGTCAACCACATGAGTTACAAAACACAAGTGATAAAAAGTAATTGGCCAATCAGACAGGAGTGTGTGGAAAGGATTGGAGCCCATGCTGCTTGCTATAACACCAAATAGGCAAGCAAAATAAGCACAAATAAAAACAAGCATTTGTCAGTGCCGAATGTTGTCTCACTGGCATTGGTATTGGTGGTGCAGGAGTTAGAGATGCATAATAGGAATGGCAGTGACTTATTGAAGTGATGCCTACCCCACCCACTCTCTGCAGAGACTGACAGGCATTGGGGCATGCCTTTGGGTCATCAGCTATAACGCTCATGCCATTGTACCTCACCCTAACCTGTAGACACTAACAAGTGTTGTGGTGTGCTTTGGGGTCTTTGGGCCTTATACTTACCCCAGTCCATAAGGAAATATGCTGAGACAGGTGCAGTATAGGAGAATGGGGTAAACTGTAGGGCCGAACACTCCAAGGCACACCTCGATGCCTGTCACTGGCTGCAGGGTGGGGGTGGGGGTTGAATGGCTTGAGCATTACAGCCAATGATCCCAAGTCACACCCCAATGCCTGTCAGTCTCTACAGGGTGGGGTGTTACAGTTGGCATTTGCACTCCAAATTTTCAACATTGGCTTTTTGTGACCCCACCTCATGAAGTGTGGCACAATTAGTTTGTTAGCTGAAAGGTGGTCTTGCACAGCGGCTATGCCATTTGACGACACAGGGATGAAAACACATTATGGGCAGGATGTGAAAAATGACAACTGTATTGTTCATAAGGAGGTGTAAAAAATGGTAACATTGAAAATCTGGAGTGAAAATATGAAAAATTAGTGAAGTCATGAGCATGCATAGAAACTGTGCAACACACTTCGGTAACCCAATTATTTTTGGGATTCTTTTAACCACATTTTCAACATAGGCATTTTGGGACCTCCCCTCATGAACAGTGGCACTGTGATTTTGTTAATCTGTCCCAAAAGTTGATTTCCCACAGCGACCACGTCATTGTGCACCATAGGTGCAAAAGCACATTTTGGGCAGGATGTGAAAAATGACAGCTGTACTGTTCATAAGGAGGTGTGGAAAAATGCCACTGCTGAAAATCTGGCATGAAAATATTGCAAATTTGCGAAGTTACAAGGGTGCGAGGAAACTGAGCAACGCACGCTTATAACACAGTCATTTTATGGACTTTCGTCACCAAATTTTCAACATACACATTTTAGGACCTCTGCTCATGAACAGTGTCACCATCATTTTCTCAAACTGTCCCGAAAACAGATTTTGCACAGCGGCTGCACTATTCAGCGCCGGAGGTGTGAAAACACATTTTGGCTAGGATATGTAAAATGGCAGCTGTACTGTTCATAAGGAGGTATGGTAAAATGGCAATTTTGAGAATCTGAAGTGAAAATATTACAAATTCATGAAGTTACAAGCGTGCGTAGAAACTGCGCAATGCACACTCGTAAAACAGCCATTTTGGGGATTTTTTTCACCAAACTTGCAACATAGGCTTTTTGAGAGCCCCCCCTCATGAACAATGGCACTGTCGTTTCATTAATCAGTCCTGAAAGGTGATTCCATGCTGTGACTGCAAAATCACCTTTCGGGACCGAATAATGCCATGGCAGTGACTAAATTCATGAGGAGGGGTCCCAATAACCCCATGTTGAAACTTTGTTGCCAAAATTCCCCAAAATGACCGAGATATGCACCAAAGTTGAAAAACCCTATTTATGCCATTATACAGCTTACCTGCATTTCTTCAGTTCGCAGTCAGCTTTGAGGAGTGCAAACGTGTTCCCAGTCCACCAAGACCATCGTGCAGGACTCCAGAGGTAAGTATGGGGTGGGGGTGTGGGAGGCAGGCTACAGAGGATGGGCATGGGTTGGGGTGGGGGCAGGAGAGACCGTGAGAGAACATTTTCTTTTTTTTACAGGTTAAAAAAAAAAGACAACTAGGGTCGGTTTTCTTTTTTTGCAGGTGTTTGTTTAGTACATTGGGGTGGGCTTCCAGTGTACCACCTGCATAACAGGGAAGGGGACCACAGCCTATTGGGATTGGGCGCCCCTCGGCACAGAAATGGGTGGGGTGGAGCTCATGATGCCGAGGGGGATTGGGCACCCCTTCGGTATACAGCACACATCAGGGGCTGGGGACATTATGCCGATGGGGGGTGGGCTCCTCCATCAGCAAATTAAACTAGGCAGGGGGACTGAAGACAATGGGGATTGGGCCCCCCCATCAGCAAGGAAAGACTGTTGGGGGGAGCATGAGGCCGAGGAGGATTGGGCACCCCCTCTGCACACACGTAGAATGGAAAGGGGGGCATCATGCTGTCAGCAAATGAAGTGGCTGCGGCAGTCAGTGCCGCCATGTTTAGGTTAGGGAAGTGCTTCACCAGAAAGAGTATGTCAGGAGGTGCCACTGCTTGATGAGCTTGGCTCTCATTGCAGCGGACCTTTCCTTAGATGTGCTCGCAACATTATGTGTTGCTGGTGTGGTGCCTGCATGCTGCCTTATTGGGGAATGAGGGACGCACCTACTGATGCGTGCCCTGCATTTGCCCACGTGACCATGACTCCAAATCTGCTACTACTGCAATATGTTGGCTGGCATGCAAGCATGAGCCAACATAAAAATAACATTACATCAAAAGGGCAGAAAGGATGGCTGGGCCCCATCACATACAGTATCTTGCTCATGCTGCCTGTCTCCCACCAAAAAGGATGCCAGATTCAGTGAATGTCTACATTCTGCTGTTGTCTTTCTGCTACTGTTTGCTTTGGTCTCTCTCTCTCTCTCTCTTTGTGACTTAATGTTTGACACACTGCCTCCTTTCACTGCAAAGCCCCATTTGAGCTGCATACACTGGGCTGGATTCACAGTTGTTTTGGGGTCTAATTCCCCACATTGCAACTCCAGTTCTGGACATAAACTCTGCAGCTGTAGAGATTGCTATTCACATCCACAGCAGCTGCAGAAGATGTTATAGCTGGTACCAATAGCTGTAACATTTTTCTGCAGCTGCGGGGATTTCCACACCAACACCACCCACATGTTGCTGTAAATTATGGAGCAGTCATAAACTGGCTCCACTTTTGAGAATACTATAGCTGTGAGAGAAATTGCAGTTCCACAAGTGGCAACTCATTTGTGCTGACTTTTTCTCACAGCAGCAGGATTTTCAAGAGTTTTGTGAATCCAGTCTACTGTTTCCTATGAATGTGATGTGGTGGCTGACACGGAGAATTGGCAAGAACAACAGTCAATTTATTTTATTGCTGTTGGCTGCCTGCTGATATTGAAAAACAACACAATTTTTTTTAAAAAGGTTACATTTTTTTAACAGAGGGATCTAAAAGAATAATACTGATACATTTATCATACTCAAATAGACTAAAATAGGTTTACAATTCATCAGTGCAAATTAGAGTAAATCAGAACCTTTTGGAAAAAAATCAGAGTCAGAATAAGAATCAAGTCACAGCCGACCCATCCATCCCTAATTGACACCTCTTTCTGATGACAAGTAAAGTCATTCCCTATGCATCCTATCATCCTATTTGCCTTCTCATATGCCTTATTTTTTTATTGTTTATTGTAACATCTAGGAATTAATACCTTTGAGCCAAGGCTCTTTTACAAAGGTTCCGCGACAAAAACATTTACAGACAAACAGAGGTACAAGGTTGCACAAATAGCTAAATCTAATGATATAAATGTACAGCAGATAATAACTTAAGCACTTTCAATAGTATAGAAAACAAATGAGGAGGGAAAGATATGTAAGGGAGGTAGGTAGGCAGTATAGGTAATAAAAGAGGAGAAAAAAAAAGGGTGGAGGGTAGGAGGACAAGAGCAGACCTTAAGTAGGAGATGAGCATCCATTACTAGGCCATTGTCAAGTAAGAGGGCAAGGGAGGAGGAGGAGAGAGAATAGAATATGAGATTAACAAAGGCAGTCACAGGAGTTTGAGGTGGCTAGGTGAGAGAATAGTCTGGATTTAAGAACACCTAACGAGCAAGAGGAGGTAATAGAGGTAATTTCATTTAGAAGTGAATATCTTTCTGTTACTAAATATTATTCCAGTTTCCTTTTTTTCCTGCAGTATTCCACCTTTTCCTATTTGATCAAGTATTTTGTTTGCCTTGACTATGTGCATGACTTTGCCTTCGTTTTTTTTTTTTCATTGCACTTCAGTTTCCATATGATGGACATTTTTTCAGTCTTTCCACAACTCTCTTTGTGCTGTTAACCCAAGCAGTACTCTCCATTCTCCTGTAGAGTTTGACAAAATCTACACACTTTTCCTTGTAATCCTATTCTTATGTTAATATTGTACATACTGTAAAGGGCTGACCTATTCTGACTGCTGCAGGATCTTACTGGTAGTAGATCTGGCCTATTAACAAAAAGTACTATTAATTCCATCAGCAAATATTCAAGATTTATTTTGGCAAGTGGTATTGCAGATGACAGTCCACGGACCAGGCAAGAAACATGACTTCTGAAAATGTTGATTTCCTCATTTTTCTAAAACATGAGTGATTTCCAGTGCAAATGAATTATAACATGGTATACATTGCAGTAGGATATTCACCATGGTCCACTATGCTTTTTTTTTTAGTGAGAGCAGGAGTAGGATGTGTCTCCAGAATGCCAAACAAAATCAGTCATATTAGGTTTAAAAAATCATAGTTACTGCAGAAATAGTTGTTCAGTTTAAGTGTTGAGACTCTTCAGATGAGATTTGAAAAGTTTTTTGTTAGATAATACTTTCAGGAGATGGTTTTGATAAGCTTTACTCTGCTTATTCTGATAGTGCATCTGAGCTGACTCCATTGTGAAGGGGATAGTCCGCTCAAAGTTTCAGTTTTGTTTCACTATATGTTTTTGTTCATATCCCTTCTCAAGTACAGAGCCCATGCTTGCACACATTACTTGAGCAGGAGTGTTGTAAAGTTTTATGTCCCCAGTAAATCGTTGGCAAAATGCCAGATATCAGTCTATGTGTAGTCAGTTTGAAGCTGGCACTTTTCTGGCAATTTACTTGATGAAATACAAGAAAAGATGCACACAATCCCCTCTTCTGTCCCCCAAAAAGGAAACCCCCATTGCCCATCTCCCCAGTCATTCTGCATCCACCACCTTCCACTGTCTGTCTGGCGCCTGCTCCACCTGGAGAAACTTGCCATTATTGGTTTGCTTAGAGTAGGACAGCAACCAACACAAACCCTTCTTTTGCCACTGTAGTCAGTCACTGTCTGAATGAATGGGAAGAGGCACACACTTACAATAAAAAAAGCTGTTATTGCAAGCTCGGTTCCAATCATTCAGATGTTGGCTGTGCAATGTGGTAAGAGGAATGTTTGTGCTGGTGACTGTTCTCCTCTCTCCCCATCAACAATGATAAGTTTTTTTGAATGGGTTTTGTGTCAGGTTGAGAGTGGAGGGTATTGAAGGGTGGTGGGTGAGTACCACTGACTGGCAATGCTGACTGGGTTACTGGGTTGTCTGGGTAGGGTGGGTTGCATTGTAATTATATTACTAATCTTTCTGGGGGGTTGGGTTAGGAGGATGGATGGGTGCTGAACCAGTTAGGAATGGGGATACTAATACTATATTTTTGTTTGGTAACCATGGGTCCATTTGGGGGAGTCTGGGTTTCTGAGTGCTACAGTGGGTGGGTTAAAGGGAGACAATTTTTTTTTTTTCAAGGTAGGCAGATTCAAAAAAAAATCTCGCTTTATAAGTGAAGTTTCACTTCACAAAGTCTTCACCAGACAACACACAATGCAAAGTGACTGCTTGTATAATCATTCCTGGGAAGCTGGCACTTTGCTGTGTGTTGTACTATACAAAGAGCAATGCAAAGTAGTAAAGTGTTGTGAAGCGCTATGCATAGAGAAGTTTAAAGACTTCTTCTGCAGCTATACTCAAGCTGTGGCCTGCCTGGCATATGTTATATACAATGGCAGCATTGCTTCTTGGGCTCCACATTCAAATCCCTTTCTGATAATGCCCATTGCAAAATTAGCTGATCTATTAGACTTTATTTATGTATTTATTTATTTATTTATGTACTTATGTATTTATGTATTTGTTTATTTATGTATTTATTTGTGTATTTATGTATCTATTTATTTACATATTTATTTATGTATTTATTTGTTTATTTATATATTTATTTGTGTATTTATGTATCTATTTATTTATTTATGTATTTTTTGCCTATGTCCTGTCCTCATCTACAAAGATTTACAGTATGTATGTGTGCTTGTCTAGTGTATACTAGTATATCTTGTTTCAACATTCAAAAGGCATAACTTTATACTTTTTTTGGTTGAGCAACATACCCATGTCTACTGTCCATTGCCCTAACATATCCAAGTCCTCTTGAAATGCTGTAGCATCATTTACAGAATCTACCACTCACCCAACTTACATGTAATCAACAAACTTTGACATCTAGCTATTGATACCAGTCCACAAATCATCGACATCCTATATGCATTAAACAACATCAGCAGCAAGACCAACCTTATGGGAACCCACTAGTCCCCTCTAGTTAGTCAGATTTTTCCCCATTCACTTACTCTATGTTTCTTCTCATGCAGCTGCTCCTTAATCCAGCTTCTTATACAGCTGGCAATGCTGAGTATCTTCAGTTTTACATTTAGATTGTGATGTGGCACCCTGGCATGTGCCTTAAGGAGATTTAGGTACAGTTGCAGCAATTGCCATGATCTGATAGGTCCAAATATTTTACACCATTTCTAGACATAGTCTCTGACTGCTGCCCTATAGTGGTAACACAGGAACAGGGAAGTTTTCTAAAGATATCACTGAATTTTCAGGAACTATCTGACCATGTCAATTGCTGCACCTGTACTGTACATCACATCTGCAGGTTGACATCTATCTACCATACCTTTAATTTTCTCAAAAAAAAACAAGGAGCTGGCCCGGTGGCACAGAGGGCTGAGGCCCTGGATGCCACACCTCGAACCACACCAGCGACCTGGGTTCAGAAACAGACTCGGTTTGTCAGGGGCTGGCTGGGAAAGGAGAGGACTGAGCATCCAGAGGACTGCTCTCCTGTCCTGGGTGGGTTGGGAGGGTAGTCTGCTTTGTAGTGACTCCTGGTGGATACCAGGGTACTACATGCAGCAGAGCAGGAGGGACAATCTGAAAGCTAGAAAAACAACTTCAACTCCTACTGGATAACGGTCTCCATATTCTGCACATCCCCGAAACCTCCGGAAGCCTGCCCCTCTGCAGCGGTACCCTTGAGCCTGTAAGGAAAAAATAGAGTGCTGGGATTTCCCGGCCCCCCGGTGCTTTCCCCCTCAAAGGTGGGGGACCCGCCCAGAGATGGGTTACTCCAGGATGACTTGGAGGATTGGCCATGATATGTGGAAATGGTAGAGCACAGGAAGAGGATCGCTGGGAGTGTAGATACTAGGAAGGACCTGAAGGAGAGATGGGAGCTGGAACATAGGAGAAGGTAAAAAGATAACCCCCCCCCCAAAAAAAAACAAGGAGACTGGTCTGACAAGACTAGCCACTCCTAAATTCATGTGGGCTATTTTCATATAACCCCTTGTTTGTCATAAAGTCAGGTACTGTTACTGAATATTCTCTCCAGTATCTTGCAGACTATGCATACCAGACTCAATACCTTGTAGCTGCCAGTATTTCTCCTCTTACCCCTTTATGTCATGCCATTACATCAGCCTATTTCCAGTCGTTTGATACACTAGACTTTTGTGGTTATAGATATAGCTCAAAGGCAAGATACCGCTTCCGATTGCACCTTAAAGATTCTTAGATGAATTTTATTTGGATTGAGGATTTGGTTACATATAGCATTTTAATTTCTTTTAGTACTGTCATTGTCTAAGTAGCCATGCTATTGATTTCTCCATAAAAAATCTCTTCTACCCAATCTGTATTTTCCCCCAAATGTTCATTATGTAATATTTCAGAGAAATATCTATTTAATTAATTTGTGATTTCAAGTGGGCCCCTTGCAATCTTCTCTCTTTCACAGGTATTAGGTGGACAGATCTTTGCCTTTTATTTTATTTTGCCTGATATAGCTAAAAAAGCTCAATTTATTATCCTTGCCATCATTTGTTATATTTAGTTTCATAGTGGTCTTAGTACCTAACTACCCTCCTACATTTGTTTTGTATGAGATTATAGTGCATGGTTGAACATGATTGTGTATGGAGACCCATACACTGTAAAAAAATCATTCTGCTGCAGTAGTGTCATTTATACTAATGTAGAATGACTTTTCATTGTGTGTTAGTATGAACATCACAACGTAAAAAAACCCATCAGCACTGTAGACATGGCTAGTATTGATTTAAAGAGCTCCTGATACCATTAGAAAAACTTGGAAAAAATGTGAAATTTAGACAGTTCAGTTTGTATTTCATGTATTTTCTATAATTATTTACTTTTTTCTTTATTACCGAGGATGGCTGTATGAAAGAGGCTTACTGTGCCTTAGGCTTTATCTGCTCTTTCTGCTATCCTACATATGACATCATAATCCATGTTGCACCTGGAAATGAGCTTCTGGTCATGGTGTTTTTCCTGGTTACCAACTTTCAAATAAGCAAATAAATAAATAATCCCCCATTTATGTCATCATAATTATCCCAACAGTAACAGACTATGATGTCATAAACAGAACTGTGATGACATATGTAGGCAAGCAGCCAGGACAGATAGGGCAGTGATTCTGTTTACATGCAAATATCCTTAGTATTAAAGAGGAATGAGAAATACAGAAACAATATTAAAATATAATCTCATTTGTGCTAAACATTACATTTTCTCAAAGTTGTCACAATGGTGTCAGGGGCTCTTTAAGCATCTCATGCACGAGCTGGCTGGTGGGTGGATGGCCGAGAAGTACGGACTGTGGACAGCAGAGTCTGATGCTTGAAAAAAAACCAAAAGTAAGCAATTTTGTATTTTTTGAGACCATACACTATACAGAATAGTTTATGTCAGCCCAAATATGCAACATTGCTCTTCTCAAACCTCTTGGTTACTATGACATCAAAGGGACATCTCAAGCTTTGCTCTTGAGGTTCTTGATGTCATAGTAACCACTTGGTGTAAGAATAACATTGTTGTGTATGGGCACCATACACTATCCTATATGTACTCCATAATTTTCTTCATATGTTTATATACTTAGAAGCCCTTTTTTACTCATCATTTCCTTAACCTCCCTATCCATCCAAACTGGATTTATTTTATTCCTTTCTGGTCCATTACTTGGTGGCACATACTTATTCTTTACTGACATCAGAATGGTTTTTAATCAGTCTCACTGTTCCTGAGTTTCCAACCCTTGCAGTTCTGTGCACCCCACATTTACACCCATCACTATCCAAATTCTTTCTAAATCTGTTTTACTCAAACTCCATGTTCCATGTCCTCCATCCATTTAATAAATTCTTCTCATTTTCAGTATAGAATAATCACTGCCTCACAGACACATTGGATTGATACATAATCAGTCCATTCTTCTCTGTTTGTTATAATAAGGTCTAAACAGGAATTCCCCTTTTTAGGTGCATTTACTACTTGTAACAAAAAACAATTGTTTATTGCTTACAGGACATTTTACATTTCTTAGTAATGTGTGTGTGATTTGATTAGTTAATTCCTAGATCATTTAAATCCCCTAGCAGGAAAACATTACCTCCTGGCTTCCTTTGTACATCTTCTCCTGAAAGAATTTATCAAAGATGCTTTCCTGGCCTGGGGTCCATATATTACTACCAGAAGTATTTCACCTACTCCTTTGCCCATTCTTATCCACATATCCTCTTATCTCTCTATCTGTTTCTTCAGTTCTGTTAACTGGTATTCACTCCCTCATGTACAGTTTATAGCCATGCTTTTTCCTCTCTTACCCACCCTCTCTCTCCTGAACATGCCATATATGTTGATAGATATAGCCTAGTCACAATCATTATTACACTATGTTTCAGACATGGCCACATATAGAATAGTGGATGGGTGCCCATCCACAACAAGGCTGTGTTTCCATCAAGGGTGTTGATGACATCAAAGAGACCTCGAGAGAGAAGCTCGAGAGGTCTCCATGATGTCATCCACTCCCGAGATGGGAAACACTGCCATAGTTGTGGATGGGCAACCATCTACTATTTTATATAGTATATGGTTTCCCGCAATGTGTTTGTACCTTGTTAACTCTTGCACACTGGTCTTGGCTAGATTCCAGTTCTCTCCAGTTCAGTCCCCAATAATTTTGGTACTTGTCGCTGCAGTCCTGTCTCCGAGGGTATAGGTCCTTCACACGGCAGTCACACTCTGCTCCGACAAATGTGCCAGTAATTTAAAAAAAAAAAAGCAAAGTAATAGTTTGGATACATGGAACTGACTTAGTAGTCCATGTCCAAACGGTGTCTATGAAGTACTCACCCGACTGCACCGCTCGCTAAGCACAGGCGCCATTTTCGAGTGAATTTTTTGAAAAGAGCACTGTTGCAGCCAATCAGACGGCAGGGTAAGGGTAAAAAGTTGTTGTACTATCGATGTGATGTCAGAATAATAATAAAACAACTTTTTTGACCTTTGAACTGCCCTACAACAAGATTTGGAAAACCTTTGTTTTCCATACACAATAAGCCCTAACCATATACTATAATATCATCTTTGCTGGTGTGAGCTGTAATCTCCAGTTTCTCCATTTTATTGGCCAGGTTTCTCACATTTGTCAGTAAGCATGTCTACCTTGATGTCCATCTGCTAAGAAGTGCAAAGTAATGCACCTGGGAAACAAAAACCCAGGGGAAGAGTGCACAATGGGGGATGAGATACTAACAACAACAAAAATGGAAAGAGACCTGGGGATAGTCATATCAGATTACTTAAAGGTGGGCAAGCAATGTGAAAGGGCAGTAAGGAGGGATGCGGGGATACTGGGATGCATAGGGAGAGGCATCACCAGTAGAAAACAGGAAGTTGTTATCCCTCTGTACAGACAGTTGGTGAGACCCCATCTGGAGTACTGTGTGCAGTTCTGGAGACCCAATCTCTGCAAGGACATAGACAAGATGGAAGCAGTCCAGAGGAGGGCAACTAAAATGGTGCAGAGTCTGCACCAGAAGACATATGAAGACAGACTAAAGGAGCTTAATATGTATAGCCTCGAGGAAAGGAGGGAGAAGGGGGACATGATAGAAACTTTCAAGTACCTCAAGGGAATCAACAAAGTCCAAGAGGGTAGCATCTTTCAAAAAAAGAGGTGTGCAAGAACAAGGGGGCACAATTTGAAGATGGGGGTGGCTCAGAGGTAATGTAAGGAAGTATTTTTTCACAGAGAGGGTTGTGGATGCATGGAACTGCCTTCCAGAGGAGGTTGTGGAGTCAAAAACAGTGGTTGAATTCAAGCATGCATGGGACAGTCATAAGGCAATTCTAGGGGGTGGGGGTAGAAAGAAGTAGGCTGCTGGGTAACTAGGATCTGCAGCTTATCCATCAGGTAGGGAAATGGACAGACTGGGTGGCCAAGCAGTCCTTATCTGCCATCAAATTCTATGTTTCTATGTTTCAAGTCAAGTCATGCTTATTTCAATTAAATGCATAAAAACAGATATAGCATTCGCATGTCATTACCAATTAACAGCATAATTATTGAATTCCATCCCATGTGAAATTAAATTAAATGCCCTTCCTGATAGTGCACAGTATCAAAAGAGCAAATGTAGTCACAACATAGATCATGTTTACCTTGGAAGAGCATAACAGAAGTCTTAGCAGTTTCCTAATATGTAAATCTGAGAGACTGGAAAGAGTGCAACATTTAAATCATTCAGAATAGGATTTATAAATCTTTTTCTTAAGGTATTAAACCTTTTACACTCTACTAGGCTATGGCTAACAGTTGTTCCAATACTTATGGAACAATGATGAATTATATTTTGGTTTAACAATAGAGTACTTAAAAATCCAGATTGAGTCTCCTTTATTATATTCAATCTGAAAAGGCAATATACTTTTCTAGGACTGACTTGTTGCATATCTGTAAGTAAGTTTTTGTAACACAGCTATTTTTGTTGTCTTTATAAGGGGTGGAAAAGTTAAGAGGGGTTAAGTTTCAAAGTCATCCTGAATAGCTACATCTTGTACTCTTTGCAGAGCAAGTTTACTGTACTCTCTAGGTTGACATATGGCCTGTGCAGATTTCAAATCTTCAAACCCAGTTTTCCTAAGAAAAAGGTTAAGGTTAGAGAATTAGACACTTTCTACCCCTCCATCTAAATATTCAAGGCGACACATTTTAGGCAACCAAAACTCTTTCATTCTAGCAATTTTGGTCCAGTAAGTTAACATTCTCTTAACAATCTGATATTTGATGCTCCACATTTATTTATTTATTTATTTACTTATTTCAGAGTTTTGCCAGGAAAGCATACTGAGCGGGTTACCACTCAATTCCAGTTACATCCTGGGGGAAGGGGCAATTGGACACATACAAATCAGAAATCATAAGCACAGGGAGAGAGTACAGAATGCAAATTGTGGAAACATACAAAACATAAGCACAGAGAAGAGTGTACCAGGTGCATATACATATACATACAGTAGAGGGGTATTGTAACATAATTATATTTGCACTAAGCAGAATATTGTGGTAAGACTGCATCAAGTGAAAACTAGAGCACGTAAAAAACACAATGTAGTTGGAGATGTATGTAGATTACATATTACAAACATCAGATGAGGAACAATAGTACATGTGATAGAAGAACTTCAAAATCTCAAAAAGTAATTACTTTACTGTGAGGAAGCCTCCAAGGTGAAACCCCTAGCTTTATTCAATTTAAATGTGTGAGCTAGACAGGGAGTGGAGTGCTAAGAGCACAGCGACTTAGGGGGCTAACCCCTGGGCGTCCTTATGTGCAGTCACATGTTGAGGAGAAGTGTGCTTTGAGGAGGTGATTTAGGTGAGAGGTGTTGGTGCAGTCATGAGTGCTTGTTGGGAGTGCGTTTCAGAGTTTAGACATGAGGTATTTGAATGCCGCCTAGCCCTTTGCTGTGGACATACATGGAACTCTTAGAAGCCAGGAGTTACCACTTCTGAGGGAGTAGGCGGGTCATTCTGGGGCTGAAAGGGCAGATGCAAGGTAGGGAGGAAGGGACTGTGACCAGAATTTCACTGTGATCTTGATGTTGTGGATGTGTCTACGAGCCTGGAGTGATGTTAGATCGAGGGAGCTATAGAGGTTGCAGTGATGAGTCGAGAGAGGGCAATCAAGGGCAAAACGACAGAAGGAACAGAAAAGGGGGTCAAGACTGGCAAGGGCAGACTTGGGGGCAGCGTTGTAGACAATATCCCCATAGTCAATTATCGGAAGGATCATTTTCTGGACAATTTCCTTACGGGCTGCCAGAGGTACGCTATCCTTGTTTTGATATAATGTGCCTAGTTTTGGTTGTAGTTTTTTGTGGATTGAGTCTATGTGAGTGGAGAAGTCAAGATGCTGGTCAAGCCAGACCCCAAGATACTTGAAGGAGGTGCAGGTCTCTATGGGAGACCCCTCAGTTGTGAGGTAGGTAGGGATAGACTGGAGCCGGGACAGCCTTTGTCTTGTCCTGAAGGTTAGGAAGACAGTTTTCTTGGTGTTAAGAAAAAGTTGGTTTGAGCGAAACCAGTGTTGTACCTCATTAAACTCTTGCTGGAGTGTGGCGGCCACATCAGTGGGGCAGGGGCCTGCTGAGTATAGTACAGTGTCATCCACGTATAGGTGTATGGATGTGTGAGTGCAGACTATGGGGAGGTTGCTTAGGAAAATTGAAAAGAGTAATGGGCCGAGGACTGAGCCTTGTGGGACCCCAGTGGTAACAAGTAGGGGGGAGGTGGTGTAAGGTCCAATTCTCACTGATTGAGATCTTCCTACTAGATAAGAGTGAAACCATCTGGTGGCAACATCTGAGATTCTGGCACTAGAGAGTTTGGAGAGCAGAAGGGGGTTGGAGACTGTGTTGAATCCTTTTGCGAGATCGACGAAAATGGCTGAGGTGGTATGTCCTTTATCCATACCCATAAGGATGGTGTCGGTGAGCCTTAGCAGGGAGGTTATGGTGGAGTGTGATTTCCTGAAACCTGATTGGAAGGGTGTAAAGAAAGAGGAAGAATCAAGGAAGGAGGAGAGCTGGTCAAGGACAAGGCGCTCTTGTAGTTTGGCAAATATGGGGAGAAGGGAGATTTGACTATAGTTACCCGGTGATGAGGGGTCACCCCCTTTTGGGAGGGGGATGACTATCGAATGTGTCCAATCTGATGGGACATCGGCAAGAGAAAAAGAGAGATTGAACAGCACAGCCAGTGGGGTGGCAATGGCTGGGGCAGATAGATGTAACAGTTTTGAGTCAAGCCCTGTAGGGCACTTGCCTTTAGAGGGGTTGAGAGACCTCATGGCTTTCAGCACAATCAGTGGGGTAACCCAATGAAAAGAGAAGCCAGTTCTCTGTGTGGATGGTGGCTTCAGGGTGGGTGCATACTTGCAGTGAGGCAGAGAGGCTAAAAGTGAGGATGCACTGCTGGTGAAGAAAGTATTGAAGACTGCGGCCACTTCAGGTGGTTCGGAGACAGTGGAACCGTCCACCTTTAGGATAGGGGTGGGCAGCTGGACAGGTGGAGAGAAGAGTGACTTGATTGATTTCCAGAAATTTGTTGGGTGATTTAGGTTTGTGAGGAAGGATGCCTTGAAATAGTTGGATTTTGCCTGTCGGATTTGCCTAGTGCAGGAATTTCGAAGTGAACAGTATAGTTGGAGTGCCGCCTGAGTGCCTGTTGCCTTGTATGATTTTCAGGCCCGGTCCCTGGTGTGGAACTGGTGAATAAGTTTGGCAGAGACCCAGGGCAGGTGGGCACCCCTTACTCTTTTTTTCTGAGGGGCGTGTGGGTATTCCACACAGCGAGGAAAGTGTCTTTAAAAAAGTGTAGAGCTGAGTCTAAGGATAAGGCCTGGGAGATGAAGGACCAATTGGCTTGCTCCAGGTCCCTTACAAGTGCATCTAGGTTGAGTGCTTTGTATGACCTAGTGAGTAACGTCCTTGGTGGTGGTGCTTTGGGTCTGAATATTTTTCTTACTGCGTAAGTCATGTGGTGATCGATTAGGGAGTCCGGGAGTACTCCTGCTTCAACGATCCGATGGGGGGTGAGAGGTAAGGACCCAGTCCAAGAGGGAATGGTTCTGAGATTTGTGGTTTAGATGAGTGCGTTCTGAAATTTGTTAGGTGAGGTTTAAGGCTGTGATTTGGCTGCGAAGTTTGGAATTATTGTTTGAGAGCCAATTGAAATTGAAATCCCCTAGAATATGTAGTTCGCCCCTGGAGGGAGTAGACTTACAATATTCTATTCTCATGACAGCCCCAGGAGTGTCTCTAGGGAGATCCAAAGTTATCCTTTAAAAATTATTTGGTATGACTTTAAGTCATCTAATATTGTTGTGGTTCATCCACACTTCCACTGCATACAAGAACTGGCTGCTGGGTTCATAACGTCTAATGAAAAAACAGCTAACACAAGAACAGTGCATACAAAACAGCTAACATCAAAACAGCTAACAGAATATCTCACACAGAAACAGTGCAAGCAGGCCCACATGGTGTGACCAGGAATAATGAAGCAGGACAACAGACATGTGTGAAATGAATGTTTACTGGTGCAGGACAAGCAATGAACACAATGCAAAGATGAATGTGAACCTAACCCAACCCCCCTCATACAGATGCCCAGATTAGGGCTGCGCGAACCCCTAAAAGTTCTACCTTGTGAACTTTCTGAGTAGAACCCAAACAGTTCTTACCTGAGTTCTACCAGGTAGAACCCGTGCAGAATCGAAATTTACCCAGGTAGAACTGGGGTTCTACCATTTATAATCAAGTTCTACCAAGTAAAACCAGGTTCTACCAAGCAGAACCAGGTTCTACCAAATAAAACTAGTTCTACTATGTAAAAAAAACAAGTTCTACTAAGTAAAACCAGGTTCTACATGGTATAACAAAGTTCTATAATATATAACACAAACAAAACCTTAAGTTTACATGGCTCTACTTAATTAAGAAATCCACAGAAGTATTGTTTTTTGTTTGGGAAAGTACATGTAGTACTAAGAATGGTATAAATACAATTTAGTATTGCAAAGCTTTGGTGCATAGGATTCTGTCTTGGTGCTCAAAAGCTTTGCAAAACTTACCATTCTTAAAGTTAGAATCCTAATATTACATGTATATTCTCAAACATGCAAAATAAAATATGTGGATTTTTTTTATAGTTAAGTAGAACCAGGTGGAATGGGCTTACTGCTGGTTACCCAGTAGATGCTTAAAAATACTAGTGTTGAAACAGATTTAACAAGTGGTAATGGTCAGGGATGATATATGACTCGTATATTATCCCTGACAACTTTAGCTTTTTAAATCTGGTTACAGGCAGCTCAAAGGGTTAACCCCCTGAGCTACACCCTGTTACATTAATTTTAAATCTTCCCCCACTGTTAGACTCAGGTACTAATAGAACCCAGTTCAAAATAACTGTTGCCTGTGGTACCTTTAGCTTCAGCTGCTTTAGCACCAAATAAGTACATGGACAGAAGTTTACAGTACAAAATGTATTTAATCCACACAATGTGGTAAAGCAAAATGCCACACTGCCCCAGCGCTTCTGTACCTTACCTTCCTTAGTGCCCCCCCACCGAGAAAGGCATGGTTGACACGCTGGGGCGTGGCGCTTGCTTTACCAGATTGTGTGATTAAATTATGTTTGTACTTAAATTTTGTCTGTGTAGTTATTAGTTTGGGGCTTTCTGTTATTCTGAGTAACTAGTGTCGATGTTAGTAATACATTACACAACCACACCTCCTGCCCTGATCCCTATACCTCCCATAGGTAACTATGTCAATACTGTACTACTTTATTTGTCCCACCCTCCCAAACATCTGCCCCTTCCTCATCTTTACTCATAATAATTGAAAAACCCATAACAGTATACCATCTGCAAATTGTGTTTATTTATGATGCCAGATCACGTGCATGGTTTGGTGTCTAACAATGCAGGGTGAATAGTATTTGTAAGAGGGATTGTCCCAGGGGGTTTGGAGGGCTTGGAGTTTTGGACAGGTGCTAGGTTAAGATCAGTGTTTTTTTTTATTGTTATGATAGACAGTTAGTGCAGTATGTGGGAACAGCATTTTGTAAAATCTATTTTTTTTATTTTCATTTTACAGGTTATAATGAAAACAGTTTCTATCTGGTGAATGGTTCCTTCAGATCAAAACATTGGATGTCATCGGGTACAACATTGAAATTAAATGTATTGTAAAGTTGACATTTTACAGCAAAAAAAAAAACATTTTTTAAATGAAATTCCCATCTGGAATTGAACTAGAAGAACGGTTATTTATTATTTATTTATTTTATTAATGTTTTTGTTTGTTAACAGCCAGTAATAAGTACTCATTGAGTGTGTATTTTGTAGTAAAAATCCAATAAAACAAATGAATGAAGACAGAACTGTGTGACAATGTGTAGTCATTTCTGGTTATTTTAGTTGAACTGCCATATGCAGTGGTCCTTCAGTTTCTGGTGCTAGTCAGATTGGGCCTTAGTGGCACATGAGAACCAGCAGTGGATGTTTGTTTCTGAAATTAATGGAACTCCAGGATGAGGAGGGGACAGAGGGACCCATCAGTGGAGGAAAGACAGCCGGAAAGGCTAGTGGCTACTAGTGGCAACAGAATCCTTCACCATCATTGTAGTCATCATAAGCGTGGCATGATGCTATCTGTGTGCTGTCACCCTGCATACATTTGGGACAGTATATGTTTTTGAACTGAGGCAGGTTCATTTTTAAAAAAGTGAGCCTCTCTACATTCTTCATGGAAAGACATGTTCTTTTGTCATTCACTATTGCCCCAGCAGCACTAAGACATCTCTCTGAACATATGCTGGCAGGTGGGCAACTGAGGTATTCAATTGAGATCTCAGTTAAAGAAGGCCAGATCAATTTTTTCTGTTGCCAATAAAGCAATGGTTCATCACCTGCAGTAAGATGTACAGTCTCTTCCATATAATTCTTAACCATTTTTGCAGCAGGGACTTCTGGTACCACTATTGCCACCTGAGCCTTCCCAGCTGTCTTTATTAGACCAAAGTCTGACAGCATGTCCCACAGTGGTTTGTCCTTTTGTGGTGTAGCAGCAGTTCTGGTTTGTGTTTGATGAGCCAAAACATCAGTAGTGGTGGCAGCAGCAGCAGCAACAGCAGATTGTGCTCCCTCCCTCTCCACCAGATTTTGGTCAGAATTTGAATGTTGCCAAAAGGGCACTGATGATGTACTACTTTTTTGAACTATATGTGCTAGCACTTTCTCAATTAACAGTTCACGATAGTGTTCCAGGTCTTTAAAGTCATGTGGTTTGAAGAATGTCTCAATTGTGTCCTTAAACTGAGGGTCCAGAAGTGTGGCCAAAATGTAATGTTCTGCTTTGCACATTTTTACAATGCGCTCATCAGCTAGGAAGGTTTGTATCATTTTTCCAACAAGTGATGCAGCATTGATGTCATCAGTGCCAAAGAACTGTGACTCAAGAAGCTGCAGTCTCATCCTGATGAGTGAAATTAAGGGTAGGATCTGACTTAGTCGGGCACCATCAGAGCTTACCACTCAGGTAGCCTCCTCAAAGGGTTTAAGGATACAACAAAGATTTTCCATCAGACGCCACTGATTGGGGCTGATATTCACATCTCCTTTCCCAATGCCATGTTGGACTGCATATTGATGGATAGCTTTCTGTTGTTCAAGCATTCTCTGCATCATATAGTAAGTGGAATTCCACTGGGTTGGAACTTCCTGTATCATCTGGTGGAGAGGGAGGCTGTTTTCAATCTGAATCTGCCACAACAACTTTCGGGCTTTCACAGAATGGCTACAGTGAGTGCACACAGTGCGGGTAGCTGCAATCAAGTTCTGCACATTTCGGTCCTCACTGATGAAGTCTTTTACCACCAAGTTAATAGTGTGTGCAAAGCATGGTACGTGTTTAAACTTACCAAGTCTTGCTGCTTTCACAATATTTGAAGCACTGTCAGACACTATAAACCCTGGTTGCAAGGACTTTGGAGTCAGCCACTCAGCAAACTTTTCTTTGAGGTCCTCCAGAAGATGTTCTGCTTTCTGATCTTTTTCAAAACCATAAATACATAAAGCTGCCTGCCTTCGAACTGTGAAAGTCCCTTGCTTCTTGCTGCTGCTGCTGTCACTAGTGCCACCACATGATGATGATGATGATGATGGAGGAGGAGGAGGAGGAGGAGGAGGAGGAGGCAGAGGGAGGAAAGTTTACCCAGTGGCCAGTCACAGCCATATAGTCAGTTGTCTGACCAGTGGTCCACATATCTGTCATGACATGAACCTTTTTGCCCACTGAACCTTTCAGAGCATCAGACACACTTTTCTGAACAGCGTCATGCAAATCTGGAATGGCAACACTGGAGAAATAGGTCTGGCTGGGGACCTGATACTTTGGCACAGCAATTTCCATGAGTGCTTTAAAACCTGGGTTAGCCACAAATGAGAATTGGAGCAAGTCATTGGCTTTCATCTCCCCAATTGCCTTTGACAATCGCCTTGCCTCAGGCCTGTTGGGTTTATATTTCTGTGACCACTCAAAGCAGTCTTTCAAAGAAATTTGATGCCCGCTATGCTTGCTGCTATCACCTGATTTTCTGGGCTGCTTCCCTTGCCTTTACCACCATGAGGGGTGGATGTTGTGGCCATGGATGGCATATGACTCCAGTTGGGCTGTGGTGGTGGAGTCAGAGGGGTAAAGAAATGAGAAATAGGGGATGCTGTGCCTTGACTGGAAGGAAAACTTTCATCATCCTCCACCTCTGCATCAGTTACTTCATCGCCTTGGTAAACATCCATTACCTCATCCTTCTCAGCTGAGTGCAGAAGTGCAACAATGTTTGTGTGCTCCTTTTGTGCTTTTTGATATTGGTAAATGTGAGACTTGTTCATATGTCTTATCATTGTTGATGTTCCCAGTCAAGTACCCACTTTACCATGACTTAATTTTGTTTTGCATAATTTGCAAACCACATGGCTGCCAGATGATTTATCTTGTGTGAAAAAATCCCACACAATGGATTTCACAGATTTTGTTGCACTGCTGCTTATAGGGAGGATAGGTTCATTACTACCACTGCCACCACCTCCACAGCCACTACTATTTCTATTACCTCTTTGAGGTCTTTCCATGCCCATCTTCACATAATTTTGAAGATGCACAACCTCTCTGACTGGTTGAACTGCATCTCTTTCTTCCTCTTGTGAAGCCTGTCCATCTTCTGTCCTCTGCTGTTCCTCTGCATGTGTGGGTGTCTGACTCTCCAAGTTATGTCCCACTATCATTAATGTTTTTTTAGCACCACAGCCATCCTTCCAGGAACTTGTTTTTGTTCCTTTTCTGCCTCTGCATTCCTCCTCTTCATCCCACTCCCCGGAGCTACTACCACTTGACATACTGACTGCTGCCTTATCTACTACAAACTCAGGATCTGTTCCACTGATTTCCCCCTCACTCGCATCAGTCTTCTCCTCCTCATCATCATCATCATCCATCACTCTGCTTACTAAAACTGGCTGCCACACTATTTTGGCCCTTGTGCTCATCCCCTGAGTACCACGACGGGTTACTCCTTCAACGTCCTGAATTTTCTGTACTGTTGTTACTGTTGCCTGGATTGCCTGAGAAGTGCTGCTATTTTTTGTACCACTCATGGCTGCGTCGAGTCAAGTACTTTTAGTAAGACACAGGGATATTTTCTCCCTAACTGGTAGATAACAGCACTGCTGGTTGCGTCGAGTCAAGTACTTTAAGTGGTAAGACACAGGGATATTTTCTCCCTAACTGGTAGATAACAGCACTGCTGCTTGCATCGAGCCAAGTACTTTAAGTGGTAAGACACAGGGATATTTTCTCCCTAACAGATAAATACAGCACTGCTTGCTGCGTCGAGTCAAGTACTTTAAGTGGTAAGACACAGGGATATTTTCTCCCTAACTGGTAGATAACAGCACTGCTGGTTGCGTCGAGTCAAGTACTTTAAGTGGTAAGACACAGGGATATTTTCTCCTAACAGATAAATACAGCACTGCTTGCTGCGTCGAGTCAAGTACTTTAAGTGGTAAGAAAGGGATATTTTCTCCCTAACAGATAAATACAGCACTGCTTGCTGCGTCGAGTCAAGTATTTTAAGTGGTAAGACACAGGGATATTTTCTCCCTAACAGATAAATACAGCACTGCTTGCTGCGTCGAGTCAAGTATTTTAAGTGGTAAGACACAGGGATATTTTCTCCTAACAGATAAATACAGCACTGCTTGCTGCATCGAGTCAAGTACTTTAAGTGGTAAGACACAGGGATATTTTCTCCCTAGCTGGTAGATAACAGCACTGCTGGTTGCGTCGAGTCAAGTACTTTAAGTGGTAAGACACAGGGATATTTTCTCCCTAACAGATAAATACAGCACTGCTTGCTGCGTTGAGTCAAGTACTTTAAGTGGTAAGGCACAGGGATATTTTCTACCTAACAGATAAATACAGCACTGCTTGCTGCATTGAGTCAAGTACTTTAAGTGGTAAGGCACAGGGATATTTTCTCCCGGTACATAACAGCACTGCTGGTTGTGTCGAGTCAAGTACTTTAAGTGGTAAGGCACAGGGATATTTTCTCCCTAACTGGTAGATAACAGCAATGCTGGTTGCGTCAAGTCAAGTACTTTAAGTGGTAAGACACAGGGATATTTTCTCCCTAACAGATAAATACAGCACTGCTTGCTGCGTCGAGTCAAGTACTTTAAGTGGCAAGACAGGGATATTTTCTCCCTAACAAATAAATACAGCATTGCTTGCTGCGTCCGAGTCAAGTACTTTAAGTGGTAAGACACAGGGATATTTTCTCCTAACCAGTAGATAACAGCACTGCTGGTTGTGTCGAGTCAAGTACTTTAACTGGTGAGACACAGGGATGTTTTCTTACTAACAGATAAATACAGCACTGCTTGCTGCATCGAGTCAAGTACTTTAAGTGGTAAGACACAGGAATATTTTCTCCCTAACTGGTAAATAACTACACTGCTGGCTGCGTCGAGTCAAGTGCTTTAAGTAGTAACAGAGGGATAATTTTTTCAGGTGAAAAAAATAGCCTAATGCCAAAAAACTAATATTATTTATTTTTTATTAGTCTGCAGTGCTGCACAAAGAAAAACAGTCTGCCTGCCTAATGCTGCAAAACTAAATACTATTTATTTTTTATTAATCTGCACAAAGAAAAAAAACAGCCTGCCTGCCTAATGCCAAAAAAAAAAAAACTATGTCTAACAGAAGAGCTGAGCTGAGCAGCAATGTTTACCTCCCTTTCCACACACTCTGCATTGCTGCTTTGCCACTTTGCCTTAATGTCTTGCTGTGTACTGGTGGTGTGTTTGCTGCTTGGCACTGTTAGTACAAAGAAAACAACTTCCCGAACTGCTGCGGTTAATTCCTTATAACTTTTGATTGAATCATTCAATCATCAGTGCCACATGAAGGATGGATAGAGCCCCGTGCACCCATGCAGCTCCCGTGCTCCTGCTGGATTTTCTCTTCGCCCTCGGTCGACCCTCGAGTCCCACAATGTGCTGTCTACAGTTTTTCCCTTCCCACAGAGTAAAAATGCCTTTTTTTTTTTGCTTCACATAAAGGCCATGTTTGATTTGGATCCGACTGGAAAACAACAAAACAGTCACTGCTGTTTCCGTAACCGTGTCTCTACGAGTCGCACACCAACTGCCACACTAAACAATTAGTTGGTGCTGCAAGACTTACCCAGAGCCAACCACATGACTATTTTCTGTCACAGCCAACAGAGGGAGTTGTCTCTTCAGACAGCCTTTCAGCAGCCAATCACCCACACCCTTTCAAATCTGTTCCAGGTGGGAACTTAGGAGCTGCTGAGGCTGACGTGGAGGGGCTGCTGATAACACAGGAGGAGGAGTCACATGATGGTGGAAAAGTGAACTTTGGTTTGCCTGGTTCGCCCCTACAATGCCCATTATAATTTTTTTATGGGTTCTGCAGGTGTGAACCGAACAAACCAGGTGAACCAAAGTTCTCACAATTCATTCATATGTTCGCGTATATGCGGACTAGTGTGAACATCGGGGGTTTGACCATTTAGATAGAATGGTCGAACCGAACTTGCAGCTCTAGCCCAAATACACAGAGTCATTTCACACCTGGAGGGACAGGTTAAATGTGATCCCCCCCTCCAGTAGTCCACTGTAGAATGCTCAGCATAGAAACATAGAATTTGATGGCAAATAAAGACTGCTTGGCCCACCTAGTCTGCCCATTTTCCTACCTAACAGATAAGCTGCAGATCCTAGTTAACCAACAGCTTACTTCCTCCTACTGCCCACAAGGACTGCCTTATATCTGTCCCATGCATTCTTGAATTCTCCCACTGTTCTTGACTCCACGACCTCCTCAGGGAGGCTGTTCCATGAATCCACAACCCTCTCTGTGAAAAAATACTTCCTCACATTACCTCTGAGCCATCCCCCCTCTATCTTCAAATTGTGCCCCCTTGTTCTTGCACATCTCCTTTTCTGAAAGATGCCACCCTCTTGGACTTTATTGAATCCCTTGAGGTATTTGAAAGTTTCTATCATGTCCCCTCTCTCCCTTCTTTCCTCAAGTGTGTACATCTTAAGCTCCTTTAGTCTTTCTTCATGTGTCTTCAGCTGCAGACCCTGCACCATTTTGGTTGCCCTCTTCTGGACAGCGTCCACTCTGTCTATGTCTTTGCGGAGATGGGGTCTCCAGAACTGCACACAGTACTTCAGGTGGGGTCTCACCAACTGTCTGTACAGAGGGATAACAACTTTCTGTTTTCTACTATTGATGCCTCTTCTTATGCATCACAGTACCCCCCCCCCAGTCTTCCTTACTGCCTTCTCACACTGCTTTCCCACCTTTAGGTCATCTGATATAATTACCCCCAGGTTCCTTTCCATTTACTGTTGTCAGTATCTCATCCCCCACTGTGTACTCTTCCCCGGGTTTTTGATTCCTAGGTGCATTACCTTGCACTTCTTTGCATTGAATCTAAGCTGACATACATTTGACCGTTCCTCCAACCTTGCCAAGTCCCTTCTTATCCTTTCCAATCCATCTTGTGTATCAACCCTGTTGCAAATCTTTGTGTCGTCTGCAAAGGGATATACTTTTCCTTCCAGTTCCTCTGCAATGTCACTTATAAAGACATTAAAAGGACCAGCCACAATGCCTACAATTCTTCTGTTGGCATCCTTATGTCACTGCTTCATGGTTTGCATGGTGTTCCCGGCAGTTAGATGCACAAGCTTCACATCTGTGAGCTGCTGCTCAGTGCCCAGTGCTCTGCTGAACCTCCAGAGGTTTGGATGGCATGCACCGAGCTATGCATCAAAACCCCTATGCCATGTCTGCACGCCATTCATTGTATAGGGCGTACCATCCCGTGCTGCCTTGTACACATTCAGCTGATGATGGCAAAGAGAGATCTCCTGGCTATACATCCCACAGGCCTACCAGCCCAGGTGTCTTTGAAGTAGTCCAGCAACTCTGAAAGCAGGACCCCATTGGCTTTGAAATATGCCAAGTCTTGCAGCACATCAAATGCAGCAACAACATTGCCTGAGGGAACACATGCTAGTGCCATGACCATCCTGGCATGCAGGGCAAACTCTGGGTTGTTGGTGTAGTGTGCCATAAACTCATCTATGTGCTGGCACCACCACCACATCACCTGGGCAAGGTGAAAGAAGCACCCATGCAGTTGGCAGCCAGGGAAGACAGGTGCGAAGGCCCGCATGACTGCAAGTTCATAGTCTGTGAGAACTGAAGTTGATGTGAGGCCCGGGCATAGGGTCTTGATTCTCTGGAAGGCAGCTGTGTAGGCAGCGGTGATCTGGGTGCTCATAAGAAAATATACCACTGGAAAGGTTGTGCCCTCTAGCATCCCATGGATGGTATAAAACTGCTGGAGCAGTGGGGGTGTGACCCTGAACATACCATTGGCCAGAATTGTGCTACAGCCCTCAAACTGTGCCAGTGTCAGCTGTGTGGTGAACACCAGCAACTTGTTGTCCACATGGCCACTGTTAAACTGGAGAAAAGCAACCCCAGTCTTCATCATGGTGTACTCTGGAGGAATCACCAACTCATGCAGAAACTTAGGCTGGGATGGCAGTCTGTGTGCTGTGGTCCTGGCCCTGACACATGTCCTCTTGATGAGGGGCATCACTAACAGTCTCCTCATGATGGACGATGGCACACTGGACTTGCAGGCCACCACCATCTTGCTGCAGGTCTCATTCGTCCTACGGGCACGGTCCTTTACCAACACCAGCACCTCCCTGGCAGCAATGTCAATGGCATCCGGGATATGGTTGTGATTTCCCATGTTGTGTACGACCTCCTCACCCAGTATATGAACCCTGGCTGGGCATCGTGCCTTATCAAAACTCAAGACATTTCCAGTACACAGGTTCAATGTACACCATCCAGTGTCTGTACAGATATCAGGTGTGGTGTAAGAGGGAGGCACTTTTCTGTCTATGGACATAGGACAGCAGCATCCTCACCCTACAGACACCCTCCACAGTCTGGATACCTGGTCCACAGTGTGTCTGTTGTGTGTGTCTGAGTGGATGCACCTGTAGCAGGGTAGTTCCCCCACCTCCTTGCTGCAGCAGTCACATACTGTGCAGGGGAATGTGCACTGTGGCACTGGGAAAAGCAGGCAGGCCTCAACAAGGACCAGCTGCAGGCCATTAGCCTGGCTCATTAAGTGGGAGGGGGTGGTGCCTGCCCCACAGAGGCCACAAGTGTGCATGCTGCAGTACAAGTTGGGCTGCAATGGCCCCTGCCCCCTTCTCAGGTGTGTACTGCATGCTGATCCTGCAGCCAGAGTGGTGAGTACAGCATGTGTGTGGCTGTAGGGTGCTACAGGCTGTGGCACACCACATGGCAGGCAGCACAGAGGGTGTGCACCCCATGCCTGTGCTGGTGGGTGGTGTGGGCATCCAGGTGGGCCTGCATACTGCGCCCCCTGCCACCAGCCCTGCTTTTTGCTGTTCAAGTGGTCCTTAGCGTCCACAATGGGGGCCCTGTGTCTGTGGTGCATGTGTCCCATTCCTGTCACAGCCATGGCCTGGGCCACGTCCTGCACAAATGCATTGACTGTGCCCATTCCCCAAGGGGGTTGAGATTACCATGCCCACCATTTGCTGTACCAGAGGCCCAGGTCCTTGGCACCACAACCACCCCAACACTCCCTCCATTGCACAGTGGATCTTCCTCACTGGCTCACATCAGTGTTGTGCTCAGCTGAACTGTGTCCCTAGTTGGCCACCAGCCTACACACATACCTGATGGGGGCATCCATGGTGCAGTACAAGGTGCTGTGGTTGTGGTATGCACCGTTTCATGCTGGTGTGGTTAGCTGAGTGGCAGGGTGGAATGCCGCACCCATGTTGCATTTGGGGGTCAGCAGCAGTGCTGGCCTGGTGGGTGAAGAGAATGTGTACCTCTTCCACAAGTCATGGCTGGTGCTGCCATTGGCGGACATGGTGCAGTGTTTGTGGGGGGAGCATTGCACTGCCTACCCCTGCATCCCTTATTGGCTGTGGCCCTCTCATGCATACTGTGGGTTCTTGTGTTGGAGGGGGAATGCAACTGCACCTGGTGTTGAGGGGTACATCTGCAGGCAACAGACAGTGGGTTAGGGGCCGGTCTGCACTGTGGTGCCTGGTGGTGTGTGTCAGGCATCTGCACATCAGATGCGTTGGCGGTGTGGGGCACAAGTAACAGGGCTTTGCTGTGTGCAATAACAGTGCATGTTAAAAAATAAATGTACACATACCTCATAGGCCCATCCACAGGCCGGGCACCTCCACATGTCAGCTGTGTACTGAGTGACACATGGCATGCAGCAGGAGGGGCTGCATTCCAGCGATCATGTCCATGTGGCCCGTGCATCCAGCAATCTCTGGGGAGTGAGTGGTTGCAGACTGTCTGCAATGGTGAGTGTGTATGCTTCTGTATGCTGTGGGTCTTGAACCCATAGCCAATGATGATGGATGCCTGTCTTGTTACGGCGTGTCCCCACCTGCTAAGCCATGGGTGCTGCTCGGCGGGGATGGCACCTCCAATTCTCTTGGCCTGCCTTGACTCACGTGCACAGCAGGCATGTGGGGAGGACTCCCCACTGGAAAGAAGACACAGGGGATGGGGGCAGTATACTGACAGGGGTTTGTGCTGTGTCTTGTTGGTCTCTGTGTTGCCTTGTGCTATTTTGACATGCGCTATTCGTACATGCACTGTCTAGCCATGCACTTATCTGGCACACTACATATTAGTACCATGCACTGTTGTGACTCCCCCATGCACTGTTCTGGCATTAGTTATTATGCCCCATGTGTTGTTATAGTCATGCACTGTATTGCATGAGCTGTTTTCCATGCGCTATTCTATATTAGCTATATTGACCTGGTAGGCTGCCCATGTATCTTGGCCTCAAAACATCTCTTCATGGCTCTAAATGAATGACCAGTGAAACTATAAGCAAAACAGGAGATGCCCTTTGCCATTGTACCTGCCGTAGACTTAGATTCCCTAATATGGCCCTTCCAATCCAATCACCTATTGAAAGATATGCCTACATACAGTATCTATAGTTTTCTGTTTCTTCAATGAAGTTGTTCCCTATACTCCACATCTGAAAAATCCTTCTTTTTCTACTAAATACAATCACTTTAGTTTTATTGTAATTTTGTTCCAGGTTCAGTTGTAAAAGATGCTCATAAATTTTACCTAAGCTTTTCTTCAATACTAAAGGTGTGTTGGATACTAGAACCATATCATCCTCATGTAAAAGGGTGACCATACGGGAGGGGGGAAACAAATGTATCAGTTTTATACTGTTCCTTCAAAACAGTATCAATGTATAAATTAAATAGGCAGTGAGCTAATGGGCACCCCTCTCTCACACAGCTCTTTATGTTGAACAGAACAGTCAGCATTCCCTCTTTATTAATTCTAACCATTGCATTAGCTTATTTATGTAGCATTATTAGAATGTCTAATAATTTACTGTCCATTCCCAATTAATAAAGTATGTGCCTTAAGGTATCCCTGTTGAGAAAATCAAATGCTGCTTTAACATCCAAAAAGGGGTACATAGAGCTCTCTTTCTTAAATACATATTTCGGGGTGGGTGCCACCTGATCGAGGGCTAGAGCACAGATCCTCGTGAGCTAGCTCGCCAAGATGAGTGTTGGAAAATTTAATTTTAATAGGTACCTCTATTCACAAATGTATATCCTTTTCATTTCTAAGTGTTTTCTGGTGCCTTACCTTTATATATCAGCAGTACTTGTTTCCAGATGGTGCCAGAACAGCAAGCAGTGGGCACTGCTGTTTATCTCACAGAACCTGAAGCCTGCTCTCTGCCGCCTAAAAGGCCCAAAGAAGATGCACCATCACCCAGTTCTCTGGAATCACCAGAACTCTCCTCTTCTGAAAACTTATCACTGGACTTGGCTACAATTAAAGAAGTTCTTTTTGAGCTTGTAGCAGGCTTTAAAACTATTACCAAACCCTAGAATCCTCCAGTTGCCAACTTTCAGATTCCAAAGCTTGCATATCCTCACTTGAAGATCAGGCCTGGAGATTAGAGCCAGAGCTGGTAGATATTAATCAGAGGATGGCACGAATGGAAGAAAAGCTAGAGGACCCAGAGGCCCATATTCGGGGAAACTATTTGATTATTTTGAGCATTCCTGAGCATGCCAAGGGCACTGACACTATTTTGTATGTGCAGCAGATGTTGGAGAAGTTAGCTGGCCCCTCTCCTTATGGGGCCACCTACATAACTAAGTGGGCACATCAGTTGTTGAAACCAATGCCACAGCCTGGTGAAAAGCCCCAAATATTAATTTTTCTTATCTTGAATTTTTGAGACAGAATACACATACTTTCTAGGATACGGGAACAAAAGCGGCTGTGGTGGGAAGGGTCCCACATCTTCATATTTAGTGATCTGAGCCCTGGCATTCGGTCTAAAAAGCAAGCTTACAAGGATATAAAGTGCAAGCTTTATGCCACAGGGATCCACTTTCACTTGTGCTATCCTGCAATCCTTCATATTGCAACTACATCTAGGGAGCTACACTTCCAGTCGGTGACAGAGGCACAATCTGAGCTCCAGAAGTATTTTCTTAATTTGTTCTCAGCACCACGAGCACCTGCTCATTGAATTGGCTTTGCTACGTCTTCTTGAATTTTGAGAACGTAAGTTTTGTTATGCTCACTGAAATTTGTTTATTCATTTGTGCTGAGCAGACTAGACTGTTTCATTTATACCTGTCGTGCTGTCTTTTTATTTGAATAGCATGACTTATAAATTGGTTAGATATTTATTCCTGGACTCTGTTGATCTAATTTCAAACTTCTCTAGTTAAGTGTGAGCAGTCCTGAAAGATTAATATTTGGTTCCTTGCTGGACATTGATTTTACCAACATAGTGATTGTTGCCCTGTATACTCTCAGTATGGGATCTTTTGGTTATACTTAGTGTGATATGCATTACTTACTACATAGCTTTGAACAGCTATTGTCTTTTTTTTCTCATTCAGGTTCCTAATCCTCGATGTTGTGGTACACAGTAATGCTCTCTTTGAGAGGCAGGCTCTTTTTTGTTCTCAAACCTTAGTAGTTTTTGACATTTGATTCTGGATGCAAATGTTGTTTTGCTTATGGTAGTAGATAGCCCTTTCGCCATTGGGTTTTACCTCCACACTACACGTTATATATTTATTGGGTTAGGTGGCTTTTGTTGCCATCTCCTTAATTCTTTGCCTTGTGTCAACTGGGTCCTTTCTGTTTCTCTTTTTTCTTGTTTTATCTGGCTACAGTTCTCTGTTAATTGTTCATAACTGGCTTTCCTTTTTTTTTCCTTTTACAATTAGTCTTGTTCTTTTTTTATAAACGGGGCATAGACTTATATTATTTTCTTGGGAACTACCCAAACTTTCTGCATGTTATATTCATTTAACATAGAAACATAGACTTTGGCTGCAGATAAGGACCACTTGTCCCACCCAGTCTGCCCATTTCCCTACCTACTGGATAAGCTGCAGATTCTAGTTAACCAACAGCCTACTTCCTGCAACCCCCCACTACCTTGTGTCTGTCCCATGCATGTTTGAATTCCCCCACTGTTTTAGACCCAATGACCTCCTCAGGAAGGCTGTTCCATGTATCCACCACTCTCTCCGTGAAAAAATATTTCCTCACATTACCCTTGAGCCGTCCCCCGTCTATCTTTAAATTGTGCCCCCTTGTTCTTACACATCTCTTTTTCTGAAAGATGCTACCCTCCTGGACTTTGTTGATTCCCTTGAGGTACTTAAATGTTTCTATCATGTCCCCCCTGTCCCTCCTTTCATCAATAGTATACATATTAAGCTCTCTCATTCTCTCTACATATGGTTTCTGATGCAGACCCTGCACTATTTTAGTTGCCCTTCTCTGGACTGCTTCCATCCTGTCTCTGTCCTTGTGTAGATGAGGTTTCCAAAACTGCACACAGTACTCCAGATGGGGTCTCACCAACTGTCTGTATAGAGGGATAACCACTTCCCTTTTTCTACTTGTGATGCCCCTTTCTATGCATCCCAGTATCCCCCTGGCTCTCCTTACCGACTTTTCACATTGCTTACCCACCTTTAGGTCATCTGATATGACTACCCCAGGTCCCTTCCATTTTTGTTGTTGTTAGTACATCTCTGCTATTGTGTACTCTTCTCCTAGGTTTTGTTTCCCAGGTGCATTACTTGCACTTCTTTGCATTGAATCTAAGTTGCCATATGTCTGACCATTCCTCCAACCTTGCCAAGTCCCTTCTCATCTTTCTATCCCTCTGTATCAACTCTGTTACAGATCTTGTGTCATCTGCAAAGAGGCATACCTTTCCTCCAGACCCTCTGCAATGTCACCTATAAAGATGTTAAAGAGGACTGGACCCAGTACTGAGCCCTGAGGTATTCCACTAGTAACCCCTTTTTCAGAATGTGTTCCATTCACTGTACCTTCTGTGTCCTGTTGTGCAGCCAGTTTGCTACAGGCTACCACCCTGGGACCCACTCCCAGGCTGGCTAACTTGATTATTAATCTTTTGTGCGGGACTGTGTCAAATGCCTTGCTAAAGTCTAGGTAGGCCATATCCACAGCCCCTCCCTGGTCTATTACTTTGGTCACCCAGTCAAAGAAATCAATTAGATTCATCTGACATGACCTTCCTGCTGTCAATCCATGCTGCTTTGGGTCCTGTGCCCCACTGGCCTCTAGGTACTCAACAATTCTTTCTTTCAGAAGTGATTCCATCATTTTCCCTACCACTGAGGTCAAACTTATAGGTCTGTAGTTCCCTGCTTCTGTCTTGCTCCCACTTTTGTGAAGGGGAATCACATCTGCCCTCCTCCAGTCCTCAGGTACCGCCCCATCCTGCCATGATTTGTTAAAAAGCGTGGTCAGTGGTGTCACTAGGTCCTCCTTTAGTTCTTTTAGGATTCTGGGGTGAATCCTGTCAGGCCCCATTGCTTTGTCCACCTTGAGTTTTAGGAGTTCTTTCAGGACTCTTTCTTCTGAATGGACCGTGTCAAACCCCCTACCAGAGTGCTTCTATTGTCCAGTTTAGGTAACTCCTCCTCATCTTCTTTTGTGAATACTGAGCAAAAGTATTCATTCAGTATCTCTGCCTTTTCACTGTCTCCCTCTGCCCACCTCCCCTCTTCTTTATTAATCTTCACTATCCCTCCCTTAACCTTTCTATGCTCCCTAATGTACCTATAAAAGGTTTTATCCCCCTTCTTAACTGAGTTGGCTATTTTTTCCTCAGTTTGGGCCTTTGCTGTTTTGACTGCCTTCCCCACTTCTTTCTGCTTTAATTGATACAGTTCCCTGTTGTGCTCCTTCTGTGATTCCTTATACTTTTTGAATGCAGCATTTTTCTCCTTAACCTTCCCTGCCACCTCTTTTGAGAACCATAGTGGTTTTTTACTCCACTTTGTTTTCTTTATTTGTTTCACACAAAGGTTTGTTGCCTTACATGTAAGTTATCAGATTTTGATGCTTTGCTAATTAAAAATGCAGGCATCTTCAAAGATAGACTCATTTATGTGTTAGAAGTGCTCATCATTGTTCTATGTTACATCTCTTAAATACAGTGTTCTGCCTTGAAATATAGTTTATTAGACGCTGGCGGGTGCACTGCTCATATTGGGCTTTTACCCATTTTACATTTTACTGGTTTCAACATTGATTAGGAGAGGTACCACAGTTTCTATCCTCCTCTTTTGGGATACCTATATTACAAAACCCCAAAAAAGGCTAGCACACTAAGTGCACAAATGCACCGTGACCACAATATATGCATATAAAAAATATTTTATTGCTCGCCATAAAAGTCAAAGGACACAGAAAAAGGCACACCCACAGCCCAAATAAATGATCTGACGGCATTTTGTACCTACAATGGCACTTTGTCACAGTGCCATTGTAGGCACAAAATGTATTTGACTTTTATGGTGAGCAATAAAATATCTTTTATATGCATATATTGTGCCACAGTGCATTTGTGCACTTAGTGTGCGAGCCTTTTTTGGGGTTCTATATTATTGATATCGGCCCGCGCACCTTATTTTCTTGGTGAGCTTCAGTTGGTAATATCAGCAAAGCCTGTCACCTGGTACTTGGCACACAAAGGCTCACCCACACCTGTGACCTTACAAACAAATGAACTGGTTACATTTCAAGGGTCGACTTATCTACCAAACGTGCTTGTTGGCAAAAAAAATCACCTCCAGTCAATCTCTTCCATAGCCTTGAAACTCTTGGCCCCTGCCCTGACCCCCAGAGCTACTCAAAGCTCCACAAAGGTGTCATTCCTTGTTCCTTTCTGCAGAACTGCTCTAGGCCAGCATTCCTTCATGTATAGGGCTCCTGCTTGGCTAAATGGGCTGCCTCGAGATATTCTTTCCACTGAAAGACTTGGCCCCTTTAAAAGTAAATTCTGGCAGCATCTCTTCTCATTAAACTTTTGTAACTGCTCCTAACACCTCCCTTTTTACCTTACTGACCCTTACTGACCCTCACTGCCCTCCTGTCACTCTCTGTTATCTCCCATTTGACCTCCTTGGTATGTCTATCACATGATTGCCCAATCTCCTTACTCCCCCCCACGCCCTCATACCCTCATACCCCTTTCTTCCTACCCCTCTTCTTCCATTTTTTCCCTCCCCTATGCCTTTTATATACTTCTTGCCTCTCATGGTTCCCTGACAATGGGCCCTGGACTGCAGGCTCTGCTCTAAACTCTGTTTTTGCCTGGGCCTTCCCCAGCCCTGTGTCCTTAGGTTTCCCTGCTGTGCCCCTCTCTCTACCTTTCTCCCTCAGTACTGTCTGTTCCCTTGTCTTGTCTACTGTGTAATATCCCCTTCCTGATTTTTCTCAATTACTACAATCCCTGTGTATCTGTTATTCCTTATTTTGTCTTCTTCTCACTCCACTTATTTGGCTGCATACTGTTTCCTGTTTATTTCAATGTGTTTTTTTTTTGTATTGTAAATTGCATTGCACTGATTGCACTGATTGTATTTCATTCTGCTCCTGATTGTTCCTAATGTACTGTTTTTCTGTTGTAAATGACTTTGCACTATTGTATTGACTGTTTGACTTGGAGCCTTTGTAAAAGAGTCTCTAACTCAAAGGATTGTAATTCCAAAACTTCAATAAATAAGTAAAATAATATACCTATATTATGCCAGTCTGGGGTTAGCTGAGATCCCCTCTGGGAAACTTCACAGACCTGACTGCAAGCGTGTGGTCAGAGGAGCCTGAGTAGTTGCCATACCCACAGCGGTTACCGTTGTAGTTAATACGCATTTTTTGCTTTGGTTGGTTTGTTGTAGAGTCTATGGGGGGGGGCGCAGGACTATAGCGAGTGTGAAATAGTACATTCTTGCTATATGTGTTTTGGTACTTGTTATGGGCACAATGTTATATTATTCCCCTGGATAGATGTTTAATACATATAAATTTGCAACCTGGAATGTTAAAGGAGCAAGGTAAAAAAAATTAAGAGGTATCAGCTTATTAAGCATTTGACACATTATGAGATCCAGCTGGCATTTTTACAAGAAACACATTTGTTGCCCTCTGAAAATACAGTTTTTCATAGGGATTATATCAGGCAAACTTATGGGGCCAGAGAGATTGTCAGACAAAAATGAGTACTTATTTTAATAGCTAGATAAGTACCTTTTACCTTCTTTGCTACTGTAATAGACCTCCATGGTCAGTATGTTTTTGTACATGGACTTCTGGGTCAAATAGAAATTCTTCTAGGAAGCGTTTATTGTCCGAATGTAGATACCCTATCATTGTTTGTAGAATTGGCTACCGTTCTTGCCCCATTTGCTCATTTACCAGTCCTGCTTGGGGGAGACTGGAATATCACTTTGATGCAGGGCCTTGATCGCTTAAGTAGCTCTTCAGCAAGGCTTTCCCCTGCACAACACTCTTTGCATGAAATGATAGACTTCTTGAGCCTATGTGACCCGTGGAGGACTCTTAATCCAACTCTTCAATATTACACTTTCTTCTCACTGGTCCACCTTTCTTATTCCAGACTTGATTATTTTTTAATGGACCAGTCTATTCTCTCTGTTTCTTATTCATGTGATATTGCCCCTAGAGTAATATCTGATCACTCTATGATTTGGTTAGCCCAGTACTGTGCTCCTATTTCAGAGCGAGACACTACCTGGAAGCTATAATGTCAGACATATGCAGGAAGTGTTTACTAATTGTGTTAATGAAAATTGGGATACCCTTGAATGGAGAGATGTTGAATGGGCCACTTGCAAAGCTGTATTGCATGGGGAATTCATACATTTAGCTACTAAGAGCAAAAAACTGCGCCAGGAAAAAATTACTTTTTTGTTGTCCACAATACGAAGTCTAGAGAGGGTTACTACTCTTACTGATGGGCAGAAAGAGGAGTTAGAAGCATTAAGAGATCAATAAGCCAACCTGCTGAATGACAATGTGGAGTATGCTATACACTTCCTCCAGTTAATGATTTCACTAGGCTTCACACAGGTTATTTCCTCCTCGACCCATATTGGCGATCATTCACTGGATTTGGTGTTCCTTCTGGGGATGGAGATATCCGACTTGGTGGTGGAACCAGTTGGATGGTCGGACCATCACTCCATTGGGTTCAGTTTTGTGGCCACCTCTAGTAGGTCAGCCCCTATGGAAATGGGCTGGTACCGCCCTTTAAGGGGTATTTCCCCAGATTACCTGATGGTGGTGCTGGACCTATCGGGCTTGCAGAGAGATTGCATGGATCCAGGAGAGCTGGTACTTGCCTATAATAAGGCTGTGGCAGGGGCCCTGGATTCCATTGCTCCTGTTCATGTTCGTCCTCTCACTCTTCACCTCAGGTCTCTTCGGTTCGATGAGACTCTGAGGGAGTTGAGGAGAGTTGGATGAAGGCTGGAGAGGTGTTGGCAGAGGTCGGGTCTGGATTGTGGCAAACTTAGTTTGATGGAACACTATGTGGTCTATCAATCTGCAATCTCTCATAAGAAGGCAGAATTCCTGTCCAGAGAGATTGTTGCTGCAGAGAATAGACCAGCTCAGCTCTTCCGGACTGTGGACAGATTGTGCAATCCAATCTGTCCAGAAGAGCTTTTTCTCAAGAACGGTGTGAGGAGTTTGCTCTATTCTTTTCAGATAAGGTTGCCACAATCAGATCTGATATCCATTTAACCCTCTCCAATGGGAGTTGTGATGGTCGGCAGGAGATGTCGGAAACCCAGTTTGTGTGGTCTGGCTTCAGCCTCCCCACAATCAGTGACATTGTGATGATCATCCACTCACTGCATCCAACCAACTGTGGTTTGGATCTGGGCCCCACACATCTCTTAGTGGGTTGTGTGGAAAAAATTGGTCCCGTCCTTGCTGAGGTAGTCTGGAGGTCCTTGGAGAGGGGGATTTTTCCAAATCCTCTAAAGGATGCTGTGGCTCAGCCCCTTCTTAAGAAGTCCTCCTTGGACCCGGACTGTCTGGCAAACTACAGGCCTGTCTCTAACTTACCCTTTGTGGGTAAAGTTATTGAGAAGGTGGTCGCATCGCAGTTGGATGAACATTTGACCAGCCACAATGTCTATGATTATCTCCAGTCTGGATTTAGGAAAAGGCATATTACCGAGACAGCTCTGGTCTGGGTACTAAATGACCTCCTAATAGCGAGAGATCGAAGGACTTGTTCCATCTTGGTCCTTCTTGAGCTGTCTGCAGCATTTGACACTGTGGACCATGGTGTGCTATTGGAACATTTGCGATCTATCTGTGTACTGTCTGGTACAGTCCTCAGCTGGTTTCAATCTTACCTCGAGGGTAGGACTCAGAGGGTGGTATCCGGGATTTGTTCCTCGGCATCATTCTCCCTATCCTGTGGGGTACAGCAGGGTTCCATTTTGGCACCCATGTTGTTTGCAGTGTACATGCTGCCATTAGGAGCGATTACTAGGTGGTACGGTGTGGGTTTTCACTGCTATGCAGATGATACTCAGCTGTACATGTCCTTTGTGCCCGGGCAAGATGCTGCCTCAAAATCCAGGACTAGATGAATATGAGTTGGCCGCGGTTGAACCTGGACAAAACTGAGGTATTGGTTGTGGACTAGGGTCGCTGGGAGGCAAGTTTGTTGGCTGGATCACCCTCGGGTTTATGGCTTGGGGGTGTCCAGCTGCCTACCTCAGACCGGGTGCGGAACCTGGGCATTGTGTTTGATGACTGTTTGACATTTAAATCCCAGGTGTCAGCAGTTGTCAAAACCTCTTTTTACCATCTGAGGAACATCACCTGGGTGAAGCACCTGGTTCCTCCAGACGATCTCCCTACTTTGGTCCACGCTTTCGTTACCTCCCACCTTGACTATTGCAATGCCCTCTACCTTGGGCTACCGGGGGTTGAGATTCACCGCCTGCAGCTAGTGCAGAATGCAGCAGCCAGGCTGCTGACTGGTTCTTCTAGGTCCAGTCATATAATGCCTGTGCTCCGCGGACTGCGCTGGCTGCCAGTTTGCTGGCGAATCACCTTCAAGGTCGGTCTGCTGACCTATAAGGCCCTGCATGATCAGGGACCTGCTTACCTGAAAGATCTCCTTTGTCCCTACTGTCCCCCTCCCACTCTCTCACTGACGAGGGATTGCTAGAGATTCCCAGGGTTCATTTAAAAACTTCAGGGGCAAGATCTTTTAGTTTCGAGGCCCCAACCCTGTGGAATTCTCTACCTCGTCAGGTACGAGACTGCCCGACTGTCCAAAGTTTAAAGGGAGCTTTAAAAACCTATCTTTTTAGTAAAGCATATAATGATTTTTGAATGTTGTTGTTTAGTTTAATTTTAATGTAGTTTTAACTATTTATTGTTTTATTTTATATTGTACAGGTGCCTTGGTTTAAGAAAGGTGCCTCATATAAATAAAGATTGATTTGATTTGATTTGATTTGATTTAAAACAAAATCTAAATTTGTAGATCAAGGAGACAAGGCCGAAAAACGAATGGCCCTTCGACTTCATAAGCATGAAAGTTCTCATATTATGCTGTATATATAGTGTGCAGCAGATCAGTCTGTTCAATCTCACCCTGTGCCATAGCTCACAAATTTTATTTGTTTTATAAATTCCTGTATGGGCCTCTTTCATCTAGTCCAACCTTAGAAGCCATTGCTGATTTTCTAACTCCATTCCCCCTTCCTGTCCTAACTGAAATTCAACAATCTGAGCTGAGTTGCTCTATTTCCACAGAAGAAGTCACTATGGCTATTGCGTTGTTGATGCTAGACAACGCCCCAGGACCTGATGGCTTTTCTGCTAATTTTGACAAAACTTATGCCCAGGAATTAGCCCCTATATTAACCCAAGTTTTTACTGATATATTAGAAAATGGCCTTTCTGATGCACCCCTAGTAGAAGCTCTCATAGTTCTACTGCCCAAGCCAGGTAAAGACCTGGAGCAGATATCTAACTATCGTCCAATCTCTCATGAATCAAGATCTGAAAATATTATGTAAACTTCTTGCATCATGTATTAATAAGGTATGAGGACACCTTATTGGTTTTGAGCAAGTAGGATTTATGGCAACCAGATCTGTGTCCGACCACCTGCATAAATGAGTTCATATTTTCTTGGCATCAAGGGCCTGTATAGTCCAGCAGCCCTTATCTCCCTGGACGTCAAGAAAGCTTTTGACAGGGTAGTCTGGCCGTTTTTGTTTGCTGTATTGGATAAGTTTGGTTCCCTCACAAATTTATTAATTGGGTAAGAGTCCTTTATGATCAACCTAGTGCTAAAACATATTGTAATGGAGTTACGTCTCCATCTTTTGTTTTGCATAGTGGTACCAGGCAAGAATGTCCCCTTTCTCCTTTATTATTTAATTTATATTCAAAAGATAGGCCAGATATTCAAAACTTAGTACACAGTGCAAAATGATAGTGCCAGGACTTTGCCATAATAACATCAGACTGCAATATTCAAAAGGGGAAATAGTGTGGGCACAAGACGTTAATGCCAGCGCAGGAAAATATTGTATGGAAGGGGCAAAGTGTGGGTCACGGACATACATACAGGTGCAATGGCATATTCAAAGATTTAGTGCCATGCTAGATGACATTGCATGCTCCATAGCATGGTGCTAGTTGCCGCTTATAAAAAGCATGTCTAAACCCAGGGCAAATCACAGATGTGTGGACACTGCAGGAGACAAGATGGTGGTCTGCAACAACACTGTGCTGCTCTACCTAATGGAAGCTGTGCTGGATAAGGATGAGAGGGACCAAGCCCACCCTGGCCCACACCACAGGCCAAGGAGAAGATATACTGCTTACAGGATGTACCTGCCCAGGGTCTCATTCAAGACTCTCATGACCGCCTTGTGGGCCAGTACAGGATGAACAGGGTCATGTTGAGGCAGCTGTGTGAACTCCTGCATGTGCAGCTGCAGTCTAATACCAGACACAGCTGTGCCATGTCAGTCAAGGAGACGGTGATGGCTGCAATGTGTTTTCTAGCAACCAGTATGTTCCAGGCACCAGTTGAAGATTCCATTGGCATGTCGAAGTCGGCCACCTTGTGCCTCCTGACACAGTTCCTTGATGTCATCCTGCCACATGCTGCTGAATTAATTGTATTCCCCAGCATGGCAGGGGAGCACAGAGAAACCATGCAGCAATTCTATCTGGTTGCACACCTACCAGCTGTAGTTGGTGACATTGACTGCACCAATGCTGCCATCCATGCACTACCTGGTGATGGCGCTGCTGTCCACCCAGCATTGCGTCCTGCACTGTGGCCATGTGCTCCTTCACAGCCACAGTGAGGTCACCAAAACACTGGTGAATGCAATTGAGGAGACATGCCACATGGTTCTCAGCATGCTGCTCTGCCTGCAACCAGCCAGTATTCACCGCCACCCGGAGGAGGGACAGTTCCTGCCATACCTCCCTATGGATGGAGTGGAGGTCCTGCTGTGCAGCATTCTGTGAGTCCAGAGTGGCACAAAGGATTAGTTGTTCACCTGGGGCATCCTGATCCTGGGACAACAGCTCGCCATGGCAGTGGGTGGGGGGGGGAGCTGTGGCCTTTCTGCGATGCGAGGGTGCAATGCCCCCTGGGTGGATGACCACTGACACACAGCACTCACTGCCCTATGACGCATGTCCAGTGGTGCCAACTACACAGCTGCCTGGCCATCCCCCAGCTGCTGCTGTGTCATGGGGCATAGGCATGTTGTGACTGCCCGCTGAGCTGCAGCACTGGTGCCAGTGATGGTACAAATGATCGACCCTGCACATGTCCACTGGGCGACCGCAATGGGTGACCCAGGCAGCACCAAGGGTGCTGCATGTCCTGCAGGTGACCCTGTTGATCCTGCACCCTGGCCACGGCAGGAAGTCCCTGCCATGTCCACTGGTGCATGGCAAAGCAGTGAAGGTGATAACCTCCTCCTCAAGTCCAGTTCCACCAAAGTAGTCCAACTGTGGGACAAAGGTAATGTCATCATCTTTAACTACATCATCAGCATTCTCTTCCTCCTCATCATCATCATCATCCATGCATGCAGCTTTCCTCCTGCCCTTGTTGTGGTGCAGAGCTGTTTACTGGTCCATGGCCACCTGCATCCCAGATGTCGATGGTCCATCCTGGGTGGTATCGTCCGCACATGCCACCTGGTCAATGTCATCTGACAGTCACTCTGTGCTGTGGAGTGACAGGAATAGTGTGAGTGACCTGTACAATACACAGTTATCCAAAACCATTGCCACCCCAAGTAATCCAGAACAGTGCAGAGAATACAACACAGTGCCTGCAATATCCCAGTGCCACCTGCATGCACAACAGCACAGCCAGTGTGTACACACACATACACACACACACACACACACACACACACACACACACACACACACCACACCCACACCCACACACACACAACCAGAATATGCATCACACAGTGTGGATGTCCTACAGTAACTGCTGTGATTGACACACCCACACACACCCATGTGGAACATGCTACCAGACAGGTGGTGGACATTCACGGCATACAGTAACACCCGCGTAGGCATGCCACATGCCTGTGTGAGTGGCCACACACACACACTGTCCATCCACATGACTTGTGCAAATGCACATGGTGACTGTCTGTATGTGACACAATGGCATGCTACAGCAGGCACATGAGTCATAAATATGACAATAGTGCAGGTGGACAAATGCACCCATACTGCATGCAGGATCTCCACATGCACACAGTTGTGGACATGACAGATCACCAGTGTGCCACAACATGTGCAGAGTGACCAGAACCTCCAGTAGGTGACATGCATGCCACAGTGCAGCTATGTCAGGTACTCACATGCTCTGTGCAGATTGAGCAGTGTCTCACACCCACCACCCTCCAGACCTTCCAGGGACACTGACTTGATGGCGGACACCACCGCAGCCTTTATTGGGTCTGTCATCCTCCTCTCCATGAGTATGAGACCTTCCCCTGTGCACTGCATTTGCCTGAGCCTTCGTGCCTCATCCTCCTTGGCCCCCTGCTGCACATCATGCCACTGCTTATGTACGGCCTCTACTGTCCTACCATGGCCACTCACGGCTTTCAACTCAGCCATAATCTCTGACCACATCTGTTGGACAGTGGCGTCAGTATTTCTGTACCATCTCATAAGTTGCTCCCTCTTCTTGTAGCCATCTACCATGGGTCTTCAGCTCCTCCACTGAACATTTGTATGCATGCAGCCATGCCTGCCCATCAGTGTCACCTGTGTGGGACAGAGGGTTTGGCAGTGGTGAATTACTTGCATCAACAATGTGTGTGTGTGAGTGTATGTGTATGTGTGTGTGTGTGTGTGTGTGTGTATGCTGGACATTGCACAACAAATATTGGACAGGGCATGCCATTGTCTGTGGACCCATGACACGGGGATGTCTTAGCACACAATGGTACAAAAGGCACACAGGAATGGACAAGGCCTTGACATGACTGTCTGTACCACTGGCACACATGCCTGTGAATGTGTGTACCACAGCTACACACGCATAGCAGCACTCTGTGAGCTGCATCCACATCCCAGTTGTGTGTGTACAACTAACGTTGTGACTGGGATGTGCTGCACGTAAGTGGAGTGCAGGCACATAGCACAGTGTACTCTTGCAGGGTGTGTGCATAGCATGTCGCACACATACACATGGCTGGGGACACAAGGATGGGGGCTGTGTTGTGCATCCCCCACCCCATGTGGTGCCCGGGATGTGTCCATCCAACACACCTGCCCACTGAACTGCCCCCCTCCATGCCTATCCCCTCCCTGGAAGTGTTGCTGCACACACGGTGCATAGTGTGCCACACTCAACTAGCCAGCAGGCTAGCATAGTAGTGACACATGCAAGGGTGTCAGCTAACATTTGCCATTGAGAGCACTGCATTATGAAGTGTGCTACACCTGTCTTGCCAAGTTCTGCTTCCCAGACCCCCAGAATGGTGGTCCGTGTACAGCAGCAAACATGGCTATGTTGCACTGTGCCTGACATGTATCTGACCCCCCCCAATGTACTGTAGCCATAGTAGTGCTGTTCTGGCAACTGTACCACACAGTGTTCATGGTCGGGACACATGCAGTAACTGTACGTCCTACGACATGGTTACACTGCGATGTTGTTTCAGTGTGGGCCTTCATGCAGAGCTTGCAGCATGGGAACCTGCATTGGAGTGTTTACACAGTCCCAGAACATCCAATCCACCATCCCATGAGTCTGTTCAGGTGCATAACGTTGCAGAGGTGTGTACAGCATCTTGATACACAATACATAAGCATGCTACCTAAGGGTAAATACCTGCATCAGCCTGATTTATGTCCTGTAACATCCTGGGGCCTTTTGCTCTACAAACAGTCTTCCTCCAGTCTCTTGCAATACCTGTCAGCGGTGCAGGTGGAGCTCTGGCAGCCCTGATATAGCCTGGCCAGGCAATCCACAGGTTAATGTATGCAGGGCAGTCTGTAATTATTGTAGATGCAAATGTGTTGGTTTGCCCTTTGCATGTGTAATGAAGCTGATTTGCATGCTGACTTGGAATATTGCAGAATTTAGCCCCGGGCAAATGCATTAGTGTGGTGCTGGATGCACTGGGCATGCACGATGATGTAATCGCACCTGGGGTCATGCAGGGGTCACGATGGGGTCACGCATGCTCAGTGATGTCACTTGGCCTAGTGCAGCACATATGTGTTTTGCATGAAACTGGACATGATCAGTGTGGTACTAATGCACGAAGGGATCATTTACAGTCCTACTACTGCTAATAGCTATAGGGGTGTCAGGGTGTTGCCGCACACTGCTGCATCATAGTGAAATGCCATCTGGAAGGCATGTGAGGGCTGTGGTACACAGAGACCACAGGTGGGGTGAGGCAAAACTGCAAAATATGGTCCTGCAGAGAGAGCGCCATCTCTTTGGAGAGGTCCAGGAGGGGGACAGGCCCAGGATGCAGGTCCGGGCCTCCATTGCCAGCCACCTGTCACAGTGGTAAGCAGTGCTGCCACTGCTATGTGGACCTTCAGCAGAGGGACAGGCAATGGCTGGAATGTTTCCGCCAGATGTTCCAGGATGGGACAGTGCCTGCACTAGGTAAGTGTCTGCCAGGGAAAGGTCACATACAGTCACATGGCAGAGTGTGGGTACATAGACATGCACAAACATCATATGTGTGCACAGAGCTGTACAGCCTCCACACACACACATGTTGTGGTGGTGGGGCTATGTCACTGCTGTGTGCGAACCATGGATGGTCCGCTTGTGTGCATGTGTGGCTGCACTGTATCCCTCTCCATACCTATGCATGCATTGCACTCTTCTGTCCTCACACGGCACACTGCAGTATGTGACATTGACATCTGTGTGACACACATACAGTGTGCTGACAGACAGCATGTGAGTCATGTGACACTTGGCTGCATGGGGGAGGGTTTATACTGTGCACGCAGATGGCATTGGCATGGGTGGGTGTTGTGCGTTTCAATGTCCATGACGTAAGTGACACTGTTGTCCCACCTTATCGCCACAGACTGAAGGGACAGGGAGAGCCAGGGCAGTGGCAGGAGGAGCTAAGGTGGAGACATCAGAGAGGCAGACACCAGTGAGGGACATTGGTACGGTGCACGTGAATATGCAGTTGTGTTGTCATTATGCATTTCAGATGCTGCAGGGTGGGTACTGGTGGTGTCCCACTGTTGGGGGAAGGGGCATGGCATGGCATGCAGTGTCACTTATCATGCATGCACAGGTCCATGGTGTTTCACTGGTGATGGGTGGTTACTGTTTGCAACTGTCACCCGTCAGGCTTCATGTGTGGAGTTTGTGTGTTAGATGGGTGTACTGCCCACACTGACTACAGTCCTCTCTTGTTGCTGCAGATGAGAAGGCATGGCCCTGTGGTGGTGCAGTTTGTTGTGTCTGCCATGCCTCTGCCATGTGTGCCTGCAGTGCACAGCACAGTGGCTTGCACAGGCAACCACACACTCATGGTGCACTGGCCACACTGTGCTGTATCAGCACAGTGTGTGTCATGCATTCTGGTCATCGTATCTTTGTTATCTCTGCATCTGTGATATGGTATCCTGCTGCTGTCCTGAGGCTTGCACAGTACAGCTGTTGCATGGGGTGCTGTACCGGTGCATCGGGACATGGTGTACTACTGTTATGGTCGTGGTCTGGGGGGGGCACTGCTAAGTGCTGCATGTTGCATGGTGTACCACTGAAGGCCTTAGTCTGTTGGCATGTGCTTTGGTTGTGAGGGGGTTCTGTAGCAGTTTGTCACAGGCTATAACACTGCTCCACAGGGCAGCATGTCTGAACACTTTGGTTGCAACAGTGATTTGATGTGGCTCGGGTGTTCTGTTGTTCATCTCAGGGCGGCTGTTTGGCTGTACTGTGGCAGGGTCTCCATTGGCCATGCTTGAGTCAGCATCGCATCCATGGTGGTGGTGTCACAGGGCTTCTGAGCTGTTCCGTCTGCATGGGATGGCCAAATGTAGCATAGGGTTTCATGATGCAGCACACAGGCACAGGTCATGTGCCATGTGTGCTGTTTACATTGACATGGTGGTTGGAGCATACTGTTCTTCCTTGGGGCCACATCCTGAGTCTGTATTGCTCCACAGTGTTGGCACACCATTCTTACATGTGACTCATTCCCCCATAGGTCCTTGTCAGAGCTCCCTGTGGGACAGGTGGCCTGAAGATACTGAGGGCAGGGATGAACTGCTGTTGTAGAATGTGCGCCATCAGTGTACCATGATTGAGCAGCTGGCTGTGATAATCAGCGGGACTCGGCACATTGCAGGAGTAGTGGAGAGGTGCAGTCCTACATGGGACCAGGACCAGGCATCTGCACCCTGATCCCCCCCTTTCATTGTTGTACAACCATCCCTGTTCCCCCTCCTGTTTCCTTTATATTTTATTGGGCCTGTTGTTCTTGTTTTGTGCCCTGTTCCCACACCCATTTTGTAATATCTTCCTAGAGTAAATAGTGCTACTGCCTTGTGATATTTCCTGCCCTTGTAAATAGTTGTCCTGCCTGCTGTGCATCCCCCTTTTTTGTTTACTCCATATTGTATATAGTTCTCCTGTATTGTGTGCTGCTCCCCACACCACTAGTTTACTGTTTCACATTGCTGTGCATCCTTCTTCTTTGTTCTGAGCCCTCCCCGGATATTTTTTACATTGTGTACTGTTGTTTGTTGTGTTTTTTCATGAATACATATATTTGATTTGCATTCCTGTGTCCTGTCTTTTTCTTGTATGCCTGTGGTACGTGTCACTGCTGTGGTGTGTTGCACCTACTGTCCCTCTGGTTTGCCATGGTGTATGCCTTTCTGGCCTTTCCTGTTTCACTGGTGTCATGCCAATTCTTTCTGCACTATCTGTGGCTGTGCATGTGGCAATGGGTTGTTATGGGCTTGGTGGGTTTCCCAACCATGTGCCTGCCATGTTGTGTCCTGTATGGGTTCCATGCATGTCCTCTGCGTGCGGAGGGTTGCATCTGTCTTGTGTCAGCCATGGACATGCTCTGTTCCCTGTTCCTTGGGTACACCACATCAGCATTGCTTGGCAGGTGGGGATGGAACTTGTCTGTGGGCTTGTGTGGGGCACTGTCCATGTGGCCATGGCTGCCATGCGTCACCCTTTGTGGTGGTTATTTGCTGTTGGTTGGGTTCTGCACTGCTGTGGGCTCTGGTTTTCACTTTATGGGTTGCTCTTCTTTGCATGCGCCCCCAGTTGACATGGTTCTCCTGTGCACTGTGCTGCTGTGGCTGTTTGCACTGCCCAGTTGCTATTTTCAGAGCTGTGTTTATTGTTGTTTTCAGTGCTCTCTTGTTTGCCAGGCTATTTTTGCACTGCACTCTCAGCCCTGTTTGCACGGCTTCATTTGCATGCTATATTCTACTGATTTAGTCCTGGGGTTATTCCTTTGACTATTACGTGCATATGGTTCCGGACTAATTTTGCCCACCATGCAGTGCTAATTTTGCCTCAGGGCAAATTTCTGAATATCTGGCCACTGATCTTTAAACTTAAAAATAATCCTTTTACTGCAGGGATTCCTGTGGGCTCTGCCTCAAACAAACATTTTGTATATGTGGACAATATCTTGCTCCATGTTATGCATCCTACAGTGGCTATCCCAGCTATATTTTATACAATTGATTGTTTTGGTTTCCTTTCCAATTAAAAGTTTAATATCAATAAAACAGTAGTTATGCTCCTTAATAAACATTTAATGAAAGCGGATATAGAATTGTTTGGTCTAGTCTGGACTCCAAAGACTTTAATATATTTATGCATTGATCTTACATTAGATTTAAAACAATATACAAAGCTTAATTTGGATATCCTAGTAACCTCTATTATGGTTTATTTAGAGTGTTGGATCCTGCTTCCTTTTGCCATCCGGGTAGGATAAATGTAGTTAAGATGAATGTCCTCCCTGGATTATTTCATCCTTTACAATTGCTCAGTCTTTATCTCCCTTTAAAATGGTTCAGAATGATACACTCAATTATCTCTAGATTTATATGAGCTGGAAAACCGCCTCACTGAGCGTATTCCAAACTGGTGACCCCTAAGATCATGGGAGGTTTATAATTACCAGATTTTAAAGTATATTATTGGGCCATACACCTAAGTAAATATCTTCAATGGTCCGTTTCTACAGAGTCAAATTCATGTTACTCTTATATTCTGCTGTGGCTCACTATAGAATTGGAGTATATTCGCTCATTTGGTCTGTACCCAGCATCAATACTATATGTCAAAAAAGAAAATCTTCCACCCCTTCTATGGCACTTGATTGTGGGGATATCTTTTTTACTACACAGACAAATGCTTGCAGCTTTTTCTCTTAATTTATTTATTGATGCATCACAATCTCTTGTTAGAAATGTAAAAAATTTAGAATTGGTTGTAGACTTATCGCCCCAGGATGGTTGCCAAATTCTGACACTATCTCCCTCTGCAGTCTATTACAGGAGGGAATTATGTTCTCTTCACTCATGTTCAGAATCAACTTCAATTATCTGACAATATGATTTTTAAATATTTTCAACTAAAACATGTGGTTTCACAACATTTCGGCTCTTCTCCCAGGACAATTACTTTGGATCGATTTTTTTTCCTTCATTGAAATCCTTGGTAACTCAGTCTCACGGTATTTCTAAATTATATCATGCCTTTCTTTCAGAATTGTACAAAGATTGTGAGATTCACTGTAAATACTGGCAGGGAGTTTTTCTGGAATCATTATCCAGTTGGTCCAAAAATTGGAAATATGCATTTAGTTATATAACTCAAGATAGACTTCACCTGACTCAATTCTTTATACTACATAATTTATATTATACTCTCCCAAAACTGGCTAAAATGAGAAGGAGTACAGCAACTCTGTGCACCAGATGTGTTTCCAGGGAAGGCTCACTATTACATATTTTTTGGGAATGTCCCCCTGTTCATAAAGTATGGGCTGAGATTAAAGACAGGATGGATCCACTTTTGGGACTCCAGGATTATTTTACTCCAGAAATATATATTGTAGGGGACTTTAAACCAGTTATTGCTAAAGAATACAAATATCATATTATGATGACATCAATGACACTGAAAAGACTGATACTGCATCATTGGAAAGATCAGCATAGTCTAACTCATATGGAATAGCTTAATGAGTTATTGAGTAATCTTTATCTGGAAATACTCATTGCCAGTACCCATGACAGACTGTCCATATATGAAACAAGATAGACAAAATGACATACGCTTTATACTTTGCCTAGATGATTATAACTTTATCCTTGCTTCATAGGTTTTTATTATTATACTGGGTACCATCTTATTATTGTGTTATTTAATTGGGTACTTATTTTTCTCCCTTGTTTATTTTTTACTCTGCCCTATAGTCCTTTTGTCTTATAAGGTATTCACTGTGTTTAACTATGTATTTTGACTATACACTCGCTATTTTGTATGCAGTTAATTGTTGTGGGGTTTTGTTCTGTTTTGAAATGTGTGTTATATGTTTTGGTGTGTTTGTAATTTGTTTTCTTGAAAATACAAAAAAATAATAAATACATATTTATGATCAAAAATTGAAGTGTAAACATTGTATCAGCTGTTCCATAGCCTTTCTAACACCCCCCCAGTTAATTGTAAATATATTTTTCTCATCAACCTATGACATTATTATTATTTTTTTCAATCTGGTGCACATCTGAGGGGAATACAATGCAGTGATATGGGTCTATAACAAGTCGATGACTCTTTGTCACCTTTCTTGAAAAGGGCACTATTATGCATGTCTTCCATTTTTCAGGACTCTTGAGACTGTTGTTTATCACAGCATAAATTTTGTCAAAATCTCCACCCACAGACCACATTAAACTGGAAGACTTTCGATGGAAGCCCATCTAAACATAGACCTTTATTATATCTTTGAGCTAAAATAGCTTCTTTTGCATCTGATGTGTTAACTTTCTGGCATACTTAACAAGATTCAGAGGACAGTTCATTAATCCCAACATTACTAGTCTTTAAGGTTTCCTATATAATATCTTGAAATGTTCTAGCCATTTAGAAGCTGGTATTTCTGTGTCTATACATTCCCTGTTCTACCCCATTCCATTAGCCAGCTGCAGAGGTGTGGGGAGGGCTGTGCCAGTTGCTGTCTCTCTCATGGGATGGAGTGGGAGTGGGGTGGTGAACACTACCTGCTGGGGTGGGGGCTGGGGGAGCCACTGGACCACCAATGAAAGGGGTATATTTTAATGTTATATTACTGGGAACATTGGGGATTGGGGAGGGGGGCCACTAGACCACCAATAAAAGGGGCATATTTTATTGTTACATTTATGGGGACACTGGGGATGAGGGAAGGGGAACACTAGACCACCAGGATAGGGGATGTTTAAAAAAATAATAATACCAGTGGACAGAGGGGATTGGGGTGGGGGTCCCCTTGCCTTTGTGGCAGGAGCCTGTGGCAAACCTCTCCTATGTGCCAGATGTTTGTTGCACGGGAGAAGCTGCCACATGTGGGAACTTAGTCACTGGGACCCCTCCTGTACCAGAATCTGTTGCAGGATCTCTGGCATACCAGGCTTTGGTGCAAACTTGCACTGATCTAGCTCCCTTTGAGAATCGAGCCCCAAGTAATTCTATTCGCTATCAAATAATTCACAAAGGAGAATCAGATAGTCCTGTATGTGTCTGATGGGGTGGCACTGGTTTGAAATGGGGAAATACGAATTTGGGGTTACAGAGGCAAGATGGTGCACCAAGATTTTTGACAAAATCTTCTGGTTGGTGTTTAAAAGACATAACGGCTTCCAATTGTGCAGTGATGTCCTATCTCCCATTTTAGAAATAAAAATTAAAGCAGCCTGCAACATGGAGAGGGCAAGTCTACCAGTGTGTAGAAAGTAAGTATACAGAATTTGAAGGGTGGGGCCAATATAAGATCAAAATCTAGCATAAATCTCCAGAGGGAGATCATCGTTTCCAGGATCCACATTATTCTGGAGACTGGTAATAGCATCTTCCACCTCAGAAAGTTAACTAGGTTGCACAAGTGAGGGGAAAATGTCCTGACTTATAGGGGGTTATTGGGAAGGAGTTCAAAATGCCCCATGGACTGGACAGAGTATTGGAAGTACCAAAAGTATCAGCAAGATGATCATGTACAAGCTGCATAATGTAATTCTTTTGTGGAGCAGTAACATCACCCTTTGGGAAAAGAGACAGTACATAAAATGGAAATTGTGTCTCTGCTTGACTAGCCTTGAAGTCGTCCCAAGACTGTTTTTTGCTCTGTGTACCACAATTCATCTCATACTCCAAGAAGGAATATCGGTTATATTGAATATCTTTCATGGCTGATTTAGTGGCATTAATGGAATCAACCATATCAGCATCAGTTGTGTGCATGAGGGAGATAAGTTTATGTAATCATGATTGCAAGGATAAATATTTCAGATACTGCTGTGCTTTCCCTAGGACCATCCAAGACCTAAAGAGGGATTTCAAGTTGCATTTGGTGTCTTCTCACCAATGCTGAACATCATCATAAGTACTATACACTGACCAATAGTCCTTAAAAAGCTGCTTACACCTAGCAGTTACTTAAGGGTCATCCAAAAGAGAAGTGTTCAAGCACCTGGTGGACTTGGCTCTGGGGAAGTCCTGTAAAACAGAGCAGTCAAGGAGGATGGCAGAGTGGTTGGATGTTTTAACAGGTATCATCCTGTAATGAGTTACAGTGAGTGTAGAAGAGAAAAAGAAAAAATCAATGTGGGTGGCCAAGGAACCCTTATGGAAAGTGGCTGCATAGTTAGGATAGCCCAGTGCCCCATCAGTCAAGGAAGCTGTAGAAATAAAGCCATGTAAGTAAGCAGAGTTACAGTGGGTCTTGGTGGGTGTAAGTCAGAATAAGGGCAAACCACAAGTGAAATCCCCACTTTAAACCACAAGCCAACGAGTATGTAAATAGGGTCTCAGATCCTTAAATAAATCAGTCCTGCCAGATTTTGTATGTGGTGCGTAAACATTAATAAGGAGTAAAGGAAAGTTTTCATATAAGATATCCAGCAATAGGGCATGACCAGGGCCAATACCAAAAAATATTGGACCTGACAGGGAAAGGAATGGAAAAGAATTCCAACCCCGTTGCACCTATCTGGGCCAGGAGAACAGAAAAAAGGGCCATGCATCCACAATTTGCTAGAATTCATCAGGTCATGTAGGAATTTTAGTGGAGTGTGTTGCAAAACTGTACTGGGAAATGAGGACGAAATGGAGAGTTGTTACTCATTTGGTATAATTTGTAATACTATTGGTGTTCAAAGAGGCACATGATAGGTGGAGCCCTGGACACATGGGGAAAATCAGATAGGAAAGTCAGACAGTTTCTTCATCTGAGACCTGGTCCAGCAGTGTTTGGAGGTGGCATCCTGGCAGTAGAGTCCAGATCAGAGCCTAAGTCATGAATAGAAGAAGCAACACAGGAAACTGCAGAGTTCATTATACCAACATCAGAATCTCTGCACTGTCCTGGTGTGGACAACACTGCAAATTTATTCTCAAGTATGGGAAAGTCAGGAGGGATTGCCTTAACCTTAAGGGTAGTACAAAGGCATTTTTTGCAGGGTTGTACTGGTAACAATGGGGGTTCCTGGGTGGGGGAGCCATGACAGAATCTTCAGCATCTGGGAATCCTGCAGGAGATTGTTCATCAAGCTTCATGAAGGAAGGAGGCACAGGGAGTTGGTTAGGGATAATAGAAGCTACATTTATTTATTTTTTATTTAGTTTTTGTTGACCGGGTAAGTGCACTAGACAAATCCTGCCTATTTTCAGGCACGACCTGGGGGAGGGGGATACAGATGAATGCCAACTGACCTTGAACCAGATTAAGCTGTTGCAGGAACCATCTCCACTGTTCCAGGGATGTCAATGGACTGCTTTAACTCATTATTACCTGGATGGCCATTTTGTGTGAGGTAAACAATGGATAGTTCAGACTCCATATGAAGCTATTGAAAGTAATGAGTTAAAACAGGATGCAGGGTGGATCCCTGATGCCGGCAACAGGATTCAGGCAGGGTGAGAGAACCTTCTTGGAGCAGACCACAGCAGCACCCATAGCCTGGCCCCTGGCAATGATAGCATCCTGATTCGCAGAAGTTACAGCAAAAGGGGTTTGAACAAACATTACTGGAATGGCTGAATTCCAAACATCTGTTACACCTGTCAGTGTCACTAACAGAGCTAACACCTGTGGGGGAACTGCATTTGTAGCAAGACCAGGGCTGGCCCGGATAGAAACATATTTCTCTGTCCCTATCAGTGTAAAAACTATTGGGAACGTGGCAAACTCCAGTGCTAGAATAACATAACCTAACATGGATTTTCCATCCCCCACTCCAAACCTGTTGGCTATCAAAAATCAAACATAATCTGTCCTGAATGTCATACGTCTGCTTTAGCCAATAACAAACATCAGAGATATGCATGCTGTTATTACAAAACATTATGGTGATAGTTTTGGTCCCTGATTTGGAAAAAGGAGATGGCCTGAAACAGGGACCACTGGGGTGTATCTTTAAGGGACTCATATTTGGACCAGAAACTCTCCAAAACAGGTACAAATCAAATGCTAATGTTGTAAACAGTGTCACCTGAAACATGTAAAATGGCAAGAAAATCATCAGGGGGGAACCTCATGGAATCTTTCGACAAGGTACGAATGACATACCATCTGTCCAAGGGGTGTTCCAAACCACCAGAATACAAGAGGTGAACTGTATTCTGTTGTTGCAGAGGTTCTTTTACTGAAGAGAAGAGGTGAGACATCTGAAACAATCCAGAGACCATACAAGGAAGTACAAAAGAAGAGGAAGCACCAACTCCAGGGATAGCCTCAGGGGCGGGCATATGCCTGATGGTGAGTGGGAGGGGGTTCCCTTCAAGATCAGATGACCAGTAGGAGCCGGGGATTGATGGATTGTGGCACCTAACCATGGAGTACCCTCAGGAGGGATCAAAGCAAAAGGACGTGATGAGGGTGGAAAGAAACCATAGCAAGACTTGTCCAGGGGCTCCCAAGAGACATTATCTGCAGCTTTCCCTCATCTGGCTACAAACAAGGAGGTCTCAACAGATCACTTTTCAAGCTGCTTGTGGTCCAAAACAGGGCCCCATTCAGTGCCCAGGTCATCACTAGCAGGAGGTGAAACTAGGGTTGTAGTAGCCACACTAGTAGTAGTAGAAGGAGCCAAAGCTTCTGAAACAAGAAGGGGTATCAACAGAGAGTCACTAGTAGTAACAGGAGCAGTAAGAGTAGGGGAGGCCCCAACTAGAGTGGAATCAGGTGCACTCACAATGAGGGAGTCAGGAATCAGAGGATTTGGAGGGGGGCAGAAGTGACTGTAATCAGTTGTGGCAAGCTGGAAAAGTCAATAACATCAACAGTTGAGTCCACACAAGAAGTCAAAGGAGGTTGCAGAACAGAGGATGGCTTACCCAAGCATTGTGGAGTGACAACAGTGTCAGGCAGCTGCAAATCTGGTGAGTCAGCAATCCCCATTGCATTCAGCCAAGCAACACTTTCCAGGGAGGGAAGCAGAGAAGAATCAGGAGATAGCAAAACAAAGTTCCATAAGCAGAAGAACTAGATTGTTGAATCAAGCGTATGAAATGGGACTCCTCCTTCTCCAGCATTTGAAGCAATTGCTGCTGTCATTGAACATATACAGAGGTAAGGGAATCCTCCGGGGAGCATTCACCAGTTGGGTGCGGTAAGGCAGGATCAGTAGTAGAAGGACCATGCAGCACAACAACTTCATCTTGAGCAGCAGCCACCAAAAAATCCACATCCAAAGTACTAGGAGAATGACTTTCAGCCTCTAAACTAAAAGGAACATAAGTGAAGATCTGCTGTCCTGCACCTGGAGTCTCACACACAAAGACTGGAGTGGCAATCTTGCCAGACAGCCAGAGGGGTGTCCCTACCAAAAGAGAAGGGGAATGTTTTATTGCAACTTCCAAAATAAATATACAAATCATGTTATTAGGCACGTGGAAATAAATATTCAAAACTGGATCATGAAACCATAAAAAAATATAAAAATTAAGTATTAAGTCATACATTCATAATTGAACTGTAAATCTTAAAATAATCAAATCATTTACAATGAAAAAAGACCTTAAAGGAAATAAGTATTAATGCATACTACCCTTACTATCAAATATTATACATATTCAATGAAACTCAAACTTATAAGTGAAAACACTAAACAACTTATGAATTACCATATATTGACCCCAACCCTTCCTCTACTAAAAGAGTAGGGGAATGTTTATTAAGGCTTCAAACAATGCCAATCAAATAATGCAACATGTCATGTTAACTGCACATGAAAACAATAGCAAATTAAGATAAACATAGCTGTAAATATTGAAGCATATTATAAATAATGAAAACAAAATAAACTATGCAGGTGTGAAATTATCCTGTACAAAAAAGAGAAAAAAAAGCCCTTCTCTTTTTTATCAGCACATTTCCTATGTATAGATAGAGATAGAGATATATCATATAGATAAATATATGTACAGTATATATATATATATATATATATATACACACACACAAAGATACACAGAAATGTGATGGCAGTGAAAGGCACCACGGCCCATGTAGTCTGCCCAACACCCTCACTCCCCTCTTCTGTTATGCTTTCACCCTCTTTTCCCAACCCCTTACATCTATCCCAAGCCCACTTGAACCCCTCCACTGTTTCAGCTGCCACTACCTCCTCCGGCAGCTTGTTCCAGGCCTCCACCACCATCTCCGTGAAAAACTGCCCCCTGACATTACCTCTGTATTGCCCACCTTCCAGTTTGAGGCTATGTCCCCTCGTGTTCACTCCCTTCTTCAATTTGAACAAGCTGTTACCCTCTACCTTATTTATTCCCTTCAGATGCTTAAAGGACTCAATCATATCCCCCCTCTCCCTCCTAGTCTCCAGAGGGTACAAATTCAGCCCTCTCAATCTTCTCTCATAGGGTACATTCTGCATCCCTTGTACCATTTTGGTTGCCCTTCTCTGCACCCTCTTCATCAGCTCAACATCTCTTCATAGGTGAGGCCTCCAGAACTGCACCCCATACTCCAGATGTGGCCTAACCATGGTTCTGTATAATGGCATTAGTACCTCCCTCTTCCTGCTACTAAAACCCCTCGCAATGCAGGCCAACATTCCATTTGCCTTTCTCACCACCCTGCTACACTGGCTGCCCACCTTGAGGTCACTTGATACCATATTCCTCAGGTCCCTTTCTGTTTCCTTCTCCTTAATCACCAACTCCCCAAGAGAGTAAGTTCCCCTCCTATTCTTCCTCCACAGGTGCATCAGCGAGCACTTTTGTGTATTAAACTTCAATTTCCAGGTGTCAGACCACCTCTCCAGCCTCTCCAGGTTCCGCCTCATGACTTGCACCCCACTAGGTGAATCCACCCTATTGCAGACCTTTGTATCATCTGCAAACAGGCACACTCATCCCTCCAGACCCTCCGCTAGGTCACTAACATAGATGTTAAAGAGTATTGGTCCCAGCACTGACCCCTGTGGCACCCCACTGGTCACTGTCTGTTCCCTGGAATGTGTCCCATTTACCACCACCGTCTGACTCCTTCCCTTCAACCAGTTTTCCACCCACCTGGTGATCCTGTTGTCCACCCCATGTCTGTCCAGCTTATGTACCATTCCACCATGCAGAACGGTGTCAAAGGCCTTATTGAAATCCAAATAGGCCACGTCCACAGCTCCTTCCTGGTCCACTATCTGTGTCACCCCATTGAAAAACTCTATCAAGTTAGTCTGACAGGACCTTTCCTTGGTGAAGCCATGCTGCCTGTCATCCTGCATGCCATTCATCTCCAAGTATTCTATCAACCTGATCTTAAATAGTGTTTCCATTACCTTCCCCACCACCGAGGTAAGACTAATAGGACGGTAGTTTTTGACCTCGTCCTTCCGCCCCCCCTTATGTAGTGCAACCTCCTCTGCCCTCTTCCAGTCTGTTGGCACCACCCCTGTGACTAAGGACAAGTTAAACAGCCTCGCTAGATGCAACGCCAGTTCATCCTTCACCTCCTTGAGAACCCTTGGATGTATTCCATCAGGCCCCATTGTCTTGTCTACCCTAAGTCTACTCAGCTCTTCCCTTATTCCTTCAGCATTGAATTCTGCCACAGCCACCTGCCTGTGGCTGTCACCCTCCCCACCCCTTCCTGGTCCCCTACCCTCCCTTTCCTTCATGAAGATTGAGGCGAAATAGCTGTTTAATGTCTCTGCTTTTTCAAAGTCCCCTTCCAGTATTGTTCCACTTCCCCCCCTTATCCTTCCAGTCCCATGCTATGCCTTCCTCCTTTCTCCAACGTACCTAAAGAAGGTTTTGTCCCCTCTCCTTGCCTGCTTCACTATCCTCTCCTCAGTGGCCTTCTTAGCCCTTCTTATCTTTTGCCCAGCCTCCTTTCTTTTTTCCCCTGTAGGTTTCCCTGTTCTCATCCTTTTGTGTCCTTCAGTACCTCTTGAATGCTCTAGTCTTCTCTTGGACCCCTAACACCACCTCTCTGGTGAACCATAGAGGTCTTTTCTGTCTTCTGTTCTTTCTTACCCTTCTTATACATGAGTCCATGGCTTTAAATACCCATCGCTTGATGGCTGCCCATAATTCCTCCACCCGATGCACATCCCCTATCCTCAACATTTCTTCCTCAACTACCTTCCTCATTCCATGAAAGTCAGCCTTTCTGAAGTTCATTACCTTGGTTCTTGTCCTAACATATAGATATAGTTCAAAACAAAATAAGTACCTTATTAAAGATGATCAGTGTAATTGTTAATTTATCTACTTTTTATTCTACCTTTTCCCCAAAAGTTGGGGAAATGAAACTATTTTAAAATTCATTCCCTTCCAACATGGTAAGTCAACCTCTTAAAATTCCTATATTTTCATAATTATCCTCTTAAGTCTTATTATGTAAGTTTCTATTTCTTTAATAGGTATCAAACCATACCATGTACTTACTCTGTGTTCACGGCATAACAGATGTTTTTTATTTTATTTTATTGAATCTCAGAACTAAGACCTTTGAGCCAGGGGCTCATTTACAAAGACTCCACATTAACAAATGAATTATACAGAGGATGTAAAACAAACACATGTACATTGGTTTCAGATAAACAGATAGAAAGCAATATAACAAGTCTTGAAGAATTGTGAAACAAACCTATGTACAAACTAAAAAATAATATTAAGTGCTATAGTGATTAGCGAACAATGGATGAGGATGAGAGTGTCGAGGAGCAGGTGTGGTGGCACATTGAGGAAGAAAGGTTGTGGTATTACCCAGTTTGGTAAGAGAGAGAGGAAAGGAAGGGCAGCTCAGTGATCACCCAAACTAGCATCCCAGGAGGGCATTGTCAGTGGGGGGGGCTGAGGAGTTATATACAGGGGTGACAAGGGTTAAAGGCTGCAGTCACAGCTGCTGAGATTGACTAGGTGTTGTCGTAGACTGTTCTTGAAGGGGCCAATTTTGGAAGTAGATTGAATATGTGTTGGGAGGCTGTTAAACCAGTTGGATGCTCTGTACATAAATGCTCTTTGTCCTTGGGAGGTCCTATAGCATAACTTGAAAAACTTCATTTGGTGTGCTTCTCATGCACCTCAGGTGTGCCTAGGCCCTTGTTAGATGCTGCTGAGTCAAGCAGGGAGCTAACCCTAGGGAGACCTTTTTAAGCGATGAGGCAGGTGTGATAGTGGATTCTGTTTTGGAGGTTCAGTCAATTGAATAGCGAGTATAGATCACCGGTGTGAGTGTCCTGTGATTCACCAGTAATTAATCTGCAAGCTTTGTTGAGGGTGATCCCAATCCTTCTGAGGGTGGTGGTGGATGCAGCACTATAGAATACAATACCATAGTCTATGATAGACAGTATGGAGCTGGCCAAGATTAGTTGAGGGCCTCTTGGGCCATGCAGTGCTGGTGCCGAAAGAGGAGGCCGAGCCTGATGCTATCAATTTTGGAGATATTTGATATGTGTTCTAGAGATTATGCTGTCCAGGGTGATACCCAGGTATTTAAAGCTGGATACATGTTTGAGTAGAGAACCAGTGTTGTTGGAGATGGGAAGTTGGGCTGATTTTGACTTGTTATGTGGACCAGCAAAGACCATGGATTTGGTCTTCTTATAGTTCATGATTGACCTCTTGTCCATAAACCAAGTTTCTATTGTGGTAAAGCTACGCTGCAACTCACTGGTAAGAGGTGCAGGATCAGGCTGGCTTGAGTATATCATAGCATCATCTGCACACAGGAGAAGTTTGCTAGGGCAGGCAGGGGGGAGGGTGTTGAGGTAGAGGCTAAATAGGAGGGGGCCAAGGTTTGAGCCCTGGGGAACACCAGATAGTATAGGGCAGCTACTGGAGAGTAAGTCTGAGATTTTTACACACTGGGCTCTACCTCCTAGATAACTTTTGAACAAGGTGGTAACATCATTAGGGAGCCCTAGGAAGGGTAGAGTCAGGAGCAGAATGAAGTGATTGACCATATCAAGGGCCTTTGTAAGATCAATATAGATCGACACCACAAGGTGGCCCTGATCAAGGGCTTTGTGTATAAAGTCAGTGTAGGTGAACAAGGCGGTGGAGGTACTATGATCCTTCTTGATCCCATGTTGCTGTAGGCACTGAATGTCATGGTTGGAGAGATACACAGTTAGCTGTTCAGTCACAATGCCCTCATTGGCTTTTGAAAGAGGCATTAAGATAGAAATGGGGCAGTAGTTTGCGTGATTAGCTCTATCACTACTTTTATAGATTGATGTCACAACTGCAGCTTTCTAGAAAGATGGGAACTGGCCAAGGCTTAGAGACATATTCAGGATCCAGGTGAGCGGGGCCAGGACAGCATCAATAGAGAGGTGGAGTAGCTTGGGGTCAAGGGTGTTGGAGCTGTGCCTGGAGTTAACAAGGACTTTCATAGGGTGATTCCTGGTGGTGGAAGGGGAGATCGATCTGAAATAGAACTGCGGGGCATATGGAGGGGAGGTTCTGCAGCAGGAAATGTCATCAGTGGAAGGTTCATCGAAGAAGGTAGGAGGGAGGACTTCACTCAGGTCAGTGAAAGAAGTATTGAAAATATTAGCAATCTGGGTCTTGAATGGGGAGCCCATAGTGGTTAAGAAGGGTGGGAGGGGACTGATTTGGTGTTTAATATTGTCCCAGAACTTTTACTATTGTCCCAGGAGCTAGTAAACATGTCTTGATAATATCTGACTTTTGTCTTCTGTATAGCCCATGTGCAATTATTTCTTGCAGTTCTTTAACACTGTACAGTGTGTGACTGTTTTAGGTAAACAGTTCCCACCCTATCAACCAACCTTGCAGCCCTAATGGACCAGGCCCTTTTATTCCCCTGTTGCCAGCATCTTTTTAGAGTCAATATACTCCCCCCAACACATATCTTGCTCTCCTGGAGGCCATCTCCCCTTTAGTGTTGCCCCCTCCTACTTCTCTTGTTTGTCAACCCCTCCAAACTTCTCTGTGTCTCCCCTCCAACACATGAGGTTGAGTTTTAGAGTAGGCAATTTGGCTATGTCTGTATTCACCACCTAAACTATGTTAAGTTGTTTTGACTTTTTATTACAGATTCTTACTATCTGTCACACACAAACTATTATGTCTTGTATGGAATATGCCCTATGTGTCCAGCACCATCTTTCCTGCCAGCCCTATTCACATTTGCAACAGTGGTTGAAATAATAGGGTGAAGATTTACCTGCGGGAGTGTCTGTCGGCTTGCTCCTTCCTCGTCCTTTGATGTTGATGCATCATATTCGGAGCTGTCAGTTGGGCCATACCCACTGTCAATTTCTTCACTGTGATCCAGCCACTTTAATTCATCCTGTTTTCTTGCCATAAAAGCTGCATATTTCTCCTTGGCTTTCTCTAATTCCTGCAGAAGTTCTTCTTTACTTTTGCCCTTAATTCCTCCCATTGGAGTTCTCTCACAGTCCTTATTTCCATCAATATTACTCAAGTCCTCGATCGAGAAAAACATCTTTTCTTGTTTATTTTGAACTAATTATTGATTTATTTCCAGTAAAGCAGCCTCTTGCAATATGAGGTCAGGGGAGGAGGCCATCTCCCCTGCCACATCAGCACTTCCTCCTCCTCCTCCTCTGTCCAGCTCCGAACTGGGCTCCTCCATCCCTGCTCACGGGAAGTCAAGCCCCCTGCTGGCAGGAGAGTAGGGGAATTTCCCCAGTGTCCTGGTCAGATTTCCCCCATTAACTAAAAAAAAAATACCACCAACAGCTTAATCTGGTTCAATTTCAGTTTGCTACCATCTGTATCCTCCTCCCCATGTCACCCCTGAAAAGGTGACTTCTAGTCTCAGTGGGCCTAGCCGGTCAACACAAATTCAATAAATTCAATAAGCTCTGTGTCAGTCATAGGACCTTTTCACAGGGTTTGCACCAAATATTTGGTGCAAGCCACCATAAAAAGGGTAAAGTGTCACAAATGCGCACAACCTATGAGAATTGGGTGCAGGGAACAACAGTGTGCTGGGCACAGCACTGGGTTCAACACAAGGCTTGTCACAAGCCTGCGTCACCCTTTAAGAATCGGTCCCCATACCTGTATGTAATTAACTCTTGGTTATTCCAGAACAAAGGATATGGCTATCTCAGTGGGCCCACCAGGTTAGCAAAATTCAAATAAATAAATTCCATCTTTACTACCAAACAAATGGAAATCTGTATGCATCATGTGTTCTTATTTCTTATGGCTTGGAAGCAAATGGTTGGTAAATCAATATTTTTTTTTATCCAAAAAGACATATGTATGACACTTGGGACAGGATGTAACGATTCTGCAAGTTTCAAGTTTCAAATCCTAGTCATTGTTGTGTTATTGATAGTCAAAATACAGTCCCCATTTTATATTTTTAATACTTGGTCCACAGCACAGCACAAAACCACAGAACCAAATTTCAGCACAAATCACAAATCTTGTCATCCAGCTCTAAAAGGTGTGATTTCCATATTTTATGCCTCTATGTCAAAAGATGGCTGAGTTATATAAACCTATAAATTGATTTTTTTCTGTGGAAAAGCCATCTCAACCCTAACTATAGTGGCAGTACTATAAAAACACAGAACATAGAATTTGATGGCAGATAAGGACCGCTTGGCACACCCAATCTGCCCATTTCCCTACCTAATGGATAAGCTGCAGATCCTAGTTAACCAGCAGCCTACTTCTTCCTACCCCCACCCCCTAGAATTGCCTTATGACTGTCCCATGCATGCTTGAATTCTGCCACTGTTTTTGACTCCACTACCTCCTCCGGAAGGCCATTTCATGCATCCACAACTCTCTCTGTGAAAAAATGCTTCCTTACATTACCTCTGAGCTGCCCCCTTCTATCTTCACATTGTGCCCCCTTGTTCTTGCACACCTCTTTTCTGAAAGATGCTACCCTCTTGGACTTTGTTGATTCCCTTGAGGTACTTGAAAGTTTGTATCATGTCCCACCCTCTCCCCCCTTTCCTCAAGGCTATACATATTAAGCTCCTTAAGTCTCTCTTCATATGTCTTCCAGTGCAGACCCTGCACCATTTTAGTTGCCCTCTTCTGGACTGCCTCCATCCTGTTTATGTCTTTACAGAGATTGGGTCTCCAGAACTGCACGCAGTACTCCAGATAGGCTCTCACCAGCTGTCTGTACAGAGGAATAACAACTTCTTGTTTTCTACTGGTGATGCCTCTCCCTATGCATCCCAGTATCCTCCCAGCCCTCCTTACTGCCCTCTCGCATTGCTTGCCCACCTTTAGGTCATCTGATATGACTACCCCCAGGTCTCTTTCCATTTTTGTTGTTGTTAGTATCTCAGCCCCATTGTATACTCTTCCCCTGGGTTTTTGTTTCCCAGGTGCATTACCTTTCACTTCTTAGCATTGAATCTAAGCTGCCATACATTTGACCATTCCTCCAATCTTGCCAAGTCCCTTCTCATCGTTTCCACCCCCACCTTGTGTATCAGCTCTGTTGCAGATCTTTCTGTCACCTGCAAAGAGACATACTTTTCCTTCCAGTCCCTCTGCAATGTCACTTATAAAGACATTGAAGAGGACCAGTCCTAGTACTGAATCCTGTGGTACCCTACTAGTAAACCCCTTTCATCAGAGTGGCCTCTGTTTAATATTACTATCTGTGTCCTGTTCTCCAGGCAATCCTTTACCCAGGCTACCATCTTGGGACCCACTCCCAGGCTGGATAACTTGTATATTAATCTTTTGTATGGGACTGTGTCAAATGCATTGCTAAAGTCTAGGTAGGCCATGTTCACAGCCCCTCCCTGATCTACTACTTTGGTCATCCAGTCAAAGAAATCGATTAGATTCATCTGACATGACCTTCCCGCTGTGAATCCATGCTGCCTTGGGTCCTGTGCCCCTCTGGCCTCTAGGTACTCGACAGTTCTTTCCTTCAGAAGTGATTCCATCAATATCCCTATCACTGAGGTTAAACTAACAGGTCTGTAGTTGCCTGCTTCTGCCCTGTTCCCACTTTTGTGCAGTGGAATCACATCTGCTCTCCTCCAGTCCTCAGGTACCACCCCATTCTCCCATGATTTGTTAAAGAGGGTAGTCAGTGGTGTCACTAGTTCTACCCTTAGTTCTTTTAGAATTCTGGGATGAATCCCATCAGGTCCCATTGCTTTGTCCATCTTCAGTTTTAAGAGTTCTTTCAGAACCCTTTCTTCTTTAAATGGGCTGGTATCAACTTCTGTATCCAGAGTGTTTCTATTGTTTGGTTTAGGTACCTCCCCCTATTCATTTGTGAAGTATTACAGGATGTTGTTCCCTTTAAAAATAGGTCAGTACTTGGAGGACTGCAATATCCCCCAGTTTCCTGTTTTGCACTGTGCAGGAGATCCACTCTAGTGCTTGGTCAGGAATTCAGCTGGATGTCCCTTATCCAACACTGCTCTGTCCCAAGACATGCCATCAGCCCCATTGCACTGTACTCCATGTGCATAGTAGGGAAGAAGGGAGTTGTCAGTTTCACCAATAGTACATTCATTCATCCACTGATGCAGAGCTTCACAGATCATGTACGTGCACTGTGTTTGGTACATATAAGGGTCATCTTTACAGATCAAGTTTAAGTATATGTGAGGTTTCAAATCTGTAATAGCGTGGACACTCAGGAGGGGATAGAGAAAATACATATGGATCTTAGGAAACTCCAGGAGTGGTCAAGATCATTGCAGTTGGAATTCAATGCCAAAAAGGGCAAAATCATGTACCTAGAGCATAGGAACTCAGTGGTGAGCATACTGTAGGATGGGGGAGGTACTGACAGTAAACTAAGTGGGAAAGAGACCTTGGGGTTATCATGTCTGATTATCTCAAAATGGAAGGGCAGTGTGACAAAGCAGTGGGTAAGGCCAGTGGGATGCTGAGATCCATAAGGAGAGGTATCTACAGCAGAAGGTGGGAGGTGGTATTGTCACTGTACCACTCACTTGTGACTTGTGAGACCCCATCTAGAGTATTGTGTCCTGTTCTGGAGGCCGCACCACAGAAAGGAAATAGACAAGGTGGAGGCAGTCCAGAAGAGGACAACTAAAATGCTGCAGTAGTTGCATCAAAAGCCCAAAGAGGAGAGACTGAGGGATCTCAACATTCACACATTACATAGAAACAAAAAAACATAGAATGTGATGGTAGATGGGAACTGTACGATCCATCTAGTCTACCCATTGGTTCTACCCCCCCCCCGCCTAGTTGGTAGGAAGAGAGAAGACCCAGGCAAATTGGTAAATCATCAGTCATGTTTCTTGAAGGTCAGTCATGACAAATCATTGTTTATCATCCAATGTTACCATATGATCATCAAGAGAGATTGTGATTTAAGATCATCATCTAGATTATGATGTAATCATCAAGCACGTAACTTTCAAATCACCAACTGATGATCATTGATTGTTTTTGTAAGCATAAATCAGTATGATGGTTTTTGATGATCTGCGGATGATGAAATGGTGATTGTTGATGATCATTAATGACTTATTAGGTTGGTATTATAAGACTGTAAGTCACATGAGTAATATTTATCAAACTTGAAAATATGAATGTCAAATATCAGCAAAGACAAAACAATTATAAAGTAAATCATGTGAAGACAAATTTTAATCACTTTAGGAAGAGGAAATGCAATGTTCGATATAGTATATACATTTACATAACTAATCTGCATATTTCAATAGCACAGTTTATGAACCAAAGCAACTGTAAGTTCTGTGTTTGAAATAATTTTGCCTAGACAAAAGTATTTTACCAACTATTGCGAAAGGTTTTGAGCCAAAACCAGGTACTTGTAGAAACTCACCATAACTATAAAAAGAATAATTTAAAGGAGATATATAAACCAATTTGAACCCTTATAGCATTAATAAGAAATGAGGTGTCAGAACAGGTATAATTAAAAGCAGTGTGTTTCTGTGGAACATATGCTATAACTGATGATGCCAGTAAAGATGTCTAAATAGAAAACACAAGTAAATTTCAAAAGTATAGAAAGAAGATAGATAGATTGTCTAAGTTTATTACAGTATTTTTGGCAATGTAAAATCATGAAAAATCATGATGATATCAGAGTATTATTAATCACACTCACCATTTTCATAACATGATGGTTTTTGATTGGTGGCCATTTAATATTCATGTCTAATCGTTGTTAGTCATGATAATGATGTTTTTTGTAGCTCAATCTTGATCTTTGCACATAATTGATAATGCTTACTAATCATACATCATTATAAAATCATCATCTTTTTGGCTGATGAGTGAAAGGGGACATGCTAGAGACCTACCAGTACCTCACAAGGGCGAACAGAGTGCAGGAGGGGAGTCTAGTTCAAATGAGAAAGAGCACCAGGACCATTGTGCATGTGATGAAGCTGGAAGAAGGAGTTTAAGAGGGATGTGAGGAAGTACTACTTCACTGAAAGAGTGGTAGAAATATGGAACAGACTGCTAGCAGAAGCAGTGGAGGTGAAATCAACTGGAGGCTTCAAGCATGAGTGGGATAGACATAGGGGAATATTATTGAATAGGCAAGAAGGAGGTAGCATCACCGGAGACCAGTTAAGGTCTGTGGAGGCAGTCTATGTAGCGACTATCTGGGCTGACTGGGTGAGCCAAATGGTCCTTTTCTGCTGACTTCTTCTATGTTTCTGTGTTTCTAGGCCAACAATCTTATTCATCATTCCTGTGTGATTAGGGATGTATTTTATGATATAAAACTTTGTCCCGGATTCCCCGCTTTTCCCTCACAAAAAGACAGAGACCATTGTTTGTTGTTGTGCTCAGATTGGCAATTAATTTATTTATATTCATAATCCAATATTCCATTTTCCATTTCCTTATTATCATATTTCCAGAAATTTCATTTTATTTCCAGCCACATATCAGTCTCTGATGATCCCTCCCCCAGGTGAAAACCTGGGTGCTTTCTGCTTCTCCTTTTCCGCTAGGTAATGGTGAAAACTGAGACTGCTTTCTTCTTCCTCCTCGTCTTCCTCTTCTTGTGTTATTCCTTTTTTCTTCCCCCCTTCCCTTCTCCCCCCTTTCCCCACTATCCAGTCTCCAGCTTGCATTGGATGGCTGGCTTCCCCCATACTTAGGGTATCACTCTCCCTTACCTCAGGGACGATCCTTCCTCTTTTTTTTTTTTTTTTTTATATTCCAGTTTTCGCCTGTTTCCTCCATGCCTCTATGAAACCCATTGTTTCTGTATTGAACATGTCTATGGCTAGATCCAACAGGTGCACACCGTCTGATCTGTAGAAGTCCTCCACCCATTTTTCTACCCCCCGGAGTATCACCTGTCCCCCCATCTGCCTTACCAATGTCCCCACCCTTCTATTCATCTTTCTCCTGGACCTCTCCACTGCCCCGTGGCTGTGCTCCTGTCTCCATACCCTTCTCGGTATCATATCTTACCAGGCGAGGCACATGTGAGGCCACCACTGTCGTAGTGCCACTAGATCCCTTTTTATCTGTAAGTATGTGTTTACCCATGGTCTGCCTACCAGGTCGTTGTCCACTAGATGTATAATAATTAGGTCTGGACTGGGCCGACATCCCTTGAGTTCCTTCAAAGCGGGAAGCAGCTGTGCCCATCTCATCCCACATATGCCGTGCTAGACCAGCCTACACTGTCTCACATCCTGGTACAGCTGCTTTCCCCCAGCCTTCTTCTCTGCTCTCTTTCCAGCCCAATAAATATAGGAATGTCCGCAGATCCAGACCTCCGTGCTCCTCCCTTTACCTGTGGGGTTCAAGGAAAATTATTTTACACATACTCTTAGTGTCATCACCGTATTATCCCCGCCCCATTTCTTTCCCCTTTTGCCCTCCCTCCAACTATTCCCTTCCCCCCGACCTGCAGTTCCCACTAGGAGCACTACCTTCAACACACTTTTTTTTTTTTTTTTACTTCAGTGCTCTAATGTATCTCTTATAACTGGCTGACCACCAGCGCCCTTTTTCCAAAATGTCCTTCACAGGTTCCCCCATTGCTGCCCACTGTGAGGCAGCCCCAATCCATAGGGAATGGGATGAGTAATTAGCTGGGTCTTCCCCCATGAATTGCATGCCCTTTTTAAGCTGTGACTTGATAGCCAGTGACCCTTTTTCCATCACCATGTACAAATAGCTTTCCTGTCCTGGTCCCCTGCTCTGCGGCGACAGCTCAAAGAGCCTGCACTGGGCATATTGCAACCTCTACTTGCCCCTTCAGAGTCAACATGCAACCTTGTCCTCTTTGGTCCGTTTTTGACCTCCTGATCTTGATCCATATCTCTTTCACACCCCAGCTTACATCGTCCCACTCCAAGCCTCCTTCCTTGCCTTCTTTTCAATGGCCTACCACCTCACTCACTCTCATCACCCCTGCAAACATTATCACATAAATTGTGTGAAAGAGCTGGGCCTCGGCCTTAGATCTGCATATTACTGGGAGCACATCCTTTAGCCTTATTAGCCACTGCTCCCCTATTGGCCTCCTATAATCTCCTGGCCCACGTTTCAACCTGCCCCATCCCTGCATCATTCTCCTGATGAGCAGTGATTTTGTCAGGTCCTTCCACCCCTTTAGGCTGCAGATAACACTAATCCCTGCCAGATAAACCCCCATTGTGGTGTGGGTGGTCCCTTTCTGCCACTGTTCCATGGTGAACATTCCCAACTGTTCCTCTGTGAGTGGTCCACTTACCTCCATCTGGTGCTCAGCCCTGAATGTCTGAAACACCCGTCATCCCCATCGTAAGCCCTCAGAGTCTGAGGTGCCCATGAGCTGAGAAAAAGCAGTTCTGCTCCTTCTTGCCAATGTCCCAGATGTTCATTGGTATAGGTGTTTTTTGTTCCTCTGCTGCTGGTGCCAGCCTTCGGAAATGGTCCAGCTGCAGACAGGAAAGGCTGTCAGCCAGGGTATTGTGTATCCCTTCTATATGTTTTGCTTTGAATGACATTGTTCAGCTGCAAAGCCCTTAAAACTAAATGTCGTAATACTTTCATGACCGTCTCTGACCTGGCTCCCCTGTTGTTTAGGACCTCTAGCACTGATCAGTTATCTCACCAGAAGGTCACTTTCTGATCCCGTAGTTCCTCCCCCATACCAGGGAGCATGCCCATATGGGCATGATTTCCACCAATGTTATATCTCTTATTGTCCCATCCTTTACCCAGCTATCAGGCCATGGTTCTGCGAACCACCTGCCCCTCAGGTAACCCCCATGCCAGACCCCCGGCTGCGTCTGTGAAGAGATCGAGGTCTGTGCTGTACACCCACTCTTCTTGCCAGAACGAATAGCCGTTATATTCCTTCAGGAATTCCTCCCATATCCCAAAATCTTCCTTGACACCTTTTGTCAGGTCCACCCAGTGATGTGGTCTGGTGACCTCTGCTGTAGCCCTAGCTAACCTCTGTGTGAACACCCTTCCCGGTCCAATGGCCCTGCAAGCGATGTTCAGGTGCCCCAATACTTGCTGGACTTGTTTCAGCTGTAACCTTCTCCTGCTGGTGTGTAATTGAATCAATTCCTTCAGTTTCCTCACTTTATTGTCTGGCAGCCTGAATATCTCTTTTGATACATTTATCTCGATCCCCAGAAATTCCATCACCCTGCTGGGCCCTTCTGTTTTTTTCCAGTGCCAGTGGCACCCCTATTTCCCTACATAATTCCTGAAACTTACCCAGCATATTCTGTGTCTCCCTTTTTCCCCTTCCAATGAAAAGGAAGTCATCTAGATAATGAATGACCATTCTATAACCCGTCCTTTCTTGGAATATCCATTGCAAACACATGCTGAAAGCTTTGAATGTCGCGCACGCTATAGAACATCCCATTGGCATGGCTTTGTCAAAATAATACTGCTCCCCAATTTTAAAACCCAATAGATCCCAGTCTTCTCTCCTAACTGGTAGCAGTCTGAAGGCAGACTCAATATCCGTCTTTGCCATCCATGCATCCTCAGTAGCCCGGATTATCCGAACTGCATCCTCTAGTGTCGCATATGTCACCCTACTGTGTTCCTCCCTGATGAAGTCATTCACCGAATCCCCTTCTGGATAAGACAGGTGGTGAATCACCCTGTACTCTCCTTCTTGCTTCTTGGGTACCAAACCCAATGGCGAGATCCGATATCTGCAGAGGGGTGTCGAATGGTCCCTCTACCCTCCCTGCTGGCCTCTCTTTCTCTATCTTCTGTCTCAACATTTCTTCCTTTCCTTTAACAGATCCCAGGTTGCCTGCCTCTCTCGCTTGCCTGGGCCCCTCACACTGTAATAAAAACACTATCTTAAAACCTTGTATAATCATCCCCCGTACTGCTCTGTTCGGATATCTGTCCAAACAGGTTGCCCATGCCTCTACATTGATGGGGGTTCTAGCTACCCTGAAATGCTCCTTGTCTATCCCCACTTTTCTGCTCCCCAGCCCTTCCCTCCCATCTTGTGCAGGGTTCTTTTGATCAGTGATTCTGACCATCCTGCTCGTGTTCCCTCTACCCCTCCTGCCCTTATTCCATGTCTGCCCTTTAAACCCCTGTCCTTCCTGAAAGTACTGTTGACCTGACCCTTGTCCCTTGTGTCCCTGTGCCCTTTGTGTCCATGCAGTCCTGCATCTGCTCGCCAGGTGTCCTCCACCTCATTTTGAGCAAGCGTGGAGAAAACGACATTGGGGCCATGAGCAAAAAACCCTGTTGTAGGCCCAACAACGTCTCTGGGGTGTCGACCCTTTTTTCCCCCATTCCCCTTCGGGCATGGACTGATCAGTGACATAGTCTGTCCACAAATCTAACTGCTTCATGTCCCATCTCACATCCCCGAATGTTGCCATTCTCTGTCGAAAGAATTCATCATAATATAGCCACCCCATCCCGCCTTTTGCCTTTTCCCTCCTTATTATCAAGGAATACGTGATGAGCGGGATACCCAGCTCCGGCCTTTTCTCTAAGACAATGGCTGAGAAAGTGGCAAAACCTACAAACCATCCATCCCAGGTCTTTCCCCTCGTGAACTTATCCTCCTTCTTTTTTCCCAAAAGTACTATTGCGCTGCCATTTCGCTCTTACCTATGTGCTCAGCTTCTTCATACTTTGCTGATGCTTCCCAGCTCACCAAAGCAAATATATCCACATACTCCCCTTTCCATATTTTCTCTTTTGTGGCCAGTGGGACATGCTCTCCTATCCTCATCCCGGGTGCCCCTATCTCCCTTGTACCTTTCCCTTCTTTTTCTGCACTCCCTTCATTACTTTTTGGCACCTCTTTTTCCCCCCTAATTTCCACCAGAGCTGATTCCATCTGCTCTAACCCTCCTGTCCCCAACGCCAATACAATTTGACCTATGCATTCCTTTATACTATCCCCCACTGTGCTGGGTGCATTACCCACAACCTTATCTGGGCCGTGCTGCTTGGCCTCTTCCAACTGCCCCCTTTTCTCTCCTTGTGGCTGAGGAGGAGAGTGAACTCCTATGGTTTGCGGAGGGAAAACCACGTTCTGGGGGTCTGGCCCAGGTTTACCAGGGAAGATCCCACCTTGATCGGGGAGGTACTGGGCGTTCCTGAGTCTATAGGCTGTGGAGGCACTGGATCCGGCTTGCCCTTGGGGTTCCACCTGGCAGGTGGTACACTAGTGGGGCTACACGACCCTCTCGGCTGGTCGTTTCCCTCTGTCCCCTTTCTCCAGGCCCGCTTCCCTTTTCTCCCCAGGTCTCCCTGGTTCCTCCCCTTTCACCAGCTCCCACATTCAGTTGGCCTTTTCCGCCAACTCGATTATGTCCCTGTAGGTGTCCTCCTTTGATGGCTTGCTTTTCTTTGGTGCCATTTCCTTCGCTTTTTCCCTGTGAAGACAACTATAGGAAGAGAACAAGAGTCATTCTATGCCTGCATTACCATATATATATATATTTTTTTTTGTGTCCCCCTTTTTTCCTCTTATTTTTTTTTCACCCTCATGCCCATTCGGCTTTTTCTTTCCTTCCCACATGCCTTCTTTTCTTTGTATCCTTTTCGCTCCCGACGTCTCTTTTTTTTGGTTTTTTGGGTCATCACGCTGCGTGTGATGTCACGCCGCGGGTCACTATAGCCTGCTTAACTCCTTCCTGTATTAGGCCACCCTCTGTTGGCCCCCTTCTTTTTTTTTTTTACTATGCCCATGTGTCTGAAAAACCCTTGCCTCTATGCCCCCCTGAAAATGCTTGCCTCGCGGCCTACACCATTTTTTGCAGCCTTGCACTGCTACCTGCTCCATTTTCTTTTTGGGTCCCTCAGGCATTTGACCTTTTGTCACCCCCGATGAGGCCCCATGCCACCAATTACCCTGCTTGTTGTTGCCCTGCATCACCTAGCGGCTCGCTATGGTGAAAATAGTTCCTCCCTTTACTGGGCCTCCCCATTGGCCCTTTTGTAGAGATCACTCCCCAACAATCTCGTGTCTAACAGGCCTCACCCTAATCCCCCAAAACGCTTGACGCGGCCTCACCCGTGGTGTGCTCCTTCGCCACGTGGTGGCTGCATGCGCCAGCCCCTCACAAACCCTCCTATTTGTGGCCTCTTCCCATTTTGGTCTCCCATGGTTTCTAACCACATTTCACTAGTCACAAAATATCCCATTATCCCAGCGCCAGACCAAGAGATTTTTTTTTTATCCCCAGCTCTCTCCACCCAGGTGCTGCTCCCTGTTCCACTTGCTTCTGGCTCATTGCAGGCTTTTTGGGCATTCCCCACCCCCTCATGAGGCCCCTTGCCATCAAAACCCCCACAGCGTGCTGCCCCCCACACCTTCCAGTCCTGTGTTTGCTGCTCCCTTCTCCCCAATGGCCTCTTAGCCTCCCATCCAGGTCCCTCGCTGAGCCCACACCAGCCCCAGACCCCATGCCATGCTGCCCCACAAGTTCAATGCGTTATCCCCACACCATTCTGGTTTAGACAGCCCTGTCCTCCAGCCTCATCCTCTCTAGGCCCACACCAGCTACCCTACAGCTCGTTGTGCCCTCGAAATCAGCCTTGTGCTGCACACAATGCTTGTTTTCAGCAGAATTAGCCTTGCCCTGTGATCCTCTCTTTCGCTCAGTGCTTGCAAAACGCCACCGCTTGCTACCGCTGAGGCCCCTCGGCCATACCGCCAGCCATGTGCTGGAACCAAATGCTCATTTCTCTCTGACCAAACTGCTCTCCACCAGATTGCTATTCGACACTGCTCCCAGCCATGCGCTACAAAAAATGCTTGTTTTCTCTTAAACTGCGCTCCACAGGATTGCTACCGACAATATTCCCAGCCATGTGCTACAAACGCTCATTTTTTTTTTTTTTAGCACTCGATTCCCTCTTAAACATTTGCTATCACAGGATTGCTACATGCCCGTACTCCCAGCCATGTGCCACAAAACTGTTCGTTTCTCTTTGACCAAAACTTGCTCTCCCCAGGAACGCTACTTCCAGGTCCTTTGTCCAACCACCCCTCGCCTAGCTTCAGGCACCACTTGCTCCATTTGCTCTGCTCCTGGCCCTTCATTCTACACAATGTCCTGTCAAGCCATGCAATTAAACACAGAAACCACCTATACAGATAAATTATTTTGTTTTTCTCTTTTTTTTTTAAACAACTAGCAGCCATTGTAAAACATATCTTCTCTTTCCAGCATTGTATGCATTTTTTTTTTTTTTTAAGCACATCCAAACCTCATTATTCTGTCCTTTAAATTTTACCTGCTTTTCCTGGGGCACAAACATCCACCAATAGTTCTGCCAATCCGACGTGCTGCAGCTTCCGTAAATCACAAACTCCAGCAAAAAGTGGCTGAGGCCCCCTTGTGCTGTCCCTTATGTACCTCCCTTTGCCCCTCCCTTTCCTGTTACCTGTCCATTGTTCTGGCCGTTAGCCCCTCCCCTTCCTTCCCCCCTCCCTTCCTGAGCACAACCATTCCATGACAGAGGGAAGGGGTGCACCAGGACAACCTGGTCTGCCCCTTAAAGGGCAAACTCCATTATCCCACAAAAGAAAAAAATGTCCCTTTCTTTTAGATATTTGTATTTTTATTTCATTGTCTGTCTCGAACTCGGGAGTAAATAAAATAGCTAATCTTCCATAATTCCATTTGCATCTCCTCTCATTTTGGTTTAGTTGGTTCCACTCACATAGTTCTACCTTATGTAGAGTTCTTAGGTTTTTTTGTCCCTATACTATTCACTATGTGTGTTTATATGGTCTAGGGTTTCATTGCAGTATAGATCTTGTTTAATAATCTCATTGATTTTTGTACCTGCGATTCTCATGTCCTTAATTATCTTATCCTTCTTGCTCCTTGCTCCTTGTTGATTTTTCAGTGAATTTGTGCCCCATGTTCCCCCTCACTTGGGTCGTACCTGAGAAAGAGCTTTTCCTAGTCAACAGTTTTCAAATGGACAAAAAATGCAGCTTGTGGCCCTAATTCATTTTAATTGTTTTTGTCACAGTGCTTCTTGCTACTTTTTTTGTTTTTTGGAAAAGTTCTTATTTGGTAGCAGGTATAGCTTAGGATACAAGTGATAAAATAACTTGCAAAAAATCAAGATACTCAGTAAAGATATTTTAACAGGTTCTTAGTTGAATGAAACTCTTCATCCAACTAGTTAGGGAGCCCATTCACCCTGAGATTTTGATGATTTACAGCAATTTTAAAGTTATTCACCTTTCTTTGCAACATAATTACATATTTTATTGGTGGTCACTGAAATGTGAATAGCATTAAACATGTTGAACTGCTTCTTCAATGTAATGTGCACTATAATGTGCTACATTATGAGAAACATTATACTCTGGTTCATAAAATCACAGAACAGTAAAGTAAGCAATGCTGTGCAGTATGTGCCCAAAGTCACAGCACATGGCTTTAGCACAAATGTTTTCAGGAATGATGTGTAACTAAGGAACCCAGAACTTTATTCTTTTTTTTTTTTTTGATTTTATTCTTTGGTAACCAGGTAAGACTCAGTAGAGAAAAAATGCCTGTTTTTAAGGGCAACCCAGGAGAGCTGAGAATGTGAAGTGCCAAGAGCCAAGCAGTATGCAAGTGGGGGTTGTAGAAATCTGACTCATGTCTGTCGGATGTACCAAGCTCATTCACAACTGATTACTCTAGTCTCTACTCTATACTGCCAGCCCCAAACAAGCAAGCCAGATACTACTGGGATGCACAGGCCGAGGTGCCATTGTTCATGATATACAGCTGCATGCTATGATTTCACATGCATTATTTCTCTTTCAGTTCTATCAGAATGCTGTTATGTTTGTTCATCAATAACTTAAGCAAAGTATTCATTCATAGCAAAGACTCTGTTCCTGATTTCAACAGATTGGGGTTAAATACGATCTAAAAAATGTGGCAGTGAAAACATGACAACTGAGTGCTAACAAAGAAGGCCATAGGAGCTACAAAATGCTGTTTATTAACAAAAAAAAACAGCATTAGCACAGTTAAGTTTAGAGGATGGTGAGAGTTCAGACAGGGAAAATGTTAACTTTCAATACAGTGCATTATTTGAGGATACATGGCATGATAGTTTTAGATCCTTTGTAAATCAAACTGAGGAAGGAACATTTTGAACAGTATGTGTCATAGCATGCATCTCAACTGCCCTTGATTTTCAGGAATGTCCCTGATTTTGCCTCAAAAATACCTGCTACAAATCTCATGGTTTTCTTCCTCCCTGATGTCCTAATAGTCTTGGAATCTTGGAATGATTACCTCCAAAAATTTAAACAAACTACTAAATACCCCCAGACTGGTCCATGCATGGGTAAAACAATCAGATACAAAGCAGACAAAATCAACCACCCCCTCCGATGTTCTTTGACGATGCCGTGAGCTGCTCTAGTATCTTTTTCGGCTGCCACCCCCCTGTTCTCTCACCCTTCCACCCTGATTTCTTCTAGGTTTCTGAAATGATTCCTTGTATGTGTTATTCATGTATCCTATTTACCGTGATGCCGTACCTGGACTGATAAATATTGTTGTATGCTCTCTTTAATGTTGTATGTCCTTGTTTAACATGTTTAACATGTGTGTACTCTCCTGACGTGGAACCTTTGTAAAAGAGCCTTGGCTCAAAGGTAATTGTAATCCTAGATCTAAATAAACAATAAATAATAAAGACAGATTAGCACAGGACCCCCAAGTACGTGAGCACAGCTTTACTGAAAAAGTACAGTAATGCTAAAGTGCAGGATAAACAAAAAAACATTTACAGCAATGTCAGCCAGGATGCAATGCAGTAATGCTGCAGCATGTCACAAAATGCTGCAGTATGCTGCAGGGAACAGTGTAACTTAATGTCAATTAAGCCCTTCTTTACTACAGTAATAGACTTATAGCAGCAGTATCAATTTTCTATTGAATGTGTCTCATTGCAAGAATGCAAAACTGTCTACACTTGTAATTTATTACCTTATTACTACAGTAGCCTTGCTACTGTCATAATTTCTAGTAATGTGCTTTATCTACTTGCAGCTGCCATAACCCTTTTGTTAGTCGTCTAACATAGTTTTACCTGGTGCTTGCTGACTTGTGCTACCTCATTATAACCACTAATAGTAATCATTGTTAGCTTGTGTTCTCTCAATATAATTACAAATAGCATTCACCGTTCACTTGTGTTCTCTAAGGTTTGAACATAAGCTATTTACCAAGGCTGTAATTCATTGCTGCTTGCCAAATTTTCATAATTCTATACAGGCTATTCTGATAGCCAGCTAAGCTTGTTCCAACCTTTCTCATCACTGTTGCTATAATTAGCATCTCACTACATCTATTCTCTTTCCCACTTTTCTTAAACTCCTTGCTAGAGCCTCTCTATTTCCCAATGTCTTTCTCCCTCCCCCTTCCTACCTCCCAATGCTACCTCCTCTCCCATTCCTGGGTCTTTCCAGTAACCACTACCACTCTTACTCCCTTATTTGTCTACTCTTAGCTATCTCCCCCCTCAGTTCTCTATCATGTAGCCATCGTGTATGATACCCATCATCCTTTCCCTCCTGCCCTTTCTATTTCTCACAACATCTCTCCTCCAGCCAGCTTTCCTGCTCCCACTTCTCCTCCTTTACCCCTCACCTTCCCCCACTCCTCTGCCTCCTCTCCCCTCTCTCCACTCCCTCTGGCTTCCAGATTCCTCCCTTCTCCCCTCCGCTTCATCCTGGCTCCACCAGGTGTCCATTAGAATCTCCCTCCCTGCCCTCCTGCCCCCCCATCTTCTCCATTATATCACAGGCACACTTCAGTCCCTGACAAGCTCGTCTTACTCCAACTGATCCTCGTTGCAGGTGACATTGAGCTGAACCCCAGCCCTACCCATTCCCTTTCCACTGACCTCCTCAAAGGTCTACATGTGGCTCACATTAATATTCGAAGTCTCTTGCCCAAAATTGACCTGCTACAATCCCTCATGGTTTCATTCCTCCCTGATGTCCTAATAGTCTTGGAATCTTGGCTTTCCCCCATGGTTCCCAACTCTGCCATCACCATCCTTGGTTACTCCCTCACCCGTCAAGATCATGCCACGAAGGGTGGTGGTATTGCCATCTACTTTCCCCCCACCATTCAATCTACCCCAGTGCTCTCTGTCTCCTCCCCTGCTGCTTACTGCTCCTCATCCTCAAACTCTCCTTCCCTTTCTCTCTTGCCATCTACGTGGCAGGTGTCTACTGCTGCCCAGGGCTATCTCCTGCTTCTGTCACTGAACTACTAACCAGTATCTCTTCTCATGCTTCCTCTGGTGAGCTACTCATCCTATGGGATTTCAACATTAATTGGCTTCCCCACTCTCACTCTAAACTCTGTCAGAATAGTAAGTCCGTACATCTTATGCAACTTATTTCTGTTCCTACCCATTACAGCTCTTGACCTAAATCCATTTGCTACTGGATTGGGTACTCACTACTCACCTGCACTGCATCACTGATGCTGGTACCCTCCCTGATACACTTAGGGACCACCATATGGTTTACTGCATGAACAAAATTTATCGCCCCAGAGTCCCCCAGAAAATTATCCAAATCAGGTACTTCCAGTCAATTGACTTATCCTCTTTACATGCTGATCTGCTTTCCATCGACTGGTTCCATATCTCTGCAGCCAGCAACATCAACCAAGCCCTCCAATATTTCCACTCTTAATTCCTATTAATTTGGGATCAGCATTTTTCCCCTCCTGAAAACCAGGGTCAGAGGTTCTCACCTCTTCTGCCCAGCCTCCATGCATGTGACCTGGCATGGTAGACTTACAAGGCTTTTGGCACACCGGCAGACCTTAACAAGTACCGTGCCTTGAGGAATACTTGTACCAGAGCCACCAGGCTAGCTAAGGCTGAGTTCTTTTCCTCCTCTTTCCAGAACAATCATAATCACCTCTTCAAGTTCTGGAAAGTCATTTATGCCCTTTTCTCCACCCCCCACCGGTCCCCCTCTCCTGTCCTCAAGGTGGGTGATTCCACCATTTCCAGCCCTCCTTCTGTGGCCTCTACTTTCACTTCTCTACTTCACCATCTGTGCTTCCTCACCCTATCTGTCTCCCCCCACCCACCTCCCCTCCCACTTCCCATGACCCAAAGTTACTTCCTCTCCTTCTTGCCACCACTCTCAGCTACCTCTCTAGATGTCCTCCTGGCTCTTAACCTCAGAAAGGCATGAGCCCTGATGGGCTAGACCCCACTCTCCTGAACCTCTCTGCACCTGCTATTGCCATTCCCATTTCTTCCCTTCTCATCCTCTCATTCACTCTCTTTTGCCTCAGTCTGGGACACCTGGAAGTATACAACAGTCATTCACCTTCCAAAAGGAGGTGACTGTTCCTCTCCCAGCAACTTTCACACTGTCTCTCTCCTTCCAACCTTATCCAAACTCCAAGAACACATAGTTCTGTTTTAACTCTTCCCCCTTCCTCAACTCCTCCTTCTTCTTCACCTCCTTCCAGTCTGACTTTTGCAAACACTACTACACCACTTCCTCTCTCCTCAGGCTCACTGACTCCATCCATACTATCATGGACTGAGGCCTCCTCACTGCCATCATCTTTGTTGGTTTAGCAAAAGCTTTCGACACTGTTTCCCACCCTCTTTTCCTTGACAAACTGAAGTCATTGGGTCTGTCAGACTCCGCAATCAGCTGGCTCAGCTCCTACCTAGTAGAGAGATATAAATTAGTGAGAATTGGAGAATCCCTTTTCTCCTCCCCTCCCCTCCCCATACACACTGGCATCCCTCATCCATCCTTGGCCTGTTGCTCTTCTCCATATTCCTCAATGACCTTCCCCCAGCCTGCTCCTCTGCATCCATCCACATGTAAGCAGATGACACGCTGCTGTTTGCATCTGGCTCTTCTCCATCTGAGTTAACATCCAAGCTTCAACTTGATTTTGGCACTGTCCAGAAATGGTTCCGGTCAAATCAATTATCTCCATCTTGCCTTAGCTACTATCTTAAAACTATTCTTGCTCTTTTTTCATCTCCTTCATCTCTCCCTCCTTCCCCATTCCCTTCACCTCCTTCCTCCTCCTTCTTTCATATACCTTTTACTTTCCCTTCCTTTTTTACTTTATTTTTAACCTTTTTCCATCCCCACCTCACTTCTATACCTTAGTACATTTTTCTTTTCTCTCCTTTTCTTCTTCTCTCTCTCCTATTTCCCCACATCTATCTTTCCTTCCTTCAGTTCTTTCTCTTGTTGTCCTCCCTGTTGCCCCTCCTGATAATGTCATTTTCCACCCTTACTGTACTGATGTTGCAGCCTGTGAGTGCCTGGTTTACTCCTCACTCCTGATGTTGCTTATCTACAGTATCTTGTTTAACAATTGCCATTTATGTTTGTTATATATACTGTACACAGTTGTACCTTTTGTTATTCAGATTACTGCATTTTGCTCATACTATACATTTATTCCCTCCCCCCTTCCTCAGGACACATCTGAAAAAGAGCTTTATGGCTCAGTATGTATTTTTCTGGTAAATCTCTTTCAATAAAAAAATGCAAAATAAAAATGGTCTCCATGTATTTCAGCAATAGGCAGAGGCTTTCCAGGCTCCCTTTCCTCTTTTCACACCCTAAATGGGGGGTACAATTCATGATGTGCCCTCATTTAAGTACCTTGGTGTCTGGCTCAACTGACACCTTGGCTTTTCTCTGCATGTACATGCCATTCACAAAAAACTCCACCCCAAGCTCGATGACCTTTATAGGAACAAAAGCTACATTCCTATGCGTGCCTGCTGAGACATAATCACAAAGATGATCCTCCCCATTTTGAATATATCAACATTGTCTATGGTGCTGCCCAAAAGTCCACCCTAGCCAGACTGGATCCCCTCTTCCACTCCTTCTGCTGTTTTGCCTGAGTCCATCCTTCCCATCCCACACTCACTACTGTTCTCTGTACTCTGATCTCTCCCTCCCCTCCTTGGAAGATCGCTGCCTAACCCACAGTGCCTCTTTCATTTCACAATTCTGGCTGGCATCACTCCCCCCCCCATCTCAGCTCTCTTCTCTCCCCTATGCACCCCTGTTCTTATACCCTCCATAACTTGGCTATTGCTCCCTCTTGCTCCCTCTAGCTCTCCTCTCATAAATCCCTTGCTGGACAGGCTGTCTTGTCTTTCCACTTTCCTAATCTCTGGAACTCTCTTCCTCTAACAATTTGCTCTGCTTCCTCCAAATGCTCTATTTCTTCTCTATTCCAAGTCCACACTGCTTCCTCCTGTAAATGCCCTTATCCAAATGCCCTGCCCCCCATTTCCACCTACTCCTTTCTTATCCCAACCTATTCACTCTTCTTCACCTCTCTATCTCAACTTCCCTTCCTACTTCCATCCAATACTCATGCTTTCCTTCTCTTCCCCTCCTTTCCCCTTCCATCCCTTCCTCCTCCCTTGCCTTACTCACCTCCACACTACCCCCTCAACCCCACTCTCACTCTACTTTCTCATTCACTTATCCCTCCCCCACTACCCTCTCTACCCTCTTTCCTCTTCCCTTTTCTTATCCCTATCACATTAGTCCCTCCACCCCATCTCCCTACTTGCTATTCCCAACCCTAACCTCTCCTTCCTTCTCTTCACTTCTACCTCTCTGATTTCCTCACCTTTCTTCCCCCCTCTCTCCTCTCTCTCTCTACCCTCCCTCCTCTCCCACTAACAGTGCTCTAATTGCTTCTTCCTATGGCCCTCACCTGATCTTATGCCCATTTCTGCTACCCTGAAATTACAGTCTTGAGAGTGTCTGGTGCTCCACTCCTGATATTTTAACTTGCACTATTATTATTTTGCCTATAAGATACTGTGTATTATTGTAAAAATGTTGTGTTTTATTGTATTACTGTGCTTTCAACTTGTTATCTTGTACTTATCCCTCCCCCACCCCTCCCCCAGGCCAGAACACATCTGGAAACAAGTGTTTAGCTCAGTATATCTTTCCTGGTAATTCTCTTTTAAATAAATAAATACAAATATTGTGACATGTCCTCTACTGTAATTTTTTGCATTGCATCATGTCTGGCTCCACTGTACATGGCAAAACATTTGCATTTTTGTCACTGAAAAGTAATGATTTAAAGCATAAAATGCTCTCAGACATTTGTGTTGATGTCCAGAACTCAATTAAAAAAAAAGCTTTTCATATTAAACAACACATTGTAGGAAACTTCTTTATTTTGATATTACCATTTTTGAAGATTTGTCCCTGATTTTAGTCATCTGACCCTGATGTTTTAAGCCCAGTCTCTGATTTACAGCCAGGAGATTGAGGAGCACTGTATCGCATACATGACAGGAGATTCATGCTGTACAAAATCTCACCTATCCAAAAATAGGTGAGCCTGGGTATCAGTTGTCAGCAATTTGCAACCTTTCTCCTTAACCTAGGTGATAGACCTGTTACCACTTTGCAAGGAACTTTTGGTGATTATGAGTCACCATCTAACACGCAAATACCAGCATAGCTTCCTTTGCAAACAGTATCACTAGAAATGTTAAAGTTCCATATGTACAGTAAGTTCCAATTCCACTCAAAGAGAGGGAGACATTTCAAGATAAAAATGACTTTAGAGATTCTGTTTCCTTTTACATGTTCATAATGTTAGGTAGGTGCTTGCATTATTTATATTCTACTTTGCAGAAACATGCCACACTTTAAAATTTTATTTTGTAACAGCTGCATAGCTCTCAGTATCAACTTGCTCTCAACACGTTGCATATTGTGTTTGATTTCAACATGCTCCTTAAATTATAATCTGTTCATTATGCCAGCAGCTGACTAATTGCAAATTCTAACTTGACATTTTATATCTGAAAATAATATGTGTTTAGCAAGCATATCAGTTTCAGTGCAGTAGAAAAAATGTATCAGTTATATCACTGGCTAAGTGCCTGCACTAGACTAGAAATGTGCTAATCACGTCTCCTCAGAGGGAATTTCTCACCTACAGTACATCAGTCAGTGGGGAAGGATTGTGACCCACAACTGATGGGAAACATCTCTGATGACTGGCTTTTCCCATAAGTGGGCGGGCATGTAATATGAGGAGGGGGCTTCATTTTCGTGCAGATTAACTATGTATGCTGCTTGCAAGACAGTCTGGGAAAAGGGAACTCATCTGCCAGCCTGATCTAGGAGGTCCAAGTTGCAGTACAAGCTGCGGTCTCTGGGGAAATTAATGAAAGAGCTGTACCTCCTTCCCTGAAGCCTTATGTCTTTAGAAGTGAATACAGCTATGACAGAAAAAATGATGATTGAACACTACCTCCCTGGTCTCTGAATAGAAGTGTTGACTTGATGACAAATGCCTACTACCTTTCTACAGCACTTTGATTCAAGAGATGCCTTGTCAGAAAATTATTTTATTTTACTATACCTAACCATTAGTACATCAATATCATTCACAGTAGAAATGTTATAAAAATAATAACTCAAAGTACATGGCATGATGGTTATTTAGGCAGTAATATGATATTCAGTGGGTTTTGTTCTCAGACAATACCTGCAGCACTGGCTAAGTGACTTGGGAATTTAATGTACACTAAGGGGATTAGACAACAGTGGTGAAGCTGTAGTTAACGGAAATCAAGCTACTGTAATTATTAACTGGCCTATTTTAATTTACAGACCACTGACAGGGTGATCTGCTATATAGGACTAATTGCCAGCCTGAGGTTTTTAATAAGTATTGTTTTTTATCTATATGAAACTAAAAGAGGCTAGGAGAAATGGCATGGAGACTTTCAGTTTATTAAAGAAGTCAGCAGTCATGACTAATATAAGCTACTTGCCCTACTAATGTATCTCCTGAAATAATAAATTCGAGTGATGTACATGAATGGTGAAAGTGCAGAATAGTAGTGTTGTCAGAACTCTATTTTAACACAAGAATAGTGGGGGAATTTGGGAGGAATTTTCCAGAGAGGGTACTTGAAATATCTTCCCAAAGGGAGCTCTAATTTTCAACATTTCTTTTTCTTTCTCTTTCTCTCTTTCTCTCCTTCCTTCCTTCTTTCCTTCCTTCCTTCCTTCTTTCTTTCTTTCTTTCTTTCTTCATCTTTTTCATCATCATTTGAATGTTAAAGGAGTCCTTCTACCAGTGTATTATCCATTTACAGTATGTAGTGTATTTGTAATGTGCTAAAAGATTCTCAGTCATTTTTCTTTGTTGTCCACATTGCACTATAAGCACATTAAAGCAACAGTGCAATGAAATTGGGCAAAACATTTTAACCCTACCTGTTTTAACTTTAAAAGATTCCAGACATCTTCCAGTTTTATGTGATGGTACAGTCTTCTAATTCTGCCAACATCTGAGGATTTTTTTGAATGTTTTTATGCATTTTTTTCTCAAGAAAAAAAGATGTCTGCCACATTTTGCATTGACATAGTGCTGTAGACCTAGCAAAGGGTTAGGATTGAAAAAATATAAAATGATCATGTAGGCAGCATAGAAGGCACCTAGACAAGTACATTTGACAGGTATGCAAATATTTTTCCTAATTGTAGCTCAAGCTAAATTTTTTTTTGTATGTTCTGTTTATTAAAAGTTTTTTATCACAGAGACATATACATACAACATATAACAAGAGACAGCTACTAACACAAACACACTAAAATCCTAGTTATATCATTGATATCTATCAGATTGCATTTACAGAGATGCAGTCAAGTGTGCGTTAAAATCTGTATTCTCAGACAGATTCAGGTATCCCTAGTTAATCTTGTAATATTAAGCACAGAAAGCAATCAGGTGATCCCCTACCATTCATATGTACATGAAAAGCAGGACCATAGGTACCCAATAGACCATAGGTAGGCCACTGAAATTTTCAATAACAGGAAGGGCATTCCCCCTAAACCTAACCATCCCTCTGGGACTTAGATGCTCAGCCCTGTACGGAGCATTAGGTTTTCAGACATGCTCAAGGACACCATAAAAGGAGCCCAGTCCCTCAAGAACACCTCCTCCCTGTCTCTTACAATCCATGTAAGTCTCTCCAAAGCCAGGGAGCGTATAACCAGTCTTCGCCACTCAGCCAGCATAGGCCCATTTCCAGTGACCCAGGTGTTCTGAATGCAGTGCCTGGCCAGCACAAACAACACCCTTACCCACCTTGGTAGTAGTTGCCACTCCTCCTACCCTTCCATTATTTCCACCCCAAAAAGGCAGACCAAAGTGTCGCGAGACAATCGGCCTCCCATCCCCTTATTCACCTCCTGGACTATGCCTCCCCAAAACTTAACCAAGACCGGGCATGTCCATAAGCAATGAAAAAAGGTACCCAACTCTCTACCACATATTTTGCAATTCGGTGAAACTGCAGGATGAGCTTGATGCACTGCCACTGGGGACCAATATATTCTATGCAAAAATTTATAAAAGGCCTCCTTAAATTTATTGCATATCATAATTCCCTCCAGCATACCTAGCACTAACTTCCAGTTCCCATCCGATATTTGCAGCCCTAAATCCCTCTCCCAAAGAGCCTTTGTAGGGCCCGTTAGGTCTGGAAGGTTCTGCTTATCTTGTTTGGCCACTTTCGCAATAAATCCTTTTATTTATTTTATTTATTTATTTGTACATCAGTTCACAAACCTTTGGTTTGGATCTTTCCTGGCCTGACATACCATCTGCTCTATTTGATTTGGATGCAACCCATCCCTTCCCCCCATACCCAGCCTTCCTACATATGCTTTCACTTGCAGGTACCGAAATAATTGGGAGGTCCCCAACCTCATGTCTTGCCTGATCTTATCAAACTCATTCAACTCCCCTTTCTCCAGTAACATCCCTATGTATACCCTCCTCTCTCCCATTCCAGAAACCCCCTATCCTCCATCCCAGGAACAAAGAAGGGATTCTTCACGATCGGGAGTAAGACAGTCTCCCTCTGGGCCAATCCCTTCTGTCGCCACAGATGATCCCAGGCCTCCAGTGTTTCCCGAACTAACGGGTTGCCACTTCCCAGATCTCTGTATGCTCGTAATCCCTTACTATGAAGGTAGGCTGTAAGCATCCCTGGGGTCTCCTCTTGGTCCAACCCTACCCAACTAGCCACTTCTGGTCTATGTATCCAATCAGCCACACTCCTGAGTTGCACCACCCTGTAATACATACCCAAATCCAGAAAATTAAGCCCTCCCCTATTTCTATCTGCCTTAAGCCTTGTTAAGCTTATTCTAGGCTTTTTTCCCTGCCAGATGAAATCTGTGAACCCCTTCTCTAACCGTTTCACATCCCCCTGTGTTAACCTCATCTATAGCATTTGCATGGGGTATAGAATGCGGGGGATAATATTCATTTTTATGAGATCTATCCTCCCAATCCAAGACACAGGGAGTTGCATCCATCTCTTAAGGTCTTCCAACACCAATTTGATCAAGGGATGATAATTTAACTTATACAGCTCTTCCCACCTCTGCCCTATTCATACCCCAAGATATTTGAAGTCCATCTGGACAACCCTGAATCCCCTCTGCCGTACCTCTGGGCCAACATCCGGGAACCCCATAGCTTCAGATTTCCTGACATTAATCTTATATCCAGAAAAAACTGTGAACTTTTCAATAACATCCATCAGGTGTCTCATAGAGTTACGTATATCCCCTAAGAATAGCAGCATATGGTCATCATAAAGCGCCACCTTATGCTCTCTCCCTTCCACATCGCCTACTCCCACCACGCCCTCATGCTGGTGTATCGCCGATGCCAGGGGTTTGATTGCCAAGGCAAACAGCAGAGGGGATAGAGGCCATCCCTGTCTCGTTCCCCTACCCAACCCGAATTTCCCAGAAAGGCACCCATTCACCATCACCTGCGCACTCGGCTTTAGGTACATAGCCCTGACCCACCCTATAAATGGATCCCCCAGACCAAACTGGGTCATGACCTCAAAGAGGTACTCCCATTCCACCCTGTCAAATGTTTTTTCAGCATCCAAGGAGATCACCCCCATCTTAACCCTGGTCTGACCATGACGTTAAACAATCTACGTACATTATGATAAGACTGTCGCAGCTTGATAAACCCAGTCTGGTCTGGATGGATCACCTCCGGTAGAATGTTCTCCAACTGAGTGGCAAGGACCTTGGCTAAAATTTTCAGATCAACATTAAACAGGGAAATCGGTCGATAAGCTGAACACTCGAGCTCGTCCTGTCCCACCTTATGTATTAAGCAAATATTAGCCTCATAACATGAGCCAGGTAATTCCAGGATCTGCCCCTCCTCCCCTCTCTCAAATACCTTCCTCAGCACTTCGGCCATTTCCCCCCCCCAAGATCCTATAATACTCGACAGGAAACCCATCTGGCCCACAGGCCCTACCCTCCTGTAGCTTCTGTATGGCACTTAGGATTTCCATTCTTGAGATGGGCTGACCCAACACCTCCCTCTGCTCATCTGTGATCTTCTGCAAAGGCACCCCATCCAGAAACTCCCCTATACACTCCTCCTTCCCCACGTGTTCTGCCCTATACAGCTTTCTAAAACTCCCGAAGCGGTCTGCCATGGCCTTTGAACTTGCAATAGCTTGCCCCTCCACCCCCTTAATCCTCATTATCTGAGTTGGGCATCTGCCCCACTTCATCAGCCTCACCAACATGGGCCCGGGCTTATTCCCCCACTCGAACACCCTCCTTTGACAGAAGAACCATGCTTTACCTGCTTCTTCTCATAATAAAGAATTAAGGGCTTCCCTCACTGTTACCAACAATTTGGAGACTTCTCCCCTTTCTCCTCCTCCTACCTGCTTCTCCAGCTGTTTCACTTGTCTTTCTAGTTCTTCCCTTTTACCCCTTCTCTGTTTTATAATGTTAGCTACATAAGCTATTATAGCCCCCCTCATATAGGCCTTGCCTGCCTCCCAGAAAGTGGCACTTGAAACCTCATCCGTGGCATTCATCTCCTCATAGAACTTCCATTGTTCTGCCAAGTACTCCCTGAATATTTGATCCTTAGCCAGATACATAGGAAATCTCCACACTGTGGGTCTACTCTCAACCCCCCCCCGAAATCCTCATCACCACCATAGCATGGTCCGAAATGAAGATGGGGCTGTGGCTTATCTCCTTTATCCTTCCCACCCAGCTTCTAGGCAGAAAAATATAATCCAAATGGGACCAGGTCTTATGGGGATTGGAATAGAACATGTACTCCTGCATGGTGGGGTAAACCGCCCTCCAGCTATCTACCATATTCAAATCTGCTATCCCGATTTGCCACTGGCACATAGCCTCCGTCACCCGCGTCTTACCTGCAGAGTGGTCCACGTTTGCATCCATAGTCCAATTAAAATTCCCTCCCATAATAAGCCCGGGGAATTGCTCTCTGACAAGCAGGCCCAGCAAAGAGGAATAGAAATGGAGGTTATGTACAGCTGGTGCGTAAACACAATCAAATGTAAGTGCCTCCCCTCGCCATACCCCAGTAACAAAAATATATCTGCCCTCCTTTGGATCTCTCACTACTCTTTTCACTGCAAAGAGCAGGTTCTTATGCAGGAGTATCGCTACCCCCCTTTTATGAGAGGAATAAGAGGCCGCTAGACACTTCCCAACCCAATTCTGCACCAGTTTGGCAACCTCCAAATCTGTCAGGTGAGTCTATTGCAGCAATGCCACCTGTGCCCCCTTTTGTCTAAGCGCAGTTAGAAGTGTGGTCCTCTTCACTGGGCTTGCTATACCTTTCACATTCCAGGATATGACATTAAGATTTGCCGGGTCACCCATCCCACCCAAAAAAGCTTTCCATTTTCAAAGCCATTTCCACTTGATATTGCACAGCACACATCCAAGTAGTCATGATACTTTCAGGAACACTCATACACTGCCCTTGATTTCTGCACAGTCAACTGCAACCAAGAAGATATGACCAGGTAAATACAGTAATAATGAAAACAATAAGAAATCTATCTATCATAACATTTATATCAACACAACCCCGAACCCCTCCCCCATCACCCCCTCCTCCCTCCCCCTCTCCTTACACATTCTACTCTTCCACCCCCCCTTCCACTACACTAATTGCTAACATAGCACAAATGTATGTTTTAAGACAAGAAAAATCAAACGTTTAACAATTCTGCTCCACAACGGAGATGCGCGTCCTGCTGCCCCCTCCAGCAGCCAAGTTCCCTCCTTCCAGAAAAATCCCACCCCTTGAGTCCCTAATGGGATCAATCCAAAGTCCGAGCAGTATCGTACTATCTCATCTTTTGCCTTTGTGATCTCCCCCAATACACCCTCTCCTTCCACCTACATCTGCTTCCCATCCATCCGTCTCTCTCCCCATTCCCTACCCACTCTAGCATTTCATCTTTGCATCTCCCCATCCTTCTAGATCGCCTTTCTTTAAGTCTTGATCATAAGAACCCTCCACCTATCATAATACCCTCTCCTCTGAATTATCTATTTGTTTGCCAGGCAGTTTACCTCCATCTGATGGATTTGCCTCCCTCAATCCCCTGCCCCCCCAGAGCTGAATTGACAGCCCCCATTGCTGCTTTCATCCTCCTCTCAATGCCAACCTACCCACAATCTACTTCCCCTTCCCCAAATGGCAACTCATCCCAAGGGGAGTAGTGCCTGACCACCCCCCCACCTCACCACCTGATACCGATACCTCAGAGCCGGGGGGGCCACCCCACCCCAACCCAAGACAGAAAGACCAATAGCGCAGCCTTCAGTCACATCCCCCTTATCCTGCTCTACTACCCCCCTTCCCCAAGGCCACAAGCAAGGGCATATCGCAGTCCAAGACACATACAAACGCAAAACCCAGGAGGGGACCAATCTGCAGTGCACACTTGAGTATGCCCAGTTCACTCTTGCTCCCCCTCCTATGATGAACCCTACATTGACTCCTCGCTCCAGGCTCCATGACCTCTCTCCCCCCAAACGTCCTGAGGATGCAACTACCTGCACGACCCAAGGCGGATCTCGGCAACATCCCCAAGCCCCACTACTTTAAGCTGACCTTTTGAGCCCTCTCTCCCTAGGCTGATCTGCACCACCTGAACTCGAGCATGCCTACCCAAGCCCCCCCAGCATCACCCCTCATCACCCCAATCTTAGTGGATGGTACAGTCTCCCCCAACACTCCCTACTCTTATTACATTACCCCCACCCTCCCTCAACCCAGATTAATGGCAGCAGATGCAGTTGTTAAAAGCCAGACACTATCGGAGGGGCACAGGGGCTAGGCCACGCCATCAAAAAACACATGCTAGGCCTGACCCTGCTCCTACCTTACAGGTATCAAAAGTGCAGTCCAGTGGCCACTCCCTTCCAATTCTCAGCCTTCAGCTGCACTCCCAAAGTCCACAAGTCCAGAAAAAGCCCCCCATGAAGGCAGAGGGAGACACATCAGGGCCCAATCTCCAATCTGCTCGGATCCTATCAGTCCAATGTACATCAGTGTTGACTAGACCAACATCCAACCCCTCCACGATACAGACTCCTCACATGAATGGGGCGCAACGGCCCCAACAGGAACACTTCAAACATTATTCAGTTTGTAAACTATGCGAATAGGAATGTTGCACATCAAAAAGAAAGAAACACAGGCTCCTTTCAACCAGCCTTCTAGCTCTTCACAACTCCCTCACAGCCATTCAGTTCACTCTTCTCTTTAGGGCCTTTACAAACTCCTCCACTTTCTCAAGCTCCCAGAAGGAGTAGGTCACCCCTTTGTGCTTAATTCTAAGTGTAGCAGGGTAAACCAGGACATTTTCTACTTTTAGACTCCTCAACTGAGCCATCAGCCCATTGAAAGCCTTTCGCTTTTTCAGCAAACGAGCCGAATAGTCCTGTGAAAGGAACAATCTGTGACCTTCGAAACTCAGGGAGCCCTGGGATCTGTATGCCTTCAATATCGCCTCCCGATCCTGGAAGTTAGTAATGCATGATTATCTGGTGGGAGGCTGAACACGCCCGGCGGCGAGTATACCAGCTCGATGTGCTCGCTCAACTTAACGCTGTCGCTTTTTCATGTTAAGGCCTAGCAACTCAGGTAACACTCTGCTGCAGAAATCCAGGGCATCATTCCCCTCTTGCCCCTCTGAAAGCCCCCTGAGATGCAGATTTAGCCACCTGTGGTAATTTTCCTGATAATCGTACATGTCCTTGAACTCCTCCAACTCCCTCTGGAGAGCTCGAACTTGCCCTGGCACCATTAGCACCTCGTCCTCCAATCTGGATATCCTTTCCTCAGCTTCAGTCAATCTAGTGCTCTGCTGTGCCTGCTGCTCCAAAACCTCCTGCAATCTTCCATCCAGCTTATCCTTCAGCTTCACCAGATGTGGCTCCAGGGCTGCAATTACTTGGCCAGTCAGCTCCTTCCCTAGGGCCGCAACCTCAGCAGCCGAGATCGAGACTAGGCCTGCATTCTCCCCTCCAGGGCCTGACGTTCCCTTCTTGGCAGTTTTCCCAGTTGTCCACTGGCTTTTAGAGGGCATGGGGGTCAGATATTCTTCCATCGCTCTCTCCACCACCCGATGACACCGTTTTGCTCACTCCAGGGTAGGGAATTCTGTACTTTAATATTTAATTACTGGCTGATTCGACGGAGCTAGTGGGAAACGTGACTGCTCAATTAGCTGCTCATTAGCACCCCCAAGCTAAATTTTTTGTGGAAAAACAGTTTTCATTGCTCTGCTGCTTTAAAGAAGGTATGTTTGAGGAAAAATTACTATATGTTTTGCTACATTGCAGTCTTGCACTTCACTACTATTTGCTGTTTAAATAAGTCAAGATATATTTTTGTCACAAATTGTAGTAAGAAAGAAATAATGTAACCAACTGGGAATTGAACCCAGCCCCCCTCCCTCATACCATCCTGGTGCTCTAACCACTAATCTTAGTCAGCTACAGACTAACATGATTAGAGCTGGGGTTCCCCGACACCGTATGCCAATCGAATAGTGACACCTTTGCAGTGAATAACAGTACATTGACACAGTGACAGGTCACTGTACTGTCACCGTGGGACCCCGGCACTGTTTTCCAAGGGTCTTGCACCCCCACCTGAATAAACTCCAAATCAGAGTTGATTATATTAAAGGATACCTAAACAACATTTTGGCAACAAATTATTCAAAAATCTGACTCCGTAGGTGACTAAAGGAAAGGCTGCTGTATTCATTAATGCTAAAACTACATTTACATAATTTACCTAAATGTGGTTCCAGAGCATTTGAAAATTGTAAAATCAGCCTTCCAATGTCAAAAAAAACTGTCTTACCTGCTTCCTAAAATGGCCACCAAATGTGTTATGTGATGACATCATTGGAGCCAAAGCCAGAGAGATATATGGCTCTCTATAGTGCTAACTACTTATTTTTTCCCTTTGTATAGAATTGGTCAAAACCGTGTGCATTTTTTCGTATAATGCACATGATAGGCTATGGCTTTGTTCATTTTGTTTACTTTAACATGCTGAAAATGTGTTTTAGTCCAATCAACTTTCTCTGTGGCAAACTACAGTGCAGTACAAATCTTGAATAACCTGGTGGTCTAGTGGTTATGGTGGATCCAAGATGCTACAATGGTGGTGCTAGGGTGGTGTGCTACACTTAATATGCACTTTTTAACATTTTTATTTAACCTTTATATTTTCTGCTATTATTTTTTTTCTAGTACATATTTGACAGAACCTGCAAATGTAATCCATAGTTTAAATGTAAACATTTGTACCATCAATAAATCAGACTTCTTGAACAAAGTGAAATGCAGCAGTAGCAGCAAGCAAGTACATTACTATGTGGGGGGGGGGTTCCAGCCACACCCTTCACCACCCCCTAGAGCCACCACTTTTTTGTAGCAAAGTTCTTGTGCAGTCCAATGTTAGAGCTCATACTTTCCTAAAACTCAAATATATGCTTGTCTTGTCTTCTTTTTTCCATGGGAAATAATAATGAGAAGAAGCATCAGCATTTATATAGTGGTTTTCATACACATTGTATTCCAAAGTCCTTTACAAGCAATACTAGACTGGTAGTGAAATGAATGAACATGTAGTGTCAGCCATTTCATATATTAATATCCACACATAGCCTTGGACAATTGCATGAACTGTTGTTTATTTTTTATTATTCAATACACTTTATTGACTTTACAGAGAATAATTGCACCATAACCATTGTACATATGCCAACATCAAATTACATTGAATAGTAGTTGTATGAAGGTAACAACGGTGAAAATAAGATTCTCCGTAAAGACTTTTAACTTTCCAACCATACAATTCCGTGCACCATTCCTTGCACGGGTGATCCCCAGCCCTCCCCCAGCATCTACCCACACAAGGGAACCACTCAGTTTCCTTAAATTAAATAGAGTAACGTTAAGTAAGGGCTCGGGAGGTATGGTAAAACCCTCATTAGGGTTTGAAAGGCATTTAAAAACTATGGTTTCCAGGTCATCAAGACCGTCTCTAGCGGGTCCCCATTTTGTTTTATAGGATTGCATCTTATTATTCATTCTTGCTATGTGCAATTCTAATTGCAGTGCCAACATGACCTCACTATACCATTCAACCACTGATGGAGTCTTAACCTCTTTCCAGTGGCTGAGAATTAATGCCTTTGCAGCTGCAGATATGATAGCCATAAAGGCTTTCCTTTGAGTACCCATATCACTGGGGAACACATTTAACAAGCATACCTCCGGTGTGAAGAATGATTCTAGCCCAAATACTGATTGCACAGATTTACCAATAGAGTTCCAGAATGGGCGAACTATGGAGCAGGTCCATAAAACATGGTATAGGTCTCCCTCTCCGGTCCCGCATCTGTTACATCTAGGTAATTCTAAATTTCCCATTTTGTGTAATTTTGAGGGAGTGTAATATAAGTTATGTGTTATATTAAATTGTTGCAGCTTATATTGATCCTGTCTAATATATTTGCTATTGTTTTTCCATACCTGCTCCCATACTTTTTCCTCCTCAAGCTTTAATCTCTGTTTCCAGTATTCACTAATTCTGGTGGGGTTCCATTTATCTCTGACCTGGAATTCTTGGTATATTTTGGACACCGGATGTTTTTGATTTGCAATCTCTAGGAGATAAGACAGCTTAAATCCCTCTTCATCCTCTTTTTCAGCTTTCGCTAAGTGGGCTTTTATCGAGTCCCTAATCTGAAAATACTTGTAAATTTTCTTGTTTAACTCTGGTAATCGAATACAAGCTTGTTCATATGCTAATAATTCCCCTTTGGGGGCCAAGTCTCCCAACTTTAACCCGTTTAGTGATTTCAGGAACTTAGCAGTGATCGGAGTTCCTTGTATTAGAAAATGTTTATTATATAAGATAGGTTGATGGGGCGAATTCCACCAATTTACCCTTAGGAATTTCTGCACTTGTTGTAAGGCTTTTAGTGTCCAGCCTATCGGGGTATTTGTCAATGTGCTAGGTAGGAGTCTGAGAGATAGAAATGGAATTGAACCTAGTGCGAGGGCTGAATTTTGAACCAAGTCCCTCTCTGTGATAATTCAGGGGGGTACATATTGGTTGGGATTCTCCATAGTGCGTGGGGAAGCCCATTGTGCTAACTTACTGACATGTGAAGCCATATAGTATTTATAAAAAGATGGAAGCGCTAGTCCACCAGACTTCCTTGGTGCAGTGAGTTTCCTATATGATCGTCTAACAGCTTTTCCTTTCCATATGAATTCACTAAGGATCGTTTGTAGTGGACGGAACCATGTTTTTGGCAAGTAGGGGCCTAGCATATTTAAAGGGTACATAATCCTAGGTAGTATATTCATCTTGACTATTTCGATTATGGCCCAAAGAGATAGTTGTAACAGGGTCCATCTATTTAGATCTTGTTTGATTATTTTGACCTGACTATTCAGATTTTCATTTATCATTGTGGTTATGTCCTGTGTAACCTTAATTCCTAAATATAGTAGGGTATTTGCTTCCCAGCCAAACCCACATCTCTTTGGCTATATTTGGGAAACATCTGGAATTAAGCGGGAAAAACTTTGTTTTGGAGGTGTTGAGTTTGTAATTAGAGACCTTTGAGAATTGTGTGATTTCATACATCACCTTTGGGATACCTATATCCGGATCCTCCATATGCAGGAGCAGGTTATCCGCATACGCCAAAACCAAGTACCTCCTATTACCAACTTGTACCCCCTTGATCTCCTGTACCATGTGCATTCTGCGAATTAAGGGTTCCAGGTATAAACTGAACAAAAATGGGGAGAGTGGGCAACCCTGTCTGGTGCCTCATGAAAGGGAAAAGGGGTCTGACAGTATTTCATTGCACCATATTTGTACTTTGGGAGACCTGTATTATAACCTGACCCACTGTATAAAACCCTCTGGTAACCTGAATTTGGAGAGAACGGCAAATAGGAAATCCCATGAGACCCTATCAAATGCCTTTTCTGCATCTATTGCTAGTAAGGCTGCTGGGGTCAATACCTCTTGTGCTCGTTTTATTAGATAGTGCAATTTACGTAAGTGATCACTTGATGCTCTGTCACTCATGAAGCTGACTTGCACATCACTAATCATTTTGGGCATAAATGGTCCTAGTCTGCCAGCCAGAATTTTTGCTAAAATTTTAATATCTACATTTAGTAGGGAGATTGGTCTGTAATTCCCCAGAAGGGTTGGGTCTCGACCAGGTTTGGGATGAGTGTCACGAGGCCTCAAAGTTACTCTCCAGAGTCCTTTGCGGTACCAGTGGTTATATACCTTAGTCAGAATAGAAATTATGTCTGTGAAGGCTTTGTATACGTTGGTAGTTAGGCCATCTGGACCAGGAGATTTGCCTGGGGCAAGCTGAGTTATCCTGCTTCACTTCCTGTACTTGAATAGGTGTCTCCAGTACAGTCACCTCCATGCGGTCCAATTTCCCTAAGTCTACCGTGTTTAGATAATTGTTAATCTCACATGTGCTAGCCTTGTCCTCCAACGGGACGGAGTAAACTTCACTGAAGTGTTCCTTAAACACTTCCGCAATTTTTTTAGGGTCTGTAACAACAGGGTCACCAATTTTACTTTGTATAGCGTTAACATGTGTGTTGGAGTCAAGTTGCCTAATCATAATTGCTAAAAGTTTTCCAGCCCTATCTCCAGCCTCAAGGTATTTAATCTTGGTTCACTGGAGTGCTAGTTCAGCCTTCTGCAGCATAATGGAGGAATGTTGGGAGTGTAACTGGTGCAGCTTAACCCAATCTGCTGCAGATGCTTGTTTAGTAATGGTACGTTCTGTTTCTTTAATGGCCTTAATAATTTCCTCTAACCTCGATTTTTCTTTCTTATTTTTGGTAGATGTGATTCTGATACATACCCCCCTTAAAGCACACTTCAGAGTTGCCCAGACAATATCAATCTTATTGACTGAATCCAAATTATGTTCGAGAAACTGAATTATGAAATTATTTAGGTGGTCATGAGTATGCGAATCCTGTAGTAGCTGGTTATTAAATCTCCATCTGAAGTCCCTCTCATAGCTCGATGAACTGGTTTTATGGGAAGGGGAATGTTGGCCAGGACAATGGGGACAGGTAACGATCAAGGAGTTGGCAGCCTCACATCTTATTTCTCACAGCAATCTGCTCATATTTCTCTCCTGCTGTCTTCCCCCTTCCTTGAATATAGCAGTACCTTGAAAGAGTGGCCTTCTCAGTCCCCCCTCTGGTATTCATTCTTCACCATCCCTCTTCACACTGAAAACTGGTGAGCTCATCACCCTTCTGCATCATGAATGCAAGTAGAACAGTCTCCGTTTTATTTTGACATATCAAATATAAACATATCTTTCCAGTAAGTCAGGCTCATACCAGCAGGGAACAAGGGGAAGGATGGGCTTTCCTATCCTTAAAAGATCTAGGCTACCTTTGGTTAGGCTCTATTGAATGATGGGTGTGCACATCATTATGCACGTCATTTAATAGTGCCTAGTCATAGGTGGCTTAGATCTTATATGGGTAGGGAAGCCTATTTTTCCACTTGTACCATATTGCTATCAGCCTGGCTCACAGAAAGATCATGTTTATTATTAATGTAAATATAACATGGGAGACTGTGCTAACCATTCATGATGTGGAAGGGTAGTGAACTCAAGTTTTTGGTGTGGGGAGCAATTGAGAAGAATGAATGCCAGATAGAGACTGAAAAGGCTATTCCAGCAGGGTACAGCTATATTCAGGTTAGTTGAAGACATGAAGGGCCATGCTGAGAAGATCACTGTGAGATCTGAAAAGTGGGGCTGCCAGCATTGTGATCACTACCTGACTGTGGATGAGAGTAGCCAGTGATGACAAATACTCAGAGTGGCAGGGCTGCACCTAAACTGTTACTTGAATTCAGTGTAGGGAGATTACCCTTGGGTGGGGATGAGGGGGAATGCTGACGTTTGTTAGGACAGTATTGAGGGAGTTGTGTATAGCTCATTCAAAATTTGGAAGGGTGTTAGCCAGCCAACTAGCATTGTGGAGTGGAGCACAGAAAAGTACCGGAGAAGAATTGCTGGGAACTGTCCTGTGGGGTTCTGCAGAGCACAGGTACAGGAGTAGACTGGCACTGGAAGTCGGGTAGATTCGCTCAAGGTATTAGTATGCTTCTCCTGCTAATAATATTGTTATCCATTGTAAGTGCAGCCCTTATGAGGGCATGAACAGCAGTTTTTATGGTGGGTCATGATACATATTGCTTGGCCCTCCAGGAAGACCTATTTGTTGGTTAATGAGTCAGGAAAAAAACACAACAGGGAACTGTGCATACTACCTTCACTGTGCAGAAGGGTGGTGATCCACTCAATGTTTACTGTGGGAGCAGAAGTCAAACATTGAGAATGTGGACTGGAAAGTGATTTTGGAGGCATTTTTTAACAGTGCCAGCTGATGATGCGTATCAGTATAGGTGTGCACAACTCTCTGAGGTACAAGATTACAATCTGAGTTTTGATAATTCTCTTCATGAGACCATAAGCTCATATGCAGCCCCAGGCAGTACTAAGGACAGGGTATGGATGGTGGGGTGTTCAACAGAAGGCAGACTAGGTGCAGGGGGTTCACATGGAAAAAGAAAGCCTTATTTGTGGATTAACAAGAGAGCATGAGCTTTGGAACTGAACAAGACAGATACTTTGCTGTGTGACCCTGAGCAAGTCATTAAACTTCCTTGTGCTCCCTGATCACACCTGTAAACAAGTTTTCAGATTAGTGTGTCTCTCCTGGTTAACAAAAAAAAATCAGTGCATCATATAACCACTAGATCTTCAGATATTTGAAGTGTTGTACTGTAATGCAGTTTGCCAAAGAAAAAGTCAGCTGGATAGCAAAACATTTTCAGCAAGTTAAAGTAAACAAAATTAACAAAATCACAGCCTAATGTGTACAGATCAAAATAATCCATGAAGTAATACAGGATGTTGATCATTCCGGTACAACAATTCAAAATAAAGAGGGAAAGAAGAACTAGTTAGCACTATAGAAATATATGTGGAGCTCTGTCTCTGGCTCTTATGATGTCATCATGACTCATTGCTTAACACACTTGGAAGACATCTTAGGGAGAAACCAAGGCTGTTTTCTGAAAGTGAAAGGCTGATGTTTACATTTTTCAAAAGCTTTGAAACTGCATTTATGTTATTTACATAAATGCAGTTTTAGCATAAATGTAAACAGCAGCCTATACTTTACCTTGCTATGAAGCCAGATTTTGGTGTTTGCAATTTAAAAAAAACTGCTTGTTTAGGTACCCTTTAAGTGTGGGGTGTGGAGGCAGAGCCCCTCACATGAGGGGTTCTTGGGGTTTCATCCAAAAAAAACCAAAGTGTTCTTGGACTGATTTATACCAACCACAATTGCGGTCAACATATATCTGTCGCTGTAATGTCGGTCGACAAAATATTTGTCGAACTGATGTCATAGAGCCCCCCAACACACTGCCTTTTATATTGCTTATACTGCAACAAGAAATAATCAAGATGAGAATCAACTAGATTAGTCCTTGTTGCAGGATATGCATACCACAGAAAGGCAGTGTGTCTAGGAACTTCAGGTTTAACCATGTGAGTTTGTAGCTCCGTGGTTAGAGCACTGGGGCAGTATTCAGTGGGCCTGTGTTCAATTCCCAGTAGGCCACATTATTTCTTTCTCACTACAGTTTGTGGCAAAAATATATCATGACGTATTTAAACAGTGAACAGAAGTAAAGTGTAAGACTGCAACAGCATATAGTAATTTTTCTTCAAAAATACCTACTTTAATGTGCTTATAGTGCAATATGGATAACTAAAACAAATAACTGAGAATCGTATAGCACATTATAAATACAATCTATAGTATATACTATATACTGTAAATGCAATACCAGAGAAAGGAAGTGTATCCAGGAACCTCAGGTCCAACCATGGGAGCCTGTAGCTAAGTGCTTAGAGCACCAATATGGCATTCTGGGGGGCTCAGTTCAATTCTTGGTATGTCACATTATTTATTTGTCACTACATGTTGTGATTCAACCTGCTTAGCAGTGGCTAATACTGCTCCAAAACATCTAATAGTCATTTTGATATATTTTTGTGAATCACTATACATTCAGACTGGCTATGTAATCAGCATTTAAACAATTGAGTGCTCCTGTCTAAAGTGTAGCAACCATTTGGGGAAATTGAATCAATTTTGACCACTCTTTTACAAATTCTTTAATTACACATTTTAAAATTTTTAGATTTGTCAGTTTAGTTCTTTAGACCTGTAGCTTTAAAAGTTTGATTAGCACTGGGCAATTTAAAAAAAACAACAACTCTGCAATCCATGGAGTGTAGGGCACATAGAACATAGAAATTGTCAGCAGATAAGGACTGCAAGGCCCATCTAGTCTGTCTGTTAGCCCAATACTTGACACTATCTGATCAATTCATGCTATGCAATTTGCCACAGCTGCAAAAATGTAACTATGCGAATTGACACAATTTGCCCAATTACAGTGAATTTTTGCTGCAATTTTCACCAAAAGTTTGCTGCAAAGTGCATAGTGCATAATTCATGTAGCAAAATCCACAAAGCTGAAACAAATTTGTGTAGTGCACACCACATGAATAATACATTTAGTGCACATATTTGCCACAGTTCCTGCAAATTTAAAATTCAGAACAGGCCTAGGTCTGATATAAAGCCAGTCACAAAATAGCCAAGCCCCACAGGAAGTGTCAGTGAGGCATGAAGCATGGGGGAAAGGTTATTTGGAATTCTAGTTTGAGAAGTTCCTTTGTCAGATAAACATTTTTTTGTCATTCTTGAATCTGTGTACTGCTTTATGTCTGAATATTTGAAAAATGACCAAGCCTGGGCAGCAGTTTGGTGTCAAAGGAATGGAGATAGCAGCATTTGTGTTGTGGAGTTTGTAGGAGTTCCTGTCTATACTGCAGGTTTTCTTGTTTACATGACTGCACCATGCAGAGCTACAGGACCTTCAGAGTGACAATGTCAAAGTGTGGTGCATGAAATACTGCTTTTGCCCCTAGACTAGAAGATGTCGGTTTCATTACTTATCTTTAAATTTGGGCTTATACTTAATGTTGGCACTGCAGTGTAATATGCAGGGGTACTTTCTTGTTGCATTCTTCAGACTGGATAATAAACCGAGACCATTTCTGACCATCTTTTGTTCTTGCCATTGTGGAAAACAAAGATCCTTTGGTACACACTGCAAAGAGTAGGGGTATCGAAGTATCCTACAGCGTTGCTCACCAGTAAATATACTGTAATGCAATGATTTATTATTTATGTGACATTACTGAGTACATAATGGCAGCTGTATTGACCTGTATTTAGCTTACTGATTTGTTAACCCTTTGGAGCCTGGAGTTGTTTTTTCTGGATTGGCAGTCTGATGCACAGTGATCCTGGAGTCTAAAAAAATGACTCACTGGTGTCCATGGTTGATACTGTCAGTCTAAGTGGTGGACTCACATGGCATTCAGTTCTGTAATTCCCATGATTAAAACAATGTGTGACATGTTTGTTTTGTTATTTATGATAACAGCATGGTAGCTATTGGATTTGTTGCATGGTGGATACTGGAGATGTTGCGAATTTTTAATGTGCCAGTGAAGTTGGCACAAATCTGCAATATTTGCATTTGTGAAAAATTTGTGAATTCTGCTGCTAAACTGGTCAACTTTGCTGGTGCATTTTTTTTAAATAAAAAACATCCCCCATCCACTGTGTTGTAAAGCCACCCCTTCCCTCACCCAAGAACATAAAAATTAACCCCAGGGTGGCATTCTCCACCCTTCTTGCCCCAGCAATTACCATGCCTGCTGCTTTCTCTGTAATAGAATAGTTAATCCCTTCACCCACCCACATGCCAAATACACCCCCCCACCTCTCCCTACCTAAGTTCCACTGTCCTTAATTTTTACTCTCAGTCCTCCACCTAACTCCAGAGTCTACATCAATACCCTCCCCCTCATGACCACCCACAAACTATATGATGTGAATAAAGAAAACAGTCCCCCAGTGTAGAGTGTCTGCTCTGTTCAGTGCCAACTTGTCTCATTCATGTTTCATAAAATGGTGTAAATGAAGGAACGCTTACATCTTTGTGCCTAGTAAAACCTGATTGGTTGAATTACATAAGAACATAAGAAAGTACCAGTAGAAGTGGACCTTGTGATCCATCTAGTCTGCCCGTGAAAGCTACCCCCCCCCCAGTTTCTTTACTGCCTTAGGTTTCCACAGTGCATATCCCGTGCTAGCTTGAACTCCCCCACTGTCTTTGCTGCATCAACCTCTTGGGGCAGACTGTTTCAGGGCTCCACCACCTTTTCTATGAAGAAAAACTTCCTGCTGTTTGTTTTGAAACTACCTCCCTTCAGGCGCATGTTTTGCCCCTTTGTCCATGTATTCATGTTTTGCCATGAAGAGATCCTGTGTTTTCATTGAGTTGATTCCTTTGATGTATTGAAATGTCTTTATCACATCTCCCCCTGTCTCTTCTACTCTCCAGTGAGTACATCCTAAGATGGCTTAATCTCGATTCATACAGTTCTTCATGTAGTCCGTGTATCATCTTCATTGCTCTCCTCTGCATGGTTTCCAGGAGATCCTTTTCCTTCTTGAGTTGTGGTCTCCAGAACTGGATATAGTTCTTCAAGTAAGGTCTCACCAAGGACCTGTACAGTGGGACTATCACTTCACTTTTCCTACTTGTGAATCCCTTCCTATTCATCCGAGAATGCTAGCTTTTTGTGCCGCCTTTTCGCACTGTCTGATTGTCCTTAAATTGTCAGATACGAGTACCCACAGATACCTCTCTACCTTCATTTCAGTCAGCTGTTCCCCACACTAGGGTATATTTCCAGCCTAGGTTCTTCCTCCCCAGGTGCATAACTTTGCACTTCTTGGTGTTGAATTTCAACTGCCACTGTTTTGATCATTCCTCCAGTTTTTTTTAGATCAGTGATCATTTCTGTGACCCCCTCTTGCATGTCCACTCTGTTGCAGAGCTTGGTGTCATCTACGAACAGGCATACCTTTCCTTGCAAACCCTCTGCGATGTCACTGATAAATATGTTAAATAGAATTTGCCCCAGCACCAATCCTTGGGGACTCCACTGGTCATCACTCCTCCTTCCAACAGAGTGCTGTTTATTAACACTCTCTGGGTTCTCCCTTGGAGCCAGTTTCTTTTTTTTTTTTAAATTCAAGTTTATTGGTGTTTCTCAATACAGAGCAAGAGACAGTACAGAAAATGAATGTAACAACACAATTGAATACATATTACATCACTTGCTCTCCATTCTTACCCATCCCTCCCCTAAGCCCTCCCCACCCTTGTCCCCATCCCTCTTCTCCCCTGCCTTGCTAATACTGTATGAAGCACCTCTAGCACTAAGACCACAATCAAATACCAGTGGGGTTCCTAGTTCTCTGAACATGCAAAATCATATTATTATATTAGGATGGAGCTGCTCTCGTTTGAAGCAAATATAATGTGTGAATTTTCTCCCAGATTCTTTTATATCTGGGAAGGTAATTTCTCAGACGTGTCCCTATTTTTTCTACATTCAGATTGAATAAGAATTCCTTTAGCCATTCTGAGTAACTTAGGGGGAGGTCATCCATTCAGTGCCTCAATACTAGCTTTTTAAGTGATGAGGAGATCAGGGTCATATAGTATTTCCTAGCACTTACTTCCACTTTTGCATAATCTCCAATTAGACAAATGTCTGCTGTAAAACAATTGTCTAACCCCAGTAGCGGGTCAGCCCTGGCATTAATGGTGTCCTACAAAGCTCTAACTGGGGGGCACTCCCAAAAGATATGATGGAGGGTTCCCTCCTATTGATGGCATCTGTTACAGATAGGGTTAGTTACTCTGCCAATTTTGTGTAATCTGAACAGGGTCCAGAACATGTTGTTCAGCAGCTGGAATTGCATCACCCTGAGCCTGTCCTGGATAATAAGACAATAGGTGTTCTGCCACAGGACCCCCCAGTCTCTAGCATGTTCAGGCAACTGGCCCACTCAATCTTTAAGTACCCCATCAAGACCTGCATATGCTTGATCGAAAAGAAAGGAGTAAACTGCTTGGAGACAGTTTCTAATCCAGCCTGCTATTTTATGTCTCACTCCTCTGTGTTCAAACTTATTTATCAGCCTCCTATGTGGAACGGAGTCGAACACCTTACTGAAGCCCAGATATGCTACGTCTACTGCTCCTCCTTGGTCTACCGTTCTGGTCACCCAATCGAATAAATCAGTCATGTTTGTCTGACATGACTGCCCTGCTGTGAAGCCATGCTGCTTTAGGTCAATTTAGTTAGTTCCTTCTAGATGCTGTACAATTCTTTCTTTCAGTAATGTTTCCATGATTTTTTGCACCACTGAGGTGAAGCTAACAGGACTGTAGTTTCCAGCATCTTCCTTGCTGCCACTTTTGTGCAGCGGTACCACCATAGCTTTTTTCTGGTACTGTGCCACTCTCCAGTGACTTGTTGAAGAGGTCTGCTAATGGGGTAGCAAGTTCTTCTCTGAGTTTCTTTAATATTATTGAGTAGATACTGTCAGATCCCATAGCTTTGTTGGTTTTTAATTTTGCTAGTTCTTTTCTGACCCTTTCAGTTGTGAAAGGGTTTGTGTCAGCTTCACTGGTGCAGTGTTCTTCATTCTTAATTACTGGTACACTTCCATGATCCTCCTTGGTGAAAACTTAGCAGAAGTATTCATTTAGAACCTCTGCCTTCTGTCCATCATTTTCAACATTCTGGTCTTCCCTAGATCTCAACCCTACAATACCTTCCTTACTTTTTATTTTCTCCCTTATATATCTGTAGAAGGTCTTATCCCCCTTTTTAACCCCTTTTGTTATTCTTTCTTCTTCTTGAGCTTTGACTAACCTAATTGCCTTTCCTGCTTCCTTGAGTCTTGATATGTATTCCTCCATGTCGCTTTCTTTCTTAGTTTCTTTGTATTTCTTGAAAGCTCTTTTTTTACCTTGTATTGGAAGCTACTTATTTAGTAAACCAAAGAGGATTTTTCCTACTTTTAAATTTACTTATCTGTTTTGTGCATTCTGCAGTTGCCAGATTGATTGCACTCTTTATGGCTTTCCAGGTTTCCTCGACGTCTCCCCAGATACAACTTTGAGATTTTTCTTAATGCATGTTTTCATTTTGTTAAAGTCAGCCTTCTTGAAGTCTAGGACCTTGAGTTTTGTGTGACTTGTGTCCTCGGATCTTTTGACTGTGAACCAGACTGACCTATGGTCACTTAACCCTAAACTGATTCCTACCTTGAAGTCCATGATCCTGGTAGTGTTTGATAGTACAAGGTCCAGGATTGCATATTTTCTGGTGGGTAACTGCACCAGCTGTTTTAGTTCTGCCTGTTTCAAAACCATGAGGAATTCATTGCTCCTGTATGATAATGCCGTGAAGGAGAACCGGTCTATGTCATGCAGATTGAAGTCTCCAATGAGCAACAAGTTGCCTTTATTGGCCATCATTAGGATGGTTTTCAGCATCTCCTTGTCTCTATCCATCTGCAGAGATGGGTGTCTGTAGATCACCCCCACTCAAATGGGGGACTTTTCCCCAGCTCTGAGGGTGACCCATAGGGCTTCAGGCTCAGAGTGCGTCACCTTTACCTCTGTAGCCTTGATTCCTTCCTTCACATAGATGGCAACCACTCCCTTCTTCCCTTTATGATCTCTCCTGAACAGAGTATACCCAGGGATAGCAACACCCCAAGAATGGTTCTCATTGAACCAAGTGTCCATTACAGTGACCCAGTTCAGGTTTGCCTAAACCATTAAGGCAGTGAGGTCTATTATCTTATTTAACATACTATGGGAATTGAGACAGAGTGCTGCCAGCTTTGGTTTTCCCCACTTTTATGATGCCATCTGATATGATTGACCTGGATTGTACCCATTTTGTCCTTACTTGTGCCTGTTGCAGTGTGACCTGTTACAGAACTAGTAGGTGATGTGGGAGGGGCAACTGCTTCCTTTGGTACTGCAGTGGGTGCTGTTGCCCTCTCTCCTTCCTGTAGTTTAAATGACTGATAAATACATCAAACTTCTGGCTGAGTGCACAGGTCTTGTCCTTTGTGAGGTGTAGGCCATCCAACTTGAATTTGAAAAAGTGGTGAGAAAGAGGCACATTCCTGAACCACTACAAAATTTCTATGCTGCTCTGGCAAGGTGGGACTGCCAGGAGGAAGCACCCATGGTAGTGACAAAGGGGAATGTGCAGGCCCTCCATAGTGGAGACACCAAGGAGGGTGGTGGAGGACCCCAAAGGAGGAGGAAGAAACTTCTGGTGGGGGAATCAATTACAAGGGGGATAGATCTGGTAATAGTTAAGGGAGGAAAGGCAGGTTAGGGGCCTACCTTGTGCCATGGCCCAAAGGAATGGGAGGTCAATCCTGTGGATCACTAGGGTGGCAAGATGGTAGGGAGAGCTGGATGTCATTGTTCACCTGGAGGCTAATGACCTGGTTAGGGATGAGGCTGGGATGGTGAAGGGGGAGTTTAGGGAGCTGTGGAGGGGTCTTAGGCAGGTAGGTTGCTCAGTGGCATTCACTGAGGTGTTGCCTGTCTATGACAGCGAACAGGAGAGAGAACTCTGCACCAGGAAGTTCAATTCATGGCTGAAGGAATGATACAGAGGGGAAGGATTTGACTACATTGGGGACTGGGGACCCATACTAAGTCAAGGTGCACTGAAAACCATAACTGGGACATGGCCATACTGGGCTATTCTCTGTTCAGGAAGGACTGGTGGGAAGGAAAGGAGAAGTATGATTCTTTATTTGAGGGAAAGCATAAAAGTCACAGAGATACAGGGATACAGGGGGAAGCAATGGTACTGTGGGTCTCCCTGGAGATGGGGAATGAAGCCACTGTTTGCACTGGGGTGATCTGCACACCTCCAGCACAGAGGGAGGAATTAGATAAGGTACTGATGGAAGCCATTGGCATGATAGCAGAAAAGGGGGAGGTGCTGTTGATGGGGAACTTTAACCTGCTAGATATTGATTAGAGCCTCCAAGCAGCGACTTCAGCTAGAAGCAGGGAGATCCTAGAATCTCTGCAGGGGGCATTCCTCAGGCTACTAATCAGTGAATCCACTCACAATGGGGCAATACTGGAACTGGTACTCACTAACAGAGACAGTGTTGCAGACATCAAGGTGGGAATCCACTTGGGGACCGGTGATCATTGTATGGTGTGGTTCACTATAAGGACAGCTGCAGAATGGAACCACACAAGGGTGAGGGTCCTGGACTTCAGGATGGCAGATTTTAAAAAGATGAGAGAATGCCTCAGGGATGACATAGCCGGGGTGGATGGCCAGGGTGGAGTGGAAGAACAGTAGGCGAAGATAAAAGGGAGCATATTAAAGGCAACAAACCTCTGCTTCAAACAAGTGTGAAAAAGCAAGAAGAAAAAGGAGACCACCATGGTTCTCGAAAGAGGTGGCTGAACAGGTAAAAGCTAAGAGGGTAGCATTCAGAAGGTATAAGGAGATGCAGAGGAAGGAGGATAGGGAGGTGTATTGGAGGAAACAAAGGGAAGCAGGGAAAGCAGTAAGGAGTACAAAGGTGCAAACTGCAGAGAGAAAATAGCCCAGGAGGTAATGAAGGGGGACAAGACCTTTTTTTAGATGAAAAGAGGAAGACCAGGGGTGGGATTGCAAGGTTTAAAAGGGAAGGGGGAGACTGTGCAGAGAGGGACCAGGAAAAGGCAGACACCCTGAATAAATACTTTTGTTCAGTGTTACCAGAAGAAGGAGGAGAAGGGAAGGGGTCACAAAAAAGTTATAAAAGCTTTGGAAGGAGGGAGGTAGACACTTGTCCTTTTTTAGCAGAGGGAGTCCTGAAGGGACTTGCTAATCTGAAGGTGGAAAAAGCCATGAGTCCAGATGGGGTGTATCCAAGGGTATTGAAGTAGCTCAGGGACATCCTGGCTGTACTTCTGACAGTTCTATTCAACAGCTCACTGGTAACAGGAGTAGTTGCGGAGGACTGGAGGAGGGTGGATGTAATCCTTCTACAGAAAAGTGGTAGCAGGGAGGAGGCTGGCAATTATAGGCCAGTCAGCCTGACATTTGTGGTGGGGAAGTTAATGGAATCACTGCTGAAGGAAATTATTGTGAAATATCTTAAATCCAGTGGATTTCAAGATCCAAGGCAGCATGGTTTCACAAGGGGGAGGTCATGTCAAACGAATCTGATAAATTTCTTTGACTGGGTAGGCATTCAACACTGTTCCACACAGGAAACTAGTAAGCAAGCTAGGTAGCTTAGGAGTGGGTCCAAATGTGGTAAACTGGATAAGAAACTGGTTTGGGGATAGGCAATAGAGGGTGATGGTAAATGGAGTTCACTCCAAGGAAGGGAGGGTGACCAGTGGGGTACCTCAGGGAGCAGTGCTAGGACTGGTCCTCAATAATGTCTTTTTAAGTGACATTGCAAAGAAGCTGAAAGGGAAGGTCTGACTCTTTGTGGATAACACCAAAATCTGCTGTAGGGTGGATACTCTGGGAGGTGGAAAGGATGAGACGAGATCTGAGAAAACTAGAGGAGCGGTCATGGGTATGGCAGCTGGGTTTCATTGTGAAAAAGTGCAGAATAAGGCACTTATAGCACAGAAACCCAGGGGCGGAGTACAACATGGGTGAAGTGGTATTGATGACAACCAAGCAGGAGAGTTACCTAGGGGTAATCATATCAGTTGACCTAAAGGTGGCCAGACATTGTGACAAGGCAGTAAGGAGGGCAAGTGGGATGCTGGGGTGCATAGGGAGTGGTATCACCAGCAGAAAGGGGGAGGTGGTGTTGCCTCTGTATAGATCACTGGTAAGACTCCGCCTAGAGTATTGTGTCCTGTTCTGGAGACCACATTTCCGGAAGGACATAGGCAGATCAGAGGTGGTCCAGAGAAGGGCAACTGAAATGATGAAGGGTCTGCATCAAAAGCCCTATGAAGAAAAACTAAAGGACCACAATATGTAAACCCTGTAACAGAGGAGGGAGAGCGGAGATATGATAGAGGCCTTTGTATACATCACAGGGGAAAAAAAGATAGAGGAGGGGAGTATGTTTCAGAAGAAAATGTGCTCAAGAACAAGGATACATGCTATGAAGCTGGAGCGGGGTAGATACAAGAGAGATGTGAGGAAGTACTTCTTCACAGAAAGATTGGTGGATTCCTGGAACATCCTTCTAGTGGAGGTGGTATGGACACAATCAGTGATGAGGTTCAAGAATGCACGGAATATGCACAAAGGATTCATAGTGGAATGGAAGATGGGAGGGAGAAAGAGCTCTAGATCATGCACAGTCTGATGTAATAGTGTAGATATGGAGAAAAGTGCAGACTGGTTGGACCAAATGGTCCTTATCTGCTGTCAAATTCTATGTTCCTATTTTACTAGCAGCTAAGTCAACACCATTCACTTGTTAAAGCCATTATTATGAGAGGGGAGTGGCTGCCTATAATAGGGCTGTCTCTGAGGCATTCAATGCCAATGCACCAGTTCGTATATGGCCCTGGTCTTCTTGCTTGAGATCCCCATGGTATGATGGGGGCTCTTAAGGTGATAAAAACCATGGGTCAGAGGTTGGAGCATTGCTGGTGTAGAACTCGGTCATTGGAGGATAGACTGGCTTTGAGAAATCACTATGTTGATTATCAAAGGGAAACTGACTGTAAGAAGGCAGAGTTCCTGTCCAGGAAGGTTGCCGCAGGAAAGAGCAGAGCAGCTCAGATTTTTTGGACTGCGGACAGGCTTCTTCATCCCATCTGTCTATAGCCAAAAAGAGCCTTTTCAGTAGCACTTTGCAAAGAGTTTGCTCTGTTCTTCTCTAACAGGGTATCCTCTATTCAGGCCAGGATCTCGCCAGTGGGTCGAGATCAGTTCTGCAGGGTGGGCCTGGTTGGAACAGGGGGCACTCCCATTGTCTGGCAGAGTTTTGGCCAGTGGAGGTGGCTGAGGTTGCTGAGGTGACTTCAAAGCTGCTGCCCATTTGTTGTGAACTGGACTCTGGCCTGACTCATCTCCTAGTGGGATGTGTTGAGGCTATTGGTCCAGTATTCATGAGGATAGTCTGGTGTTCGCTCTCAGAAGGGGTCTTCCCCGATGTCTTGAAGGAGGTGTTGGTGAAGCCCCTTCTGAAGAAACCATCTCTCGACCCTGACATCCTGGGGAATTATAGACCTATCTCCAACCTCCCATTCTTAGGGAAGGTTGTAGAGAAGATAGTGGCTCTGCAGCTCGAGGCACACTTGGTGACCTTTGACATCAATGAGCCATTCCAGTCTGTGTTTATGGTGAGGCACAGCACAGAGATGGTGCTAGTTCGAGTGCACAATGACCTCCTGTGGGCAAGAGAGATAGAGGGGAATGGTCAATTCTCATTCTCCTTGATCTATCATCAGCATTTGATACCGTGGACCACATCATACTGCTGGATTGCATTAGAGTGTTGTGGACTCACCAGACCTGTCTTCAACTGGTTTGAGTCCTTTCTTTCGGGCAGGAGGCAGAGGGTAGTGATGGGGAATTTCCCTTCCTCCCTGAGGACCCTGACCTATGGAATTCCTCAAGGTTTGATCCTATTGTTGATGCTGTTCGAGGTATACATGCTGCCCCTGAGGAGGCTCATTAGACAGTACTGTCCGGGTTTTCACTGCTATGCAGATGATAATTAGCTGTGCATGTCTTTTGTACAGGGAACAGATGGTACCATTGAAGTGCTGAATAAATGCTTTGCGGAGATCCAGGATTCAATGAACTCTATCTGGCAATTGAGCCGGTTCACTGGTGTGATGTGGGTGCTTCTGGGGCAATAACAGGCTTGGTCCTGGGATCAACCCCGTTGTTGGCATCCCCTAGGGTGAGAGATCTGGGCATTGTTCTCAACAACAGGCCGACACTTGAGGCTCAGGTGTAGGCTGTGGTCAAAAGCTGTTTATACCATCTGAGGAATGTCACCCGGATTAAACCCCTAATTCTACCCAAAGGCTTGCCTTCACTGATACATGCCTTTGTGACATCCAGGCTTAACTACTGTAATGCTTTTTACCTCAGGATCAGTGGAGGGAACCTTCGCCAGCTGCAGCTAGTGCAGAATGCAGCAGTCAGTTTACTGAAGGGATTATCAAGGTCTTGTCATGTGACCTGAGTCCTGCAGGTTCTGCATTGGTTGCTGATCTGCTGCAGGAGTCTATTTAAGGTGGGCTTGCTCACCTATAAGGCCCTATATGGATCAGGCCCTGGCTACCTATCAGACTTCCTTACTCTTGGCATCCCAGTACGCTTCATCTGTTGTTCCACCGAGGGCCTCCTGGCAGTTCCGAAGACCATGATTAAAACCTCGGGTGATCGTTCATTCAAGGTGACCAGCCCGGTCCTATGAAACTTGTTGCCAAGATCTTTGAGGCTTGCCCCTTCAATGGAGGTTTTCAAGAGGGGCCTGAAGACCCATCTTTTTAATAAGGCTTTCCCTGCTGATGTGTTTTAATCCTAAACTGCTATTTAGGGCAGGAGGGGGAGGGAAGAGCTGCCAGTGAGGGGTCTTTGAGGGGGATAATGTTTGGCAACACTTAATTTGCCTTATTATTTGTCAGCAAATTGGTCATTTTCCAGGTGAATTTTGGTCAATCTGCCTGGCATATAACAATGCAAACTGCAGTCCCCAGCTCTGCGAATTTGCCAGAATTTGTTGATGTTTTTCACAGAGCATATATCAGCAGCTTTGCACATCTCTAGCTGGACTGCTGGACTGCAGGAATGTGATATTCATATATATCTCAGTGCCATTCTCAAAACTTCTTAGCAAATTTATACTTTTAATGAGAAAAAGAATCGGATCCATAAGGTTAAGTGCTTAGAGAGATAGTTTAATTATAAAATGGAAAAAAGAAACAAAGATGTGATTTGTCGAGTATGGTCATGTGATTGGTCAGAAATACTTAACTTTATGAGCCTCATTATTCAGTTTTTAATATAATGAGAAAAAACATTTTCTGATCGCAGTAAGGTGCTCCACAGTGTCCATGATTAGGGGATAATGGTACTACTTGGGTGAATAAGATACAAAGTATGGCCTCATGCCTCATATCCACAGATGTGACATCATCCCATTACATCATACACCCCATCATGTCTTTTTGCTTAATTATAAAATGGGAAGGTAAAATCCTGCATCCTGACTGGTCATTAGCCATGCATTAGAAGTGTCTAATGCATGCCTAAAAACAAGTGCTAGATGTAGGACATGATAGAAATCCTTGTGCCACTTCTTGGAATGTTAACAAATGTTAGAATGTGAAAAAACAATTCAGCAGCCATTTTCTTTTTGGCCCTTACCGAGACTCTTCTCCCCCCCCCCACCAGCTCACTAATATTCAGACAGTGGCATTATAATAAATGCTGAAGTGATCAGAATGAATAGAAAGCAGAACATATAGAATTTATCCGAATATCCTTCAGTTCTGCAGTGTTTTTTTCCCCCTCCATTTAAACACTTTTACAAATAAGTCTTACGAACTGTGACCCCGCCCCCCACTGCACGTTCACCACTCTCTTTTTCAGACTTTTATTCAGGTTGCTCCACTGTTTGCAAGACATAACATATAAAGGCAAAAAACAGAATTCCTGAAACAGTTTACCAGCAATAAGTATTTTCCCTTTTTTTTATCACACTCGACCTCACTCTCGCACTTCTGCAGTTTGTGCTCCCAGCTTGACCCAGCCCCACTGCTGGCCAGCCAGCCCATCTCCACTCCTACCATTTGCTAGCTTGCCTAAGTTTGCTTTAGTGTCAGTGATCACAAAAAAAGTTGGACACATTTTTATACCAGCATCTGTGGATGATCACCGTTCCACTTCCCGTTCTCCCACAAACTTCTCTCTTTCATTCCATTCAGCCACAATCTGCTTCTTGTTCCGTGTGTCTGCTACATTTGGCCGGTCCAATCTATCCATCATAGGGCCACTTAATGCAAAGAGTTTATCTGTTCAGCTCATGTTCTGCTCCCATCAATGGAAAACGCCAGCTCTGTCTTTCACTCATCCTACTCACACTTTCTTTCTGTCTCTTTTGCAACACAATCAGTCCCAAATCCCAGCACTTCGATAGTGCCAAGACAGTTGCATAAGCCAGTCATGCTTCCTGCACACTCTATAAAGCTAACCATAACATGCAAAATAATAAAAAGAATATAACTAATTCTATTCAAGATATAGTTATGACTAGATTTGGTTTCATGTAATGGAGGGCCATCCGCATGGCTGTGCATGTACATAGTTGTTATTGTACATAGGTTACACAACCAGTTTTGGGTTTGTGGATCCTGGGCTCACCCAGGATTAATGTGGGTATGTATGAAACTTGTAATAATCTAATAAAGAGCTTTAACAAAAAAAATAATATAACTAATTTTTGGGGGGGTGATAGATACCGAGAGGCCACGGGGGTGGGGGGAGACATCAGAATACATTGAAAAAAATTGCTACATATGGCTGCATTAGAACCAGAATGTCCCAAAGCAAAAAAATTAAAAATACAAATCCTTTCTACAGGTGGAGGGACTAACTGTATGAAAAACTAAGACTGACTTTAAATTGTTTAGATTTAAATCACTTCATTTTTTGATTATGCTGCCATATTAAAAAAAAACATGCCCATTTTATAAGCACAATAAGCCACTCTGGGGTGTGTATTAAACAGTTCTAATGCACTGTGTTCTGTTTTATTGCTTACATAATAAATGGTATATAAATCTGACCTGCTTTTCCAGTCTACAGTGATTGAGTATTTTGCCTTTAAAATCTTGTCTAAGGATGTTTTGGCAGGCAGGCAGCTCTTATTTCATGAGAGGAGTTCCCTGCAGTCCCAAACAGCAAAGATGAGACCATTTTAGCAGTTGGGGCAGGATCCATACAGGTACTCTGAGGGGTATGATAGTTCTTTATGGAGGTCAGCAGTTGAGCTGGACAGTTTAAGAGTTTGGAAAATACAGGAAAGACCTGTACCAAGCCCCACTAGATAAGGCCCTGAAAAACAGAACTTCATTTTGAAACCTATAAACCAGAATAAGGGGAAAGAGAAACACACACACACACACACACACACACACACACACACACACACACACACACACACACACACACACACACACACACACACACACACTAGGACCTATGGCATAACTACTGTATAATGCTCAGTGCAAGAGATATTGAACTTTTATGATGTAATGAGCTACGCTAGTACTTAGAGATACAGCAGACAGAATATTTTATTTATTTCCTATAGTAATCACTTGTGATGAACATTTTTTTTTTTCACAATTTGTTGGCCCATGAGCCACCTACCTATTAGACTCTAGTGATGGTGACCTCACAGCCTTGCCTACCATTCCCCCAGTCATCAGAGCTGATGGGAATCTACAAGAGCGAAGGTGAAAGGGTGTTGGTGGCCACTGTTTATAGAGGTCAGTGCACACTTCTTTTTTTTCAGTTTTCTCCTCTTATCCTCCAGTCAATATGACATGAGCATGTTCCTCTTATTGGCAAAACTTACACATAGCATCTCCCTGTCAGGGAGCTAGCTACCCATCCCTGGGACAGGGGTTGCTGTAGTGGCAGAACCTCATGTCACCCTTCCCTGAGCTGCAAACACTGATGCCCAGTAGTTCTATTCCAGCCGGCCCACACCAGCACAAGAGTCCACTCTAGAACCCATGATGGTAGCATGGAGGTGAGTCAGGTAACCCACTGGGCCAAATTTCTTAATATTTTTGAAGCAATCATTTTTTTTTTTCCTTTTACCAAATGAACTTTTTTTATCTGATATTATTAGGTATGATGTGTAGAACAGCACTCTTACAGGAAGCTGACTTCTATGGTGCTATTTCTCTTCTTACTGTATTGTGGCCCATCAACTCTGTAACCTCACAGGCTATAAAATCACAAGACACTAAATTCTCGAAAAGTGAGTGGCTTCTCATGAAAAGCTGGAATGTCACACTCAGAGTGATCACAATGCTGAAGGAGAATGAGGGGGAATCTGAAATCATATGCAAGCCTCCTGAAAGAGTATAAATTTCACCTTGCACTAGAAGACTCTGTGGTGCTATGCACCTATGTACTGTGATCCCCAATGGCTCTTTTCTAATTTTTTTATCTCCCAAGAGCTCTATTTGGAAGTATCTCTTCATTTGAAAAGCTTTATTCACACAATGGTCATTGTACAAAATCACCATATGCTTCAAAAACCATACAAATTTTACCACAAGCCATCTTGCTTCATCCCAGATTTTATGTCTAATAGTTCTTCAAGTAGCTCACTTCATAATTTCAATTGCATCTTATTCAAGATCGCACTCTGAATGTGCTAACATTTTGCTGGGATGCTATGGCGTCATGAGAATCTGTGATGTTACAGCAAAACATTAGCACATCCATGTGTGTGTGTACATGTTGCGCATGTCTGTCTCCCTCAGGCCAACTATCCATGACATGTTGGAGGTAAAATAGTTTTTTCTTTGGTGGTGAAGCATTTTGAGTGCAGTCATGAGCAAGGTATAATTTAAATTATGAAGTGAACTACTTGAGAAACTATTAGACAAAAAATCCTTGTCAATCCAAGAGGTGGTAGTTTGTGGTAAATTTGAATTTTATGTTTTTTGATGCATGTCGTGGTTCTGTATAATGGCAATCATGTGAATAAACCCAAATGAAGAGATGCTTCCAAATAGTGTTCTTGCAAGATATAAAATTATAAAGGAGCCATTGGGAGTGACAATTCATAGGTGTATAGCACCACAAAGTTTTCTTTTTCTGATATCCCTGCACTGTGCATCCATTTGGGTAGAATACATTCAGTGAGAACGCGGATCATTAGTGCAGCTGTTTTTTGTGTGTTTCACCTTACACCGTCAGGTTGCAAATCTTATAGCAGCAAAAAAAGGAAGAAAAAAAGTACTCCACATATTGTATAAAATGTGTCAGCTGCCACTTTTTAAAAATTAACAGTATTTTCAGGCGGCATACTAGTTTTTTAATAGATTTAATTATTTGAAACAAACAAAAAAAAAATCTACTGAAATATAGTGATCCAGAAACATAGAAAGTGTCAACAGAAAAGGACGAGTAGGCGCATCTACTCTGCCCTATTTTACCTGTCTAACACTACACCCTGAACCGTTCTTGGTTACAGTTGTCACTCCCACTTCCTTTACCTCTGTTTTCAATACCCATGTGCCTATTCCACACATACTTGAAGCTCCCCATTGGTTTTGCCACTACCACCCCTTCTGGCAAGCTGCTCCTGGTATCTAGCACCTTTCCTTTAAAGAAGTATTTCCTCTCATCCTTCTTAAACTCCTCCCCTCAAGTTTCATAGCATGCCTCCATATACTGGTGTTCCTCCTCCTTTGAAAGAGGCTCACCCCATGCACTCTGTTCACCCCTTGTGATATACTTACAGGTCTCAGTCATGCCCCCTCTTTCTCTCCTCTCTTCTAGGGAGTTCATCCTGCAGTCTCTTCTCACATGGATTCCCATGCAAACCCTGCACTATTTTAATATCCCTCCTCTAGACTTCCTCTAGAGCTGGAAGCAGTACTGCACGTAGGGTCTAATCAGTGAGTGATACAGAGACAAGACAGTTAATAAATTAAAATAAATAAATAAACTAACACCAACTCCCTTCTCCTGCTACAGATTCCCCTCCCTATGCATCTCAGCACCTGACTTGCCTTGCCTGCTGCCCTGCCGCACTGCTCTGCTACCTTGAGATATCAGATATGATCACCCCAATTCCCCCCCTTGCTTGGTAACTGTAAGTACATCCCCCCATCTTATACACAGTTCCTGGGTTACCTCAACCCAGGTGCATGACTTTGCACTGTTTGGCATTGAAACACAGCTGCAACCCCCTAGATCACTCCTCTAATTTCTCCAGCTCCCTTTTAATCCCCCCCATAGGTGTCCACCCTCTTGCAGATTTTTGTGTCATCTGAAAAGAGATACACTTCCCACTTCAGTTCCTCAGCAGTGTCACCTATGAAGACATTGAAGAGGACAGGGCCCAGTACCAATCCATGTGATAATTCACTGTTCACTCTCCCATCCTTCAGGCGATTGCCATTTTACCACCACCCTTTGTCTCCTATCTCTCAACTAGTTTGATATCAGCTTACCACGTTCTTCCCAACTCCCAGGTGACTACAGCAATTTTCTTTAACAGTCACCTTTGTGGTACAGTGTCGAAGGCCTTACTGAAGGCCAGATGGGCCACATCCACTGCCCTTCCCTGATCCGCTTCCCTAGTTACCCAGTCAAAGAAATCTATGAGATATTTTTGACATGACCTCTCCCCTGTGAAACCATGCTGCCAGTGTTCCTGCAACCCATATGTTGTATTACTAGGCCAGACCTGTGCTTGCTCTGCAACCAAGAATCAGTTACAACCCAGTAGTGGGGAAACTAATGGAGTCCTTACTTAAGGAGAGGAGAGTATGAAGTTTCTGGAGGATAGCGGGGCCCAGGATCCAAGGCAGCATGGATTCTCAGTGGGAAAGTCTTGTCAGATGAATCTTATAGGTTTCTTTGACTGGGTAACCAGGGTAGTAGATCAAGGAGGGGCAGTGGATGTGGCCTTCCTGGATTTCAGCAAGGCTTTCGACACCGTCCTGCACAGGAGATTGCTAAATAAAATGGGGAACCTAGGAGTGGGTCCTATGGTAGTAAAGTGGTTTGGGAACTGGCTAAGGGACAGGACTCAGAGGGTGGTGGTAAATGGCATGAAATCTGAGGAGAGGGAGGTGACCAGTGGGGTGCCACAGGGGTCGGTGCTGGCACCAGTCCTATTCGATGTCTTCATTAGTGACACTGCAGAGTGTCTGAAGGGAAAGGTGTGTCTCTTTGCAGATGACACCAAGATCTGCAACACAGTGGACACACCAGAAGGGGTGGAAAAAATGAGAAAGGACCTAAGCCTAGTAGAGGAGTGGTCAGGTGTCTGGCAGTTGAGTTTCAATGCTAAAAAGTGCAAGATCATGCACTGGGACACAGGAATCTAAGGGAGGAGTACAGGATAGGTGGGGAAATTCTGGCCACCACAAGTCAGGCGAGAGACCTGGGGGTTATCATATCTGATGACCTGAAGGTGACCAAATAGTGTGAAAAGCTGGTGGGGAGAGTAAACAGAATGTTGGGGTACATAGGGAGAGGCATAACAAGCAGGGGGAAAGAGGTGGTGATGCCACTGTACAGATCACTGGTGAGGCCTCAGCTGGAGTACTGTGTCCAGTTCTGGAGACCACATCTCTGGAAGGACATTGACAAAATAGAGGCAGTCCAGAGAAGAGCAATGAAGATGGTGCATGGACTGCAGGAAAGACTTAACGACCTAAATATATGTTCATTGGAGGAAAGAAGGGAGATGGGAGATATGATAGAGACTTTCAAGTACCTCAGGGGAATAAACAGGGTGGAGGTGGAAAGCATATTTCAGAGAAAACTCTGCACAAGAACAAGGGGCCATGATATGAGGCTGAAGGGTGGAAGGCTCAGCGGTAATGTTAGGAAGTAATTTTTCATTGAAAGGGTGATGGAGCTGTAGAACAGCCTTCCAGCAGAAGTGGTGGGGGTGAAAACAATAGGGGGTTCATGCATGGGATAGACATAAGGGTACCCTAGAGATGTGCAGAGCAGGAGAGCCGCAGATCAAATAGGATCTGGGGCTGCAGCAGTGAGTAGGGAAATGGGCAGACCAGGTGGACTGTATGGTCCTTATCTGCCATGCCAACAGATTCTGTTGTTTCTGTGTTTCTATGTAACCATGGTGCAAATCCTCCTTATTGTAGCATAATGATAAAGAAGGTCTCGTTAGGTGTAGTAGTGTAGAGAGGTCACTCACTAAGTCAGCATTTGCAGTTTGCACAAATCCAAAAAAATAACAGAAGATTTCCAAAATCAAGTTGTTACATTTTTGATTCCATTAAAATCATACATATTAACGCCAATGTTTCACTGATGGGGCTTGTTTAGGTGAGCGTTTTTACTGTTGTCGTCACTTTGCTATCCCTTTCTTACTTGTAATAATTTATTTATCCCACAAATAAAAAGGCTGCCTGCTTTTATGGCTCTTTCTTTACATCATTTCATTTCATTTCATGTTCAAGTGGCGCCCAAGGGCAAGGCCTCACAGAACATTTTTTTCCAAAGGACCATGTTGGTCTCCTTTCAGGTAGTTCCAATCCACTAGGAGACCAATATAGCACAGTCAAACTGTTCTGGTTGTGTGGCCACCCCGATGGGCAAGGTTCAGGATGAGCAGAGCTGGGCAGGTGCCATATGGTGTAATAGGCTCTTGACTGAAAAATCTCCCTGCTGTCTCAATGATGGCTCATAGAGCCTGAACGAGGTCTATCCCATTCCCTGCCTGATTAAAATGCAGGATATATCCTTGTCTGTTTTGAGAGTATATCCCTATCTGACTACAGGGTATATCCCTGCTGGACAATGGGGGGGGGGACAATGGTTTGGTTTTTAAAATGAAAAGAAAGAGCCAGCCCTGTAACTGTGTTTGTGACTGGACCTTGGTTGCTCTGGGGTCAGCCAGGGGAAAGAGGACTGAGCATCCCATGAATGGCGTTTTTCTCGGGAAGTGAAGACACAGACATTGTCCCGCGGTGGGGTTTCCAAGGTGCCCTAGCTTCAGCTGGGTGCTGGTGGAAGCCGCTGAGCAAAGTGGATGTGCAAAAAAAGAAAATGAAATGAAAGGATTTTAGAAGAGCAACAAAAGCAGGCAGCCTTTTTTATTTGGGAGATAAATGATGGCAAGCAAGAAAGGAATAGCAAAATGGTGAATGCAAAAAAAAAAACAGTCCCTTAAACAAGCCATATCTGTGAAATGTTAGGGTGATGTGGAGACTGGAAAGCAAGAAGATTTTGGAAATGTTTTAGTAGGCTTTGTGCAAAAGAGGAGTGGTGAGTGGTGCACTGTGCAGTGCACCCTGTTTCACAACCTCATCATTATGAAGTCAGAACATGAGAAACAAGTTACAGCACTCGCTAGCATTTGATTTACCTTGGGGCTATTATAGTTGTGTTTTTGCTTAGCATCTTTGCCATCTCTAAGGTACATTATAATAACGTGTATTAAAACAACAAGAAATGAAGTAATATCTGGTTCAAAAATAGTTAATGTAATCATATTGAAGGTGCATGCATTAAACACTGCAAAAAGGAAGTACAGGAAGAAAAATGCACAGGTTAACTTTATGAAAAGAAACAGAAAAGCAGAGTTTAGAGACTATGGGCCCTATTCCAAGATGTGTTATGCCTGGCGCAGGGCGATTTATGGCAAACCCCATGGTGCAAATCGCACTATGCGCCAGACATAACGAAAATTGCAATTCCAAAAAGTGCCTTGCGCCATGCTGTATGTGGGTTGTGCCAAAGGTGGGTTATGTCACCCACTATGCCCGCAACCCACTGCGGCATAGCGCAAAGGTGGGTTACGGCATCACCTGTGCCCTATTCTAGAATGGTGACTGCCATAACCCACTTACACCATTCCAGAACAGGGAATGGTATAGAAGGGTTAGACCAGCTAAGAGGTGGTGTAAGGGGCCTCCATCTTGGCACAGCAATGGATGTGATCCCCATGCACTCCCCTGTTCTGTCATACCCCTGACCCTCCCAAAATTCAGGGACCTCTGGGGTCCATTTTCAGAGCTGCCCCCCAAGTGCATTTACCAACCAGCAAGCCCCCCACCTTCCCGAGTGTGTGCCGTTGCGTTGCAGGGGGTCCTGAGGACAGCAGATTGCGTGCCGTGACTTGTGGCACCATTCCTTTGGTGTTAGCCTGTGGCTGCCACAAGTCATGGGCGTAGGTGCCAGGGACCCTGCTTGTCCTGGAATATGGCATAGGGTCCCCGGCATAGTGCTGCATGGTGCAACTCGCATACACCAGTGAGTTGTGCCATGCATTTTAGAATCGGCCCCCATAATTCTATTTTTATGGGGGTAACCCATATTTGTACCCAAGTAATGGCATGCTAAGTCTAACTCCTAGATGGCGCTGTCCCAAGGGTTACTACCTCTGTCTGTGTGATTAGGCACAGGTTGAGGGGGCCTGAGCTCAGTGAATGGGTGCCTCAACCCAGAGGGTTGGTTTAGGGGTAGCGTAGCTGCCATGAGTATAGCCCTCCGGGACACTATAATCCCCCTCTAACCCCTCTAGTGGCTTAACCAGTTCAGCAGATAAACAATCACATATGACATATGAATACAGTATTGAATCCACACTAGGTACACTTACCGCCAGGGCTGGATCAGCTGTAAATGCCCTGGAGACCCCCTGTAAAACAAGACTTGCAAAATAACAGTTCAATGGCAATACAGTATCCTTTCCACAAAGGTACACACTAGCCAAGTTGGATGCAGAAAGAATAGAATCTGATTTGTTCAGGGGCGTGAACAAGGGTGGGGCAGCAATCTAGCAGTTGATTTTAGATCTGATTTATTCAGGTTAAGTATGCATGCAGTAAGAGTCCCTCTATCACAGTCACACACTCTGGGTACCCAGTTGTTACTCAGGCTAACCTAAAGCGGTGCCCGGGGTAGGCTGGCATTGTAGCTGTTGTTGGGGCCCTTAGGAAAAAAAAAACAACCAACATGCACTTTAACCCAAAATTTGTATTCCGGAGCCAAATGTCTCAGTTTGCGATGACCATCTCAAACAATAAAATCAGATGACACACAATGATTGAAGCTTTGTTGCAGGGAGCTACCCTGGTGGTTACTCATGCTACCCAAACCAGGAGGCAGGACTGATGAGATGACTACCTCTGGATCTTGTTCTGGCTTGCCAGGGGAAGCAGGGCCCACATGACGCACCGTAGTGGACGATGCCTGTTCGATGGTGTTGAGCAGGGAGCCGAATGCCTGAGCTGGTCTTTCATCGGATAAGTCTCTGAGGTGGGAGCGGCAGTCTAGGCCGAGATGGTAGGGCCCAGACCAGAACAGACCATTCAGATTAAGTCTGTTTAAGTGCTGGAGCAGCTTCCAGCTAGCATAACACATTCGATGGTGGGGAACCAAATCGCGACCCACACAGCACATTCAGTACACTTATAAGCAAAACAACAAGATACCACAGTTTGGATGAAGTCTGAGTGCAAACAGGCAGGAATGCTGTGCAAACCATTCACTCTGCGGTTCTCTCCGGGTACCTGACAGGCTGATCGCTTCTGGAGCAAGTCTTCGGTCCACACAAGGCAAAATTCACTCTCTTTCAATTCAGGATCCAGGTCTCAATAAAGATATTTGGATGTAGTCTGATTTTATTTGCATAAGCTTCTTCATACTGGAAGATGGTAGTAGGAAGGCCAGACACAGCCTTCCCGCAGATTCCCCGAGCTACCACTCAGGAGCACCTGCTCAAATGGTTCGAGCTGTTCACTTGCTCAACTCTGACTCTCGACTGACACACTGCTGCAGGCAGCTCTGGGATTTCCCAGTGATCCAAAAGGTTCGGTTGGTTGATCCATCTGTCTGTCACAGAAAGGGCTCCCCCTCCAGGTCCATTTAGGCACCAAACACTAAAAACTACAATTCCTACAGAAATTCAGTCCCACAAGACCTCTGGGGACAATCTCCATTTTAGGGTCCCCCTAGGTATCGATTGGCCCAAACTGGTGTTGCAGAACCAAAATTGTGGCTCTAAGCAAAACAGTCCATGCTGCAAAGGAAGGCAGGTTAGACAAACTTCTATATTACTATTATTAAAGCAGAAAACCAGCAAACAATCACAGATCCTGTTAGGGCTTCCTCTGCACACATAGCGACGGCAGAATGGAGCAGCAATACCACAGCCCAGGTGGGACTTGAGCCTGAAACCACTCGGTGCCCACCCAGACTAATTATATCCTACGAAAAAAGACAGCTCTTAAAGAGACAGGCACGGAGGCCAATCAGGGCTCTCACATGCAGGCAATAAACAACTGCAGACACAGACCACCATCCTGGCAGTGGGCATTGGGCAAGTCCAGGAAGACATTTTAGGAACCCCCATTTATAGGGCTGTTACATAAGATTATTGAAAAGAAGCTGTGGGACATGTTTAGGGCCTAGTGTTGAATGAAGATGCTCAACAACATCACCAGGTGTGCTAAACATCCTCTCAAATGGCACACTCATAGAGGGGAAACAGATGTATCTCATAGTTCAGTTGTGATAAGTGAGGAAATTAATGCATCTTCTGTGCCCAGTAACCTAGTGGATAAGCCTGAAATGGCTCAAGAGACTCTGCAAAATAACCATTCAAGATATTTTCCACAGAAAAAGGCTATGACTGTATTCTCGTCTGTTGCTCTTAACAGAAGAACATGCTGATCAGTGACCGCTCACTGCATCAGTGCTACTGGTGGCAGCAGTATTTCTTCCCAATCTACACCAGTGGAACAAGATTTTCCAGATGGAATTCCCTCTGTCTCATGACATTCTGCACCAGCAACTAGGTCACTAGTCCCTGCAGGCAACCAGTCAACTAATTAGCTCATGTTGAAAATGAATCACTCTGTGGCTATACATAGTCACGTGAAGGATCTCACATTTGAACTGGGGATCCAACATGGTTACAAGAATGTGGCTGCAACTATCCAGCACTTTTACAAACCTTGCATCCAGTTCAGCCTGTAGCTGCTTAATGAGCACAGCTGCCCCATCTGGAACCTACCTGTTTTCCTCCACATCTCTCTCCATGGATGCTTTCAGTATATGCACTGCTGGGATCACCTGACTAAGAATGGAAGTGGACACTCTTACATCAGAGGTGCTCCTGTCAAATGGCCTAAGTACTCTTACCATAGCATCAACCAGTGACCACTCGTGGTGGCCTAGAACTCTTCCAGTGTTATACTCCATTGTCATGTCATGAAGTGCATGCTTCTGTTCTTGCAGTCTAGATTACATGAGGTATGATGAATTCCATCTGGTACTGATATTCTGCATCAAGCAATGTTGGAAACTTAGAAACATAGAAGTTTTCAGCAGATAAGGACCTCTTGGCCCACCTAGTCTGCCCTATCTTCTCTACCTACAGTGCCACCGCAGACCCTTGGTCTCCGGTTTGCACCCTACTTGCCTTATTTCTAAGATCCCATTGTGCCTGTCCCATGCATTCTTAAATCCTGTAACTGTTTTAACACCCACCACCTCCACTGGGAGGCTGTTCTAAAAATTCACCACCTTTTCCGTGAGGACGCACTTCCTCACATTTCCTCTCAGCCCCCCTCTTCAACTTCATAGTCTCACCCCTTGTCCTTGAGCATCTGTTTCTCTGAAAATGCTCCCTTCCTGTACCTTGTTTATACCTGTGAGGTATTTGAATGTTTCTATTGTATCGCCCTTTTCCCCTCCTTTCTTCTAGGGAGTACATATTAAATTTCTTACACCTTTCTTCATAGGGCTTCTGATACAAGCCCTGTACCATTTGGGTTCCCATTCTTTGTACCACCTCTATCCTGTCTATGTTCTTCCAGAGGTGGGGCCTCCAGAAATGGAAACTACTTGAGGTGGGGTCCTGATATTCCAGTCTCCAAAAGTAGTGTCCTACAATACCAAGAGGTGGATTAGTCTTTGACATATGAATCTCAGCAGTGCAAGAAATCAGTTATAAAAGTGTTGTGACATGGACACAGGATCAAGAGAGCATATCTCACCAAGAGTCATAGATGATATGCCATCTACATCTGCCCACTTGAGAATGTGTGCCACTTCTTCATCACTGTATTCTGCATAGCTTAGCATAACAAACCAAGTGGCTGCATCATACTCTCGTAGCATACACATAACTTCAGGGTGCATGGAGGGGGTGAGCTCAGACCTGGCACAGACCACCAGTCACTCTAGCAGTATTCTGACAGGTGTTGTGGGCTGTAGATGCCTTCCCCAGTGTTACACAGGATGATCCCCCACCCAACGAGGGCTCCAGCATAGGCACAAGGCCAGTTATACCAGCTACAAGCAGATATAACTCCTGGGGAGCCCTGTGCACATTGCAGTCCTTCTGAAATCCCCCAAAAAGGGGATGTACCAGCACCGTCAAGGTGTAAATCCCATCCACCAGGACACAGCACTGTGTTTGCTGCAACTGCTGCATAAACCCAGCTATGCAGGTGGACTCCCCATTGTCACAGGTGATGTCTGAGAACTGGGAATGGAGCATGGTGCAGTGCAAGGTCTGCCTTGTGCCAGTCCTTGGTAGCACAATCACCCTGCACCATTTCTGATCATTTGAAAATTGGTCCCCCTGTCTGCAGGCCAGTTTTACACTGAGGTACATGAAGCACCTCTGAAACTTCCACTACCCATGGTCACTTGGATGGAACTGTGGCTTGAATTTGCCCAGGTGAGATTAACAGGGACAGTAACTGTCTCAAACTTACATATTTTGCCAGGCTGTGCCATGCTGAGGAGGTGGAGTCCATCAAGCTACCACAGCCTTCATTTTAATAGGGTTCAAGCCCCATTTTTCTGAGTTTTGTCTCATTGTCTTCAAAACACAGCATACAAGTACACCAGTGTTGGTCTGGCCACAGTATGCATGCATCCTGCTGCCAACATGAGGTGTGTCTCTAGCTTCCCTTTGGCCCTACCAGCTGTATTGGCACCTGTGGTCACCCAGGTAGCAGTATACCAACAGAAGACAATGTCCTTCCTCCATGCAGGAGGATAGTGTCCACAGGTAGACTTATTTATCCTTCCCCTCAAAACTGTAATCCGAACAACTGGAGCTCATTCCCGAAGTCAGGTCATCACCATCAGTTGCAGTAGCAGTACAGGTGCAGGTGCAGTAATGGAGTACTATGAGATTATACTGTTCTTAGCCTACTTCTTGGAAATGCGCTCTTGACATGAGCAGTTCCCCTGCAGTACTGTATGGAGTCACAGTCTTGCATCATATACTAAAATTGTGTTCTTTGAATGTTCTATTATGTTACTGCTGCAGTGATTGGTCCTGTAACACCATCATACAATTCTGTGACATTAAAAGTGGAGCAAAAGGAAAAAAAGAAAAACATGATAAAGACAGAAATTAAAAGTGACAGTCATAATGAGCAGATCATCACATAGCAAATATGCTTTTTTCCTCTTTTTTGTTTCAAGACAGAAAGAATCCCAAACTATGAAAAGATGAGGAGGTGCTCACCCTTGGGAAGGCAGTCCAGCACTATGGATGTGACAACATCATGATGCGGGGCCAAGATCGTTCACAGAAAAAGATATTGAAGAAGGTCAGTCACTTCCTGAGAGACAGAGCATATGAGAAAGATAGAGATGCATGTCGCTGTGAGTGGAAGCAGGTGCAAGAGAAATTTTACAAGATCAAAGCTTCTATTAGTGTTCGAGTTGCAGACAAGGACTGGTTCCAGAAGGTGCATGAAATGTGGGTTAAGGCAGGGAAGCCAGAATTAGGTGATAGACACCATGGGCCAGATATTCAAAATTTTGCGTTGGGCTCAAACTGTTTGCACAGGGTTAGCACATGTCTGCTATATTCAAAAGGTCAAATAGCATGCGCAAACTGCATTAGCACTGGGCAAAATTGTAATGTATGCAAGGGGCAAACTCATGGGGCATGTACATGACTACAGGCGCAATGCTATATTCAGTGAATAGCACCACGCAAAGTGTTTTTGCGCGACTTAGCACAACACTTTGTGTGGTGCAAATTACCATCCAGGAAAAGGTAGTCAACTCTGGGAAAACCAGTTTTGCATGATTTTGTGGCTTTGCATGACTTTTGCATGGCTTTGTGTGACCCTAATTAGTAAGTATGAAACATAGAAATAAGCCAGACATAGAAGAAACATGCTGTTCATGGATGGCATCCCTATGATGCCATCATCTGTCACCAGTCCCAGCCATGCCAGGCAGTAGTTGGTGACCTGGCTCCCAGTGGACACCATGACAGTGTGGCCATACAGCACACACCTGCATACCACCCTTCGGTGGACACCAACAGAAGCTAGCATACACATACAGCACTGTGGGCATGGAGGGTGTTGAGGGGAGGGTGTACAGGTGGCCAGGCTGCACCACAGACTGGGTGCGGCCACAAGGCTGGGACAAGCTATGCAGTGCAAATGGTCCAGTGTTGGGAGTACCCCAACACCAGTGTGCCTGTCTGATGGTATGTGCCTCCTCAGCCACATACCATACATCTGTACGGACACCACAGCACACATGGCCAGCCATGTATATGTCACTGTGAGTATCCCATGCCAGTGGTGCAGCATCTGTGGGTCACGCAACAGCATAACAGTAACGTCCACTGTCAGTACACACCTGCAAGTTGGGTCTGTCACTGTGTACAGTGCAGTAGTCATTAATGGCCTACACACCATAGGCATTGCTGTGTCCCTCACACTACTGGCCACCTTACTACTGTAGTGTCTGCTGTGCATTGTTGCAAGAACTACAGTTTGACAATTGCATGCAGCACCACCACCTGTGCCTGTGCGGTGTAGCCCCCTGGGGCACAATATTCTATGTGGTTCTGTACAAATGTAGCCTGCAGCTACCGCCATGCACTGCCATACTGACCTACAGGTGGAGCTATGGGTAGACCCAGCCAGCCCCATGTACTTCCAGACTGACCTACAGGTGGAGCTATGAGCAGACCTAGCCAGCCCTTGTACTTCCAGACTGACCTACAGGTGGAGCTGTGGGACCCTGCAATAGCGCAGGGCAAACTGCATGCAAATCAGGATTTAATAAGATGCTAATCTGGATGTTTACCCACAGATTGCCTAAGGAGGCTCATTTGCATGTCACTTTTGAATATAGCAATTTTGCCGTGGGCAAACATGATAGCACTGGGCAAATGGCTTAGCTCCCAAGCAAAACCTGCACAAATATGTTTGCGCCACACAAACATTACAGAAACATTGTACATTTCTGCACAATTTAATTTCACATGCACAGGTGCTTGCAGCTTTAATTAATCCACTCCTTTGCTGGCACACCCACTGGCCACTTAGTTCACCTCTACCTTCCTTCTCGTTGCTGTAAACTGAGATACTGTTGTGATTTGCACTTCCTGGTTGCTATATTCAGAGCTGTCTTTTTCCTGGGCTATTTTTGCACTGCACTGCACTCCCAGCCCAGTTTGCTGGCTTCTTTAGCATTGCTATATTCAGCAGGTTTAGCACCAGAGCTATTCCTTTTGAATACAGTGGGCTATTGGTTCTGGGCTAAGTTAGAATGCAGGGCAGTGATAAATTAGCCCCAAGGCAAAGTTTTGAATATCTGGCCCCATGGAAGTAAGCACACTTACAAAATGCTATCACAAGAAAAGAAGAAAGCATTCCTGTTCTCAGTCTTGTTGCTGTTATATAACATGACAATTATTTTATTAATTAATAAAAATAAACTGCAGTAGTCATAGACAGTAATAATGCCTTCGACACAGTCAACCATGAACTTCTACTGGACCGATTAAGCCACTTGCAATTCTTTCCTGAAACTGTATGTTGGTTTAGGAGTTACCTCTCGAAGAGAACACAAGTGAAAATTGCTTAGGTTCTCTCCAAAAGCTGGGCTGTAATTACAGGGGTTCCCCAGAGGTCAATTCTGAGCCCTCTGCTTTTCAGCCTCTTCTTGAACCACCTCCCCAAGCATGTCTGGACAAGGTCCTCCTCTATGCTGATGATGCAGTGCTTTTTTCCAGCCACTCAAACCCAGTAATGCTGGAAAAGCAGATGCATCTTAATTTCGTTGCTGCCGAGTCCTGGTTCATCAACACTAAGCTCCTATTAAACTAAAAAAAAAAAAAAAAAAAAACTATGCTGTTTGCCTCCCCCCATAACTGGCACAAATCCTATCAATTGCACTTAATGAACTCTCAAATTGCCCCCCTAAAGATGGTTCAGAGTTTCAAATACCTTGGAGTCATCTAGGATAGTTCCCTTTATTTCACTCATCACTTTGACCTGATAGCAGGCTGGCCTGGTGACACTGAGGGTTGAGGCGCTGGACGCCACACCTCGTGCCACGCCAGCGACCTGAGTTTGGGAATGGACTCAGGCACTGGGGATCATCAGGGGGAAGAGAGGACTGAGTGTCCGGAGGACTGCTCTCCTTTCCTGGGGTGGGAGATTTGGTGCTCCTCACTGCTCTAGTGGCTACTGGTGGAAGTAGGCAGACTGCAGCAAGTTGTGGAGCACACACTGGGGTAAGGGAGCAATGGTGGACGTCCTGTAAGTGGGTGCAGGAGCGTGCCCATGTTGCGCTGGATGTCATTGCATGTCTGTGCACCCGGGGCAACAGAATATGGGAAAATGGCTCTGGCACCAAGGTAGGCGATGGTGGGTCCAGTGGACTGTCCCCATGCTCACGGCCGGGTTACTCCCAGAAAGTCTCCAGCCCTTCTTCACACTCTGACAGCACCATCCAGATTATAGAGGAGTAGGTGGCCCCAACTTGGGGGGCTCAGAGCCGGGATGCTTGGGGGGGTCAGTAGATGTGGAGGTAGGGGTGTTCCACTGGAGAACTGACATGGAGAGAACCTTAGGCAGAGCGGGAAAAAGACCAGTCCGAGTGACCACACCTGAGAGAGACCTAAGGGACCAGTGAGGTAGGAGGATAAAAAGAGTTGGGAAAATAAAACATTGACCTAGAAGCTAAAGCAGCCAATGCTAGGATTGGCCAACTATTTAGGCACAATCACTGTCTAACAGATGGTGCCCCAAACCTAGCAATTACCAGTTCTGTCCTGTCTGTGATTGATTACGGACTGGTAGTATATGGCGCTGCCACTGATACAACCCTCAAGTGGGTCAAAGTGGCCCTCAACAAAGCCTGCTGGCTTGTCCTTGATGCTTCCTGCCTAACACATACCTGTGACCTCTATTCCCAGTCAGGGTGGCTAAACTTGGACTGTAGAATTTGGTAACAGGTATGTCTTCTAGCTAAAAAGTCTATGCTAGGGCTTGCATCTCCTGGTGTTCAAAGCCTTCTCTCCACCACTGACAATACCCGCACCACTAGGGGGTCCAACATCCTGACCATAAAAGTCCCTTTCCACCACACCACCAAGGGCCAGCGGTCCTTCTTATATCGTGCCCCCCTCTGGATGAACTCTCTCAATGAGGACATGATATCCAATATTAAACTCAGCCCATTCAAAGAGAAGCTTTGTGACTATCTTGTAACCCTAAGTTGTTGTGACTGCTACCTTTTACCTGCTTAGGCCCCTATCAACACCTCCACTTTCCCTCTCCTACATCCCCCTGCCTTCATATTTCTCTCAGTGCCTCCCTCAGTTTCCCCAGCCATGTCCCTCCATCTCCTCCCACCTTCCCACCCAGATCTACATGCCCCTGCCCCCATCCTGCCTTGCTCCCCCCTCTATCTACTCTCCTTATCCACTAAATTTTGACAAGGCCTACTTGGTTGCTCCAGTCCTCCCCTCATCCCCTCTCTTAGTCTTTCCTTCACTATCCCTCCCCTCACCCCCTGCTACCAGTCTCTTCCCATCGATGGTCCTTTCTCCTTCTCCTGCCTTGCATTATTAGTGCACTTATGTTACACGCGATTTTGTTGCTGCATATACTGTACCATCATATCTGTACTTTTATAATCCTACATGTTAAATGGATGTATCTGAATTGCCTGTTTGTTTTCTTTGTTAACACATGTTTTGACTTGTATAATTTAACTACTGTATCCCTGTTTTGTCATGATATGGAACCTTTGTAGCGAGCTTCCAGCTCAAAGGTTGTAGTCCAAGATTTCAATAAATAAATAAAAATAAATAATACAATAGTTTCATTCTCATTAAGCGAAGTGCTCAGTGTGTAGTGTGGAGGACTTAGTGACATTTCATACAAGTGTAACATGACACATGACAATTACCATGGTAATAAGTAGTAAGTAACCATACAGCAATAAGAAATAAATAACACATTAGGGCGTGTGCAGCAATCAAAAATAACCACATTCCCAAGTGTGTTGTGAGGCACAAGGTGCAGTCGAGTGCCTTCTACCTTCTGTAATCTACACTATAAATGCTTTGGCCTCATGGCTGACCATACCCCTTAGGTCTGCATTAAAATCCTTTAACGCGCACCCTGTTGTGGCTTACCACTTAATTATAAGTATGGTAACAAACTCAAGCATGTGTAGTATTGCCATAAATTAGTGTACACTACAGTTGACTCAAGTCACTCGGGTGTGCATTGTGCTTCATAACTAACCTAGTCAATGTTATAATTTACCATTGATGAATAGTGGTAGGTGAAGTGGGCTCAATCCACTCCTCAAAGTGATTCGAAGAGTAAAGGTGAATTTGCAGAGTACTCCGCAATGCCAAGCGAAGTAATTCGCGTTATGATGGGGAACGTGAAGTCCATTGAAAACAATGACTTTGCAGTACTCCACCTTCCCAGACCACTACTCCACCAATTTTAAAAGCGAAGTGCATTATAAACAATGTACTTCACCTCACTTAGCCTTGTTTTTAAGCTCCGAAGGCGAATTTTGCAGTGATTCATGGGATTTCAGGTCACATGTGCTCTATATTGATCTGCACAGCCTCATTTAAGGGTGTTATGTGTAGGAAGCTGTAGGAGACAGTGTGCTCTGAGAGCTGTCTGTGATTCATACCTTAGAAAAGCTGTTAAAAAAGCATTTCTGAGTATTTTTTTTGCTCAAACTTTAGTTCATCAGTTGTAGGAAACTCTCCTGTGCTCATATCATCGAGCATTTTTGTTTGTGTGTGGATTTTGAATGTTAATGTACAACATTGAGTCTGTGTAGTAAAAGACAGTGAAAGTGTGCTTTGGGGAAGGGCATATCTGTGGTGTAGGTAGATTTAAGTTGGAGAAATAGGGAGTTCTTTGTTTTTTGGATATATTTTTGTTATATAACTGACTGTGTTCAGTAATATTGTCAGTAATTGTAGAAATTTTCTTGCTGATTGTGTGTTGTGTGGATCTGGTGCAGCAGTTCATAATTTCAGGTTGTTTACATTACAGTACGTGGCATATTACTGAACTTTTCAATTTGCTATGCATTACTCGTTGACTGTTGTAGACAAACTGTGTGTGTGTGTGTGTGTGTGTGTGTGTGTGTGTGTGTAAGCTGTGTGCGGTGCTACATGACATCAAATGATACACCTTTTATTGTGCCACAGTGTAATTGCGGTGCAGCAGTGTGAACCTGCTATCCACTGCAGCTGCATGATTTTGTACTGCCATCGTGGTATCTGTTCTTTGTTTTGCTGCTTGTACTGCTGTAAAAATTTGCAGTCAGTGCTCCCCCCAACCCCACCGGCAAAAGGAATTGTTTTCCAGATTGGATTGTTTGTGACCTCAGCACCACTGGTTAGTTAAGGTGTTACTTTCACTTGTGAATTTGCGTCTATCTGTTGCTGAAGCCACAGTTGTTTTTTTGGCTTCACATCCAACATCCCCCCAATCAGAGGGAACATGCCAAAATCCAAATTTGTTTAGAATGTTGTTGTTGATCCCCCAAAATGCCTGCAAAAAGATGTGCAAGCAAAGCTGGTTCTTGCCATGGCACTGCTGCCAGTAAGGTAGTCTGTGGGCGTGGTAGTACGCATATGCAGAAGTGCATTGCTGATGTGAGGAAAGGTATTGCTCCTGCAATGTTTTTTACAGCCTAATCAGTAGCTTCACTCATACTTGGAGGAGATGATGTTGTCCCAGCCAGTGGTGATAGTGCAGTTGCTGGTGGTGGTAGGATGAGTATTGCTGCCTCTAGTTCGACTTCTGACCAGTGTACCATGTCCAAAAATATAGTGGAGTGTGAAGCAGTACAAGTCAGTGGCAGTGTAGATGATGTCATACTTTCCAGTAACATCCCAGTAACTGAACCTGAGGATTATGATAATCATGTCAACGATAGCATACAATGTGACATTTCTTCCACCGCAGTTCATGTCATGCATTTTCCATGCAGTGATACACAGTGTGGTAAAAAAATATCAGCAGATGGTGGTGCTGATGATGATGATGAATGTGATGATGATGATGATGTTGCTGTGGTTGCAACATGCAGTCCACATGCCAGCATCAGAGCAGAAGATGTGGATGTGGGTGATGTTGATGAATGTGATGATGATGTAATTGATCCCAGTAGGGAACCAGAGAAAAATAAATCCAAGGTGGCTGTGTCTGGGTCTGTTTGCATTAATCCCCATAAAAACTTGTGATTTACCAGTTTCAGTTGATGATGATGATGATGATGATGGCCCAGTAATAATGATAGGTAGTCGTGCTGGTCAGTTGCAGTCCAGGTGTGCACTGCCCGAAACATCACGTAGCACACCCCCCACTTCAGTGCTTAAAAGAATGGAGTTCAATGACCAGCATCCTGCACATCTTAAAAGTAGAGCATCACAATCTCTTGTTCGGGATTTTTTTGTTCAAGATGCAAATGATGAGTCAGTTGCAATCTGCCAGGTTTGCCATGTGCATGTGACTTAAGGTAAAAGGGGGAGCCATCTGGGCACAGGAGGACCACATACACATCTTAAGAATAGGCACATGGCACTGTGGACCCAGCACAAGATGGCAGCTAATACCACAGTGGGGCGTTCACCCTCGTCATCAACCATTACGAGTATGTTATCCCCTTCCATGAGTGATAAGTCCAGTAGGAAATTAAATGTGTGCAGTAGTGAGGAAATAAGAGCAGAGGATTACTACAGGCATGATGAGGTGGAGGAGCATAATGATTTTGAAATGTTGTCCAGTGCTGGTGAGAGTATCAGTTTTGGTGGTGGTGGTGGTGGTGGTGGTGAATGCAGTATGTCTAGTGCAAGTGGTACATCAACCCCAGTTGGCAAATCTGGCAAAATAACTGCATTTCTGGGTTTATCATCATCACCTGTGCAACCGTCTTCATCAAATGTCCACACTCCACCCCCGCCATTCGCAGAGCAGAACCATTTGTCATCACACCCCATGTAAAACGTTTAAGTCAGCCCACTTTACAGAGTGTTTTTGCGCATAAGCTGAAGTACCCACCCAATCATACAGTGTCACGTGAACTTAATGCTGCTGTAGCTGAAATGCTGGCAAATGATCTTTTACCCTTCTCCATTGTGGAGAATTGTGGGTTCCAGTGGTTTGCTGCACGTGCCTGTCCAAAATGGAAAGTTCCATCCAGGATGTACTTTTCAACCTATGCTGTCCCCGAGTTGTTTCATACTGTGTCTGACTCAGTAAGGCATGCCCTTCAACATACCTCCTCTCCATTCATTCATTTAAGTATGGATATGTGGACAAGTGGCAAAACAGCAGGGAGTTCATATTTGTGTATAACTGCACATTGGGCGCAGGTGCCGGGGTTGTTTGTGCTGTTGGTAGTGTGAATAATCAGTGCTATAAGGTGGATTCTCATGGTAGCAATCTTCTAGGAATTCAACAGCATGCAACGATTGCTATGCACAATGTGACCGGTTCACACACTGGTGAAAACATGTTGGATGTGGTACTGACTGAAATTGACAAGTGGCTGAACCCCCTGTCCCTGACAGCTGGGTTCATAGCAAGTGACAATGGGTCAAATGTGGTGAAATGCATCATGAATGGTGGCTTTTGTTCATGTTCCATGCATGGCCCATTGTTTAAATCTTGTGGTGCAGGAGTTTCTGCAGCACCCTGATGTAAAGGAAATGCTGACAGTTGCACGCTGTATCTGCTCTCACTTTTCATGATCTGCAAAGGCACGTGACCAACTCTGGCAGTTGCAGATGCAAAACAGCCTCCCTCAGTACCGCTTGAAGCTGGAAGTTGTCACCCAGTGGAACTCCACTTTATACATGGCAGAGAGGTTGTATCAACAATACAAAGCCATCTCAGAATATCTTGTGATGCACATTAGCTGTGACAGTCCCAGGGCCTCCATGTCTATGATGACTGAACAGTGGTGCCTCATGGACTCTGTAATAACAATTTTGCAGCCTTTGAACATGCCACACAGGCAGTGAGTGGCGAGTCTGCCTCCATTAGCCAATCAATTCCACTGCAGCAGGTGCTGAGGCAGACATTGGTGAATGTACAGCATGGCCTTGATGTTGCCGGAGACAGTGCTAGCAGTTTGTTGCTGAAACACATGCTGACAGTATTCGACCAGAATCATCACATTTTGAGCATTTAGCATAGTGACAACTTTGCTATAGCAACAATGCTGGACCCACGATACAAACATGGAATTGCATCACTATTGGAGGGAGGGCCTGAACAGGTAAAAAATGTCAGTGGGCAACTGGTGTAGTTGGTTCATGGGGCACAGAAGTCATGTGCCAAGGTCAGCAAACCTCAGCAGCATAATCTGGCTGAAGGTGCACCTGGAGGACCATCAAGCATATTCTGCAAGGGGAAGGGGACCCCACCACCACCACCAGGACTGATGTTAGCCACTGCCACCACAGAGCATGCGTTTGTCCACCCCCCCAGACCACCATCACCACTGGGACTGATGTTAGCCATTGCCACCACAGAGCATGAGTTTGTCCACCCCATAGGAACACCACCACCACCGGGACTGATGTTAGCCACTGCCACCACAGAGCATGAGTTTGTCCACCCCCCCAGACCACCACCACCACCAGGACTGATGTTAGCCACTGCCACCACAGAGCATGAGTTTGTCCGGCCCCCCAGACCATCATCACCACCGGGACTGATGTTAGCCATTGCCACCACAGAGCATGAGTCTGTCCACCCCTTTGGAACACCACCACCACTGAGACTGATGTTAGCCACTGCCACCACAGAGCATGAGTTTGTCTGCCCCCCAGACCACCACCACCAGGACTGTTGTTAGCCACTGACACCACAGAGCATGAGTTTGTCCACCGCCCAGACCACCATCACTACCACCAGGGCTGATGTTAGCCACTGCCACCACAGATCATGAGTTTGGCAGGCCCCCCGGGACCACCACCACCGGGACTGATGTTAGCCACAGAGCATGAATTTGTCCACCCCCCCACAGACCATCACCACTGGGACTGATGTTAGCCACTGCCACCACAGAGAATGAGTTTGTCCGCCCCCCCAGACCATCACCACCGGGACTGATGTTAGCCACTGCCACCACCACCAGATGCAGGAAGATGTCACAGGGAATGTCATCATGTGCCGCAGCTATCACCACTAGCACCCACCACCAGTGTCATTCAGACAATGTTTCCCCATTCCATTGACCATGCCAAGGAAGAGGGAGTTGAACAGGAGACCACATCCATCAGCCACAGGCACAAAGCTTCTTAATATTAAAACTATAAAGTGAGCATGTGTACTAATGTTTTTTATGCTATTTAACTTCCTTTAGCTGTATGTTTTGTTTTCTGTAGCTTTTCTGAGCTGCAATGGTGAAACACATATGGTAAACTTATTTTGTTTTTTTACAGGTTAACAAAAAAACTCTCCTTCACTGAAAGTCGGTATGAATGGTACTGCAGCTGTACTGTACACAGGAACCTATGGAATATCCATTTCAAATCCATACTGGTAAGTATCAAGATTTTATTTCATCCATTCAATTATTTTAAAAAGCCTGCAGCAAATGTGACTGAGTACGATTCATAAACTAGGTAACATGTGTACGTCGCCAAAGCTATTTCTGCAAGATATCATGCACTGTATTCTGAACTTGCAACTGTGCACCCATGACAGTGTTGAAAAAGTTTCACACAGGCTGTGTTACTTGACAAGATGTGGTTTTGAAATGTAACTTGACTTGAGATTGAGAACCAGGGACAATCAAGTTGTAAGAAGTCATCCATTTCCTTTTTTAAGAAACTTCCAGATTCTTTGTTGTGTCATAGTTGCCTTATCCAAAGAAGTTCTTCAACATCAGCCCCGGCTGGGGCAGACATGCAACATGCAGAAGTCGTTTCAATCGATGACCATGACCATCATTAACAACCAGACTCGAGAAGGATGCAGATGAAATCTGTGAAGAATTAACCAAATAAGAGACCATTAATGAGACAAACCTGCAGATATCCTTCCCCCTACTCCCCCCAAAAAATACTTACCTTCATTGGCTTGAGAGTTATCCATTTCAAATTTCTACACAAAAAGTTCTCATCAAGCACTGGAATGTGCACACTAACAGTATCTGTGACCTGTGATACAAAACAATACAATGAGTACATATCTATATATGTCAACCCCCCCACCTACAAAATACATACACATATATATATATATATATATATATATACAGTATATACACATATACCAACTCACCAAGGATACTATTAGTGTACAGACAAAGGGCACCTTTCCATCCAGTTAAGATGATCACATTGCATTGGCTGGAATCGCAGCACACATTGGACCAGCAACAGTTTGCTCATGGTCATCATTTCTGAGGGGACTTTGCATGTGGTGTAACGCTCACATTTGACTTCATTACCACTTGTCAATTTTATGCACACATGACAGCTGCATTTTGGGCATGCAGAAAAAGTCTGGGGACTCTGTGTGAGTACTGTGCGCATGACTGAGTGTGCCATTAATTCTGGGGGACTTTGCATGTGATGTAACACTCACATTTGACTTCGTTATCACTTGTCAATTTTATGTACACAAGACAGCTGCATTTTGGGTATGCAGAAAATATCTGGGGACACTGTGTGAGTACTGCGTGCATCACTGAGTGTGCCATTAATTCTGGGGAACTTTGCATGTGGTGTAACACTCACATTTGACTTTGTTACCACTTGTCAATTTTATGCACACAAGACAGATGCATTTTGTATGTTGTGATTGTGAGCACATGATGACATACTGAAATTATGAAATAAAGCAGCATTGCAAGAATGTGGTGACTATTCTGAACTGTACTTTTTAATGCTATTTTACATTGCCAGCCACTAGTTACCTCCGAGTCATGACTTGAATGATACCCTTCTTTTCACAATTTCTGTCTGCTTTACCACTTTTTCCTCGTGTCTGAAAAAAAAAGGAGCACGCCTTTCAATATTGTTCTGACAAGGTTTTTAGCACTATTTGCAGCTGTTTCTCAATAAGTATTGTTCTGTGAGGTCATAAAACACTGCCTGCTGCATAACTGTTAATTTTACAACAGAAGTCATATATAACAACTGATGGAGAAAAGCAGCAGAAAATTCTGACAAAGACCTGGTCAGCACCATGTTAAAAGGAGTCCTCCTTTTATTATTTCAGACATGAAAAAGTAGTAAAGCAGACTCAAATACTGGAAATAATAGTATCATTCAAGTCAGGATGTAAGTAAAGTGGCAATGTAAAATAGCATTAAAAAGTATAGGTCAGGGTTTTCAACAGATTATTGCACTGCTGCTTTACCGAGAGTCACCACATTACATAGTTATTATGGTGTTGCACCCAATATATGGGTGCATTACCTCCAAGGGAATCTTTCTTGCTCCACATGTCCATACACAGTGCAATACATTTCTGTCAAAAACGCCCATAATTTCATTAATGTGTCATGTCACTGAGGAATTTCCATTCTGAAAAGCCACCCAAATTCTGTCCCCAGCTCTCAGAAATGTTAGGACGTAATGCAAGGGAAACCGTGGGGATGTGCTCTATTATAGTGAATGTCCGGCAGCTTTCTGAATGTTTCTTTATGTTATAATGTTCACTTTGTGGTGAAACGTGGGCACGTTTCCACTAACAAGGCCCTTGTTACTGGAAATGTGCCCACACATTTCACCACAAACTGACTATTATAACATAAAAAAACATTTAGAAAGCTGCCAGACATTCACTATAATGGAGCACACACCCGTGCTCTCCCTGGCATCACATCCTAACGTTGCTCAGAGCAGGGTGCAGAATTTGGTTGGCTTTTCAGAATGGGAATTCCTCCGTGATGTGACATACTTTAATGAAGTTACAGACGTTTTTGACAGAAATGTATTGCACTGTGTAAGGACATGTGGAGCAAGAAAGATTCCCCTTGAAGTAAGGCGTCCATATATCGGGTGCAATGCTGTAAGTCAGTGAATCTTTTTAATGACTATTTCACAAACTAAATATTTATAGAGCCTCAGTAATGTTTACTTTGTGTCGAGACTCATGAATCGGATTTGAAGTGTTTCACAAAAAACATGACTGAGCAATGCAAGTATGTTGTCAGTGTTCTTTCCTGTGTGTGCATACATTGTCCAGCTTCATGCAAAGATATATATGATGAGACTAGTTGCAGTCTTGTTGCAGTATCAAGAAAAAAGATAACAAAGAATACATAATGTATATTTTATTGGTGCCATCAGCACCAGCGGAGTAAGTGATATTATATTTTTTCAGAGGTATCGGGTCACTGTGCACCTCAGTCACTCACAGTGCACACATGACTTTGCGGAGATCATAGCACAAAAAAACACATGCTTTCCTAAAAGTTAGGTGTGCAGTATGTGACTAAGATGCACTCTGGCCAGACACCTCTGAAAAGTATCATACCATAGTCCACTGATGATGATGATGATGGTGACAATAAAATATACATATTCTATTACTATTCTTTATACCATAAACACTGCAACAAGTCAGCAACAGCAATATATGTTTGCAAAATTCTGCACAATGTCTGAAGTCACACACACACACACACACACACACACACACACACACACGAAACAACACTGACTGCACACATGCAATTTAGCACATCGTACTTGCACTGCTCACACCAGCTTGTCCACAGGCACTCCACAACAGAAAGTCAACATTACTGAGGCACTGCAATATAACAAAAGGGCAAGTGTTTATTATTAAACAACAAAAAAAAACACACAAAACACTACAGCACAGCAGTGGGGGGGGGTTCCTAAAAAAATCCCTTAATAGGGGATTCCATGGTGTTCCAGCAGCAGGTGGAGCATTGACAGTATTTGCAGCTGTTGTTGCTGGATCTGATCCACTTGCTGCAGCACAGCACCCACCATTTCGTTGTTTTCCTTGAGGGTCACCCACACCTGTGCAATGTCTGCCTGCGTTGCACGCACTGTGGCAGGGTCCACTGCAGCAGGAAAGCCAGGTAGTGGTGGTGGTGGTGGTGAGGGTGGTGCTAGTGGCTGTGGTGGCGGTGGTGGTGGAGCAGCTGCTGCTGTTGCCCTCCTCCTCCTCCTCCTGCTGTGGTGGGGGGGGCACAACACCCGCAGCACCCTCTGCCATTACCACAGAAGGGCCAGCAGGTGGACGCCTGGCCCCTTCTGTGGCAGCCTGCCACTCCATCTTGTGCTGGTTTGCCATGTGCATGCGCTGGCCACCGGTATCCAAGGTATCCAAATGTGTCCCCCGGGGGCCACGGTGCACCTACACACCACACAGATGGCAAACCACAATGGTGCTGTCTCCCCTCAAACAGTTAAAAAACTGCCGCACTGGGAAGCCGTGGGGGGGGACCAGATGTACTGCCGGAAGCACCTTCATTCACCTGGGGCTCCACCTGAGGCTGTGGAGGTCATGGAGGGTGTGCTGCTGGAGCCCCTGCAGCTGCTACTGGTGGTGGTGGTTGGTGGTGGTGGTGGTAGTGGCGGACTTGGTGGATGCGACGCCACTAGTGGCACATATGCTGCTGCTTCCAGAGGGGTAGACACAACACCCAAGAGTCAGTAGCGGTCCAATGACACCCGACCACCCCCACGTGTGTGCACTCCTCCCCTCTGTACATGCCTACGGGCCACAGACTCTCCTCCTGGGTCCATCGTGCACAAGTCCCTCAGACTGTGACTGACGCCTCAATACTCCACACGCACTCACAGTCTCACACACACGCACATACACAGTCTCACACACACACACACACACACACACACACACACACACACACACACACATGAAACAAAACTTATAAAAAAAATCAGTAGCAAAAAAAAACAGAAAAAACACACTACAAAAAAAACTAAAGATGTAGCTTTTAAAAAAGCTGTTTTATGTGCTCAAAATCACAAGATACCAACTACGAAACAAACTCTCCTCTCTCTACACCAGAAAGGCTTCCTCCTTCTACAACTGCAAAGGAGAAAGTGAAAGTAACTGCTTTTCTGACTCACTTCCTTCCTGCCTGGCTAAAGCATGTGACTTACAGTACTGCAAGCCATGTGATGTGTGTGGGGAGGGCTGCCTGTATTGTTGGCACTTCACCTTACTTCACATTAAGGTGGAATGGCAACGTGAAGTCAAAATGAGAAGGCGAAGTGAGCACTTTGCAGAGCTCACTTCGCATAGCTGAATGGTAATGCGAAGTGACCACTTCATGCCCACTTCACTGGCAGATTTTAAATTCACTGCATCTCTATTGGTGAACACCCTCTCATATATTATTGATTACTTTACGCGCACCCCACACATGTAGTCAGACATGAGGCCAAAGAATGAGCGTATTTAGACTTCTGGGATGTCCATTATGTAACAGATAACACCTACAGGGCATATGGTCATGTGCTGATATATGAGTATCTGTGAGGAGGGCTATGTGCAAGTAGGCACTTACCAAAACAATGATGCACTACGGTGACTGCTCTGACTATGAGGGCATGGGGAGGGCGACCGAGGGGGGGTTCGTGAAAGATGACGGGATGTCGTTATGTGTATATGTGCAGGGGTGGAGTGAGCATGCTGAGTGAGGGCTGGGAGGGTTTGTGAAGGGTGGTGCCACGGTTTGTCGCTGAGCTGGCTCCATGGCATGGTGGGGTGGGTGCTGGCCTGGGGCGGCAGGAACACAGGGTTCAGGTCCAGGTGCCGGCATATTTTTTTACGCCTGGCCCGAAACAGGGATTTTATTTTTTTTTACACTGATGTACCCCCCTGACATGCACCCCCCCTGAAGTTGAGAATCTAAAACAGGGTGATGCAGGGGAGAAGCCCCTAAGAAGTGCAGGGGGCATAGCCCCCAGCATAAGAGTAAATGTATAGTTCTTGTGCCGGTGTTCCTTTTGGCAGGTGTGCACATCACTGAAATTCAGTTTCGGCGATGTACACTTGCCATAAGGACGATCACTTTTGGCATTCATCCTTATGACATAGAACCGATATATGCATACCTTGCTGTGTATTCAACCACCCAAGGCATTTGTATATCAGAGCACAACTGCACACCCTGTACTGGATTATCTGCCTTATAAAATGGCAACAAATATGTGGAGGGACAAAAACTAGTCTCTGTCTGGCACAGATTAATGTTTCATGCTTGATCCTCCTATGATTGTCATTGGTTTAAAGTGATATAAAAAAAGTTATCTGTTTGGTCATGACATGATTTTTGTCGGTAAAAATATTTTTTTGAAAAGTTGTTGATCCTGAACTTTTTGAAGTGATTTCTATGTGAGCACTTTCACGTTCTTCTTTCTAGCATGACCAACCATTGTTCATCCCAGCAAGTGACATGCTTGCAAAGCTTTAGAATAACGAAAGTTTTCTTGAAGAAGTGTGTAAAGTGTGGTATTCTAGGTAATTTTAGTGAGTTTTTTTCCAAAACAAGCTACTGACTGTAGAGAAGAGATGTGTGAAGTCCGCAGACTTCATGCTGCAAAATATTTCACAAATTTTGCGCATTAGCGAAATGATCTGCAGGTGTAAAGTGCAAAATTCCACCTGCAAAATGCAAAATTTTGCCAGTGAAGTATGGAATTTCACCAGTGAACCGTGGAATTTTGCCACTCGCGGGAGAAATTTTGCCCTTTGCTGGTGAAATTCCACATTTTGTGGGTGAAATTCCACACTTCGTGGGTGAAATTCTGCACTTTGCATCCACAAAATATTTCGCGAATTTCACAAAATTCACAAAATATTCTGTGGGGCAAAATTTGCGACTTTGCCAGAACTTCCCTGGCGAAATTAAACTTCGCTGCATCTCTACTGTAGAGTGAGGAAAGCAAGAGAGTCAGCGGCTTCAGAAGAGTAGACGTAAGCCTGAATAACTGTTGCTATAGCAGATGTTGCTCATGCTTGCATCTACGCTTCTGAAGCCACTGACTCACTCACTCTCCTCGATCTACAGTCGGTACCTTCAATTACAAATAAAATCACTAAAATTACCTAAAATAGCACACTTTACACTCTTCTTCAAAAAACATTTGTAATTCTAAAGTTCTGCAAGCATGCCACTTGCCAGGATTAACACCTCCTGATTAAACCTACAAAGAAAAAAATGAAAGTGATTAAAGGGAAAATGCTTTAATAATTGCAGGTTTGAACAGATAAGGTTTGTTTATCATTACCCTGTAGCTGTATGAATAATGGCAGCATCAGCCACATAATTCAGAAGGACTGCCATGGGGAGACGAGCCTTTGCCGTCAGGGCCCCTGCTTGGATAAATGAGCTACCAACCACCACCACAAGCCTTACCCAACTTGGGCCTTTCAAGTCCAATCTAAGGAAGTCTATCCACCCTCCTGTACATTGCTATTGCCAATCTTAACCCATGAGCCAGCACGCCTCTGTTCCCCAAAGCCATGCTCCTAAAGACTATCTCCCCTCCTGTATGCTCCACAATCACTCTTAGTATAGCAAGTACCAGAGCCCTAGGCTTGCCAATGTTCTTCTTTCACTCTACAATTTGACACAAAACTCCCGGCTCACCACCTGCCCATGTCTGCCCACCTGACTGCTCACCTTTCTCCTCTCACACTCTCCCTGACAAACCTTCACCCGCTGACCTCCTTACACCACCCACCTTTGAGCCTACAGTCATCCCCCTCCTCTGATTCCTCTTCTCCTACATAATCCTGATTGGTTCCCTCTACCCTTTCTGACTACTATGCCTAGGCTGACTCTTCTTGCTATAGCCTAGTAACCTTAAGGTATCAGTTTTGATGAACAGCTCCATCTCCTGTTTTCTCCCAATACAAAATCCTGCCTAGCTTCCATCTCTGATTTTTTCTCAAACTAGCACCTAACTCTGATTTAAGCACTTAATTGTATGGCATGACGTGTGAACTCAACCCCATTGACTATGTACCCTTGTTTTGGTTATGTGTTGTTATTTGCCTATGTTTTCCTACATTGTTATGCCTTTGCCAATGTTTACTGATTTCTCCTGTTCACATTTTTCTTACAATTAGATGTTTTTGACAATGCCTATTAAGTTGCTATTGACTCCAAACTTATACACCCTCCCCTACCCTTGTGACAATGATCCTTTGTAAATCAGCTTCAAGCTCAAAGGTTGTAATTCTGATTACTAAATAAATAAATAAAAAAATATTTGCATTGTGGTGCATCTATACAACCAGTAACACATGACAAGGTATTGATTATGTCCTGATAAGAGCATGCCAAGGTGTGCTATAAAGCATGAAGCACTTGCACTGAGTGCCGTATGCACCTAGGTGTGCTCTTAGGGCATAACCCACACCTCAGAGTGTGTTATTGCACTTATAAAATGGCCACTGAATTGCACACAAGACATGGAGTAAAGTTTTTAATTGTTTTTTCTTTAAAACTGCATATTTTTAACTGTTTTGAGGAAAAATAGTCCCTTTTTCAGTAATTTCTGTTAACAGTATGATGAAGTTTCTAGGCATACTTTATCTAGTCAGTTATTGAACAAAAGATTTTAAATACTAAGAAATGGACTTTTAACTTTAAATACTAACACATGGACTTTTAACTTTTTTGTGGTTGAACTAGTGGGCTTGTAGCGTACACTGTAAGCTGTCATTGACAGTTCAGTTGGCAGGCAGCCATGGAGGTGTGAGGAGGCCTGTGCTGCTCGTCAACTGGTGGCCATGCTGGGGCAGGGGAACAGAGTGGTATGTGCTTACCGGAGTGGGTGAGGGGTTGGGGGGACCACTAGACTACCAGGATCGGGGCATCTGTCCATTTGGGGACATTGACCATTGACGTAGGAGCACTACACTATGGAAATGGGGTTTGACGATATTGGGTGAGAGATTGGGCACTGGGATGGGACACTACACTATGGAAAAATATTTTCTTATGGGATCAGTGACCAGGGAAGGGGGAGGTACCACTACACTATGGAAAGTTTAAATTTTTTATATCGGGTTGGGAACTGGGCAATTGGGTGGGACCCTACACTATGGAATACTACTTTTTATTATTACCAGGTTGGAGATAAGGAGAGCAGGGACTGGGAAGGGACCCCACACTATGGCAAACTACTTTTTATTATTATTGGGTCAAAGTTATTGAGATAGGGGACCAGGAAGGGACCCTTCACTATGGAAAATGAGTTTTTACTATTACGGGGTAGGCAATAAAGAGATCAGGGACTGGGGAGGGACCCTACACTATGGAAAACTACTTTTTATTATTACCGGGTGGGAGATAAGGTGATCAGGGAGGGACCCTACACTATGGAAATATATTTTTTTTACCATCGGGTCTGTGATCAGGGTGGGGGAGGGCACCACTAAACTATGAGTGAATGCGGCTGTGTGAGGCTTGGCCTGATGGGGGGCTATGCACCGCCACACCAATGGCATGCAAATGAGCACATAATGGGCATGCTAATGACCACTAGCACCTTGCATGCTCAGTGGGCCTCCTTTCCTGAATAGCACTTTAGCGCCTGAGCACTATTGGCTGCAGGGCCATTTTCCTGGCTGGCTGTGGGGGCAGCGCTAGTGATACATAGATACATAGATACATAGACAGTGTCGGCAGATAAGGGCCTATGGCCCACCTAGTCTGCCCATTTGAGCTTGTAAGTTCAGTTTGTTTTCCTAGAAGTCTATTTCCCCTTACCCCTGACCTCTAGAATTCCTTTATGTCTATCCATGCATTCTTAAATCCGTGATTGTTTCAGCCCCCACCACTTCCTCTGGCAGGGTGTTCCACTTGTCCACCACCCGTTCTGTGAAGAAATTCTTTCTCATGTTTCCTCTGAATCGTCCTCCCTCCAACTTCATCCCATGCCCTCTAGTCCTGAAACATCTTTTTCGCTTAAAAATAGTGTTTTCCTGCACCCTGTTCCTCCCTGTAAGATACTTGTATGTCTCTATCATATCCCATAGTGGGTATTACACTACTTTTCCTGGGTTAGTGCTGCCCCTGCTGGCCCCTATTCACAGTTGGATAGTGCACCGTGCTATCCAACAGTAAATAGCTCCATTGCATTCCAGCACAGCTGAGAAGTGCAGTGCAAACTTTTACACCCACTTTGCATTCCTTTTGTGAATCTGGCCCTTGGTGTTCTATTTCAAATGCGGTTCATAACTTTACACTGTTAAAATCTTCAAGTGTTAAAAAATGAAATCACCTTAAATTGAAAAATAGAGCAAATCATTACATAAAGAATAATGGATAGGCAAGTGTGTGTTATGGATTTCTTTTACACACCCTCGGTGTGTGATGACCCATAAACTTCGAGTGCTAAGCTCGAGAGATTTATGAGGTCTTAACACACTGAGGGTGTATAAAAAATCATTAAACACACATTTGCCTATCATTTGTTTTGTATAATTACTGGTGCAGGGAGTAAATGGCAACACAGTTCTGTCATACTGCCACACACACAGTCCAGTAAGGACTTTTCTTCTTACTTTTTTTAATTTTTCTTAAAACAAATGACACTGCTGAGTGGTGACTATGAGAAAAGTCTCATCCGTCACACTGGAGATTGCGATCAAAGGACTGAAGCGCCGATAGAAGCGCAAGAACAGCAGGATCAATCAGATAGCTTTTTTTGTGTTTGTAAGAGGCAGGATTAACCAGACAGTTAAAAAAAAAAGAACTTACATGTGAGGAGGGCGAGAGGCAAACGATCACTTCGGGCGAGGAGTGCTCATCCTCGGCACTGGAAAATTATAGCCACCATGTTTGTAGATGTGTTCAGTTTGCCCACACACAGAGATAGGACCAATAATGTGGTGATCGACAAATGACTGACTCTGCTAGTGAGAGAAAGTTTTGAGAAACACCATAATAACCTGTTTTTGGGTTATTACAGCATTTGACAGTACTTGTAATCAAGTTGATAAACAGGGCCACCATTAATTATATTTGGTTTCCAAACTAATGAGACTCTACTTACCCAGAGAAACAGGTTATTACAGTTATGTTGTTTACAATTTGCATTATGAGTGGCTAATTGATTATGATTCAAAATCCTGTTTCTATGTTTACCTGCTGATCAGGGAATCTTTTCTGCTTTTGCTGATAGTGACTATGTAGGTCTACAAGAGGATTTTGTGTTGTGCCTGTGTGTGTGTGTGTGTGTACAGTATGTTAGGAGAGGCAAATTTTGCAAGTGGAACAGAGCATAAGGTTTGAATCATTGCATCCTTGCATTTTGTAGTCTCTGTTTAACTGTTCTTGGTAATTGTTGCATATCTAAAATGTTGGGATAAAAAGAGAAAGAAGAAAACAAACAAAACAAGACAGAAAAATGACACACACAAAAAAGGATGCCAAAAGTTGGCTATAATTAAGCTATAGTGGCTGTCTTGGGGGCAGTGCAGTTTTCCAAGGGAAAGAACTCTGACACACAGTCTATGTATTGAGGGGGAAAGAACGTCTCACCAGGCAAGTAGTAATTAAAGACTTCAGTGCCCTCTACTGCAGATTATGCCAGTGGTGGGACTTTTTGTTCAGTAAAAACAATTTTACAATCATTTATGCAAATAATTTTCTATTCTCTTGACACTTTCTGTTCCTTAAATGAAAATATGACATGCATCCCATTTTCTAAATGCAATAATAGACTCCAGGGTGGGCATTAGGTGTAATACTGGACATTCCAGGGGCTATAAGGCCCTCTGCCTGTGGCATTGGCCCTCATGACACCCCTAGCAATCTGGTATTGCTCAATATCACCCAGCCTTTTGGGTATTATTGCTTGTGTAATAAGTGTGAAATGGCTTATTGACGTTCTTTAGGAGTCTATCTGGTTTGATATGGAATAGGTATCAGCTTACATTCTGATCCGTGAGCAGCAGCTTCTTCTGCAGCAGCTTGCACAGGTGGACCTACAGTACCTGTGGCTCCGTTGAGGATGATGTGGCTCTGGGTCCAGCAGGATCCGATGGTGCTTGAACGCCCTCTTCCTTAATAGGTGGCAAGGCAAATTCTGCAGGAAGTTGTGCACCACTGGCTCCCTCCCCATCTTCTGAAATAGCGGTAAATATATAGTATTTATTGATAGCTGTTCTGATATATCCTGTAGCATTTATGTTATTCTGCACTGAATACTTTTTTATTGCTAACTGTGAAACGATAATGATGGGAACATTTGCTACAGTTGAATAAATCATAACGTAAGAATATATAGCTTATTTTGAGTTTAAGAAAAACAGTATTTTAGCAATTACTCTGAACATCTTTTATGTACATTTGTGACATATCTGTATTTTTTATGACACAGTATTGCTTGCTGTACCAACTGTAAAAAGAGTACTTTTTTTTTCTTTTAGCAGTTGATTGTATGTTTGACTTACGAGGTGTTTTTTGATGAGGACATCATCGTCAGGTTCAGCCTCCTCCACCTGCGGTGCCTGGCCTAGTTCCAGCTGTGGCCAATGAAGGCTGGCAGCAGGCAGGTGTGTTGGTTCTGAAAAATATTAAAAAAAGAGAGATATGTTTGCATGAATTTGCAGTGGTGGACAGTGTTGTCTTGATCTGTATTTTATGAATAGAAATATTCTTTCGTTTGGGTGTTACTTTAAATTAAATATTGTACAATGGTGTATGAGAATCCATGATTCTGGTTGGCTGACTGGCACCTTTCTGCCATGGTAAATTTTACAACAACACACGTAAAGAGTGGCAGTCACCCATAAGTGGAATCACCCCCTTTTTAAATCCATCCAACCCCCCAAAAACAGAAATGGTAAAGTAGCCATAATGCTTCCCCACACTAAGCAGTCGGCAAATCGTGGCACTGAGCCATCCAAACTTGTCCTTCTAAAAGCATAGATTTTCAGGAAAACCAATTTCATACAATCCAACAGTACCCCCAGTAGTAAAGTTAGTGACCTATTAAAACAAGCACCATAACATGTTTAGCCCACTGCTTCAAAAACACTCCTGGTCCCCTTACTGTCTTTCCCTGCCCGCTGCGAAATCGCTGTCTCCACAACAAAGTCGACTCCATCTCCGTTTCTGTGTCCATTCCTCCTGCTTCTTGGTGTCAGCTCAATTGTAAAAGCTGTAGATGAAGACAGTAGGATTTGAGCGAGAAATCAAGACACTAATGTACTCTCTGCTCCCATGTTTGGCACCCCCCCTTCACTTGTCTGCTTCATTGTACAAGTCCCGTTGTCTCTTAAAAAAATAATAAACAGCAAATTACTTTTATTTTAAGAGAATGGCATTTGTCCTCATCGCATCACTGATACTGGTCTCTCTCTCTGCAGCAGTGGCTGCTCTGTGTTGGAGCCCTAGCAAAGCACGATGGATCCTTAGCAACCCAGCACTATTTTTTGTAGTGTGACAATAAATTCAACAACTACATTTCAAATGAAAAAAATATATATATATTTCTTTATTTTTTTAACAAAAAAATTCAGATGAATATTGTATAATCAGGCTAAACCATAGTAGGGTGTGGGTTATGTTGTGATTTATTTATTTATTTATTTAGCTTTTGTTAACCGGGTAAGTGCACTAGCCATAGCAATGACTATTTTCAGGCACGACCCGGTGTGTATTTCTGGTGTGGTTTACTCACCCGGCCTGTGGCCTCATGACCGAATCAGACAAGGTGTGAGTAAATCCTACCAAAACCCACACCCTGTTGTGGTTTATTTCTTAAGTTATTATCACTTCTTATTTGTATGTCTTTTACATACATGCACATAATGCTATAAAGAATGTTTTGCATAGGTACTAGAAAAATAAACTTCTTGGTTTCTTTGCATTTCATACTGAACAAGCATTTGTCAATGCCAAATGTTTGCTTGCTGATATTAGCATTGGACGTGCAGGAGTTAGACAGATGTGGAATAGGAATGGCAGTGAAGTATTGAACTTATGCCAATCCCACAACCACCCTGCAGAGATGGACAGGCATTGGGATGTGCCTGTAGGTCGCTGCCCATAATGCTCACAGCATTTCACCTCACCCTATCCTGTAGACACTGACAAGTGTTGGAGCTGTTCGGCTTCACAGTCACCCCATTTCATAAGGACATATGTTGAAATGGGTACAGTACAGGAGACTGGGGTGAAGTCTGGGGGTGAAGAGTGCAATGCACACCTCAATGCCTGTCACTGGCTTCAGCGTGGGGGTGGGATGGTATACGCATTACAGCTGGTGATCCAAAGTTACACCTCTGATGCCTGTCAGTCTATATAGGGTGGGACATTCTGGTTAGAAACCCTAATGCCCTGGGTGTGTGTTAGTATTTGCATTACAAATTTTCAACATGGTCTTTTTGTGACCCCACCTCATGAAAGCATTTGGGACCTCTTGTCATGAACAGCAGCAGTGTGATTTTGTTAATGTGTCCCAAACTTCGAGTTCCCACTGCGACTGTGCCATTCTGTGGCAGATGTGCAAAAACAGAGATCAGGCAGGATGTGAAGAATGACAGCTGTGCCATCCATAGGGAGGTGAGAAGAGATGGCAATGTTGAAAATCTGTTGTGAAAATATTAAAAATGATAAAAAATTTCAAGCGTACATTGAAACTGCGCAACACATGCTTGTACCACAGTCATTTAGTGGAATTATGTCACCAAATTTTTAACATAGGTATTTTGTGAAGTCTGCTCATGAACACTGTCACTATGATTTTCTTAATCTGTCTGAAATATTAATTTCCCACAGCGACCACGCCATTGTGCGTCAGATGTGTAAATGCATATTCTGGACAGGATATGAAAAATGGCAGCTGTACTGTTCATAAGGAGGTGTGGCAAAATGCCAATGTTGAAAATCTGGAGTGAAAATATAACAAATTTGCATACTTCCGAGCATACGTGGAAAATGCGCAACACACGCTTGTAACACAATCATTTCATGGACTTTTGTCATCAAATTTTCAGCATAGGCATTTTAGGTCCTCTGCTCATGAACAGTGTCACTATGATTTTCTTAATGTGTTCCGAACACTGATTTCCCACAGCCACCGTGCTATTCTGTGCTGGATGTGCAAAAACACAATTCAGCCAGGATGTGAAAAATTACATCTATACTGTTCATAAGGAGGTGTGTAAAAATGCCAATGTTGAAAATCTGAAATGAAAATATTACACATTCACAAAGTTGTGAGCAAGCATGGAAACTGCACAATCCATGCTTGTTACACAGCCATTTTATGGACTTTCATCACCAAATTTTCAACATAGACATTTTAGGACCTCTGCTCATGAACAGTGCCACTGTGATTTTCTTACTGTGTCCCAAACACTGATTCCCCACAGTGACCGCGCTATTCTGTGCAGGAAGTGCGAAAACACATTTCAGTCAGGATGTGAAAAATGACAGCTATACTGTTCATAAGGAGGAGTGGAAAAATGACAATGTTGAAAATCTGGAGTGAAAATATTACAAATTCATGAAGGTATGAGCATGCGTGGAAACTGCACAATGCACGCTCGTAAAACAGTCCTTTTTTGGATTTTTTCCACCAAATTTGCAACATAGGCTTTTTTGAGAGCCCACCTCATGAACACTGGTACTGTCGTTTCATTAATCAGTCCTAAAAGGTGATTCTGCACAGTGACTGAGAAATCACCTTTCGGGACAATATAACGCAATAACAGTGACTGAATTCATGAGGAGGGGTCCCAATAACCCCATGTTGAAAATTTGGTTCCAAAATTCTCCAAAATTCCTGAGATATGCACCAAAGTTGAAAAAAACATATTTATGCCATTATACAGCTTACCAGCATTTCTTCAATTCACGGTCGGCTTTGAATTGTGCAGACGTGTTCCTGGTCCACTGAAGATCATCGCGCTGGGCTCCAGAGGTAAGTATGGGGTGAGGGCAGGTGTGGGGGAGGCAGGGTGTGCAGAGGATGGGCACAGGTTGGAGGAGGGGTCACTGAACTCAACAAGGGACTGTTTTCTGTTTTACAGATTAAAAAAAAAATTGCGGGGTTTTTTTTTTCAGGGACATTTGGCACGCTGGGGTGGGCTCCCAGCATGCCACGTGAGTGTTTTGGGGGGCTGTAGCAGACGGGGATTGGGCACCCTCATTGGCACATACTGAGGTGGGGGAGAACTGAGGGGGATTGGGCACCCCTCTCAGCACACTACAAACTGGGGGGACATTATGCCGATAGGGAGTGGGCTCCCCCGTTGGTAAATTGAACTGGGAAGGGGGGACTGAAGCTGATGGGGATTGGGTCCCCCATCAGCAAAGAAAGATTCTTGGGGGGATGCATGATGGGGGAGGGGTTACAGTATGCCAACAGGGAGTGGGCTCCCCTGTCAGCAAATGAACAGAGGCATGTGGACGGCAAGGTACCGCCTGCAATGAGGGGTCACTCCTTCATTGCAGCAGCAGATTCATTTAAAGGTGGTGGCACGCTGGCTGAACTAGTGTCAGCAACAGCGTGCCACCACATTGGGTAAAGTAGACCAAGCCTCAAAAGGCACAGGGGGCATTAGCCCCATAGTGCCGCACCTCCAAAACCCCACTTCTCTCCTAAGCTGTGAAGAAATGTTTCTTGCACATGTGTGCAAGCAAACATAAAAAGGAAATATGTACTGTTTGTATACCACACTTTTATGAAGTACATGTTTATATTGTAAGACACTGCTGTGTGAATACTTATTTTTATTTTGACTATTTCTTAAAAAAGGTATCATATAGAAGTCAGCAGGTGTACTTGATATATTTTTGGGTGTATATTTTAAACATACCCAGATAACAGATCAGGGGTAGGATTCACAAGGCTTTGCGAATCATGCAAAGCATTTGTTTGGACTTTGCCCGTCTTTTGCACCAAAGTGTGATTCACAAAAGGAGGATTGCCTGGGGAAAACTCATTTGCTTGATAGTGACAACATAAGTTATGTGTGGCACAAAGGGGAGGGGAGTGGCCATGCATACAAGAGCACTGCAATTTACAAAGCATTTCTATCTTGCAAAGTGTTTTGTGTGGCACTTTGCACCACACTACTTCTAAAAAGGTCATCTTAATCTGAGCAAAGCCCAAAAGACAGAGTGGGGACTGCATCAGGCAGCACAATGGCTGACTGCACACCACAGCTGCTGTACATGCTGGGGGAAGCTCTGAGGGAAGATCAGGAAGGAGGATACCCTGGGTTCATCCGTCACTGGCAGAGGCACCCTGCCACACAGAGACATTTCCAGCCTAGTGTCTCCATTGAGACTCTGACCGATGAACAGTTGGTTGGCTGGTACCCCTTCAACCGGGTCATGCTTAGGCAGCTGTGGCAACAGACTTCTAGGAAAACATAAAGTGAACTTACAAGCTCAACTGGGCAGACTGAGTGGGCCATAGGCCCTTATCTGCTGACACTGTCTATGTATCTATGTATCTATGTAGCTGTGGGATCTCCTGGAGGAAGACCTGTGAACCACCTCCCATCACAGCAAGCCCTGATGGTGGAAGTGAAGGTGACTGCTGCCATGTGCCTCCTTACAACAGGCACCTTCTAGACCTTCATCGAGGATACCACAGAAGTGTCACAGGCATCCAACTTGTGCCTGCTGGTCAAATTCCTAGATGCTGTGCTGCCGCATGTAAGGGAATTCATAGTATTCCCCAGCACTGCAGAGGACAGCACAGCAACAGTGCAGCAGTTCTACCAGGTAGTTCGCCTGCCACATTTACTTGGTGCCATCGACTGCACCCATGTGGCCATCAGTGCACCACCTGGCCTGGAGTCGGATGCCTACCTTAACAGGAAAGGCTTGCACTCCATCAACTGCCAGGTGGTGTGTGATGCCACTGGGTGCACTACCAACCTGGTGCCATATTACCCAGGCAGCACTCATGACTCCTTCATTTGACAGAACTCCATATTGTGCCAGAGATTTTTATGAGGTGGAACACCAATGGGTCACCTGGTGAGTTGGTACAACAACTGGGCTATGACCAGCAAGCCATGTGGGTAACACAGGGCAGTGTCCTATGGGGGGAGAGGCGGGGAACCCTAAGAAGGTTCTGGAATGTGAGAAGACTGCAATAGTTGTCAAGATTGAAAGGGCAAGAATGTGACATGGCCTGCAGGGGTTTCACTGACAATGTGACAATGCACTGCAGCACAGATTGCCAAACTCATGTAGGGGACCTGTCCATGTGGTGTGTTAGGGGAATGTGGAGGAACATGCCAGATGGTTCCATAATATGGGCCAGAGTAGTGTACCACAGAAATGTCACATCTCACATGTGTGCTCTGTCCTTTACCGGTGATAGTGGCTACCCCCGGTGCCCCTGCCCCCTCACCTCCATCCACCACCCCACAAACAAGGTGGAGGGGAGGAATAACATGGCACACACCGACACATGAAACATCATTGAGTGGATATTTGGCATGCTTACAATGTGCTTCTGTTGCATGGACCACTCATTTGGTGACCTACAGTACATACCTCAGAAGGCCTGTGGCATATTCCTTGCCTGCTGTATGCTACACAACATGGTACATGCCCACTGCTGGTCCAAGAGGAACAAACATCCACAGACATGGAGCAAGAGGGGCAGGAGGTGGCTCACCAGATGCAAGGCAGGGATCCACACATGGCACAGAGAGCCCAGGAGTACCGGCAGCACATTGTATAACAGCTGGAAGCCAGCAAAAGGTGAGTACAGTAATAAGCAAACAACACACATGGCACCATGTATGATCCTTGCTTATTGTACACAATGCCCAACATGCACAGACCCACAAAATAGAAATGGTAATTTAAGGACACAGTAAAGTCAGTCACACAAAGATACAAGCAGTTGCAATCAAGACATGATGCAGCCTGGAACTAAACAAAAATGCATATGGCCATGGCAAAACAGAAGGAGCAAAGCCGTACATCATCATAACTGAATCGCATAGAAAGGGTCACACATTGGAAGAACTATTATGTCACATGGCACAGATGTTGCCAGAGACAGCTTACCCAGCCAAGTTAAGCAGAACACCACACAGTAAGGGGGGCAGATGGTGAATGGGGCAATGGATAAAGAAAACCACGCACAGGGCCCGGCTGGTGGGGAAGGGGGGAGCCATTGACGTAGCAGGCTTCGACCTCTGGAGGCCATCATGTGTGTAGACAATGCCATGGCAAATGGGATAGGGTGATGTTGTTATTGCTCCAGAGGAAGCCAAGGTTGAGGGGGAGGACACACAGGCCTGGGACACTATCCAGGAGCCAGTACAGCTGTGTGGGGATGCAGATGCTCTCAACGACATCAGCCCACCAGGGGTGCATGGTTATCAAAGTGTTCTGGGAGATGCAGCTGTGCTGCTCAGTGCCAAACATCCCCCCCCCGTGGTGTGGACATGTGCCACCGTCCCTGCCGGGAGGCAGGGAACTACCCACAGTCTGCTGACATGCCCCAAGTATGGTGCTGTGTTCCTTGATGCACCCTGTCAGGGCAGCCAACTGCCCTCATGAGGTCCCCAAAAAGATGCACAATGGTGCCAAGGAACTGTTCCCCAAACTGCTGGGTTCACTGCAATTCCAGCCAGTATTGGTGCTGGTGGAGGTGAAAGTGCTGATGCAGTAGGTCCTATATCTCCTCCAGGACCCTCTGGACTGTGGCCTGGGTGTCCATGACAGCATGCATCAAGACAGAAGAAAACAAGCTGTTGCATTTTACCCTCTGTATTCGATTAGTCATATAATCCAAGAACTATGCCACTGCATCGAGTGACAGGCTCACATCATAGTTTTTTACTAGCAATCCATGAACAAGATCAAATGTTTTGATAAATCAAAGAAGGCTGCCCCAACATGCTCACCCCTGTCCAAGGCTCTTGGAAGGTCCTCGGTTAACTCAATCATAGCAGTGGTAGTATTATGCAGTTTCCAAAAACATGCTGTTTCTTGGTAAGCAAATCATTCTTAGAATTGTATTCCTGCAGTTGGTCAGTAATTACCCTCTCAAGAGCCTTGGACGAGGGGACAAAAAGGAAATGGGCCTTTAGTTCGACACAGTGGCAGGGCTCCTAGACTTAGAAACTGGCATAACATTAGCCTGTTTCCAGATATCAGGGAGTACTCCAAACAGCAATGAAAAATTAAACCGTTTTTGTACAGGTACAATTAATTCGTCACTTGCCAATTTGAAAAGCTTCATGCCTAATCAATCAGGTCCTAATCTAGTTGTAAAAGGTGATGTAGCCAAATATTTCTTAACAATTTTGGGTGTCAAATATTTAAAATAAAAATTAGGCCTTTGCAGTTCAGTAACACCAATAACATCTGAAACAGGGGAAGTTTTTTCCAGTGATAAACCCTTACCAACATTAACAAAGAAATGGTTAACATTTTTAGCAGTAACCACTGGGTCAATAATATTCTGTCCATCAATGTTTATTACGCTGGTATTAGAGATTTTACTTTCACCCAACAATTCATTTTTATTGGCCTAAAATTGTTTTGAATTATGTTAAGCACTACTTTGCTGAGCTTTAAAATAATCATTTTTATCTTTTTACAACACTTTTGTAATTCTTTATATTCCTGAAGATGTACCCTTAGTCCACTAATTTTATATTGAGCCCAGGCAGTGTTTCTCTTACTAAAATGTTCAAATAATCCAACAGTTACCCACTTGTTTTTTTCTCTACTAACCTTATTTTTCCTTAGGGGTGCAAACAAATCACAAGCTTTAATAAAATGTTCTGGAAAAAAAATCTAATTTATACCTGGGATATAATCCGTATAACTCCAATAAGTCTGAGCTAAATACTCTTTAAAAGACTGTACCTTTGTCCTTTTGAGACTCTGGGTAAAGACAAACCTGGGTGGAGGTCTCCTCTTTTTTTAGTGATCAAGAACAATAGACAGCATGATCTCTTATTGAATCAGGTAATATTTCCACCTTCTGAAATCTATCCTTATGTGTCACAAGGACCCAATCAAACAAAGATGCAGTACCACCCTTATAGTTAATATGGGTAGGGGAATCAACGCTTTGATTCAAGAAAAGACTAGCTACTTTGTTTCTAAAACATCTTGTTTTCTCTGACAACCAATTTGTATTAAAATCCTCTAATACCATTTTCTCATTATTCTTATTTAAGGTCTGAACCAGGTTTTTAAGCATATGATAACCTAGATCAACTAATCCTGGTGGAATATAAACAGAGGTAACTATAAGATTATTTTTTTCCCTTCCCTGAGTTAATATTAACTGCAAAAAACTCACAGGGCTGCTGGTTTTCACTCAGTAGAAGTAAGGTGGAAGGAATATTTTTTTTTTAACATAAAGAAGACACCCCCACCCTTTTCTTAGTCTGTCTCTCCGATAAAGATTATATAGTGTTAGACAATGGGCTTTTTATTTGGAGGCATCTGATTGGCTAGTACCCAATCCCACAGGGGTACATTAACTTTCAGTAGATGCCCACCAAATAAAAAGTCCCTGCCCATACCTGCCTCATGCCCACCCAAGTATCCCTTTGCCCAGCCTGCTCAGTCATTGGCTGAAAGCACCCTATTCAATCAGAAAATGCCACCATTTTTTTTCTCTCAGTTAGTAAGACATACTGCCCAACCAACACTCCCGCCAAGAAATCACACACCAGCATCTGTTGGGCTCATTTGCTGTAACATGATCTCAATGACACCAAAGCAACACACTTGAGCAGGAAGTACTAAGCGGTCAGCACGATTCTCAGATTTCCATAACTGTAGTCAGACTAGCAGTGCCTTTGTTTTTAAAATGCAGCGTGTGCCTCCCCCTATACGAATAATACAACCACTGCTGCTTCCAAGACACTGGGGACATCACATAAACCGCTCCAATAAAACACATTGCTACAGTAAAATATGTACAGTTTTATATTTTTTTAAACACAAATCCCCTTCTCCTAACTTTAATGCAGTTACCTCTCTACTTATAATGTCCTTTTCTCAGATTGCGAGATCGTGGTGCTGCATTCCAACAGCCAAACCTGGTACTCTGTCACCAATCACCAGACATTTTCCTATATGTCTGCAGCTCCATTCCATCAAAACCGATCCCCGATACCTATCCTCTTCATGGCATGTGTGCGAGAATGGGCATGTTAAAAACACATTTACTGTGATGCCCTGCCGCATTGTATGTGTTGCTCTGCACTTCCTGGTTTACGTGGCAGGTCAAATAAGGGCACACACCTAACAGCCACCAGTTAAACGAGTAAAAAAACAAACAAAACACTCCTTCATGTGGGGCAGAAAACTGTTTTGTGGTGGTTGTTTTTCCTTTTTGCATACTGCTCGGGAGAAAACTCAACTCAATGTCCTGTTATGGGGGGGGGGGAATAAATACCAGAATGGCACTGTAGGGGAGGGAAACAAGAGATGGATTAGCACAGAAAGGAAGGGACTACTTTACAAGCAAAACACTTAAAGGGACACTGTCAACCTGTTTTGCATCATATTATTTATAGTTAAAAACCTTCTCTAAAATTCATTAATGTTGCTGTTTGTTTTGTCCATCTTCTTGTTTAGTAGAACTGAAAGGCATGCTAATGTGTATTTATAAACAATCTTGTTTTGTTTACAATCCTGAATCTATTCTTCTTGAATATTTCTTAAACAGAAGCACCCACAAACAGTGCAGTTACTCATGAGGCAGTGGCCACCTAAACTCCCACTGCATCATGAGCGGTTAGACTGTATTGGAGGTGTTCCCAAGTCCAGGAAAGATGCAGTGGGAGTTTATCAAGGAATGTAAACAAACCTGTTTTTGTGTGGTAGCACCAGTATGGTGGGCAGTCTGTTTTTCACTTTTTAAAAGAAAAAAAGAATCAGTATCAAACTACTAACTACATCAGAAATCTTTGCAGGATGTTAGCAATCATAAAATGTGTTTTTTAAACAAGGGGCACTTTGAGGCCTAAGGGGGTTGACAGTGTTCCTTTAAAATTCAGTCTTACTATATTTTTTAAATTTTTTCTTTAATTTTGTAAAAACCCACACAGGGCCACAGGTAGCCCATTTTCTAAGCACAATATTACTCTCCAGGGTGGGCAGTATGGGCAATAATGGACCTTCCAGGGGCTGTAAGACCCTGTGTCTGTGGTGTTGGGCCTCATTACGCCCCTGGGCGGTCTTGTATTGCCCAATACCACCCACCCTGTCAGGTATTATTGTCTGTGTAGTGAGACCTCAGTGTGACTAATTTTTCATTCAGCCAAGACTCACTGACTGCCACCACATCAGTGTCCTTCATATGAACCAATGTAATAAACTCATGAAATTTTGGTAACGAAGTCACTACATTGATGTGGAGGAAGTCAATGAAACCCCTGAAGGTGTTACAAGACACATTTGTAGGAACAAATAAATACCTGTTTTGACCTTGTAAGGCACCCAGGGCATAAGGCATTGGACATCACATAAATGAAGTTTACCTTACCTTACCCAACATCACTATCTGTGTGCACCTTGCACATGGTGCATGCGTCCCGTGCTGCCAAGTTCCATATCCATTCGACTGAGGCATGATTACATGTGCCATCATGAACATCCTGTGCAGACACGCTGCACACAAGGAATGTGCACCTCAGCAGCCACAGGGCATGCAGTGTTGGCATCTCTCAGGGGGGCCACTAGATTCATGTCCCCACACAGCAGCACATGTTAAACACCTGTGTGCCATGGGCAAAGCTGGAACACGTTGCCTGTACAGTACACCATACACCACCTACCACAAGTCTCACACAGCATGTGCTGGGCCTAACATGCCCTGTTGTGGGATCCTGCAGTATGCAGGCTGTGACCCGTGGCATGTGGCTAGACCAATGTTGTGCACACACAGTACATAATGATGGATATACAATTGGTCATTGACCAAAATTATGTCGAACGACCATACAGTGAAACCGTCATGTCAACCGAATTTGCAGTCAGCATATGGTTTATAACTTACTGACATGTTTTCTTTGGGGGGACTTTGCCCTCAAATCCTCCATGCAGGGGGCTGTGCCCCCCACACTCCCCCCCACTAAATATAATCAACTCTGAGTTGGAGCTAATTAGGGGAGGGGGTGCAAGACCCCCAGAATACAGTGCTGGGGTCCAGCACCTACACTTTAGTGACCTGGCACTGTACTCGCTGTAGTGTCAGTCACTGTTGAAATGTCGCTGTCAGAGGGGTATACCAGTAATGATAACATGCTGCCCAGCCAGATCAGGCACAGGTCATTTCTGGTCTGCATGCCCACCACCGATTTTATGGTGGCATGTAGCAACCATGATGGGATAGGACCTTTCCACACAGTTGGGTACCCTGACAACCCTGGGCTGTATGGCCCCATCACACACCCCAGTCCAGATGGCACATTTATGGTTAATGAGTCCAGCACCCTGATGCATGCCTCTTGCCGCAATAGCCTGTATCACCATGACTGCCACAACTTCCACCAGTTATGGCAGCACTGCTCCCCAACAGACTGTCACATGCTATGTGCAGCCTTTCAGGTAGTCACTAGATACTTTCCAGGCAGTTCTGACCTGCCATGGTCCAATGCCATGTACATCGCAGTGCTCTGGCATGTTATCTGTCTATTTGCCCAGTGTTCCGGATGCATGCACCTTCACTAACAGTGTACTGCTGCTCCTCATGTACCGACATTTAGTCCTTGGACAGAAAGTTACTGTCACATTGACGCGGACATAATGCCGTGGAGACTAAATAACTCACCACAAAATGTCACAATGCTGACTATGTAGTGTATGCATGGTCGCCGCACCATAATGCTAGCTGGACAAATTGCTGACTCACTCCCAATAATGCAATGCTCATAAAAGTAAATCAGTTAGAACTGAGTACCTTTTCTGTGATGGTAGTTATTACCCCTATGGAGTCAGATTTCAGTCTCTATGGTTGCCTTTGGTATCAGTTTTCATTGCTGTTCTGATCTCCTCTGCATCTATCGGCAAAGCAACTTCAAACTTTACAGGTGTAAAAGCCCACCTATAACCATCCAAGATTCAGATTACTAAACTTGGTCATCCCTCAAGATTCTTCAACAGACTGTAAGATGCAGAGGATTTTGTGAACCGCGACGGAGCAGCCATTGAAGGAAGATCAGGAACTTGATAGTGCCATCTGCTAAAGTTATTTTATTAACCATAAGTCTTGATCCCTAATTTTGTTTCCCCGATCTGTGTGCCACAAGACCATCTGTAACATATGCCCATTGTCCCTCTTATGCCCACAGCGTGCTAGTGCCCGCTGTTAAGTGATAGTACCTTGACATTTCAAAGGCTACTATATGACATGGTTTACTAGATTTCGAGTCTTGTTCATAGATGTGGCGGTACTCTCCTAGACTGATGGCTGTCTTTTTGTGGTTCATTCAGTACTTAAACCTATGCTCCACTTGATTCAATGGTCCTGAGGAGTCACTCCAACTGCAATGGATTATTCTTAGGGAATGTGGGTAACAACAGAGCTTTTTGCTTTTGCCCCCTGTCAAGACTGCTGATCGTGGCTCTCCATCCACCACTGGGTCAAAATTCATTCAGCTCTCAGAATTGTATACAATTATCTTAACTCTCTAATACACTGTAATTGTCCTGAAATGTGCAGTGCTGGTGGGAGGGGGGCGAGGAGGGGGCATGTGGCATAGGCTTTATTAAAAAACATTTGATTGGCAGTGGCAAAGTGAGAGGGAAATATCACACCGTCTGTGGTGGGTCTGGTTATGGGTTGTTTTGGTAGCAGTTGTGATACTGAGTTGGCAACTGTTTGCCTGCTAACTGTTTCTCCACGCTACATTAAGCCCGTGGCAATAAAGCTGCTCTATTTTTGCCGGCGATATTCTGTCCATATGCCCTGCTGCTACACTGCTGGCCCACTTAATATGTCATTTTGTGTGCCTGGAACATGCCTCTCAGGTCGTCTGATGCTCAGCCTGGCATGTTGGCCAATGGGTGCCCATTACAACATACACAACATGCCATCATGACCACAGTTTCACATCCATATCCCTCTGTACTGCCATGTCAGTGACATTGTTTATACCACCAGCTTGCTGATATGCTGGGCACTTACATGTGCAATGTGATGCTTCCGGTAAATGATGTGGCCCCATGTGCCCGTTGCCAGTGATGACATTCTCCATTGTTGTTAGTGGGGGGGGGGTGCCCTGCATTGGACTTCTGGAAAGTGGGTCCTGATATTTGTCAGGCAGATTTGTTTTCACATGCAGTCACCCACCCCTACATGTGCCTGTGTCCACCATGCTGTCACGGTTGTGTACATTCGCATGTACACTCCCCCCTGTGCATATCACTCAACACTTGTTTTCCCATATGTGATACAGTAGTTGTCTGGTACCTCACATGTCTGCACATGGCAGCCTGTGGGTAGCCTGACATGGGCTACTCGTAGCTTACACAGCTGGTAATATCCACCAATTGCACCTGTCAGGCATACATGGCTGACACCTGTGCACCAGGCAGGGCATTGCCTTTGAATCCTTGCAGGTGCACAACAGCTGCCAGGAATGGTCAGGATGTACATTTTGTGAGGGATGTTGGCTGTGGCCATGGGGTGCTGAGGCTGTCCACCAGTGGGTGGGGTCTTCATGCAGTATGGTTGGTAGCTTGTGGGGTGCTGACACAGCTGCCTGTATGCATGTCTGGGTTGTGTGTTATGCCAACAGGGTGTCCACAGCATCAGAGGAGCCACACCCCTGGCACCAGCAGTGCTTGTTGTCTGCCTATGCAGGGTTTGGCTGTGTATGGCAATGCTGCAGCTCCACACAGTACAGGCACTCATGGTTTACAGACGTCTTTCAGCCAGGCTCCTTGTCAGCATAGTCCTGGGATTGGTTTTGGGATCATAGTGCCTCATGTATGCCACTGACCGTTTCTTTCTTTTTTAAATTTAAATTTTATTCATTTTAAAACAGAAATGCACAAATACAAGTGCAAGGAACATCAAATTAATTACAGCCAGATAGAGGAAATCTCTAATTTATATAGGATTCAGTAACCCTTATTAATGGCTTATTTCACCATTAGAGAGGCTAGCTAAATGTCTAAACACTCTCATCAAAAAGCAATTATTTCTGATTGATGTGGGTTAACAGCCCAGGAGATTATGGTATGTGTTTCTAAAAATCAATTAAAACAAGTATGTGAAGTTACTTATCCAGTGTCCTGTAGACTATTGGTGCCATGCTTTCTCTTACATGTATTAAATCTTTGTTGTATAGAAAATAAAGAACAGTCACTATTTACTACGACAAAGAACCTAAGACCAATTCAACAATACAGTCTTACTATGTATGCAAATTTGGTTAACTAGGACTAATAAGTATGGATTCATTTTGTTCTTAAAACTTAGATGATGTGTCTAATAGAGGGGGCACTTAGCTATTACTAAACAATTAAACAGAGAGCTACATCTGACCTGAGACTATTTAGTAATAAAAATGGTATAACTCTAAGATTTCTGAGCTCTAAAATAAATTCCTGCTGCTCCAATCAATTGAACAAATACATACCCCTCTAATGCATCCCCCCTTTAATGTCAACGCTAAATAGGTAAACAACATTAAAACATACTGAGGTTGAAAAACAATCAGTATATTGTAGACTAGTGTTTCTGATCAATCAGAGAGTGTAAATTAAGCATCAACCTAATTCACTGGGATTTTTCAAGTGTCATTTTTGGGATCTTCATTAATGGATCCCCTCATGGTTTTCTTAGTGGCCACCATCTTTGTTGCCCATTTACCAGCATCTGCTGAATCAGTGAATATGTAAACTTTACTGTCCTGAATGACACGTGGCTTTGCTGGAAACTGGATGCTATGAGGTACAGTATGTTCAGTTCTTTCAAGGTCGCACTGACCCCATCAAATTTTTTGCGGTGGAGTTGGGTTGCATAAGAAATGTCTGGGAACAGATGAACAGTTGTAACCTCTAGGCTGATTGGCCCTGTATCATTTTGCTAGGCTCAGGAACCTATCTCTTGTGCCCATGCTGTCAAGGACTACTATCAATTTTCTTTGAAGCTTGGCCGGGGTTTTTATTCTAGGAGGTAGGCGATATGCTTTTATTATTGTAAATTCCTCTTCTGTGATGCCTCCATTAGTCATTCTTTTACAAACAGCCGAGCCGAGTCTCCTTCAGCCCCATCAGGTAGGCCCACCAGCCGTATGGTCTGGCTGTGTACTTGATTTTTGAAAATCTCTAGCCAATTGTTGGTATGCTGCTGTTCCTTATCCCATTGCAACATTGTGCTTTGACAAACCTCCGAATAGTGTTTCACATTCTCCAGGTCCCCCTGCATAATATCTACCATCTTCTCTTCAGTAGTGATTCTGCCTTATAGGATGTCTTGCTTTTTGTTTGTAGAGGTAGAAGGTGTTAGAAATTGTTTCATTTTTTTGTCCTAAGGACTGCAATGTCTCCTCAGCCTCATCTCCTTCGCCAACGCCACCATACATGAAATGGGTGTTTGGGCCTGCAGGCAGACCTTTCCCTCCATCTTTTCTTCCTTCTCATGATGTTTGCCTCTTATTTTGCTTCCCCATCTTGTTCTCTGGTCTTTCCTTTACCAGTCTAGATAAGATTATTCTAAGTAGATGCAAAATAATAACTTTGAATAGCGTTTAAAATCTATATATCTAAGGAGCCGACATGGATATCGACTTCTCGGCTCAGGCTCCACAGCTTTTCCCCCCACTGACAGTTTCTGTTCTATTTCTGTTGCAGAGCAAGGGGCCAGAGACACAGCCTGCCAGGATGCTAGGGTGAGGGACAGAAGCACCTCCAGATGGAAGAGGATGGATCCCATGTCCCACACCCTGGGTAGTGGCCAGTTCCATGAGTATGCCTTCAGCCTATGACTCGCTTGCCATTACCTGCAACAACCATGCACTGGTGGTGTCAGCCATGTCCCAGTTGCCTGTGTTCTGGGTGTGCGTACTGTTATCACAATGGTAGGTGGTGTCCTTGCCCTGGTGCCCCATGTCCCCATTGTGGCCCCATGGGTGTGCCTTGGGACAACCAGCCCACCCAGCACACTGCACACTCCAATGTCTGCCATAGGGACATTGTGTGTATGGTGTGACCCTGCAAAATGCTGGTCCCATAGGACATACCCGCAATGTACCTGAGGCCCCTGCACATGGCGGTTGCAGCAACCTGGACCTACTGTATTGCTCCATGAGTGTCGTGTTCCCACATCTTGTGCTTCCACTTTAGGCCCATGTGCCCCTTGATTGTGCCCACAGGGTTCTTGGGTGTCCCTCTTCATGTGCTGGCCTGTGGCCTTGTGGCTGTGGATTGCCCATGAGTTCCAACCATTCATGCACATATCCTCTTCAGTGGTCCTACACTGTAGCACAGTCATAGTGCTGCACACCATATTCTTGCACATGCCTGTTGGCATGTCCCCAGTTGTTTGCCTGAGGCTGTTTGGGACAGGGCCCATGCAGTATTCCCTTTCTTAGGCACTTGTGTCTCAGGCTGACCACATTTCTTTGGTCGGTCCAGGACACCCTTTGTGTGGTACTGACCCATGCCCTTGCTTGTCCTGGGGTCTTCGGTCATTAACCATCGGCACCCTTGGTGTGTGGTCCCTTTCCCTTATTCCCCCATATCTCCTCACCAGTTGTAGCTCTGTTTCCCCCGGGTAGTTGTCATGCCAGTTGTCTGTATTGGTCTGTGTGAAAGCTATGTGTTGGTGGTTTGGACTTCTGTGCTACTCTCTGCGTGTTATTCATGGGTTTTGGGTGGAACATTGCTGGCCACCTGCTGGTCCTGTAGGATACACCATGGCATTGGTGGCATGCTCATTGTGGGGCATGCACATATGGCCTGCTGGGTGTGGCATACCATGGCCTATGCAATACCACAGTTGCATGTCCACAGGTTGTGCCCCCCATGCAACTGCCATGGACCACTTTGAACACCTGCCAACATCCCTCCTTCCCTTGCTGGCATGTTTGTATGTGGTCCCATTGGCCCGCCATGTGCTGTAGTGCTTGTGGTAAGAGGCATAGGCAGTGGAGTCAGGGAGTAATGAGGGTCAGCAGACACCTCACTTTTGTTGCTGAGGGTTGGACAATGAATCCTACCCCTCCCCCCCACACACACATTTCAATCAGTGGAGCAGCATTAACGTAAGTGCCAGTGGGATTTTTCCATTGACAGCAGGGAGGCTACTTTTTAAAGCTTTTGGTACTCAGCATACACTGTGCATCCAGGCAACCAGCATTATACTTTCTGGAATGTCTCTATGGGATATTTTATTTAACTGTTGTATGGGTTGCACTGCAACTGTAATATTATATTTGGCTTCCATTCTCCGCTTAAACTCTTCATAGGCTAAAATTCCTGTCCCTGTGCTGTTTTTATTATCATGAGTAGTCCTTGTATTTCAGTTACTAAACCATGGATTATTCATCAAACTGTGTGTATCATCCAGGATTATGAAATGCTAGGTTGGATGATTAGAGTGTATTTATTAAGGCAGTTGTTTTCCTAGTGCTCTGGACTAAGGTGTTGTCTGCAATTCTGACCCCCTCACCCACTTTTTAGTACACTCCTTTGCCTCTGGTAACAAGGCCAGTTAACAGGTGCTGCCACATGCTCCCTGGGCCCTGCCTACCCCTGGAGCTGCTAGGAGCTATGTTGGTAGACACATGGATGCTATCCAGTTGCACCACCCTCCACAAGTGGCCATCTGGCCCGGCCTTGAGTGTGCTTTCTGCACCTGTTGCCATGTATGCCATTTTGTTCCACATTCTGCATCCCTGGGTAACACTGCTGTTTCCACACAATGTTACGGAGCAATTGTCTTTCACGTGGCCAGCCATTGGCAGAGCCCATAGTGGATCATACCTGTGGGCATTTCACAGTTGGGGTGCTGTGCCCTGTGTGGGCTGTGCCAGACATCCTTCCAGCACTGTGTGTCTGCTTTGCTATTTACTGTACCCCTTGGGCCTATGCTGCATCTGTCAGTCTGGCCCGCCAGCCATGGCTGCTGGTGCCACATGGGAGGCCACCCTCCACTTTCCCTCACCCTCATGTTGTGGCGGTGTGTTCACTCAGCCTTGGGTCCCAGCACGTAGCCTTCCTTGTACACTTTGCATTTGCCATTATCTTGTCATGCACTGCATTCCTAGACATGGGACCACCACATGCCAGTGGGCAGTACCACTGCCTCTGGGCAATGCACAGTCAGCATCCAAGACACACATCATGTCAGTTTTGGGCGGGGTGTAACTTACATATCTCGGCACTGTTGCAGTATATTTACTGAGTGCACCATTTTCCTCCTCCTAGGTACAACTCAGTGGCCTAGTGTGGGGTATCACAGACATCAGTGGATGGCCAGGATGGAGCTCCTAGCCCAGTGACAGACCTGAGCACTGCAAGACATGGATCAGCAGTAGAAAAAGTTACTGCAGGAGCTCTGAGAGATCAGCAACATCCTGTCATGCATAGAGTGCCAGCTTTTACAACCACTCCCTCCTTCTGCCCCTTGAACTTTTACATCCTCAACTCCCCTTGACCCCACCTGTATCCCACCACTTCCTCCTTCACTTGACTTATATATAGTTATCCTCTTCTTCCCCTGTAAATAGTTTATGCATTGTTAATAGTTACCCCTACTTCCCCACCCCTCTTCATCCCATCTTTCCCCACCCTCCCAACCCTACATTCTTCCCTGTTTATGGTTGTTGGCTTTTATATTGGTATTGTTTTGTTGTTCATACTATTATTCATATTAAAGTTGTTTACTATTTGTTATTGTGTGTCCTGTGCCTCTTCATTCTTCCTGCAGTGCTTCACTTAAGGATGTTTACTGTTTCACACTCCACCTGTTCAGGTCCAGTGCTGGGGGCACACATGTCACTATACTACCTGTATCCCTTGCCAAATGAACACCTGTGTGTTGGCAAGCATCCTTCAGGACTGGTTGTCATTTATGCCCATGAGCCTGCTTTGGGGGATGTTCCCTGGGATGTTCCCTGGACTGTGGTGGCATCTTCCTCCCAGACTCTGTACTATACTCTATAGGACACACTGTACCCCACCCCTTTTGCCCAGTCCACCAATGTCACCAGCTGAGCCACCACACAATGCTGCCCACCTGGGTGTGCTTTGCTGTGCTGTCACCAGTGCTTGTGTCTTCATGGGCCTGCCACACATTTCTCATCTGGCAATATGTCTGGCACCATGTGGCATGCCAAACCATGTGTGTTGGCCCTTGCTGTCAGCCCATGTTGTTCAGCTGTACTCTGCAGTCTTGTACCAATGTCCAGTGCGTGGCCTGCTGCCTTCTGCAACTGCACCATTGCACTGCATTGTGCTAATCTGCAACTTTGGCAAATAGTTGCATTGCACAACAGGCTCCGATTGCACCCCCAGTTTTGTGCCCCATTCCCTGTGTTTGGCGCTGATGCTATTTATTTGTGAATATCAATGCCCTGCTCTGGCGCTATTACAGTCTATTGTGCAAAGCATGTTTAGTGCAAATGCAATTCTTTGTAAAGCCTAGCCAGGTTCTCTCTTACGGTTACCCATTGTACTCTGCCCACTCCCCACCTCCAGACTTGCCACTCACTCCTTCATGGCCCCACGAGCAACGAGGCTACTCATTGGTCAAGGGTGAAAACATTTTCTGGTATGGAATGCCACTGATTTCTGGTTATCAAAGTAATGAGATTATGTCTTGAGGACTTAATTAATTTATTCATTTATTTAATTTTTGTTCACTGAGCAGGCCCACTGGGCCCAAGAGGTCCCATTTTCAGGGGCGTCCCGGAATTAGTTACAAATAACTTTTTGGGCACAGGACATTTCATATACATGACAGTTATAGCTAGAAACATAATAAATTTCAGACAAAATACAGTAATACCATGAATAATTACACTTCAGGGGGCAGACCTAGACTTTTTATGAAACATAATGATCTTTTATGGAAACACATTTGTCTAGGCAGAACGTGGCTACCTACACATGCACAGCATTGACACCTATAGCTACAGATATAGGAAACAGTGTTCATCTTGAGAAGAGCAGGATAGGTTACTGGGGTCAGATTGCCATAGATTGTCTTTGGCATCTACATTGGCTGTGTTCCCTTTGAAGCTCTCAGAATCCTTTTCTAAAGAAGGTAAGTGAGCCCACAATTTGCAGCTGGTCATGGAGATTGTTCCAGTGGATAGGAGCCACATGGATGAAGGACTTATTGCCTGTTGTCGTTCTTATCTTAGGAACCTCCAAGAGCTTCCGAGTAGAGGTGCAGGGCAGTCTGCTTGGGCATTTAGGGATCAGCAGCTCATCTAGACCTATTGGGTGTGGGCCATTTATTATTTTGTAGGTGGTACACAACAAAGGGAATTTCAGCCTTTGGGAAAGGGATGGCCATTTTAAGGAGTCAAGCACCTCACAGTGGTGGTGCCTCGGGGGGGGGGGGATTTGGTAGCAAATCTAGTGATGTTATTATATAGTATTGCATCTTACCCAGTTCCTTACCAGAAAGGGCCTGAATGACTGGAGTTGCATAGGTTAGATTGGGTAGGAGGATGCTGTTTGCTGACTTGAAATTATGGGATTTATAACACTTGTTGTTGGTGTAATTTCCAGATTGTACCAGACTTCTACTGTTATTAATTTACTATGGGTATAAATAATTAGAACAAAAGAAGGCCTCATACTGTATATGGAGTATACAATTAAGTCACTGAAAGTAGTACTGTAATCTATTGTAAGAGAAATACAAGTTCTGTAGATTTGCTGATTTGTTTTAAAATGCCAAGTTTGAATTGGTTGTTTTTATGAGTGTGAAGGTGACACACTTTTCTAATTTAAATAGGAGGTTTCATACCAAAACTGAAAACTAGTGGCTTTGCACATATTTTGTTGTATTTTATTATTATTCTGAGATTGTACTTGTGTTGTAGGACACACTTGACAAGTTGTGGCTTGTTAGCCTTCTGCCACATGTCCTCGGCCAGCTGGAACCAGGCCTTGTGCACGTCCTGAATATACCCCTTTTTTTGAAGTTTATAAAACTTCTGGTGGAGCTGCTTCCACTTTGCCTTCCATTGGGTCAATTTTCATCAAGATTGTTTTCCTTCCTAAGGAAGCAAGTCATCTTCTCCAGGTGTTTGTCAACTTTTTTTTATGCCCCCACATCATAATGTTGGGGTCACCAAACTTGGCAACCACTTCAACTAAGAGAGGCACCTCCACATCAGTCTACAACTTAGGCATTTTCTGCAGAAAGAGATAAAGAAAAAAGACAGGAAAACGTGATCAATGTGGTAAAGACTAGAGATGCAGCAAAGTTTAAATTCACCAGCGAAGTTCAGGTAAAGTCGAGAAATTTGCCTCCACAGAGCAAACTGTTAAGTTTTGCTCCTAAGCTAAAAATTTACCTACCTGACTTTGCTAGGGCTTTTTTGTGAAATTTCACCACAAAGTACAGAATTTCACCTGTAAATGGCAGAATTTCACCAGCGAATAGTGACATTTTGACATTAGCTGTTAAATTCTGCTGTTTGCAGGTGAAATTCTACACTTCACAGACAGAACTTTACACTTTGCAAGTGAAACTTTGCAATTCTCAGCCACAAATTAATCAACAAATTGCACTAAATTTGTGAATTAATTCACAGAGTGAAGTTTCCCAACATTGCCCATCTCTAGTAAAGACAATGTATTTACTCATTCTGTTTGAGGCAATTACAATGCTGTTTACACGTGTACCTTCACCTTCAGCCTTTTGTGTTACTACACTTGTGTGTTATGTGTTAAGATTCTATAAGGTGTAGTCTGTGATGTATTATTACACAGTAGCACATTTCAGGGTGTGCATTATACTGTATATAGAGTAAAGTATTAGGCTGTGTGTGTTATGAGAACTGAATGCACATGCGAGGTATGGTATGGTATGTAAACCCTGAACACAAAGCGTGAGGGTTTTATCAAAGCTTCCAACATCGAGGGTGTGCTATCAATTTTCATGACACACACCATTATATACTTTATTTTACATTATATTTGATGCAATTTTTCTCCCAGCTAGACTTGAATATGGAACTGTGCAGGGAATATGCACTGAGTGAAGGTAGCTATGATTCTCCATTACCGAGGAGCTGCCACAAGATTTTTCATCTTCTCATCATCTTTTTTTTGTAGCTATCTGGTTGGTCGTACTGTTAATTAAAAAAAAAAATTATCTGGTTAATCATGATGTTCACCAGGTTCAAGACTATGAGTGGGAACAGGTCTGTGGCTGACTGCTTACATTCAGAATTGCAACTCTGATAACTTATGAGTGTAAGCAAACATCTATGGAGCTATTTCTTCTTACATTTGTGAAGCTGGCGAACATCAGGATGCACTGGAAACTTTGTCTTTTTTTTAAATAACTGTATGAGCAACCACATAGATACAAAACAATATATATTAATCAAGGATGTTGTGACAGTTCATTGCTGCTGTAGATACAGAGCTGCCATGTTTGTCAAACTGTTCTTTCCTGCCATGCACATACAGACAGCCAATGACGGATTGTTTGCTTTTTTTCACAGAGTGTTTGTTCGCTGTAATAACCCTTGAGTCATTACACTGAATAACAAGTCACTAAAATGTAAGAAAACATTTTTTGCTAGTTATTATGGTGTGTTAACACAGTACGTGCACTAGGGGAGTGACGACAGTTTACATTTGACATTGTGCCTTTCTACACCTCTGGTTTGTGCATTGCAATTGTATAATGCACTGTGTTTGTTGGACTAGATATAAGGTTGCTGATGTGTACTATGATTATGTCCACTCCCTGTATATTGGCTCCCCCTCCTCTCTGAGGAGGGGGATATGTCTTGTGATATATCACTGCACTGAATATAATGTTTTTAAAACAAACTAAAAAAAATTAAAACAAAGTAAAGTGTTTCTTGAGCGTGGGTAGGTGCATCTTTTCTATTTTTTGGCCAAGTAAGATGTGACTCTTAGAAGAGCTGTTGTTAATAGTAGGCTTCAACTGATGATGTATGAGACTGTACTTCAGTGCACTCTTTGGATCCCATCTTGGAGGGCCCCAAGGAAAATGCAGTTGCTGGCATCTGAGAAGTGCACACCATCTTTTAGGTACAGCCAATGTTTGTAATATTTAATTTGAGGGTATAGTGTGCAAGCCCGATATGTGAATGTTTACCTTTCTTCAAGATCTGTCAAGCAGATACACATGTTGATCAGCTTGCCAGATTATGCGCTCTATAGTATCTGAAAACAGAATTTTACAGGCAGGTAAAGATGGGCGAAAGTTGCGAATTCCGCTTTTGCTGAACTTTCACAAAAATTCAGAAATTTTGTGGAATTTTCCAAACTTCAGCCATTGGCAAGATCGGAATCTTCAGAATGTGTTTAGTAGGTTTTTGCCCTGTTCTGTGGAATTTTTTGGCTGAACTGCAGAATAATACACTTGAACTATGGAATAACAGTTCTGAGAAATTGTTTTTTCTGCAGTTTAATGAATTATTCCTCAGTACATGTAATTATTTCACAGTTCAGTAATCAGTTCTGCAGATTTTTTCTCTGCAGTTTAATACAATGACCCACAATTTATACATTTATTCCTCTACTGTAAGTCAGTATTTCCAAAAAAGTTGCTAATTTGATTTCTGCAAGTAAAAATCAGACATTTGCGGAAATTCTGCTTGTGGAAGACTTTTTTTTTGCGCACCTCTACAGGCAGGTAACATTCTTACAAGTGAAGCCAAATCAGATTTAGCTTCTTGTACCAAATCTACCCATCTTTTGTGGCCCAAATCATTATAGCTGACCCACCTCATGTCTCCCTTGCCTAACCAAATTTGTAGTTTGGCAGGTGCAAATTATTCCCAAAATGACTAGCTTGAGCAAACTCTGCAGCCCTCCAGATACGTGAACTACCAACCATCCAAACTGTAGTTCTAGAGCCTTCTACCATCTTGTGTCTTTTTAGAGACAAATGAAGTGGCAGCTATCTCAAAAAATGTGTCCGTCTCTCTCTAAGCAGTCTGTGAGAAGTGACTGATATTCTTTCAGTTTCTAACTGTACAGAAGAAATTTAATGAGTCAGACAACAACAGTTTCTTTTGGAAAGTTTCATTGGCTGGCACTGTTATGTCTGTGCCAATTAAAAGCGATATTTTTTCCTGTACAATGTGTAACATTTGATTAGTTCACTCCTGTAAACAGGCAGATGTTTTCAGGAGGGAATTTTTTGATAGCCAATACACTACTTTTTGTAAACATCACCACATTCTGCAATTTTATTGGTTGAGCTATTCCTATGTACATAATTTCACAGTCTGTGCTCCCTCCTTTTTGTGCTGGCATTCTTGCTTGTAGGGTACACATGCAGTTTATTTTTAATATTACATTTTAGATAAGTATCAGCAGACAGAAAAGCAACGAAGGTGGTAACAGTTGGAGGGTGAAATTCATTTTTTAAAAATGTATATTTTAGTCATGATAAGTGGTTGTAGTAAGGTAGAAAATCAGTTTTAAAATCCTGGTACTTACAGTAGGTTTTATGTGGTAACTGTACTTCTCAGTACAAGATGGCAGACTTCCTGCTTCTTCTCCACCAAAGTATGGGTCTGATTGGCTCATTTTGGGCATTCGCCACTTAAGTTCCACCTTAGGTTCAAATGGATCCATGACAGGAGTCTGACAAAAATTTTGTTGAATGCCCCGTCAGCTATTAGGCAGGTCGACTGCACTCTGCAGTCGGCTCGTTCGCACCTTGTGCCTCACTTCACTTAAGGATTCTAACCCAGTTGAGCTGATTGGGGTGCAGGACTCCCGACAGACAGCGTCAGGTTCCAGTGGGTCTCCCACCATGGCTTGGTGCTGTAGTCACTGTGGGGGACCTCACTGGTGAAATGTCGCTGTCAGGGGGTTAACCAGATTTAAATGATACAGACTTGTATGAAACATTTGTGATTATTGATTTACTTACTAAAATAATTGTCCTATGTTGTATACTGTCTCTTATATACACTTAGATGTTTTTCATTTTGTTTGGTATTAAAAAGATTGTGGTATTACTACACTTTTATTATGCTGTTTAATGGTGGCTGCTAGCATGTGTGTTATGGTTGTTAGGTTGGATATGTTATTGAATATGTCATTGTCAGTGGTCTGTGACCTCTTGTTGGTTGTTGTGCTGGATTGGAAGAGTTTTCTAGAAAAAATGGATACCATTTTACCCACTAAGGCAGTTAGTGGTAACCTTGCCATTAAAAAAAATACATATATGGTTGATCCTGTGCTCTGGTATTATGTACAATTTCCATGTATCTGGTTGATCCTGTCATTTGTGTGTCCTCGGTTGCACTTACGATCTTACAGTTCTGATTGTTGCTGTCTGTGTAACTGAAGTGCAATGTCCATGGCACAAAAAAGAATCCTTGTTCAGTTTGTAGAGTTTGACAGAGTAAAAGCCTATGACACATTCATAAGGTAGAAAAAATGTGCAGACTGGATGGGCCTTGTAGTCCTCATCTGTTGTCATCTTCTATGTTTCTGTGATTTGTAATTCTGTTTTGCATGCCCTTTTGCAACCTAGGATTCTTTTTCACAAGTTTTTAACTGAGATTCCCATCAGAATGCAAACATGATTCTTGTTTAAACATGTGCCATTGTATTGCATACTATAGCATGATCAAGTATTCTACTTATTTTACTCATTTTATTTTATTTTATTTAAAGTTGTTGACTGGAAGAGGCACAATGAACCAGAGCTCATTTCCAGGTGTGACCCGGGGAAGAGGGCATAGGGACATTACATTCAAAACAGATTTTAGAAAAAGGCACAAGAGGAAGTAAGCATATAATATGCAGCAAAAACAAAGGTCTAATTATATACTTGGTACATACCCAGATGTTTTGATGTACAAATTCCTCTGTGTCAGGTTTTGCTCCCCTTCCAAAAGCTTTAGCAGTGGATTTTTAGTCTACCTAACAGCAGCATTAGGTGAAGAAGTTTGTGCCTGGGTCTCTTGCATATATTCTTAATCTCAAATAACAAAAAAACAACTATAAGAGTTATTGGTACTTGAGATAATAAACATGTAATATAAATTATAAATGATGAATTTGCTGTAAGTAAATAAACAGGAGATGGAGTCCCAAAAAATAAGCTGTATATAAAAATGTGGTAGTATACCGTTAAAAGAAATCTTATTCACTGCTTGAATTTGCACATAACGTATGATGATTAGATGAATTTACCATGTGATATGCACTGCACATATATAAATGGAGCACTTTTATTAACCTGTCAGATTACTCAGAGGAAGCCTTGCAATACGCCAGATGAAATTTCAGTTTTCATTGTGCTGAAGCCACTTTTTTGCCAGTTGTGTTTTGGACCACACTGCTTTCATATGAAGGACAAAGCTTTTCCAAAATGACTTTTTGAGTCCTGGTGTCTTTTGTCTGGAACAGTGGGTGCTTACTCATGTGCTTTGCTGTGTTCCTTTTTGGTTAGAACACCACTGTGTTCTACTTGGTGCTCTCTCCATTTCTATCCTGTTTCTTCTTTGAAGAGTACACAAACAAAGCAAGACAAGAGCTACTGGTTTAAATAGTAAGAAGCAAAGGAAAAGACAGAAGAATGTCTCTTCTGTAAGTAGCCATCTCATTAAGGCAAAGTACTTCTGCATGTTAACTTCCAAAGCTAGAGTTGAGTGGATAATATCTGCCATAATGAGACGGTCTGGAAAAAAACTGAAGAGTAAACTTGCCTTAATGAAGTTAAGGCTTAAAGTTTGCACTTTTGTGACCTTGGTTGTCTACGTGTGTGGACGTTTGCGGAGACAAATTATGCATCAATTTGAACAGTTTAAGAAAATTGTTTTCTCTGTAAAAATGAAATTACAAGTTGTAAATCTCAACACAGACAACTTCTATTCCATTTTTGATGGACACTGGCTACACATGGAACATTCAGAGGCTGCAGCTGTCAGAGCTACTTACTGTCCACCCAGCACACCACAAGAGAACCCCAACCCGGGTAGACCCTCTTCTGTGGCTGCAGCTGACAGAGCCGATCTCCACCTGCACAGCACACCACAAGAGAAACCCTCCCTCCCACCGGCCAACTGCTTCCATGGCCACAGCCTCTGGAGCTGCTCCCCACTCACCCAGTACACTACAAGAGAAACCCTCTCTTCTCCCGGGCAGACCTTCCTCCATGGCCGTAGCCACTGGAGCCACTCCCCACCCACCCAGTACACCACACAGGTGTGCCCTCCTGATTGGAGATAGCACAGCACAGTGCCCAGTCAGGATTTTTGAACTTGGTTTTTCTTTTCTTTGTCTCCATCTGCATAAACTGAACCCTTTGGCTGGAACTTGCCTCTGCTTCACTTGACTGTCTCATTTCTTAACACAGGCAGCCTTGTACCTCAGCAGTTTATTGCAGTTTTACAGTATTTATTAATTATTTTAGTTTTTGAATTTAAAGCTAGCTTAACTCAGAAATGGACTGTATAACAGGCAATGTATATGCATCAATAAGTTAAACAAAGTTGATTCTGCCTAAGTTTAATGTTCAACATGCAATTCCAGCTGCATTTCTTGCAAGTTTTCTAACTGAATTCAGAACCTTTTACTTGGCACCTATTTTTTCTAACTTTTCCCAGTCACTGCCACTAAACTTATTCCCTCCCTCTCAGCTGCTTTATTTTTCATTTTTCCCACTAGCTGCTGCTTAATTTAATCCCTCCCTCCTAGCCACTTTATGCTAAAGAGTACCTTTCTCCTTTTTCTACAGAAACCCTCCCTAACCCCAGGGCAGACCTTCTTCTGTGGCTGTAGCCTCTGGAGCAGATCACCACCTGCCCAGCACACCACAAGAGGTGCACCCTCCTGATCAGAAATATTACAGCACAGCTCCCAAACAGGATTTTTGAACTTGCTGCCTTTTTCTTTTCTTTGTCTCCGTCTGCCTAAACTAAACCCTTTGGCTGGAACTTGCCTCTGCTTCACTTGACTCTCTTATTTCTTAAGACATGAGCCTTGTACCTCAGCAGTTTATTGCAGTTTTACAGCATTTATTAATATTTCTGGTCAGAGCTTTCCCAACGCTGCTGTACGGCATCTTCCCACCCACCCCCACCATGCCCACCCTTGGCCGTGTTTCCTTTTATAGGTATGGTTCTGATACGGTGCTGATAGGGCATGACATACTCTATCTCCCTAATTTCCCATTTGCTCCTTATCCTAAGGCATCAATAGGTGGCCCTGCAAATCCTGTCAACTGACTTCTTGCTCAGTTTCTGACATGGGCTGTTTATTGGGATTGTGGTTTATAGAAACAAGCGTTGTTTTACTCCTGATGCCCTGAAACTAGATGTCTCCAGTGCAGTTCTGATGATAATTGACCATGGTCTTGTGGTTTATGGTGCTGCAACTCCCATTGCACTCAGAAGAATTAAAACAACCCTAAACAAAGTATGCAGACTTGTTCTAGGGGAGCACTGCTTAACCCACACCTGTGAGCTATATGCCCAGAGTGGCTGGCCTAACCTAGATAGTCGCATTCACTATCAAACCTGCCTGCTCGCTAAAAAATCCTTACTGGGTCTAACCCCCCTGGGAGTTCAGAACCTCCTCAAGTGCTCCAACACTGCTAGGTGAACCAGAGGCCTAAACGACCTAACCTTTAAAATCCCCTTCCATAGGACATTCCTAGGACAACGGCCATTTGAATACAGTGCACCAACCTGGCTAAACTCTCTCAGTACTGAGCTGCAAAATGCAACCAGGCTTGACCCTTTTAAAACCAAGTTTAGAGTGTTGCTCAAATAGGATAGTATTTGTGACTGCTACACCTAAACCCATCCCCCGGTCTACCTTTCCTCTCACCTTACCTAATCCTTGCACCCCCCCTCAATTACTTGTTACTGTCCCCATTGTTCCCCTGCCTTCTCAATCACCCCCCTGCTGCCCCTCCTGCCCCCATCTGATCCCCATGCCTTTGCACCCCACACCTACTCTGCTGAACTACTAACTGACTCTCCTTGTTCCCCTGCTGCCCCTCCCTCCCCCACAAACTATCTTTCTGCCTCCCCCTTCTTGAGCACCTCCCTTCCCTATCTCCCCTGGCTTGGGCATCTCTTTCTCTTCCTCTCCCCTGCCCCACTCCCTCTCTCCCACAATTACCCTGATGTCCTCCCTGTTTGCATCTACCCTGCTGCTGGCCCCTACTTTGCTAAGACAGCACTTATTGCACCTATTCCTCAATACCCTGACAACAGGACTGCTTTCTCTTAAACAAATCCTGGCTTCTATCAACCGTGTTGTGATATTATGTTTTGGTAATCTAATTGATGACCTTGCATGGTCACCTATGGTATTGTACCTTACACGATCACCAATGAGTATTGTATATACCTCCATCTGCTTCTACTGTACTTCATGAGAAACTATGGATAAATATGATGTTTGTATTGTCTTCCATTTACTTGATGTAGAACCTACAGTAAGCGAGTCTATGACTCAAAGGTACTTCTGAGATTGTAATAAATAAATAAAAACAAATATTACCTAATTTTTTACTGTCGCACAGCAAACTTAACAAGTTTCCTCTTGCTGCTACTAAACTGTTTAATTCCTACATACGTTTAGTCTCCCTGCTTATTTAAGTCTCCCTCCTCCTCATCTCCTTCGCACTCCATGAGTTTCAATCTCCTGGCCCCTGGAGCCTGCCTCTCTGTAGCCCCCAACTCTGATCACACAGCCATCCTCTCAGTACCTTTTGATCACGCCATATCCATCTCCATATCTTCTAATCCCTCCTCCTTACTGTGCCCATAGTAAAATCGTAAAATACACAATCATCTTTCACTGCTTCTAAACTGTTTTTATTTATTGAATTATTTATTTGAAGTTTCAGAAACAACCTTTAAGTAAGAACTCTTTTACAAAGGTTCCAAATCATAAACACAGTACATAAATTAGAGACATATAGTTTCAGGTGTACAGACTCTTATGGTGGGAAGGCCAAATTGACAACAAGGTACAAAATAATGCAGTTTGCACTTAAAATTATAAATATAAACAGGGAACATAATATTCATATAGTGCAGCCCATGGGAGCCTTGTTTAATATCTCTTTAAGAAGAGAAATGGTCACAGAATCAGTAAAATGGGAAGCAGTAATAGGTAAAAGGGGATGGAGTGAAGACAAAGCAATGTAGTAAGGGTGAATGGAGAATCAATACTGCCTCAGCCTTGACCAACAGCTGAGTCCTGGAGGGGAAGAAGCAAGGAGGTCTGGAAAGAAAAGGAGGGCATAGGCAAAGAAGGGGGAGAGAGAGAGAGAGAGAGAGAGAGATAGATTGAGTGTGAGGATAGAGAGAGAGAGAGAGAGAAAGAGGGAGAATAAGAGTGTAAGTTTTTAGGTATGGTATACCCAAACACAGAGGGATGAAAAGAGGGAGCTTCTGGGAGGCTCCGTCCGGGAGAGGATGCCAGGGAGGCTGGGGGGTGAGTGAGTTGGTGGCCATGGAAGATATCTCAAGTCCCGGGGAGTGAAGTAGACCCGGAGGTGCATCAGGATCAGATCTGGCACTCATTATACTCCTGCTAAATGAAACTGCTTCAGTTCTGATTCAAATGAAAAGGATTTTGCAGTATATAATGAGGCTGCTGGGATTTTAAACTACTCATGCACTTTTTAGTCTGTTCCTCCTAAATTACACCTCTGGGCAACTGCTGCCCCATCTGGGTCTCAAACCCCTGTTCTCAGTAACTTCTCCCTACTGCATGCAACACTAATTCCCTAGGCCATCTCAGCTGTAGCAACTCTTCCTAGCTGGCCCCACCCCATTAACCACCACATGAAGTTTTCAGGTTAGTTCCACCTGCACGTAAATACTAATACGATTTACAATTGACCATTAGACAATACTGTGAAAGTGGATATTTATTATGTATATTCTTATTTTCAGAATAAGCTCTACAGTCTGATGAAGGAATTTTTATTCCGAAACATTACTGGAATATTATTTGATGGAGCTCTTGAGAAATATTGGAATGAGATTTTTGAAAATGGAACTTTGATGGAAACCCAGTATACTCTGCCACAGATGTTGACTCCACCCTAGCCCAATTCCTACACATTTTCACAAGTGTCAGGGACTCCGATGCCCCACTAAAAAAAGCCAGGGTAATGACACGTAACCACCCCTGGATCACTGCCCCAGTAGTGGCCCTCTGCAAAGCCCATGACAAAGCCTGGTCTGCTTTCAAAACCTCCCTAACCCCACAATCTAGACAAGCATACAACACCTCCAGAAATGCATGCACCAAGGCCATAAGTGTGCCAAAGCTGAGCACTTTAAAAAACATCTCGACACAGCACACCCCTCCTCTTTCTAGAAGATACCTATAGTCCACTCCATTGCTGACCCACCACCTCAAACCAGCACCACCACTCGAAAGCACAACAGCATCACCATATCTGACTCTGTCCAAGTAGCTATGCCCTCAACATGTTTTTCATCACTTGCACCATCCTTGACCAGTCCACGCTCCCACCACCTGTGGCAAAATTCCCCAAACAAAACAAGCCCCAAAACACCTTCCTGCTTGCCCCGTCTCTTCCAAAGAAGTACTGGATGCAATCCTATCCCTCAACTCATCAAAATCTAGCCTGGATGGCATTCATACCAGTCTGTTGTACCTCTCTGCTCCAGCCATTACCCTCCCTCTCTCTCCTTCTTACTAAACCTATCCTTCTCCTCAAGCACTGTCCCCAAAGAATGGAAGTCAGCCTGTATCATCCCTCTCCACAAGGGCAGTGAGCCCTTTTCACCTGGCAACTACTGACCCATCTCCCTCCTCCCCACTCTGTCCAATTTACAAAAGTGGCTAGTGCAATCCAGGCAAACTGATTTCCTTACCTCCACTAATTTCCTCTCCCCTTACCAATTCAGTTTAAGAAAACACCGCTGCACCATATCCTCCCTTCACTGTGTCACAGGCCAAATCCAATCTGCTGCTGACTGAGACCAACTCACCACCACAGTCTTCACTGACTGGGCTAAGGCCTTCAACTCTGTATCCCACCCACTGCTTTTAGATACACTGGAGGGTGCAGGGCTCGCACCCCTGCCATACAGTGGTTTCACTCATACCTTGTAAACAGGCATCAGTCAGTTAAGATCTCAAATTCCTCATCCCCCTCCCTCCTCATTTTAGTGGGCATCCCTCAAGGCTTAATTATTGAACCTATTCTCTTTTCCTAGCACTTGCTCTTGACCCAATACAGTAATTAGCACTTCTCTCACCTCTATACCTCAGCATGCTCATTCCATCCCTCCCACTACTACTTTTTGACCCCCCGTAGCCCTTTCCTCCATTCCAGCTAGACCCCAATCCTACTGTATCTATCCAGGCTCACTGCTATCTTAGCATAAGCACACTGGTGATGCCAAGATTCCTTGGCTTGCTCTATACCATCTACCTGCTTTATGATTCTTTATGTATCCTGTTTGCTAGTACTTCCTACCTAATTATAGGTTGTTCTTTTTGCTGTTTTCATTGCATTCCTGCATACTTGTACCTCCTGCCTGATTGTATATTGCTTGTGTGTTGCTACCTGACTGTATATAGAAACATAGAAACAGAATTTGACTGCAGATAAGGACCACTTGGCCCACCTAGTCTGCCCATTTTCCTACCTACCAGATAAGCTGCAGATCCTAGTTAACCAACAGCTTACTTCCTCCTACCCCCCACTAGGACTGCCTTATGCCTGTCCCATGCATTCTTGAAGTCCCCCACTGTTCTTGACTCTATGACCTCCTCAGGGAGGCTGTTCCATGCATCCACAACCCTCTCAGTGAAAAATACTTCCTCACATTACCTCTGAGCCATCCCCCCTCTATCTTCAAATTGTGCCCCCTTGTTCTTGCACATCTCTTTTTCTGGAAGATGCTACCTCTTGGACTTTGTTAATTCCTTGAGGTACTTGAAAGTTTCTATCAAGTCCCTCTTTCCCTTCTTTCCTCAAGGGTATACATATTAAGCTCCTTTAGTCTTTCTTTGTATGTCTTCTGGTGCAGACCCTGCACCATTTTGTTACCCTCTCTGGACAGCCTCCACTCTGTCTATGTCTTTGCAGAGATGGGGTCTCCAGAACTGCACACAGTACTCCAGATGGGATCTCACCAACTGTCTGTACAGAGGGATAACAACTTCCTGTTTTCTACTATTGATATTGTTAATATTGCCTGTGCAATGCTTTTATTGTATCTTGTATATTTTTATCTTATGTCCCTTTCCCCAGCTCGCACCTGGAAAAAGCTTCAGCTCAGTGTACCATTCCTGATTACCAAATGTTTAAATAAAAAAAAAATTCTTGATGGAATCATATCATCCACACAGAAAAGAGATTACACTGTGTGTTGATGCAGGAGGAAAAGTATGTACTGTTCTACCTCTTGCTCATGATGATGCTGTACAGCAGATGATATAGAAGTGGACACTGAGTCTGCAGAATAATAATGCATACATAGGTGTCTGCAATGACTGAGTGATGAGTCTTGCAGTGTAAGACAGACATTAGTCGATGAAGTGAAGAAATTTATAAATCTTTTTGTCATAACTAAAAGGACAGAAAGATATAAACTGTTTGAAAAGATTGACCACTGTGAAATTCATTCATGTTCTGGACTGATGGGCCATTCTTTGACATGCTTGCACAGTGGTGTCTGTAACAGTGTTTTCCACTAAATGTACATGATTGCTGTACACAACACAGCTATGAGTGCATTGTTCTCAAAATCTATTGAGTGAGGTATGCTGTTGCAAAATTTAAGCAGCTTAATCGCCACTATCTGTAGGTGACATGAAAGCTGCTGCTGTTCTCATTGGAGAAACACATCAACATGCATGTCCTTCTCATGAAGTATCAGATGATACTAGAGATGAACACTTTTCTTCTGTTTCTCTTACAGAAACTGAGATTATTTGAAGCTTTGGAAAGTACATTGCAAAGTCTGAGTTGTCAAAGAGACAGAAATTCTACTTTGTTTGTGTCTCATGTAAGTGACTGTTTTACAGAGAAGACACTGTGAGGGTTGACCTGAGAACATTAAATCTATCAAGCTCATGTGGGGTCATTTGATAGCTACCTACTCCTAAAGTATACCTTTGACTTAGAGCAAAAGGTCACCACATGTAAGTTCAGTTTTGGGAAAAATAAAACATAATGTGTTGGATGGAGTCATGGGATGCAGGCTTCAAGTGACAGCAGACTTCCTGAGCTCCATCACTGCTTCTACAAAAAATAAAAGATTCCTTCACCTTCAAATTTGATTTTCACTCAAGTTTGCTAATCCTAGACTTCATGGCATCTTTGGAGCAGAGCAGTATGGATTTACCTACTGCTATGTGAGAAACATTAACTTCAGCCAGTCGTCACAGTAGAAAGACCACCCTATGCACACTGGAGCTAAATGGCCAAGACATGAGCTCTTCCTGGCCTCCTTGCCTATTCTAGACTCAGTACAGGATGTTAAAAGCCATTCCAATGCTTACTTGGCCATGGAACTCTCAACCATCAAGGAAACTGTATTTGCCATCTTAGCAGTTCTTAAAGATATTAAACTGACCCTAAAGGAATTAGCGATTTGAGTTGGGCATGCTGAAGCCCATATATCCTCATTAGAGGATAAGAAAGCCCAACTCAAGCCTGAAGTAATTTAATTAAAATGACAAGTGGGGAAACTAGAGGACAAGGTTGAGGACTTGAAGGGCCGCAGCAGGCATAATAACCTTGTCCTCTTAGGGATCTAAGAAGGAGAAGAAAGAGCTAACCCTATTGAATTTATTCAGAAATTGTGCTTTAAAATCACTGGTCCAAGTCCAAACAGCTCATGTTATGTGGTGGAAAGGGCTCACCAGGTGCTTTGAGCTAGACCAACTCCAAGATCTCTAATTTTTAAATTGCTTAATTTCTTGGATTGTGATCTTATTTTGTGGGTGGCAAGACATTTGGCAGCAGTGGAATGGGAAGGCAAATCTCTAAAAATCATGCCAGACTTGATACTAGAAGTTCAACAAGCCATGCATGCTTATAAGATTATTATATTGAAGCTGTGGGCTGCACAAATAAAACATTGGCTTATGCAATGCATCCAGCAAAGTTGGAAGTCTCATTGGAGTCAGGAGTGTGCCATTTTGACTCAGTGGACCTAGTCCTCAAAGACGGTGTTCAGCTCCTTCCAAAACTTTTTGGCAAAAAAGGGCACTTAAGAGAGAGAGAGAGAGAGAGCGAGAAGGAGCTTAACAAACTGGATAACTACTGCTGTGGGGCTACTAAGGTATATTGTATTATTTTCCTTGGGGCAACTAGTACCTGATGTTGACTCTCCATGGGACTTGGCTTGACAACAATTAGCCATTATTAAGTGACTTTATTTAAATTATGTATTACTTAAGTTAGTGACTGTCAAGACTGGGAGCCCTATCAGACCATTTGTAATACTGTCTGGAGTTTGCTTCGATAAGACAGTGCTGTTTATTTTTTGGCATGTCAGATTTGGGAACTAGACTCTTTCTGCTACCTTGATTAGTATATGCTGCTATAAGAAAGCATTACCGAATGTGGGAGAAGGCTCTAGAATTTTCAAGTACATACTATTGTAGTGGAAGAGACTGGGAGTCATATGGGATCTGAGGCCATCTACTGGCAAGACTAGTGTTTTTTTTTTCCTCGACTTGAATGGACTGGTTCGCTTATTGAGTTTTTTGCAATGTTTGATATATGACAGCAATTGTGTCTGCTACCTTAGTTCTTCTATCTCATTTGTTCTATGGGGGACCATAAACCACTAGACACTTCTGGCACTATGCTTGGTCATGCTGATAACTATACTCATCTTGGATTGTCGTGATGTTTCATTAACGTACATTGGCTTTCTCATCCCAATAAAGTTTACCCCGGACAACAGAGCTGGAGAATTTACTGTTATTGCTATAAAAGGGGTGCACATTTCTTTATAGGCAAGAAGGACAGTAACTTGAATGGGTTACAGAGGTTACATTATATTGATTATAGAAGCCCATCTTAGTGCTATTGGCAAACAAATGTTCTTTTCATTCATTTCTCCGCTTAGTTTTGTATTTGCTTAGCAGTGGCATATTTATTTTATAGCAATTCTGCTAAAGTTTAAATCTGTGTGTATTGGCATATAGGGTCACATTATGAAATTCATCCAATACCAAGTCCTGTTTTTAGTTGCAGTGTGGAAAACACCAGTTAGGATTCCTCCCATGTGTTATTTTAGTATACAAAGGATCCTTCTTGTTTTTATTCTTTATTAAAATTGTATGTTCATGTATGGATGATAACGTTTGGGAGGAAGAGAGTATTATGTAAATTGGTAGGTGGAGGACTCTTAGATTTTTGATTTACACTGTTCAGATTAGTCTAGCGAAGAGGCGGTGGTCCTCAGTCTGTTTCATGGACCTGGACAGTGGCAGAAGGTATAAGGCCTGGGGGAAGATTCTTAAATTTTTGTTATGGGTAGTAAAACTTTGGATTTGCTCTCTATTTTTTTAGGCTTAAGGGTATTTTGGGGGGAAAGTATATAGCAGGGTTTTCATAACTGATAGTGTTATTGGCTGTTCTGTTTTTGATATCTGAGGTTGAATGTTCTCTTTAAAACTAATGAAGTTTATTGAATTGCAAAAAAAAAAACATAATGTGTTGCCTCCTAGGTCTATTTTAAACAACATGGAGGCTGTTGTGACACCTGCAGAAACTGCTGCACTAATCTTGTTTAAATGGATTCTCATACAAACTAAGAAGCTATTCCAGATCTTTCTGCATCTTAATACAAGGATGAAGAATCTGCCCCAAAAGAGCTTGTAAAATCTCTTAAGGGTTCAATTATATATCTTTCACTACCTCTTCAAGACAATGAAGCAATTACCCATGAAAACAGCCTGGTAATTCTAGTTAATAGTGTTCCAAAAAGTCCAAAGATATCTGGAAACATGTTGTCAGTGTTGAGAAGGTCGAAAGTGCTCTAAGATGTCTTAAGAGCAACAACCATTTCTATGAAGATCTCAACATTGATGACCTTTCTAACATGGGTGCACAGTTTGGAATAGTGGAGAAAGAAAGCCGATGATCAAGAAATTTGATATCAGCACAAGTGAGAATGTGTATGAACAGTTCACAATTCATCTTCTACATGGCATGGATCCATTTGTAGACAATTTTGACCTCTTTCAGATGAAACAGATAGAAGGTAATCCTGTGAGTATTTGGAGGGCACATTGGAAGCACAGTGTTTCCCTGATTTGTTCCCACATGGCACAGGAGGCCGTTTGGATACACATGAAGTGCAGGTAATTGGTGCTGAATACCGAGCATCTAGAGTGCCGAATATAGATGAAGTTCAGGAGGAAGATTCAGTATTTGTTCCACCTGCTGTGGGAGAGTGAACTAAGTATAGTCTCCATATCCATAGCACATAATCTACAGCTTACAACTTCTTTGGATGGCATGGCAGACATTGAATTTCTGCAAAAGTTGAGAGAGAGGCATAATAAGACACTGCAGGTTAATCTAACTTCCATTCTTTCTAGTATGCATGTAATTAAGAAATCCTGGTACGAAGACACTCTGAGGTTATATGCATGCTTCAAGAGTACAGTTGAGCTATATGGTTTGTAACTCTGAGTTGTTGAACACCATTTCTGGAAGGTGGAATATCAGGCACGTGGAGCTCCTCATATCCATATGATACTGTGGGTTAAGAATGCACCACACTTTGGTGAAAAGAGGCTTCAGAAGTTCTCAACTTCATCAAGCGCCAATTACTTTGTCACATACCTGATAAGTATGAGAGTCTCATACTATGGAAGCTGGTACAGAAGTTCCAGTACCACTTGTGCAGCAAATATTGCCACCATCCACTGAAACATCATGCTCAGTAGTACACCAGCTGTCATTTGGGTTTTCTAGGTGTGTTTGTGACCAGGGTACATGAATGACTATCCCAGCAATGCACCATCACCTGAAAGTGATGTCTATAAAGAAGGACATATGAGTTACCCAGAAAGGAGAATGTGATTACAGCCCTGCTCTTCTCCTGATATGGCAAGTTAACTTAGATGTTCAGTTTGTCCTGAACAATTATTTAGCTCTTGTACATTACATGACTTTGTATTTAAGAAAACATGAGCAAGCACGCTTGCAAGAACTTTTAGAGGAACTTGCAAACACAAGCAGACCAATTATGTCACATTTGTGGTCATTGGGATTGAAAACACTGTCATACAGGGAATGTGTGCATATGAAGCAAGTGGTCACCTCATTGGGACTTGCTTGTATGAAGATTCTGATCCAGTTTAGTTTCTCAGTGTCAACTGCAAAAGAAATGGAGGAGAGTCCTAAAGCCACATGGTGAAATTGAAAAACTGACACTTACAAGACCATCTTCAAAGTATATTTTAAATAACAACTTGGTTGACATGTATTACCAAAAACAACACAGTGTAATGGAAGATATGTGCCTCTTTGAGGTTACTAAATGGTAAGATTGCAAAGCTGATGTTGTGGCTGATACAGTGAAGGACATTTACAAAGTCATGGGCTTGGAATGTTGTCTTGTCAAGAGACAGAAACCTTGGTTAATTGATCATTGCAAGCTAAGTCTCTTCACTGCTGAGAACAGAGAACATTATTACTTTGCTCTTTTTATCTTGTTTAAAATTTTGGAGGAATTAATCATCACTGAAAGGTGACAGCAGGACATATGAAGAGCAGTTCACCTTGATGTATGAGACCTTCAAAGTAGATTACTCAGAGGCATACATTCACCAAAGAGAGTTGGAGAAGTAACGGATAGAAAAGGCTAGACAGAAGCTAGAGGAAGATACTCCTGTGAGTTCACAGGATAAAATTGACCCAGAAGGAGAGGGTGTTCTTGGAAAACCTCTTCCAATGTATGATCTCTAGGTCCTTATGGCAGAGGTCGAAAGTGCAATGCAGTATGGTTGTTGTGGACCCATGGAACCATCTGTTATGAAAGAACAGTTGAACTGACAGCAACACTTGGTTTATATTGTTGTTACTTAGTCAGTGAAGCATGAAATACTTCATGAACAAAGTCAGTGTGATTGTGATAGGTACACACACAGCTAATGTTTGTCCGTGGCTCTGCAAACACAGAAAAGAGTTTTCTCATTGATGCTATAAGTGCTTATATCAGGAAACACACTGGCGCAACAATGTCAATTGCTAACAGTTCTCCAGTGGGCCTTGCTGCTTACAATCCTTGAGGTCTAACTCTGCACCTGTTGTTCATGCTCCCAGTGGAACATGGTAAAACTGGTGAATACCACAAATTGTCATTTCAAGTTGTGGCTGAACTTTGCAGCATGTGCAGGAAGATGAAGTTGCTGATTATTGATGAGATCAGCATGGACTCAAACATCATGTTTGTTTGCATACACCTTCATCTACAAGAAATTCTTGGAACAGATGATGGTGTTCCTTTTGATGGGTAGTGTATTGCGGTGTTTAGAGATCATCTTCAAGTTGCACCCATGAATGGAGACCATGTGTTTTCCACATTGTCAGTACAACAAGCTAAACGAATCATAGGTTGCATTTGAGGTGTCAGCCTATGGGAGCTATTTACTTATGTTGAGCTGTCAGAAAACATGTAACAGAGTGGTAATCTCATCTAAAAAGGCTTGTTAGATGAGGCACAAATTGAAAATTTGTCTTTATCAAATGTGTCTCTATTAAACACACATAGGATCAGTCCTGTTGTGATGTCTATGTCTGATGCATGTGATATATTCAGCAAAGCGTACTCAAATAGTACACAAATAGTGTGGTTGATGCCTTGACTTAGACCCTGTACACATCAGGCTAGTTAAAATTTTTTAAGGTGCTTAAAACATTTTAACTAGTGCAAACACAGTGCCTGTCTGCATTTAAGCATGATTTCAAAGCGTGTTAGGAAACCGTGCTTAAACCCTGCTGGGAACTAGTCTCAAGTCTGTTTTTAAACACAGTTTGATGAGGGAAAGCATGTTACCCTGTAGTGTGGATGGGCATCTGCATATTGCTCCTCTAAGAAGTGTGTTAACAGTCATGGAGAACCCATTTTTAAAAACATTACTGGAGGCAGATGCGGATGGGAGTCAGCTGTGGTATAACCGAGTTAAACTCGGTTGAAGACTGATCTGGATGGGCTGCTGTGGTGAGTTAAAAAATGTTTTTAAAATGTTTTTTAAACCGGTGCAAATCTTCAGCTCTAATGTGTATAAGGCCTTAATGTGCAGAGTTCAATGACAATGCTGCACAGAGAGGGTCAAGATATCATGACAATGCATTCCATTGATACTGTAGATGAGGTTTGCTTAAGTCGCAATATGGTGTCAAGAATTACAGAATGGCTGAATGAGCTAAAATCTGATGTATCACATACAGCTGGCCTAGAAGTAGTTCTTATAGTGTGCAGGAATGTCCAGGAAGGAGTGTTATGCTGTGTCAAAATCCAAAATCTTGATACGGATCATGGACTAGTGAATGGTCCAATGCGTCACATTGTGGACTTTCAGTACAATATTCAAAGAACATTTGTAGAATCACTTCTAGTGAAGTTTGACAATATTGAAGAGCCACAATTCACAGAAAGATCCACTGTCAAATGTCAGCAGGTAAAAGACATATATGTGATGAGAAAACAATTTCCTATCTGTGCTGCATATGCTGTTTCAATACACAAGTCACAAGGCTTAAGTTTGGATTCAGCAATGATTGACATTGGTCATGGCATTTTCAAAGATGGCATGAGTTATGTAGCACTGTCACATGTTAGGACTCTAGCTGGATTGCACATCACTAGCACTGCACCTCAAAAACTTTGAGCTGACAAGAGATGCATCATAGAGTACAATCGCCTGCGAAATCTCTACCAGCCAGACATGCCTCTAATACCACTACCTAATGATGTGGTATGGCATGAAGTATGTGTACAGGTTTATGACACAGCACAAAGAAAGATGCCAAGCAAAGATGAAATTTGTTCTGCAAGGCATGATAAGGAATGTAGTACACGTGATGATACAAGGCCACTTCCTCAAAAAAAGGTACTTGGCCTGACAACTGTCCCAAAATTTGACAACAGTACTGGAGTTAACTGCTATGCAAACTCTGCAATGTGTGTTTTCCTCCTTTACTTTGTTTGGAATGTAGCTGTTTCACTTGAGACTAACACTAAAGTACCCTAAGTTTCCTACTCTAAAGTATCCTATGTTTTGTGCATACAGTGACTCATTATATCCTATTTTGCTCATATGTAAATATGCTCACATGTAAATATATATATGCTCATGTAATTATGTAGTCACCTGCTTGCCTTTTATGTTTCTCCTCTGTGATTACCTTGACCCTTCCAGGTCCACCTTGTAAATGAGTTTCTTCTTAATAGTGTTTCACCTGGTAAAATAAAGATTTAGTTGATTGTTTGATTGATTGAGACTGATCTGTCAAAGTCTTTGAAGTAAATTGTAAGTGCTACTAGAAAGCATGACAATACTGTTCATTCTGTGGCACCTTTGCATCTTGTGCTAGGTGGTTATGATTACCATAGGACTTTTGTAGATAACATCCAGCAAAATGTGACAGAGTTTATGATGGCTATCATAAACACACTGGAGGAAGAACACATTCCAGTAAGATGGTACTTTACTGTCTGTTATGTCACTATGTATAGTTGTCTGTCATGTGGTCATTCAGAGAGAAGTTACTGATGACATGCTGAGAATTTCTCTCTATGTTCCTTATACACAATCTGTGAAGTTCAGACAGCTGTTTAATCATGCACAATCAGGCTGACAGTGCAGAAGGTATGGTGGGGAGTGTACTGATCCTTTGAGACTTAGATCCTCCTCTTAGTATTTTCTCCTTGTATTGCAGTGGTTTGACTTGCATGAAGTACGAGTTGTGACATCAATCACCAACTTTATAGCAGGTAGAGTTGTGTTTGGTCTAAACAATTTTGATACTCACACAATCATTTTTCACAATGGACCATCTCTGCGTTCAGGTCATTATGTGACTTGGCTGAGGTACAGTACAGTACAGGTTGGGTGGACTGCAATGACTCAGTATGCACCTTTAAACAGAGATTGTTGAGGAATCTTAAGGATGCATATATCCTGGTTCTCAGATATTACAACGACCTTCACCGAGCAGAAGAGTATTTTAACTTTTCAGCTCTTGTGTGTCTGACCTCATATGTTGCTGGCAAGTAGACATAACCCTGAATATCTGCATATGACTTTGCTGCTTTGGTTAAAAAAAGAAGAAAAATGTACATCAGCATACCAGTTTTGTATCAATCTACACATTATGGCAGGTGTGTTAGTGACTTACTGCAATATGCATGGTTGAAGTGGGCCTGTATAGCAGAGTAGACTGTGTGCTGGATTTTCAAAGCCCCGACGCAAGCTGTGACAACGGCAGCTTGTGCCGAGTGCTGTGCACCCAGGACCCTGCGCCTGAAATTCAATTGTACAGGGTCCTGGTGCCTAAGTCCAGCAGCATGTGGCAAAGGGGATGCAGTGCTGGATGAATGGCTTCCCCACCCAGAATGCTGCAATGACTGTGGGGAGTCTGCAGCACCCACGGACAGGGCTGGCAACTTGGCATTGCCCCCCCAACATCATCGCCTCACTGGCACTGGTGCCACATTACTGTCCAGTACCCTGGTGGGCTAGTGCCTCCCCCAGTGGAACCCTGCACAGCACTCCCATCCCCCTCCTGTTCCCCGATCTGGTGACTGGCATTGCCCTCCACTCCGCCACCCCAGCTGGTCGCGCCGAATGGGCAGTCCATGTGCATACTGTATACTGCATACAGTACACCCACTGACAGCTAATTCGGTGGCTGGCCATGATGGTATGTGGAGGGCAGTACCAGTCACTGGATTGGGATATGAGAGGGGGGTAGCAGTGCTATGATGGGTTCCATGGGGGGTTGGCAGGATGCACAGATGTGGGTGTCAGGGACCATGACGGGGTGAGGGGAGACCACTAGACCACCAGGGATCACCCACCAGGGACGGATCAGGGCAGGCCACATGGTGGCATGTACAGGATGACCCCCGGGAGCCATCTAAGTCTTCTTAGACCAGCCCCTCACTGGTCTAAGGGTACTTGGCACTTGGTTCCAGGGGGTCTTTCAAAATCTGGATCCAAGGGCTGTTTAGTCTAGGTCTGCCACAAGCTCCCAGCACCATGCCACAGCCACTTTCGTGTCACAAGGATGGCGCTAGCACACTTTGGTGCAGGCAGCCTGCTGGGTGATGCAGGCTGCCTTTCAAATTTCCACTTGGCGCAGCCCTTGGTGCAAGGTGCCCTTGCATCAGACCTGTTTGACACAAGCACCTTGCATCAATCTAAGGCCTTTGAAAATCCAGCCCCATGGGCTGGGTTTTAAAACCTAACGTAACTGCGACAATGGCAGCTTGCACCGGAGTGCAGTGCGCCCGGGACCCTGCACCCAAATTTCAATTGTACAGGGTCCCAGTGCCTAAGTCCAGTGTCTTGTGGCAAAGGGGGTGCTGCACTGGATGAATGGCGCACCCACCTGGATTGCTGCAATGGCTGTGGGGAGTCTGCAGCATCCATGGACAGGGGTTGGTAACCGGGCACTGCCCCGCAACACCACCGCACCACTGGCACTGTTGCCGCATCACTGTCCAGTACCCTGGTGGGCTAGTGCCCCCCGTGTTACCCATCATAGCACTCCCAACCCCCTTCCATACCTTGATCCAGTGACCGGCACTGCCTCCACATGCCAACCTGGCTGGCCACCAAATGGGCAGTCCGTGCGCATACTGTATACTGTATACAGTACACCCACTGACAGCTCATTCAGCAGCTGGCCATGGTGGCATGTGGAGGGCAGTGCCAGTTGCCAGATCAGGGTATGGGAGGAGGTGGGAGTACTGAGATGGGTACCACCTGGGGGGATTGCACGGCACACAGACATGAGCGTCGGGGGACCATGATGGAGTGAGGAGGGACCACCGGACCACCAGGGACAGATCAGGGCAGGCCACATGGTGGCACCTATAGGATGACCCCCAGGAGCAGTCTAAGTCCCCTTAGACCAGCCCCTTGCTGGTCTAAGGGTATGTGGCACTGGGTTCCGGGGGGGTCTTTCAAAATCCAGATCCGAGGTCTGCAGCAGTCTGGGTCTGTCACAAACCCCCAGTGCCATGCCACATTCACTTTCGTGGTGCAAGGATGGAGCTAGCACACTTTGGTGCAGGCAGCCTGCTGGGTGACACATGCTGCCTTTCAAATTCCCACTTGGAGTAGCCCTTGGAGCAAGGTGCCCTTGTGTCAGACCTGTGTGATGCAAGCGCTTTGCGTCAATCTAGGGCCTTTGAAAATCTGGCCCCATGTGTGTTAGTACTACCTATGACACACTTAGTCTGGTTTAGAACTTTTATGTCAACATCTATGTATTGTATACACACAGATGTGTTGTATTAATTCAATTCACTGTACTATATCTATGAACTCTGAACAGACACTATTAAATAGTGTCAAAGATTCAGAAAGTATTTCACAATTACTTACAGATGTGCCTTTACAATGTCCTTATACATGTCGTAAAGACAATCTGTCAATGCCTTGAAAGACTGTATGGGTTGAGAACTTTTTATTATGCAGGTCTCGCACCAATGTACTGATCAATGGTAACCTGCATTGTATTATTCAATACTACAACACTGTCGGCATAATTTCTTAACACAACTACAGTTATAACATGTAGCGCTGTGTTATTTATGACAGATGTCATATTAATTGAACACATTTCTTGCTAATAGCAACACTGTACTACTATGTTTTATTATGTTCCTTTACTTGTAATACTACTGTATTTATTTCTCTGTTTGTACAGCTGGTACTCTCTTAACTGTAAATATGTTTATATTGAAAGATCAACGATACATTTTATGTAATTGTTCTTGTATGGATTTTATATTTTTACAGAGTTTTCTTTTGCATGTATTGTCTCGTATGTTGTACTTTTAGGACCTGTTTCAATTTAGTATCGTTTAGTAATCTTGTCTTATTCTTACTATGCTAAATGTTTCATTATGTATTATATTGCACACTTAGGGGCCCCATTTTCAAAAGGATTGGGTGGTGCAACCTGAGATGCTCTGTCCAAACCTGGAAAAGCGACAGCTTTTGGGGCATGCCCATATCCGAAGGGCACAGATGTGCGGTGCACATTGGACAACACCGAAGTGTACACTATTGTTCTGCACCTATGTAAATGATGGGTCACCCATGCATACGCAGTGCAGCACAATACTGAAATGATTCAGAAGCACAAATCGGCTTCTGAAACCTTGTCTTAACTAGTGAACAGACCTGACTTCTCACTGTTTAATCCAGGGAACCCTGGTGGTACAGTGTCCCTCCCTATCCCCAATCACTTTGCTATAATTAAATAGCCCTCCAAATCCCCACATCCCCAGTAGTCTAGTGGATACCTCCCCAGCCCCAATCTGTATATTAATGAAAAATGCTCTGATCCCTGGTAGTCTAGCGGGTCCCCCTTCCCTAGCCCTGATTTGTATATTAATGAAAAATTCCCTGATCCCTGGTAGTCTAGTGGGTCCCCCCTCCCTAGCCCCAATCTGTATATTAATGAAAAAGCCCCAGCTCTCTGGTAGTCAAGTGGTCCTCCCCACCCCATTAGGCAGTGACCTGCCACCCAAGTCCCCCTCAACCTGACTGGAGCCAGTGACTGGCACAGCCCACCTCACACCACACAGGGCAACAACCAACTGAACATTACAGGGCAGCATACAGTATTCAGTACATGCCCATTGGTTTACTGACTAATGGGCGTATACTGAATACTGTACACACTCCTGTACTGTTCAGTTGGCAGTTGGCCAGTGCAGTGTGAGGTGGGCTGTGCCAGTCACTTGCTCCAGTCAGGTTTGGATGAGTGGGGTGGGGTGGTGGGTCACTGCCTAATGAAGTTCTTCCCATCCACGATCCCTCCCTTGCACCTCTTCCTCTCCCTCTCCTCTCTATCTTCTCTCTGCCTTCTCTCTCCTTCCACAAATTACCTTTACCAGTACAATTTTATCCTGTATCCTTTTCCTCTCCACCACTACCATCTCCACTCTCCTCCCCTCCCTTTATCCTATTCCCCTTCAATAGCTTGGGAGTGCCTGGTACCTCCACTTCTGTTGTAATTCAATTTATTTTGTTATTAATTATGCCATTTATGTTATGTGTGTTTCTGTACCTTGCTATGTCCTATTTCTTTATCTCATTACTGCGCTTTAGTTGATATTATGTAATTATCCCTGGCCCCGTTCCCCAGGACACATCTGGAAATGAGCTGTATGGTTCAGTGTTTCTTTCCTGGTAAATATCTTTAAATAAATAAATACAAGGGATCAAGGACTTTTATCATTAATATATGGATCAGGGCTGGGGAGGAGGGACCAACTAGACTGTTGGGGACTGGAGAATTATTTATTACTATACGGATTAGGGCTGGGGAGGCAGGACCCACTAGACTACCAGGGATCCATTAATTTTTCATTACTATATGGATCAGGGCTGGGGGGGGGGACTGCTAGACTACCAGGGTTATGGAGATTGGGAGGGTTCTTTTATTATAATGCCAGTGATCTTGGGTGGAGGGACTGGCTTGGTGCACTCCATGGCAGTGCAAGCATGAAGATGAGCCCATAATGGGCATGCAAATAGCCCCATTACACCATGCACGCCCAATGGCCTAACCTGCATATTTAGGCTGAATATCACCATGGGGGTCCCAATGGGTGTCACAGCCCACACCCCTGCTTGTGATGCATGAAACAGGGAGATCCCCTGCTTTGTGTCACATAACCAGGGATCACCATGTTTCATGCATCACAGCAGGGTGTAGCTGATGACACCCGTAGGGGCCCCATGGGTATATTCAGCCTAAATATGCAGGTAAGGCCATTGGGCATGTATGGTGTAATGGGGTTATTTGCATGCCCATTATGGGCTCATCTATTCAAACAGTACGTCATTCTGTCTGAATATGGCACCAGAGCTGGCTGGCCCAAATTTTATGTGTGGCACACCATTTTGCACATGCATCCGGCCTGCTCTGAATATGGGGACCATGGTCTTTTTTTAACCAGGGACTCACACTAAGCTGAAGCTTCTTTTCAGGTGTGACCTGGGAGCAGAAGGAAGTTAAGGACTTGCTCAGGGTAGCACAGTATGCAAATCTAGACTGTGAGTTCAAATCCAGGTCTCCAGAATTGCAGCTCAGAGCCTTAAACCACTGCACTAAAACATTTAAAAGTTATTATTTATAGTTCTGTGAAGGCAGCACTATAATGAACACAATCTATTGTGCTAACTTGTTTTTTTACAGTATGTGTTCAATGTCATGTGTTATTTATAGGATCTGGTATAAATTCTTATGACTCCATGACTGTGTCATGTTATTAGTAAATACAAAATTTTATTATGTATTTGAAATGCACTGTTACATTTTACTGTTCTTGTTTTTTAAAGTTGTTATTATGTTTTGTAAAGCAAGAATTCTCATCTCATATATAGCTCAAGTGGTGTTCCTGAATTTTTTTTTTTAATGATTGCCTTTATTAAGGGGTTGAGTGTGGAACTGTCCAAGTGCAATGCTGTAAATATTTGTATATAATCTAATCATGACAGTTGTGTTTGGCTCCATGTATACTAGGTTTGCTTTTGTAGCACTTGGTTTTTCACTCACTCACTCTAGGAACATAAAGTAATTTGGCCCAATTCAAATTGACATTTTTCAAATACATTTGAAAAAAATGATCAATTGTGTTGTGTGTTTCTTTATGCTGTGTTTCATTGCTATATACATTACAAATCACATGTTATAGGTTTGTACCACTTCTGCACAAGATTTATTATGTCTGGGAAAAAATAATTTTTACTTTTTATTCATACATGGATAAGTGTTGTTATTTTGCTCTGTACATGGGCTAGAATATCTCACAGGTACAGTATTTAATATCATTGGTGTATCTTGATATACAAATGTAAACAGAATATAACATAGAAAATACTACATTGTCTATGGTGGTGAAACAACACATTCTGCCACAGAAGGCTGCTGATTCCTCTGATGTTTGAAGTGACGCTCAAGATGTTTTTGAGAGTGAGGGTGGTGGTGTTAAATACATTGATTCTCCATTAAGCTGTTTATACTGTGCTGTCTCATACTACATATTATTATACAAAATGAGTGCATCACCCTTTCTTCTATTTTGTACAACAAAACAGACTTTTGTAGTCTGGACAGATTTCAGATTGCAGTTGTACAACAAAAAAGATGCAGTCAGATTGCATGACCTTTGGCGTGTGCTATAAGAGCATTCACAAAAGAATAGAATTGGACATGGAAGAATACTGCAATATATATTATTGGTTACTATTTACATAGAAACATAGAAGTTCACTGAAGATAAGGACCGCAAGGCCCTTCCAGTCTACCCATTTGTTTACCTTATTAACGTGCCATAGGCCTTTACTCTATCAATCGCCTATCTATTCGTACTCATCTGTATTGCTCTTTATGCCTATCCCATGCCTGTTTGAAGCCCTGCACTGTATTCGTATCCACCACTTCCTGAGGTAGGTCATTCCATGCATCCACCAACCTTTCTGTGAAAAGAACTTCCTCACATTACCCCTTAATCGGCCTCCCGTAATCTCATGCTGTGTTTTCTTGTCCTGCTATATTTCTTATATTGAAGCATGTTAAACTCTTTCACCTTGTTAATGCCCTTAAGATGTTTGAATGTATCAATCGTATCACCTCTCTCCCTCCTTTGCTCTAGGGTATACATATTGAGCTCCGTTAATCTGTCCTCATATGTTTTCTGGTGCAGTCCCTGCACCATTTTGGTTGCCCTTCTCTGGACTGCCTCCATTTTTTTAATGTCCTTGTGCAGGTGTGGCCTCCAGTACTTCATGCAGTACTCTAGATTAGGCCTAACCAGTGTCTTGTAAAGAGGGATTATTACCTCCCTCTTATGACTTGCGATACCCCTACTAATACACCCCTACATCCCTCTAGCCTTATCTCCTGATTTAGCGGTCTGATTGGATGATTTCAGGTCATCTATGATGATGATGCCCAAGTCACTTTCTTCTCTTGTGATTGCCAGCAACTCCCCTCCCAACCTAGAGGTAGCTTCAGGATTTCTCTTCCCTATGTGCATGATCTTGCACTTCTTTGCATTAAACCTCAGTTGCACCTTTTCTGACCATTTTGACAGTTTTTCCAGATCTCTCTCATTTTGCCCACCCCATCTGGATCATTTACTCTGTTGAAGACAGATAAACCTTACCCTCCAGTCCATCTGCAATGTCACTGATGAAGATATTGAAGAGGACTGGCCCCAGGACTGATCCCTGAGGTACCCCACTTGTGACTTGCATCTCTTCTGACTGTATACCATTTACCACCACTCTCTGTTTTCTGCCCACCAACCAGTTTGCCACCCAGTTGACCAACTTCTGACCCACCCTGAGCCTACCCAGCTTATTAATCAATCTTCTATGTGGAACAGTATTGAAAGCTTTGCTGAAGTCAAGGTAGGCGACATCAACTGCACCCCTTTGGTCCACCACTCTGGTTACCCAGTCAAAGAAATCTATGAGATTAGTTTAACATGACCTTCCTGTTGTAAACCCATGCTGTCTTGGATCCTGTGCTCCTATGGATTCCAGGTGTTGCACTAACTTTTCAAGGAGTGCCTCCATAATCTTGCTCACTACTGAGGTAAGATTGATTTTTAGTTCCTTGCCTCCTCTCTGCTCCACTCTTGTGCAGTGGGATCACATGAACCCATCTCCAGTCTTCTGGGACCTCTTCTAGTACCCAGGGATGTATGCCATCAGATTCCATTGCCTTGTCCACCCTGAGTTTAGCAAGCTCCTGTAAGAACCTTTCTTTTGTGAAGAGGCTTGTGCACAACTCCCTCCCCCTATGTCCATGGTGCTAAGCAGTGGGCACTGCCCTACCTTCTCCTCAGTAAATACTGAGCAGAAGTATCTATTTAGGATAGATGGTTTTCTTTGGTCTGTCTCCACACACTCCCACTTATCCCCTTTGAGCTTAACAGTATCCCCTCTGGACTTTCTCCTTTCACTAATGTAGCTATAGAAAGTTTTGTTCCCTTCTTGTACTGTTTGTGCTAGTGTTTCCTCAGTTTGGGCCTTTGTCTGCCTTACTGCCTTCCCTACTTCCTTAGGGAAGTTTGCTATGCCTCCCTATCTTCGTCCCACTGCTTTCCCTTATACTTCCTGAAGGCCAGCCTTTTGGCTCTGATCTTTTCTGCTACTGTTTTTGAGAACCAAAGTGATTTCCTCCTTCTTTTGCTCTTGCTTTCCTCCCTAACACATTGGGATGTTGCTTCAAGTATTGCATCCTTAATGCTTGCTCACTTTGCCTGTACCCCCTCTCCTGTATTTTGTCTTGCCAGGCTAGCTTAACTCTGTTGGCCATCTTATCAAAGTCAGCTCCTTTGAAGGCCCATATTTTTGCCTTGGAATGGGGCGAGTTAGTTCTAGTGTCCAAATTGAACCATACCATGTGATGATCACTGGCCCCCAGGTGACCTTCTACCTGGAGATCTGTGATCCTTTCCCCATTAGTCAGTACTAAAGCTAGGATAGCCCTGTCTTTTGTGGGTTGTTGTATCAATTGTTTGAGGACCTCCCCCTGCAGGGAATCCACTATGTGTCTAGTTCTGGTGGATGTTCCTGCTGGTATTGAGCAATCTGTATCTAGAATGTTGAAGTCTCCTATTAGCAGAACCTCCCATTTAGTTGTTATGTTTTGTATATCTTCTAACAGTAATGTGTCTATGTCTTCCCCCTAGTCTGAAGGCCTGTAGACAACCCCAGTCCATATGGTTGTTCCATTTCCTATTGCCAGAGTGACCCACAGTTCTTCTGGCTCCTCATGTGTATTCTGAATTTCTCTAGCTTATATATTTATTGACATAAAGGGCCACTCCACCCCTCCTTTTTGCACCTCCTTTCTTCTGAACAGTACATAGCCAGGCACTGAAGTCTCCCAAATGTGGTTAGTGGTGAATCATGTCTGCTAATGACTACTATGTCCAGTTTAGCTTCTGTCATTGTTGCCTCCAGGTCTGGGATCTTGTTTCCCAGACTGTGGACATTGTGTACATGATTTTCCATTGACCAGATTTCATCATATTTTCATCATAATGGTAACTTATTAGATTATCATGATTCTTTAATATCACTAGTAACATTATTTGTGCAGCTTAGACTGTATCTCATATTAAGTGTTCCAAAGTCTGACTTCAGAGAAAGAAAGGAAATTCATGACAAAAAACTTTGTTAATGCATCAGCTAGGGTTCATATTAAAGTGATGAAGTATGGAAATGTAGTGTTAGGGTTTCAACACTAGTTCAGCATCCCATCCACCCCCACCCCACCCCGCACACACAAGCAGTGGAAGGGGCAAGGCAACTGAGCAGAGACAGCTACCATCAGGTAAGACAAACAACATACAACTCTCTGAACATAACAGATGCGATATCCATCATCATGGTTCACCAGCTGCATGAGGTCCGCTGCCATGTTAGTGTCTTGGAGGTACACCCGCATGCAGGGCACCATGGGGGAAAGGCCACTGCATGCACTGCTTACCAAAGTCCTCCCCAGAGACTTATTGGGAGGTTGACAGAGTTGTGTGGATGAGCATGTGCATCATTGGAATTACTCCAAAATTGACTAGAACAATTATTTTTATTAAGTAGATGATTGCTGTCGCCCCTCTATTTCTCAACATTTTCACTTTAATAACTTCACAACCTTTCAACTGATTTTCATGTAATTTTGCATGCCCCAATGAGACACTAAAGATCTCTTGATGTGCCAGGTCTCAATGTGGTTGGATATGTGGGTAGGAAGATCCGAGTGTAACAAATTTCCATGTTTTGTAACAGTCTTTGTCATGCTGCTGTGCAAAACAGCTTGTGATTTTGGTATGAGAATTTTAGGGTAGAAAGGACTTAGGTCATAGATGTGCCTTTAGAAGATTTGCGAAAAAGTATTAATCCATTCAAAGGTTATTACATTTAAAACTTTCCATTATTTTAATGAGAAAAGTTAGATGTGAGCTCAAAACAGGATTCTGTGTCACAAATGAGCAATCCTGTGTTGCAAATGTGTAATCCTTTGCTGCAAATAGAGACTCTTTTTTCTTGCTGCTGCCATCTTGTTTCTTCTTAGCAAGGTAAATAAAGTAAAAAAAAAGAAAAAAATTATGTTTTCTTAAGTAACCAGCACATGTGTTTTGCTAATAGGGACCCATTCTATCAGATTCTTGTGTTAGTGTTTTCATAAATCACCTGGAAATGTGTTTTTTTAGCATGCCAAAATCATTTTTCACAAATTTGAGAAAAAATAATCACAAAACAGGATCCTATTTTGCAATTTGCAAAAAAAAAAAAAAGATTTTTCTTTTTCACAAATTGTGAAAAAAGAAAACTTGAAACAGGATCCTGTTTTGCAGTTTGTAAAAAAAAATGTTATACAGTTGTTTTTTATCACTTCACACTGAAGAAACAGTTCAGAATTTTGGTCTGAAATTTTCAGGGTACAAAGGACTTACTCCATAGGTATGCCTTTTGCTGGTTTGGTGAAAGCAGATTACATTGCTGTGGAATTCTGGGGATTTAAATTTTCCTTTGTTTCCCATAGGATAACACTGTTATATAAGGTGTACACTCATCATTAAACATAGTTTAAAAAATAACCTTTAAACTTTTAAAACATGTAAGGCTTCCTTTATAGCAGAAGATTCATAGTAGCACTATAAATTGTGGGGGAGCACTATAATATAATATCCTGGCAATGCCAATTTAGCTGATGTTATCTTTTCTTATGTTAATAAATGCATTTCTAAAATGGTGCTGAAGTGCTGCCATTGGGCTGCCACCTTCTTCCGCCATTCACTATTTAGACATGTGCTGTTAACTACCCTGATTTGGCACAGGGTCATAATATCACAAGACATTATGCCACATGCATATATCATGTTGCCAAAACAGCACAATATATTACATGCAGCATAAGTCAATATTTATGGAGGGACTCTGCTCCTGAACCCCCCATTACAGGGTGCAGCCCTGAACCCTCAACCCCTAACTAAAATATCTAACTCGGAGGTTCAGTAAATATCACACAAAGTGCAAATAAAAGAAAAATTTAATGTGTCTGGGACTGGGAATTGAACCCGGTCCCAAATGCTCTGCCTGCATCCATCCCTGCCAGTGGCTCATCCCTTCCAGCCATGGCAGCTGCTTGGCAGAAGCCCATCCCAACAGAGGTAATATCCTCTGCCTCCAACAGTGAAAGGGTGCAGTACCACGCACAGAACCATTCACAGTATTGCACCCTCCTGCTGTCTTTTACTGCACTGTTGAAGTTTTGGGGTTTTGTTGTATGCTTAATAGCATATGACATTTTGACCCTGTAAGCCCCGATTTTTATTATACATCAGTGGTTGATCACAGAAAGTCTATCACTTTTGATAACCTGCCCGATGCCAACTTAAATATGGGACTGCGGTTTGTAGCTGGGTTAGATACAGTTTACCTATATAATGCTTTTTATATTAGTGGCTGAGAAAAATTTAACCAGTTCAGGTTGTTGTTTGTTGTGACTGTAAGCATATGGGGATTACTATCGGGTTAGCAATATTGAGATAATGGGACTTTACCACTCTCCACTAGTGGTCTTAATGTAGCTCAATGCAGTTATTTCTATTTGGTTCCATGTTTGACTGCTGTAGGCTTATATTGTAACAGATGTCAGAAATGTTTAAACTATCTAGCCTACCACCCATATGAACTAAATGGCCCTCTTCTGCTGGCTTTTGTCATATGTATGTTTGTATGTATGTATGTAAGTTGACTCAGAAGAGAGATTGAATAACACTGTGTTATTAACATATGTGGCTTAATATGTATAATCTGACTCCCTGAGTGTATGTGTTTGTATTGCATTATTTTATAATAATAAAATATAAGTTCAAAAAAATGTGAGGTGTATGCAGTTGTTTCTTTGTCACTCCACTGTGAAAACATGGCTTCCGATTTTTGTATGAAATTTTCAGGGTACAAAGGGCTTGTGCTACAGATCGGCCTTTTTTTCTGGTTTGGTGAAAAGATATTCATTTGGTGTGCAATTATACAGATGTCAAATTTTCCTGTGATTTCCATGGGATAACATTGCAATGTGAGGTCTGTTGTTGGTGCTGCACAGCACAGGATGGGAGACATACAGTATCTTTAAAATTATGGATGAATGGGATGGCAGGGTCCTGAGGGCCCTGTGTTTACATGCAAATATGCATATTGTTGTGGACAGACTGGAGTGCAGAGCTGAGAGGGCCCTGTGCTCCTAGAAGGAAATAAGGATACTATTATAGTATCTCAAAAATTAAGAATGATACCAGCATAGGCCCAGAGGCCTCGCCACACTCAAATATGGATACCATTATGAACTGATGAGAGTAAAGGACCCTCTAGATCATGTGCTCCCACAGGGAAAAAAGGATATGATTGCAATATCTCAAAAATTATGCACAGATGGGAGCTCAGGGCCCAGAGGGCCCTGCACTTCCACAGGCAAATAAGGATATGATTATACTATCTCAAAAAGTAAGGAGATTCTTTGAAAAACAACTCCATTAATGCACTAGTTAGTGTTCCGGCATCAAAAGTATGGAAACATCATGTTAGGGTTTCTGGCCCTAACACCCCCACCCCCACACTGCAGGCAGCAACAGGCATGGGATATGCCTTGGGATTGTCAACCCAAATGCTCACCCCATTCTCATATGCCATACCCATCCCAGTTTATTTACTCATTGAATGGGGTGAATGTTAGGGCTGACAACCCCAAGGCACACCCCACACCTGTTGCTGCCTGCAGGGTGGGGTGGGATGTTAGTGTTGGAAACCCTGACATGACATTCCACTACTTTTCATGCTGGATCCTGAACTAGTGCATTAGTGAAGTTTTTTGTTAAAAAAGTCTATATATATATATTTATAAAATGGGGTGGTAAAATCATAGAAATTCCAGTAACATGATTGGACAGAATGCATCACATGACCGTGCATTATTTCCCAACGACTGCACGCCTCCCAGTACGACCGCACACCTAAACTACTTTCCAGCCCTCAAAACCTTCTCACCAGCAGTGAGATCACTCCACGCCTAATGCAGTTAAGCAGCCACATACAACACACACACACACACACACACTGTTACTACTGCACACTGTCACACCACCCTAAATTCTAAAAAACAACATAATGCAGCCCATTTAACAGAAACCTGTGTATAAAAAAAAAGACAAACTACAGTTCTCTTACTTCCTACTCTCACTTTCAGTTAAAAAAATCTCCCTTTCTACACAGACTTGCCCGATCGTTCACCACTTTCACTTTTCCTACCTGAAGTATAGCGTGACCGGTGCGCGCATTAGCGATGAAGTAACAAGCTGTTACTGAGTTGAAAGTAAGTCCTTTGAGTTAAAAAAGATAAAAGTGTTTTCCCTGCTTTGACTTTCCTTAATTTACTTAAATAAGCTGCAGAGTGTATGTCCAACGAGCGAGAGACGCCTATGAGTCGCAGTTTCACGGCAGACGGTTGGAGCTAGTAAGCTGGTGATAACCTCGCCTGTCTTGCCTGCTTTAGTGCTGCCGACTCACCGGGCCTCCCCGCCCGTTGTACATACACTCTGCAGCTTGTTTTAGTGAAATTAAGGGAAAGTCAAAGCAGGGAAAACACTTTTTATCTTTTTTTTAACTCAAAAGGACTTACTTTCAACTCGTAACAGCTTCTCACTTCCCGCAATGCGCACCGCTCGGTCACGCTATACTTCATCACTCGCTTTCACTTCGGACTACTTTGTTAACTCTGCCAGCATATAATTTACTAGATACACAGAGGCATTATTATAAACCAAAACAACCTAACAGGAGGCACACACTTTTCATCTTTTTTAAACACAGGACTTACTTTGAACTCTGCCAGCATATCATTTACCAGCTAGACAAAGGGATTATTTTTCCACCCACCCCCCAAAACATGTGTGGCCATTTTATAAGATAGAATACCATTTAGGGTGCGGTCGCACTCTGATATACACACGCCTTTGGTGCGATATCAGAGCGTGACCGCACACCTAGAGTGGTATATCTATTACATATACAGTATATATATATATATATATATATATATATATATATTTATAAAGTGGGTAGGAAAAGTTATCCCTGCTGGTTGGTTGAAACACATCACATGACCATGGGTACATCAGACGGTGACTGCACACTGCACTTTTACCCCCTCCAAAACAATTTTGACATGTTATAATATAGATAAACCACTCCGAGGTGTGTGGTCACGCTCTGATGTACATACGCCTTGGGTGGTTGATGCACTAGGCCTGTGGTCTCATGCATAACAACGCACACCAAGGCATGTAAATATCAGAGCATGACCGCACACCTCAGAGTAGTTTATCTATAACATATATATATATATATATATAAATTCATCGCAAAAACCTCTGTTTAATGCATCAGTTAGGGTTGTTCCACAGTGACAAAAGTGAGGAAATTTGGTGTTAGGGTTGCCACCACTGCACCCATGCCACCCCATCCCTCCATCAAGCATCAGGTGTGTGTTGGGTCGTTAATAAACTCACCCCATTCCATATGTAAATAAGCTGAGGCAGTGCAGACAGGAGAATGGGGTGAGAATTAGACCGATGACCCCAACACACACCCCGATGTCTGTTGGTGGGGATGGGTGGTGTGGGTGTAAGGGATAGAAACCCTAACACTGAATTTCCTCACTTTGTCACTGTGGAACAACTGTAACTGATGCATTAAACAGAGTTTTTTTGCCATGAATTTCCCTTCTTTCTGAGAATATGCACTATAAATAGTGAATGGAATGTGGTGGTGGGATTGTGGGTCCTCCACCATGTGATTTTTTTTGTCACTTCGCTGTGCATAAAGTGTATGACTGACTGAAATAAAAATTGTTAAAAGAAGACATGTACCATGGCACACCATGTGTCCAGAATTGTGTGTACATCCATTCAACAGTCACACAGCGCCATGAGCAAACAACGTAAGATGCACAATTCAGTAACCATTAGTGCCAGTGACCCAAACATTGGCACAGTGAAAGATGAATTAAAAATCTTTGTACATTCCAAATGCCAGGCAAATTGAACACATGGTTCAGAAGTTATTGAAGCTAATGAACCAAATTTTCATTTGTCAGAGTGGCATAATTCTACACCTGTTAATGTTTTACACACAAAACCACTGTAAGGCACTTCCATGCCACTAGGGCTACCTATGCTATAAATTTATAGGCAGTAGCACCATGCAGAATGCTATGTGCAAAATGTTAACTGCATCACACAGTGTCTCCATAGTGAATTATTTCACAAACATGTAAACAACATAATTCACAGCTCCAGTACATCCACTCAACACCCTCCAAATTTCATGTAAAAAGACCAAACTGTTCCAGAGATATTCAATTTTTATGTTTCTGTACCTTTAAGAAGTCTTCCTCCACAAAATGGCAGAAATCATAGTTGAAAATGTACTAAAATGGTGGACCTGGTGGCCAGAAAATCAGTAACTGCAAAGCTGGCCAACTTCAAATGGCCATAACTCTGGAATGGAACAACAGTTTTTCACCAGACAAAAACTGGTATGTTCCTTGCAGAAAGGTATTTCTACCTGTCCAGTTTCAGATCAATCAACCACATACTTTCTGTGCTATGCATTGCAGAAGACAGTACAGAAAAACAGCAAAAACCTAATGTTTTGCACTGCACTACACAAACACAAAAACACAAATGGTAATGTTAATGCAAACGGTGATGGAAACAGTGAGGTAAAATAAAATAGTAGCTCAAACGCAAGTGCAAACAGTAATGCACATGGTGTCGCAAACGTAAATGATAACACAAATGGTAAGAGAAACACAAGTGCAAACGTTAATGAAAAGAGAAATGATAATGCAAACAGTAACACAAATGCTAATGGCAACAGAAATGCAAATGTTAATGAAAACAGTAACGCAAATGCTAACGCCAATGGAAAAGCAAACGCAAACCGTAGCGAAAAGGCAAATGGTAATGCAAACACAAACAGAAATGCAAATGGTAATGGCAACGGCGACGCAGAATGAAACAGTAATGCAGTCAACAAGGTAAACGCTACTGAAAATGCAAACGCTAAGGCCAACAGAAATGCAAACAGTGATGAACACGCAAATAGTAACGGTAACGCAGTTAGAAACACAAGCGGTTACAGTAACACCAACAATGATGCCAAAGGGAACACTAACACAAACAGAAATGTGAACACAAGTGCATACACAAACTCAAATGGGAACTCTCATGGTCATGGTAATGCAATTAGAAATGCAAATGCTTACGGTAACACCAACGATGATGCCAAAGGAAACACAAATGCAAACATAAATGTAAATGGAAGCACGTACACAAACGGAAATGGTAATGCACACAGTGATGCAAAAGGAAACACAAACAAAAAAGTAATGGAAACATAAATGGTAAAAGTAACGCAAGTGCAAACGCAAAGCAAAGGATAACGCACATGGTGACGCAAACGTAAACGCTAATGCAAATGGTTATGGAATGCAAGTCGAAACGCTAACTGTAACAGTAACGCAAACGCACACACTTTTTTCCCCAAAAAGGTGCATTCAGAAGCACAGTGAATACAAAGAATGTATCCATAATAATGGCCCTTGGAGCAGGAAATGAACACTTGGAATACTAAATTGCTTATATTTTAGGAACCGTACGACACAGAAAACATTTTTAAATCTTATATTATTTATAACTTTCTTGGCTAGTTTTGCACTTAGCCCCCTTCTTCTGACTAAAAGTCCATATCTCAAAGCATTTTCGAGATATGACCCCAAAATGCGGCGGACGCCGTAATGTTAGCCTATGGGAAAAATTGTTAACTTCAGAGTGCCGTAACTTTGCAGCCCTCTAACATTTTGTCACCAAACCACCAAAAGGCACATCTGTGGGAGCTTGGCTTTCTTCCCTCCAAATTGCAGCCCAAAAGACCAAACCATTGTTTTGCATCAGGGTGGCAAATATTCCATATTGTTTTGGGCATAGTGTCACAAAGTAGTGTCGCAAATCATGACACTTTTGCAAAAAAAGTGTTGAATGTGCTACATAACTTTTTACAAAAATTTAGAAAACATATTTCTGGGGTGTTTAACCCCCCCAAAAAAGATATGGCTAGCATCCTCAGGACTCGGCTAGGTGAACACACAGAATTGTATCACTACAGGGTCCCAAATTTAAATGGCAAGCTATTTCTGTGATCGCCAACTGAAAACAAGATGGCAGATTTGTAACACTACAAGTGTCATTTGCAACACTAAAAACTGCATTTGTGACACTTTCGCATATTTTGTTAACTTTTACCATTGACTATAATGGGAAATTTGTTTTTTGAATAACTTTTGAACCATTTAATATTTTTTCATGAAATCTTCAAAGGCACATCGGAACCTGTATGTTCCCTGAGGGTTTTGGACCAGTCACACAAACCATGCAACCTGTAGGCGCCAGCAAAGAATGCAAAATGGGTAATTTGTGCATTTTTCAGTTCTCTGTAGCTCCATAAACTGTATATCTGATCATTACTTGGCAGATCCAGAGACCATGGTACCAGACCATGCATGCCACATTTCAGGCAAATGCATCATACAGTGGCAGAGTTGTTAAGCTGCAAATTTCAGATATAACCTTAAATAGGGTACTCAACCTTAACTATAGTGGCACTACGATACCACTATAAAATATACATATACATATATATATATATTTGTCTTTTAATAACTGGGTAGGTGTACTAGACAAAAATATGCCAGTTTTAAGCATGACCTGGAAGATTACAAGTAACAAACAATCAAGAATCATAGCAATTAATAAAACAATACAATATACATTGTGACGGGTAGACTAGTTACAGATAAAAAGCAGTTAAGGAATAAATACATTATAACACGGAGAAGTCAGTACAACAGCAGCATAAACAAAACAGTGTAGCTAAACAATTTTAAAACATGCACAGATTCTTGCAGAAGTGCAACATATTAAGCAGCAATGACAACCACTAGTCATCGAGGTCACCTGCACTACCACCTAACTAGCTGCTATTCCGGCTTCAAAATGGTCTCTGAAGCAGAATCTAGAAATACCTTGAAAAGGTCCTCAGAAAATCTAGGCACAGTGGGGATTCTTTGGAGCTCAAATTTGTTCACTTATCACTGGATGAAAACTTGGACCACTAACCAGAACTCTTAACCTATCCCTCTTCCACTCCCATTCTCCCAAAGGTGGAGTCTGCTACAGTAACCGCTTGTACACAAAAGTGGGGACAGGTCCTTACAATAACTACAGACCAATCTCCATTCTCCCACAACTCTCCAAGGGTCTCAAGCAGATTGTGGCTGACCAGATGGTGAAATACTTTAATCAATACCAATTCCTATGCCCCAGAGCAACCATGGGTTCTGGGGTGGCCCCTGATCCTACTCAGATTTATGAATACATCCATAACACCTTGTAGACCAAGGCCACCTTGTAGGGGCAGTCTTCATTGACCTATCAAAGGCATTTGATATGGTTCATCATCCGCTCCTTCTCAAGCAGATATCTGACATTGGACTTGCACCTGAAACTGTGAACTTTTTAGGAGTTACTTGAGCTGCCGCTCCCAGCAAGTCAGGATTGGGAAGTGCTATCAGACAGCCGACCTGTCTTATCTGGTGTACCACAAGGGACCATTCTGGGACCATTGCTGTTCAATGTTTTCTTAAATAATCTCAGCCTTCTGCCATTGCTGCATGCTCCTACATGCTGACAACACAGTGATTTTTACCAGCAATCTGATCCTGAACTCCTTGAAACTGATCTCCAAATGGCTTTGCAACAGCAGAAAACTGGATTAAAGAGCAAGGACTGGTCATAAGCTATAAAAACAAAGACCATGCTCTACTCGATAGCCCAAAGCAAGCAAAAAAAACTACCCCTCCGGGCAATAAGGATTGACAGCAGTGACACACTGGAGCTTGTCTCACATTTCAAATACCTGGGGGTTACAATTGACTCCTCCCTGTCCTTCTCCCAGCATATTGATATCACTGCAAGAGTTATTAATACCAAAATCAGGATCCTCTACCACCACAGGCATTGTCTAACCCATGAAGCTTTAAATCTGGCAATCAGCAGCTCAGTTGTCTCCCCAAAGACTATAGGCTGGCCATATATCAGTTCTGCTACCAACATGGCACTCCAAGAGCTCTCAGTTGCCTTAAACAAAGCCTGCCACCTACTCTCAAATGCACCAAGACTCACACACACCTGTGAACTTTATGCTCGGGCTGGTTTCAACTGAATGACAGAATCAGGTATCAAACCTACCTTCTTGCCAAAAAAGTCACATTAAATGTGCTTCCAACAGGGGTGAGGAACCTGCTAACACTGCCTATGAATACCAGATCAACCAGAAGCTCTGCCACACACATTTTCCAAGTGCCCAGATGCCACACTACCATGGCACAGCTTGCATTCTCTCACCATGCACCCCTCTGGGTAAATGCACTGCCCTCTGACATCTCTAGCTCCTCGATGATTGACTCTTTTAAACTTAGACTGGCCAGCACATCTTTGACATACAAGTAGCTGCATGTGGCCCCTAAGGCTCAGCATGCAGCAACACTGTTCCTCTAGCACTTATTTTGCCTCTGTCATGACAGGATAGTCAAACCATAGCACTTTACCAACCTACCTACTCCCCCGGCTCTGCCCCTTGGCCCCGAACCTCTCCCTACCCTCCTTCCTCCTTCCCTGTCTTATGTGCTCTGCTCACCTAAATCTCCCACTCCCATTGTTTCTTTCCCTATCCTTGTCTGCTTATCTTCTTGACACAGGCATACATTGTACAATGCCTCATAATAGCTTTTGCTTTATGTTTGTTTTCTGTAACCTCCATGAATATTTTTCTCAGTATTTGTATATTTTTGCACTGTATTGTACCTTGCTGTCTAATGTATCTGACATGAAACATTTAATGGAGCATCCACTCACAGGTATTATCCAAGAACTCAATAAATAAATAAAAAAATAAAATAGGTAAGTGTAGTTTGGGGGATCAAAAAGCAAGGAAACAGGTAAAAGAGTCAAAGACTGAGAGATAGTGGTGTAGCTCCCTTTTGAAACATGCATGAGAGAAGGAGAGTCAGAGGGACAAAGGCATGGAGTTACAAAAATTTGGGGCAAAGTGGAAGGTCTGGGATCCCATAGTGGTCATATATCTATAAGCAGTGAGTAGGGACTGGTCAACAGATTGAATGGGGGTAGGGGAAGCTCATGGGAGTCAACATAACAACAAAGGAGAAAGGAACCTTAGTTCTAATCATTTTGTCAGTTATGGTGCCAAGGGCATAGAAGCAGCTGGACACAGGAGACAGCCAGTTTAGACCTCTGTAAAGCTGACAGCAGTGTGTAAGATGATTGGATGCCCATGCAAAATAACAAATATTATTATAAGTGGTGTTCCATTTGTGTAGGTTGGCTTTTGTAGTACTTGATAAGGTTGCAGAGCCATAAATTTGGATATATAGATAGATAGATAGATAGATAGATAGATAGATAGATAGATATCTATATCTATATATATATGCAAAAAAACTGTGTTAATGCATCATTTAAGGTCAAAACAAAAAAGTCAGGAAATGAAAAATCTTTAGAGTTGCCCCTCCTCCACCCACCAATCATCCCAGATTGACAGATGACGGGTGTGTCATTGGGGTTGTGAGACCTAAACGTCACCCTATTCCATGTGTAACCATATTGAGAAGGGACAGCAAAAAGAACGGTGTGGCATTTAGGCCTCATAACCCAATGACACACCCAATCATCTGTCAATCTGGGGATTATTGGTGGGTGGGGGAGGTACCATAAAGATTTTTCATTTCCCAACTTTTTTGTTTTAACCCTAAATGATGCATTAACACAGTTATTTGCATAGAATTTCCTTACTGTTTGAGAAAGAATACAAAACTAAGTACTTACGTAAGTTGGTGGGAGCACAGGCCCGACCAACCTACAAAACTTGTTGAGTACAGCCTTCAGGCCCTGCCCTCCCACCAACTCTGCAGAAGTTGGTAGGAGACAGGCCCTTCGGCCCTGAGCTTCAACCAACTTGTAAACATATGTGTACCATCAACACCGCCAATTTCAGTATAAAATACCAAACCTTGTCCGAGATATAACATGTAAAAGTTTAGATTTTCATTCATCAGAGATGTAGAATTCTGCACCTGTTAACATTTAACAGGCACAATGACTGAAAACTACATCCATGACACTAAGGCTAGGTACCCTATAAATTTCAAGCCACCAGCAGAATGCAAAACGCTGTCCACAACATGTAAATTGCGTCCCACAATATCTCCACAAAACACTTTTCTCTGACTTGTAAACACCAGAATTTACATCTACAGGACACGCCGAGAACACCCTCTAAATTTCAAATAAAAAGACCAAACCGTTTCCGAGATATAACATGTTACAATTTGAGATTTTCATTCATCGGAGTGGCACAATTCTGCACCTGTTGACATGTTACAGACACAATGACTGAAAAGTGCATTCATGACACTAAGGCTAGGTACCCTATCAATTTCAAGCCACCATGGCAATGCAAAACACTGGCCATAAAGTGTATGTCACACAATATTTCCACAGAAAATATATTGTCCAGCAGGTAGACATGGTAATTGACATATACAGGGCATGCTGCAAACACCTCAAATTTCAAGTAAAAAGACCAAAACATTTCTGAGATATATAATGTTAAGGATTAGTAAAATTGACCTATCCAATGCATTATAAAATCTGGCCATGTTGTCCCTATCTCATGATCAAAGATTGCGATCAAAGAATTTAGAGACTCATGATCAAAGAATAAAAAATGCTGAAAATCAAAATTTTGAGACAAATTAATCCAATCACCATGATGATTCGACTGTACAACCCCCACTGAGCAGAACCCACTCTCATGTGTCTTCCTAGGCTACCCCTGGGCTGAGAACTTTGCATTTTTCAAAGGGATATCTCATCCTTTTCTTGTGATGCAAGATCATGATCAAAGAATCTCATGATCAAAGAATTTGCAGGCTCGAGATCAAAGAATTTGCAGGCTCATGATCAAAGAATAAAAAAAGCTGAAAGTCTAAATTTTGACACAAATGCAGCAAACCACCACCATGGTTTGACAGAATGAAGCCCTCATAGCAAACACACCTCATTTGTCTTTCTAGGCCACCCCTGAGCTGAGAAAATTGCATTTTTCAAAGGGTCATCTCATCCCTCGCTCACGATGCAAGATCATGATCAAAGAATCTCACAATCAAAGAATTTTCAGGCTCGAGATCAAAGAAATTGCACGCTCACAATCAAAGACTAAAAAATGGTGAAATGCAAATTTTTGGACGATTTAGATGAAAACACCAACATGCCTCGATAGAATGGAGCCCCGTAAGGAAAACCCATCCTCATCTGTCTTCCTAGGCCACCCCTGAGCTGAGAAAATTGTATTTTTAGGTCATGATGCAAGATCGCGATCAAAGAATCTCATGATCAAAGAATTTGCAGGCTCGTGAACAAAGATTGTTAGCGAGCCACGATCAAAGAATTTAAAAGCTTATAACTCTATTTTTTGACCATTTTCGATGAAACCAAAGGCATGGCTTGATAGATCGGACCCCCCCCCAGGCAAACCCCATCCAGGTTTTACTTCAGGAGTGACCCCTGTGCCAAGATATTTGTGTTTTTACAATCAGAAATCTAAAAACAAAATGGCAGACCTCATGATCAAAGAATTCTCAGGGAAAAAAGATTCTTGTACTGCAAGGGTGCAAATTCTTTGACCACCAGGTGCGACAAGATGGTCAGAACCCCATTCTTTGTTCAAAAAACATACATATAAATTGTCCCATTGACTTATAATGGGAACTTAAAAGTGGCACAACTTTTAAATGCCTTAATATGTTTTCACCAAGTAAAAAAGCGGCATGTTCAGCCACCAAAGCTCATTCAAATGAGCCATCTCACAGAGTGGTACATCACATGATGGCCGCACAGGGCCATGTACAAAATCCCAAATTCTTCCTCCAAAAAGGGATAATTTTGCATTTTTCAGCTTTTTGGTGCGCAAAGATCGTATGTCCAACCAAAATTAAATTTGGCAAATCAAGGGATCTACCAAGTCCCACCAAGCATATCACATTTCAGGCAATTCCATTGAACGGGTCCAAAGTTATTAATGTGCAAAATTTTGACTTTAACATAGAAGTGACAGCTCAACCCTAAATACAGTGGTGCAACCGTGCCACTATAACATATATATATTATATAGCTAGATATATATTTATTTATTGATACAATAGGGGTGAGTGATACATAAGTGAGATAAAACAGTGTATCATCCACTGCAGTGTGATATTTTTACCCACTGCTCTACTGTGATGATATCAGCCATTTACACACACAGGTCACACAAAGGTCACTGATATCATCACTCTAGGGAGCTTTCCCCTCAGCTTATAAGAAACACCTGTGCTGTTACCATAGTCACAAATGCAGAACTGCATAAGAAGTCTCACTGCTGCCTGCAGCTAACTCAGTTAGCATAACAAAACACTCACACCTATTCCCCACACTTTAACTTCCATCTCATTACTGTGATACTCTCAGATTGACTGCAGCCATAATTCTAAGACCACAGCTTCACAGAAGTATGTTCCGCACTGCTGCCTGCAGCTCACTTAATTACCACTGAAAAACTCTCACCTGGTCCCCAAATTCTGACTCTTAGCCCATTGCTATTACTGTGATATCCTCAGCTTGACTTCAGCCAGAATTCTAAAGAGCACAGCTTCACAGAACAATTTGTTCCTCACTGCTGTCTGCAGCTAACTCAATTACCACTAAAACACTCAGCTGTTCCTCACACTCTGATTCTCAGCCCATTACCATTACTGTGATACTCTCAGCTTGACTACAGCCAGACTTCTAAAGAACACAGCTTCACGAAATATTCTGTTTCTCACTTCTACCTAAAACTAACATTAGCATTGCAAAACACACTCATTTGTTTACCAGAATTTATAACACTACCAGCCCATTCAGAAAAACTCACACACAGAATGAGCAAACACATAAACATGAACAGAACACAAGACAACATAACAATATATCTCAAACTCCTAGCCCTATTGTATAAATTGAATACATGATGTGCAGATCATTTGCTATGGCAAATATTGTCACTCCTGCATCGTGAGCTCTGGATATCTCACCGTGCCTTCAGCACTTGTGAGATATCCAAGCTCACTGCCAGAGTGACAATATTTGCCATATCACACTCATGCCCATCATGTATCCTATATATATATATATATATATATATATATATATATATATATATATATATATATATATATATATATATATATATATATATTTACACACACACACAGTATTTATATATATATATATATATATATATATATATACACACACACAATAGGGGTGAGTGGTAAATGAGTGAGATAATACAGTGTATCATCCACTGCAGTGTGATATTTTTATTCTCTGCTCTACTGTGATGATAGCCATTTACACACACAGGTCACAAAAGGTCATCACTCTAGGCAGCTTTCCCCTCAGCATGCAAGAAACACCTGTGCTGTTACCATAGACTCAAATGCAGAACTACTTCAGAGGTCTCACTGCTACCTATAGCTAACTCGGTGAGCATTACAAAACACACCTATCCCCACCACCAACTTCCAGCTCATTACTGTGACTGCAGCCAGAATTCTAAACATCACAGCTTCACAGAACAGTCTAAACTACTTCCTGCAGCTAACTCAACTACCACTGAAACACAGTCTCACTTGTTCCTCAAACTCTGATTCTCACCCATTACAATTACTGTGATACTATCAGCTTGACTACAGCCAGAATCCTAAAGAGCACAATTTCACAGAACACTCTGCGCTCTGCCTGCAGCTAACTTAATTACCACTGAAAACAGTATCAGCTGTTCTGAAACTCTGTCTCTCAGCTCATTACAATTACTGTGATGCTCTCAGCTTCACGGCAGCCAGACTTCTAAACAATACAGCTTCACAAAAGTAAGTTTCTCACTCCTACCTAAAACTAACTCATTTACCATTGCAAAACACACTCATGTGTCTCCCAGAGTTTATAACACTGCCAGTCCTTCAGAAAAGCTCACACACAGAATGAGCAAACAGATACACAGGAACAGAACACAAGAGAGCATAACAAAACTTCTAAAACTCTTGGCCCTATTGTATATATTGAATACATGATGGTCAGATCATGTGCTATGGCAAATATTATCACTCCTGCATCATGAGCTTTGGATATCTCACTCGTGCCTTCAGCACTCATGAGATATCCAGAGCTCATTCTGCAGGAGTGACAATATTTGCCATATCACACTCATGCCCATAATGTATCCCATATATATATATATATATATATATATATATATATACATACATACATACACACAATAGGGGTGAGACAAATGGGTAGTGGATAAATCCATGTATCTTACACACAGTGATGTAACTCCTGGTAGAAAATCATGCTGTGATTTTACCAGAAATATTATCACAGTGTGATAATATTTACATTTATACATACTGTGTTTACCTCACAGGCTGATATTCCACTGATGTGGAACCTTTGTAAAGGAGTCTTTGACTCAAAGGTATGTCTCCGATACTCCTCAATAAATAAATAAATAATCACTGTGCTGATGTCAGGCAGAAACCCTGCCTAAAACAATTACTATCCTGATCTTTTAATTACATCCTGACAAATCAGAAAACTCAACTGGACTCTGGTGAAGTAGATATCATCACTCTAGGCAGGGTTCCCTAACACAGTAATCAGGAAGAAACTCCACCAAACCCTCAGTAGCCTAGGAAACTAATCAGTATATCAGTTCCACCTGCAGCTCACCTGCTAGCCCTAGAAAAGCACATTGTGTTCCTGCAGAGCACCAAATCAAGCTAACAGCAGCCAGTTTCATACTGACAAGAAGTCAAAAAAGTGCAAAGCCTTTCATATCCATGAATAACTCAACTACCAATGAATATAGCTTGCTTCATCCCGAATGGCAAATTTGTGTTTCAGCTTGTTTTAGCAGTTTCTTTTTTGTCCTATGTCTTCTTTGTTTATTCCACAAGATAAGGTGAACAAAAATGATAAGTTCTGGAATCCTCTATTATATAAATAGGACACATGATGTGCAGTCGTGTACTATGGAAAATACTTTCCTCCTGCATCATGGCCTCTGGATACTCTCACTCATGCCTCCAACACTTGTGTGAATATCCAGAGCTCACTCTGCAGGAGTGAAAATATTTTCTATATCACCTCCTGCCCATCATGTATTTTATATATATATATATATATATATATATATATACACACACATACAGTATATATATATATATATATTCATGGCAAAAAAACTCCATTTAATGCATCATTTAGGGTTGTTCCACAGTGACAAAAGTGAGGAAATTCGATGTTAGGGTTCCCTTCCTTGCACTGCACTTGCCCACCCCCAAAAGGCACGAGGTAACGGTTGAAGTCATTGGTCCTAACTCTCACCCCATCCCCATGTGCAAACAAGCTGAGGGTGCAGAACAGGAGAATGGGGTGAGAGTTAGACCAATGACCCTCAACGCACACCCGATGCCTGCTGGTGGGGCAGGGTGGGTGGGGTGCAAGGAGAACCCTAACATTGAATTTCCTCACTTCTGCACTGTGTAAAAACCCTAACTGATGCATTAAACAGAGTTTTTTGTAAATGAATGTCCCTTCTTTTTGAGAATGTGCACTATAAATAGTGACGAACTGCAATGCAAATGCAAGCTCAAATGCTAATGCATGGTGATGCAAACGTAAATGCTAATGCAAACGGTAATAGAAATGTAAGTGAAATGTTAATGAAAACTGAAATGCAAATCGGCATGTATGGAAATACAAACCGTAACAGGCATGGTCACAGTAACACAATTAGAAATGCAGACACTTACAGTAACAGCAACGATAATGCAAAAGGAAACACAAACAGAAACAAAAACACAAACAGAAACACATATGCAAATGCAAATGGAAATGCACACGGTGATGCAAAATAAAATGCAAACAAAAACAGTAATGGAAACACAAATGTTAACAGAAATGCAAACGCAAGTGAAAACGAAAATGCAAAGGGTAACGCACATGGCGGCATAGACAGGAATGCTAACGCAATGGCAAAAGTTAATGAAAACAGAAATGCAAATGCAAGCACATATGTAAACTCAAATCATTGCTCGCACATTCACGGTAATGCAAATGGAAACGCAAACACTGATGGTAACACCAACGATGATGCCAAAGGAAACACAAATGGAAATGAAACGGAAGCACGTACAGAAATGCAAAGGGCAATGCACATGGTGATGCAAAAGTAAATGTAAACAAAATCAGTAACGGAAATGAAAATGTTAACAGTAACACAAACACAAGTGGAATCACAAATGCAAAGGGTAACACAAACAGTGGCGTAGAAGGGAACGCTAACACAAACAGTAATGGAAATACAAGTGGGAATGCTAAGTGCAACAGTAATGGAAACGCACACCCCTTTTTTTCCTCAAAAGCTGCATTGAGAAACACATTGAATACAAATAATGTATGCATAAAAATGGGCCTCGGAGCAGAAAATGAACAATTGGAATGCTAAATGGCTTATATCTCAGGAACCGTGTGACATAGAAAAAAAAAATTAATTTTATATTATTTATGACTTTCCTGGTTAGTTTGCACTTTGCTGATGAAAAGTCCATATCTCAAAGTGTTTCCAAGATACGGGCCCTGAAAGGCGTGGCAGATGCCGTAATGTCAGCCTATGGGAAAATAGTCAATTTCAGAGTACCGTAACTTTGTAGCCCTCAAATACTTTTTCACCAAGCCATGAACAGGCACATCTTGGCTGTCTTCCCTCCAAATTGCAGCCCAAAAGACCAAACTGTTCTTTTGCAGTAGGGTGGCAAAGATTTCCTATTCTTTTGGGCATAGTGTCGCAAAGCAGTGTTGCAAATCACGACGATTTCACCAAAAAAATCATGAAAGTGTCACAAGTGTGACACTATTTAGCGATACTACAGTTTAAAAAGATCTGAAAAACATATTTCTAGGGTGTTTAACCCCCCCAAAAAGACATGGCTATCATCTTCAGTGCTCGGCTTGTTGAACACAAAAAGAATTGTGTCCCAACAGGGTCCCAATATTAAATTCGAAGCATTTCTGTGACCAGTAACTGAAAAAAAATGGCTGTCTCACAACACTACAGGGGTCATTTGTGACACTAAAAACTGCATTTGTGACACTGTCGAGCTTTTTGTTAACTTTTCCTATTGACTATAATGGGAAATTGTTTTTTGAATAACTTTTGAACTGTTTCATATTTTTTCATGAAATCTTTGAAAGGCACATTGGGGACCCTGGCCACATGTTCCCTGAAGGTGTGGGACCAGTCACACAAACTGTGCAACCTGTAGGAGTGAGCAAAAATGCACAAAAAAGCATACATGTGACTTTGTTTTGTGCTTTATAGCTCCACAACCATATATCTGACCATAACAAAACTTGGAAAATCCAGAGGTCTATGGTACCACTCTGTGTATGCCAAATTTCAGGCAAATCTGTCATACGGTGGCAAAGTTATTAAACTGCAGAATTTCACACTTTAACCTTAAATGGGGTACTCAACCCTAACTATAGTGGCACGACCATGCCACTATACATATATATATATATATATATAGATATATAGATATATATATATATATCTATATATCTATATATATATATATATATATGTGTATAAATATGTATATCTATCTATAGATATAAAAAACTGTGTTAATGCATCATTTGGGTTTAAAGCAAAAAAAGTCAGGAAATGAGACATTAGGGTTGAACCCCCTAACCCTCCCACACACACACCACCCCAATCCTCCACAGACTGACAGATGCCGGGGTGTGTCATTGGGGTTGTGAGGCCCAAATCTCACCCCATTCCATGTGTGAGCATGATGACATGCTACAGTAAAAGAGAATGGGGTGAGATTTAGGCCTTACAACCCCAATGACATATCCCAGCATCTGTCAGTCTGTGGAGGATCAGGGTAGGGTGTGTGTCTGTTTGGGGGTGAGGGTTAGGGGTTCAACCCTAATGTCTCATTTCCTGACTTTTTTTGCTTTAACCCTAAATGATGCATTAATGCATTTTTTTGCATAGAATTTCCTTACTTTTTGAAAAAGTGTAATATAAGTAGTAAAAAACATGTATTGGTGGGAGCGCTGAGCCCAGCATAGTAATATGCATCTGGGCCCACACTCCCACTTATGCAAAGTTATGGAGCCATGCAGCAGCACTATAGGGCACCAAACCCTTGCAACAGTAATTTGTGCATATGTTGTGAACTGTAAGAAATAGAAAAAATTCTAGCATCATTGTAATCAAGACAGTAAGTACTTCACACAAAATCGAATGATTGCACCTGTATCACATTGTTTCTGAGATGTGGGCACTGAAAAGCATTGGACAGGCACTCTTTGAACCCTTGTGACAGTAATTTCACAATATCTCGTGAACCATGCAACGTACGAAAAAAATTCCACTGCAGGCTTACGCTACGATTTGAAATCTTTTTCCAGCAGCATAGCTCACTTAAAAGTGAACTAAACAGCCTGTAGCAAAAAGTCTGTATCTCACTTTGTTTCTGAGATAATGGTGCCAAAAGTCATGACACAGATTGCAATGTAATCCTAGGGGAAAAATATCTCTTCAACCAATTAATTCCCCAACACCTAAACAGCATCATTCACATCTTTAGGACATCCCTTCAACTCCCTGAAAATTTCAAGTAAAAAGACCAAACTGTGACTGAGATATGGTTGCCCCAATCTGGGCCATTTGATCTGTCCTAGGGCCATCTAGTCTTTCTCATTAACATTGCAAAAAATACATATAAATGTTCCCCTAGGATATAATGGGAATTTCAAATTGTAATAACTTTAGAATGGATTAACATTTTTTCACCAAACAAATGATGACATATTCCTTAGTGCAAGCTCTTTCCATGTCCCACGTTTCAGACCAATAGACCACACAGTGTCTGTGCAGCACCACAGACAAAAAATGCACAAAAGTGGCAAAAAGTGCATTTTTGGGCACTTTGCTGTGCAAAAATTGTATGTCTGCCTCAAACACAACTTAGTAAATTAAGAGATCTACCATACCAGACTGCGTATTCTGAATTTAGTGCAAATCCATTGAACAGTTGCAAAACTATTAATGCACAAAATTTGAGGTTTAACATTAAAGTGCCTAATCAATCCTAAATATAGGGTACGACTGTGCCCTATAATATATATAAAATTCATTACAAAAACTTTGTTAATGCATCAGTTAGGGTTGAAGCACCAAAAGTAGGGAAATATGGCAATAGGGTTGAGACCCTAACACCCCACCTTACCTCCCCAACCTCCACAGACCAACAGTCGATGGGGTGTGCTTTGGGGTCATCGGCCCTAACTTTCACCCCATTCCATGTGTAAAAAATCTGACATGATACAGTACAGTACAGGAAAATGGGGTGAGAGTTACACCCCTCAACCCCAAGGCACACCCCATCAACTGTAGGTCTGTGGAGAATGGAGTGGGGTGGTGGGGTGGAGGGTTAGGGTCTCAACCCTAATGCCTCATTTCCCTACTTTTGCACTTCAACCCTAACTGATGCATTGATGAAGTTTTTTGCAATGAATTTTCTTGCTTTTTGAGAAAGTGTAATCTTACCCTTATAAGGTTTTGGGAGTGCAGAGCCCCATGGTATAAGTTTTTTGGAACAGAGGGCCCATAATGAACTATCATTTTCCTTTGGGAGTACAGGACCCTCTGGGCCCTGTGCTCCCAGTATTGTATAAAATATGTCCCAGCAGTGCCATTTCTGCATAATGGTATTCATATGTGGGAACACAAGTCTCTCTGGGCCCTGTGCTCCCACCTATCTATGATTGTAGAGATGCAGTGCAGGCCTAGACATATTTTTAGTAACCCTTGTGCTGCAAATGGGCAATATTTCAGTAACCGTAGCAACCCTGGAAAAACTTCCACTGCAGTTTCAATGATGGACTGGCAACCTGCATGTGTGCTTAGTACACCTCAGCAAAAAATCCATATCTCAAACCCTTTTCTACATATAGCCACTGAAAGGCACCGTATTCACTACAATGTTATGCTATGGGAAATTTATCAACTTCAGAATGCCATAACTATGGAACCGATGTCAATTCTTACACCAGACCAGCATATGTCACATTTGTGGGACAACCCCATTGTACCATGCAAAATTTAAGCCAAATAACCTAACCGTTTCTTTGCAGTGAACTGGCAAAAAACAGAAGAATTTAAAAATCCCTGTTTGTGAGGTGTCAAAATCCTTGTTTACGAGCTGAATCCTTGCTCGTGAGCTGTCAAAATCCTTGTTCATGAGAAATTTTTGTTCGTGAGATAGTGCCATCTGGTTTTGATCTCACGAACAAGGATTTCAACACCTCACAAACAAAGATTTCTTACAAACAAGGATTCTGACATGTCACAAACAAGGATTTTGTCACCTCACAAACAAAGCTTCCTTTTTATAATCCTTGTCCGTGAGGGTCCTGATCTCATTAACAAGAATTATGACACTGCAAGAAAAAGGATTTCTCATGAACAAGGATTTTGACACCTCAGAAACAAGGATTTTGACATCTCACAAACAAGGACTCTTTTTTATAATCCTTGTTCATGAGGTGTCAAAATCCTTGTTCTAAGCGAATCCTTGCTTGTGAGTGTCAGAATCCTTGTTTAGAGAAACTTTGTTCGGAGATAGGGCCATCTGGTCCTGATCTCATGAACAAGGATTTTGACATCTCATAAACAAGGATTGATTTGTAAAGAAGGATTTTGACACCTCACGAACAAGTATTTGAAGCGAATAGCGAACAAAGATTTTACAATTTTAAAATGGTCATTTTTTGACAAAACTAAAGGAAACCAAAGTCATGGGTATATAGAGGGCATCACCCTGAACAAAACTCATACTTCAATGTCCACAGAAGACACCCCTGAGGCAAGTTACACGGCTTTGTTAGTCAGTAAAATTTAAAAACAAGATGGTGGCTCACAAACAAGGATTTTTTTCTCACAAACAAGGGTGTTTTAAATCCTTGCTTGTGAGCTGTCAAAATTCTTTTTCATGAGGTAAATCCTCATTCACAAAAAATACGCCTATTCAAAAGACTGAGCATGTGCTAAACCCAAAATTTCAAAATTGAATAACTTTGGAAAGGACTAGTAATTTTCACCAAACCAGAACTGGCTTGTTCCTGCAACCTTTTCTACCCTGAAAATTTAAGGCCAAAATTGCAAATGGTGTGGCTGCAGTGTGATGGGCAAAATCAGCAAAAACAGGCAAAAAAACACCGAAAAAAAACTTTTTTCGCTATGTGCTGCACAAAAAGATACACATCCAATCAAAACAAAATGGAGCACATCAGGATATCTGCCCCTTAGGACCACACATACCAAATATTGTGCAAATCTTTTGCAAGTTTGCAAAGTTATTAAAGTGCAAAATGTGGGGTTTAACATTAAACTGCTTACTCAACTCTAACTATAGAGGTGCAACTGTACAGCTATAATATACAGTGTGTGTGTGTATATATATATATATATTCTATGCACAAAACTGTGTTAATGCATCATTTAGGGTTAAAACACAAAAAGTCAGGAAATGAAAAATCTTTAGGGTTGCCCCTACCTCCCTTGTGGACCCACCAGTCATCCCCAGATTGACAGATGACAGGGTGTGTCATTGGGGTTGTGAGACCTAAATATTGCCCCATTCCTTGTATAATAATATTCAGAAGCAATAGTGAAGAAGAATGGGGCAACATTTAGGCCTCACAACCCCAATGACACACCCTGTCATCTGTCAATCTGGGGATGACTGGCAGGTTCACTGGGGGGGAAGGGCAACCCTAAAGATTTTTCATTTCCTGAATTTTTGTGTTTTAACCCTAAATGATGCATTAACACAGTTTTTTGCATAGAATTTCCTTACTTTTTGGAAAAGAATAGAAAACTAAGAAGTTGCTGAAGTTGGTTGGAGCGTGGGCCCTTTGAGCCCTGTGTTCCCACCAAACTGTAAACATCTCCATAAGATAAGAGTACAACTACTGAATAAGAGATGTTTTGAACAGTCATAAGAGTGGCACAATTGAGCAGCTGTTTACATCTCAGACACATAAGCAGTGAAACTATCTGCATGGCACTAACACTAAGTACCCTATAAATCTGAAGGCAGTACCACAATGCAAAATGCTATATGCAAAATGTAAAGTGTGTGACACAATATCTCTGCAGGAAATTAATTCTGCAACACCTAAATACCGTAAGTGACATCTAAAGGACATGCCATCAAAACCCTCCAAATTTCAATGTTAAAAGACCAAATCATGTCCGAGAGATAACAATTTGAAGTTTGAGATTTTCATTCATTGGAGTTGCAGAGTTCTGTACCTGTTGACATTTCACAGACACAATGACTGAAAACTACATCCATGACACTAAGGCTAGGTATCCTGTCAATTTCAAGCCACCACCACAATGCAAAATGCTGTCCAGAGTGTAAACTGTGCCATGCAATATTTCTGCCAAAAAAAATTCTGATATGTAAAGACAGTAATTTACATCTACAGGACATGCTGTAAACACCTCCAAATTTCAAGTAAAAAGACCAAACTGTTTCCAAGATATGAAATGTTAAAATTAGTAAAATTGGCCTATTTAATGCATCATAAAATCTGGCCATCTTGTCCCTATCTCATGATCAAAGATGGCAATCAACGAATCTTGCTATCAAAGAATTTGCAGGCTCATGATCAAAGAATAAAAATAGTGAAACTCAGTTTTTAGGTGGAATTACATTAAACTACCACCATGTTTTTTTTTTACAAAGTTTATTATTTCTTATCCACAATACCAACAAAGCAGACATCAATACAAGTACACCATTCACATTAGACATTCACAAGTCTTAAGTCTGCTATATCTCCACCCGTCCCACCCTCCTCCCTACCATAATGTTTTGATAGAACAAAGCTCCTGACCAAAACCCACCCTCATATGTGTTCCTAGGCCACCCCTGGGCTGAGAAATTTGAATTTTTCAAAGGGCCATCTTGTCCCTCTCTCAATGCAAGATCGTGATCAAAGACTCTCATGATCAAAGAATTTGCAGGCTTGTGGTCAAAGAATTTGCAGGCTCATGATCAAAGAATACAAAATGGTGAAACTCGAGTTTTAGGAAGAATTACATGAAATCACCACCATGCCTCTATAGAACGAAGCCCCCTGAGCAAAACCCTCCCTCATTTATTTTCCAAGGCCACCCTGAGCTGAGAAAATTGTATTTTACCTCATGATGCAAGAGCGCTATCAAAGAATCTCATGATCAAAGAATTTGCAGGCTCGTGAACAAAGATCGTTAGAAGCAGTCACAATTAAAGAATTTAAAACATTATAACTCTATTTCTTGACCATTTTAGGTGAAACAAATGGCAGGGTCAATAGATCAAAGCTCTGAGTAAAACCCATGCAGGTTTTACTTCAGGAATGACCCTGAGCCTTGATATTTTATTTTTCTGACGGAATTTAAAAACAAGATGGCGGACCTCATGATCAAATAATACTTAAGGACAAAGATTCTTTGACCAATGAGACTGCAAATTTTTGATGCAGTTAGGTCGAGATGGCCCAAACCCCATTCTTTGTTTGCAAACAACCAATAAATGTTTCCATTGACTTATAGTGGAGCTTAAAAGTGGCATAACTTTTGAATGTTTTAATGTTTTCACCAAATGAAAAGTGGCTCGTTCAGCCCCTGAAGCTCTTTCAGATGAACCATCTCACAGACCAGCATATCACATGATGGCCATGCAGGGCCACAGGCAAACTCCCCCAAACTGCCTCCAAAACTGGCAAAAAGTGCATTTTTCAGCATTTTGGTTCGCAAAGGACGTCAGTCTGACCAAAACAAAATTTGGGAAATGAAGAGATCTACCATGCCCCACCATGCATACCAAATTTCAGGCAAATCTGTTGAATGGGTTCAAAGTTATTAACATGCTAAATTTTGACTTTAACATAGAAGTGCCCTCATAACCCTAAATATAGTGGTGTGACCGCTTCACTATAATATATATATATGTATACATATATATGTACACACAATATATAAAGATATATATACATATATATCTATATATATATATATATATATATATATATATATATATATATATATCTATATATTTGTAATAGGTAACCCACTCTAGGGTGTATGGTCATGCTCTGATATGCCCATACCTTGGTGTGCTCTGTGATGCACGAGGCTGCAGCTGTGCAAAAGATTTAAGCTAAAGGTTATTGATACAGTTACAAACAAACTTCATAGAATTGTGTTAATTAAAGTCAAGTATGACAAAGAATGCATTATTTTGGTTCAGTATATGCTCAATTTAAAGGATTTGGAATTTTTTAGTTGAAGTGAGCAAGTTATTAAATAATTGAACTGCCCCACATTATTTTAGAGGTGGATTTCAACTGCACTCTTAATTATATAAAAATAAATCATTGCAGCCATCCAAATGGGACGACTATAAATCATATTTACTTTGTACTTTTTTAATTTAAAATAACTTGCCTGATATTTGGAGAGAAACTTTCAGAAAAGATATAGATTAAACATATTATTTAGCCAGACACAACATGTTGTCAAGGTTCAACACATATTGATATCTAATGAGTTATTTGTTATAATGTAGTCTCAACCATATAACCATTGACTATTGATTACTTCTTGTCACAAAATTGTGAGTTATAATCTGCCTCTAGATATTCATAAAAAAGTCAATAGCTGCTGGAAATTAACTAACAATAGTCTATCAGATAAATCATTCATACAAAAGTTAATGATAGCCATTCAACAGTTCTGTGTGGAGAATCAGATTGATAAAAACAATATAATAAGTTCATGGGGCACCCTAAAATCTACAGTTAGAAGTGTCATAGTTTCAGAAGTGCCTTAGAACCCCCCAAAAAAAGAAAAGAAAAGAAAGAAAACGAATGTTAGAAGATGTTCATGAGAAACTTAAAACATTACAAATAACTGTAAGAACTGGAGATGAAACTAAAGCTCAAGAATATATAGAACTAAAAAACAATCACTGATTCAACAGACATTTATCAAACAAAATGTAACTGGCTCAAAAGAAACAAAAATAGCTGGAAACCACCCCATACTACACTCCTTTCATAGCATAGCACAGTCGTGACATTTCCTGTAGCAAAGCAAGAAGGGGTGGATCAGAAGGGTATGCACACAATGACCTCATTTACAGGGGCACAAGTAATTTAACTTGTTATAACAAGTTATACAAAAACAAAGAAAACACAAAATCAAACTTTTGCTTTCATTTTCCTACTTTAATTACTCTGACCAAGTTATAAATCCAACAACTTATCTGAAATGAATATTATTAACTGCAGGTACTGTGGGACACTTTTCAGAAGTGCAGTTTTGCAGGATTTAGGACACTGTACTACATGCTGAGCCATTGGAGATCTAAGGGCTCAGCTCCAGGCAGCATGGGCAGAGACTGCGCACCTCAAATCACATATTCAGGAGTAATTATTTTATAAGAACCACTTCCATTTTCCCAACATCCAACAGAAACACTCTCGACCGCAGAGAGTAGTTGGTCCAGGAGGCTGCAGGTGGTTAAAGGGGCAAAACTGAAAGTGCCCATCACTCTGTGCTCTCCAGCATATTACCTCCATAAACCATATAAAACTATAAAATGGTATCTGCCTCTATCTCCAAAAATCAAACAAAGGGAAGAGGACACGGCAGAGCAGGACACTGCAGCACAGGAGCTAACACAACAAAACCTGCCCAAAACAGAAACCAAAACAAAAAAAGCAAAAAGGAAATCCAAAAAACTTCTGATCATAGGAGACTCCATGATTCTGGGAGTTGATACCTATCTCCAGCAAGGGGTAATGGTCAGATGTCTCCCAGGTACATCAGCATGGAGAGACACTGACCACATGGCTAAAATTGTACAGGAAGCAGAAGAAAACATTGATGTCCTAGTATACATAGGGACTAACGATCTTGCAAGCCAGTCAGTTGTGGAGACCAAGGAACACCTGGCCAGGCTGGGTGACAAACTATCATCCATTTTATCTGGCATCTCCTTCTCTGAGATCCTGCCAGTCTGGGGGGGGGCAAATGAATGGAAGGTCATAGAAGGGGGAGATACGGCGCAAAACATGTGGCTCAAGGGCTGGTGCCAGGAAAAAGGACACAAATTTGTAGGAAACTGGCAAGAGTTTTGGGATTGAAAGTTCTTTAAATCTGATGGACTGCATCTGACTAAGGAGGGAGTCAGTGCATTGGGGCAGATGTATGACGTCTTTGCAGAATATTTAAACTAGCAAATAGGGAGAGGAGTGCAGCACCCGATACATCAAATGGGAAGAACACCCCTCCCCACTCAGCTAGTGGTCAAACAGGAGTTCAGCATGTTTGTAGTTTATTTGCATCACCAGATCATCAGGTAAGGAAAAAGGTCCAGCTCCCCATACAACACACAGAGGAAATGCCAGACCTCATCCGACAACTAACACGCTGAAATCTGGCCAATGAACAATCGTGTACACAATGCTTGCAATCTGGGAAACAAGATCCCAGACCTGCAGAGCATAATGATAGAGGCTAAACTGGACATAGTAGCCATTAGTGAGACATGGTTTACCAGTAATCACACTTGGGAGGCTTCAGTACCTGGCTAGGTACTGTTCAGAAAAGACCGAGGTGCAAAACGGGGGGGGGGGGGTGGAGTGAAGTGGCCTTTTATGTCAATAAAAATATCAAAGCTACAGAAATTCAGAATACACATAAGGAGCCAGAAGAACTTTGGATCACCCTGGAAACAGGAAATGGGACAGTCATATGAACTGGATGTCTACAGGCCTCCGAATCAGGGGAGGACATAGACACATTACTGTTAGAAGATATACAAACCATGACAGCTAAAGGGTGGTTCTGATAATGGGAGACTTCAACATGACAGATATAGATTGGTCAATACCAGCAGGAACAGCTGCAAGAACTAGACACATACAGTGGTAGCCACAGACATTGGCAGCTATTTCCAGATATTTTGCTAAATTTCTGAAGAGTTTCTCTCTACTACCCCTACTGTGGAAATTCAGAAAGCAGGAGATATTTCTGGAAATATCACAGAAATTTGGGGTAATAGTTGGCAGTGTCTGTGGCTGCTATTGTAATGGATTCCATGCAAGGGGAGGGCCTCAAACAATTGGTACAGCAACCCATAAGAGACAGGGCTATCTTAGATCTAGTTCTGACTAACAGTGAAAGGATCACAGATCTCCAGGTAGAAGGTCACCTGGGGGCCAGTGTCCATCACATGGTATGTTTTAATTTGTCCACTAGAACTAAACCATCCCATTCTAAGGCAAAAATATGGGACTTCAGAAGAGCTGACTTTGATATGATGACCAACAGAGTTAAGCTAGCCCTGGCAAAAAGAAATACAGGTGAGGGGTACAGGCAAAGTGGGCAAGCATTAAGGATGAAATACTTGAAGCAACATCCCATCTTGTTAGAGAGAAAAGGAAGTGCAAAAGAAGAAGGAAATGACTTTGGTTCTCAAAAACAGAAGCAGAAAAGGTCAGAGCCAATAGGCTGCCCTTCAGGAAATATAAGGAAATGCCACAGGATGAAGATAGGGAGGCATACCAAACTTCCCGAAGGGAAGCAGGGAAGGCAGTATGGCACGCAAAGGCCCAAACTGAGGAAACACTAGCACAAACAGTAAAAGAAGGTGACAAGACTTTCTATAGATACATTAGTGAAAGAAGAAAGTCCAGAGGGGGTATTGCTAAGATCAAAGGGGATAAGGGGGCATGTGAGGAGGAGGAGGACCACGTAAAAGCATTTATCCTAAATATATACTTCTGATCAGTATTAACTGAAGAGAAAGTAGAGCAGGGCCCACAGCTCAGCACCATAGACACAGGGTGGAGGGAGGTATGCAGTAGTCCCTTCACAAAAGAAAGGGTCCTGCAAGAGCTCAACAAGCTCAGGGTGGACAAGGTAATGGGACCTGATGGCGTACATCCCAGGGTACTAAAGGAGCTAACGGTGGAACTAGCAGAGCCATTATCAGAACTGTTTAGTGAGTCTCTAAGTACAGGAGGCCCCAGAAGACTGGAGAAGGGTCATGTGTTCCCCGCCCATAACAGTGGTAGCAGGGAGGAGGCAAGGAACTACAGACCAGTCAGTCTTACCTCAGTAGTGGGCAAGACTATGGAGGCACTCCTTAAGGAAAGGATAGTGCAACACCTGGAATCCATAGGTGCACATGATCCAAGACAACATGAGTTTACAACTGGAAGGTCCCATCAAACTAATCTCATAGATTTCTTCAACTGGGTAACCAGAGTGGTGGACCAAGGGGGAGCTGTTGATGTCACCTACCTTGACTTCTGCGAAGCTTTTGATACTGTTCCACATAGCAGATTGATTAATAAGCTGGGTAGGCTAGGGGTGGGTCAGAAGTTGGTCAACTGGGTGGAAAACTGGTTGACAGGCAGAAAACAGAGAGTGGTGGTAAATAGTATACAGTCAGAAGAGATGCAGGTCACAAGTGGATACCTCAGGGATCAGTCGTGGGGCCAGTCCTCTTCAATATCTTCATCAGTGACATTGCAGATGGACAGGAGGGTAAGGTTTGTCTGTTTGCAGATGACACCAAGATCTGCAACAGAGTAGATGATCCAGATGGGGTGGGCAGAATGAGAAGTAATCTTAATAACCTGGCAAAATGGTCAGAAAAGTGCCAACTGGGGTTTAATGCAAAGAAGTGCAAGGTCATGCACATAGGGAAGAGAAACCCTGAAGCCCCATATAGGTTGGGAGTGGAGTTGCTGGCAGTCACAAGGGAAGAAAGAGGCTCAGCCATCATCATCACAGATGACCTGAAATCATCCAAGCAGACCATTAAAGCAGTAGGTAAGGCTAGGGGAATGTTGGGGTGTATTAGTAGGGGTATCACAAGTCATAAGAGGGAGGTAATAATCCTCTTTACAAAACACTAGTTAGGGACCTATCTGGAATACTGCGTCTTAGTACTGGAGGCCACACCTTCACAAGAACATTAACTAAATTGAGGCAGTCCCAGAAGGGCAACCAAAATGGTACAGGGACTGCATCAGAAAAAGATGGTGACAGATTAACAGAGCTCAATATGTATACCTCGAGCAAGAGAGGGAGAGAGGTGATATGATCGAAAATGTTCAAACAGCTTTAAGGGCATTAATAAGGTGAAAGAGTCTAACATGTTTCAATATAAGAAAAATAGCAGGACAAGAGGGCATAACATGAGATTAGAGGGAAGCCAATTAAGGGGTAATGTGAGGAAGTTCTTTTTCACAGAAAGTGTGGTGGATGTATGGAATGACCTGCCTCTGGAAGTGGTGGATATGAATACAGTGCAGGGCTTCAAACAGGCATGGGATAGGCAAAAGGGAGCAATACAGATGAATATGAATAGATAGGCCATTGACAGAGCAAAGGCCAATAGCACATTCATAAGGTAGAAAAAGAAATGGTCAGACTGGATGGGCCTTGCGGTCCTTATCTGCCATCAACTTTTATGTTTCTATGTTAAATCTTTTAGAAAAACTTTTAAAAAAATGGATCAAAGCTTCAGAGAAAAATTCAGCGATCACTTGTATTAATATAACTTGGGACTATTGCAAACTGAGCAGATAAAATTAAGACACATTTCTGATATTCTATAAAAATTATATACATCTGAATGTTACCCTTCAGAAGAGGAGCTAATATTACAATAAATTCAGAAAGCAGAATATCTCAATTTAGGATGGATAGACACTGATTAAGCCAATCTCCACTCAAAAATAGTAAATAATATACTCAGTATGACAAATGGCTTATGCTCAGGCCTGGATGGCTATTCACTGTAATTTTATCTTGTTCTAGCACTGGTTATGGTACTATTACTGGAATCATTTTTACTGAAATTCAAAGAATTCACAAAGTTCCAGAATTATTTAATCAGGCTTGTTTTTCACTAATTCGAAAGCAAGAGAAAGACCTGAACAAGGTGGAGAACTATAGACAGAAGGCAATACTCAATACAGATGATAAGATATATTTTTATTTATTTATTTTATTTTATTTTATTTAGTTTTTGTTGACTGGGTAAGGTGCACTAGCCATAGAAATGACTATTTTCAGGCATGACCCAGGAGAAATACAGGAAATAAAACATTTTTACAAAAGACATGCAAGAGCATATAAACAGTAAGTGCATACAAATATATCAATACAGTGTAAGTAATGGTAAACAGTTTGATACACAGTAGAAACAACTGATTTAGCAAGAACAAAAATGTAGCAATAGTAAAAATAAAGGAGGGCGGCATAGTAAAAGTCTTAAGCAACGTTGTGGCAGAAAACACAAGTTAGGTTAAGTTACGTGAGTGTGTCAACTGGTAGTCAAAGGGGAAAGGAAGCAAAGAAAGGAGGGGTAATTGAGGTAGGGGGAGGTGTAAGGGGATGAGAGGATGAAAAGGGGGTGAGGTAAGGACTTTAAGTTAAAAGTTGTATGGAAACAGGCTAGTAGACAGGATAGTTCTGAGAGTAGTTGGTTGAGGAAGGAGCTGTGAAAGAGGCTGTAGGTAGGGAAATATAATGAAGTGAAAGTGATTGCTAAATGTCTGAACATAGAATTATTTTATTTTGGACAATATCATTCACACTGATCAATCAAGTTTTATACCACACACTTCTCTTCAATTAGGCTTATAACATCTGATTTATTACTGAATATTTAAAAGTAATAAAAAAAGCACTGTTCCTATTGTTAGACATGTGAAAAGCTTTTGACATGTTAGAGTAGAAATAACTTATTTTGGGCTATGAGATCCTTTGGCTTTCCAGATATATTCATAGATCATATTAGATACATCTATAAGCAACCATTGCAAAATAAGAAGTTAATATTGTTTCTTTTATTGTTTTTTTTCATTTTGCAGTGAGGCAAGTGTTTCATTCCCATCACTGTTTGTGATGGGTCTCAACCTCTTATTAGAAATCAGATTCAACAAAGAAGGTGGAAGGAATCCAAATAGGAACAACTAAAACAAAGGTTAATACATACACAGATGATTTATTGCTATTACAACAAAACCCAAGAACAGTTTAAAATAATTATAGATGATCATATAGGTTTTCATCAATAGCAGGACACAAGGTTAATGAAACAAAATCTGAGATGATTACCTTTAACTATAATCAGATTGACAATTAAAAAAAAAATAATGCCTCCCTTCAAGAAGACAGCATGAGATATCTGGGCATTGTAATACCATCTTTAAAAGATAAACATTTAGGTTTGAGTTAAATCCAATTCTCTGTGGGGAAACATTCAGATTATTAAAATGTTGGCAATTTTTTCTCTATTCTACAGGCTTCAAACTAGTAGTATACCTGTTCCCCCAAATTGGCTTAAGAAAATTCATATTTGTTTTGTAAATTCATATGGAATTATAAACAATCCTGTATTTCCTGGCAAAAACATTGCTTGTGTAAAGATCAAGGGGATAAGTCATGCCATGATACTGGAGTCCAACATGTCAAATATGTGGTAAGGTGGTAAATTGTTGGGCTGATTCTGGTCCAGATAAAATCAACATGAAGGTGGAAAACTGAATTTTGAATGAGACAATATCAGAAAATTTAGATCTCAAAAAGATTTAATTTACCACAAACACATTTAGTAATTCTAATGATGTAATAATTAAGAATGTGTGTGGAATAATCAGAAAATTTACAAATAAAACTAAGTGGGTCACAAATGCATCTCTGGCCAAAGATATCTGAAACAATCCTAATTTTAATATAAATGGGGAATGTTAGATAAAAAATCCTGGGTGATGAAAGGGGTCAAAACATGGCAAGACCTTCTTGAAATGGACAAATTTATTAGTTGGGAAAAATGTTGCGATACATTTTATTTAAGCAACCAACTTTTTTTTTTTTTACTGTAGCCAGATATGTAGCCTGTATATAAAGGACTTTAAATGCTGGGGAAGATCCACAAATAGTAAAAGGCTGGAAAAAGAATTGCAAAGTATTTAGGATGGTAAAACTAAAAAGCTTTTTGCATGGATTACCAGTTATATGCATACTTCGGCAGAAAAAAGTATACAAAGAAACTGTGCCCAATTCACAAAGGTTGATGCAGGGCTTAATGCAGGCTTGTGCCAAACCCTACACCATCTGTAGTATCTGGCTCAGCGGCGCCAAAGCCCTTTGCTACAACACAGCCTAATTTACTAATGGCTAGTGCAGTTACAACAGTTTCCCACTTTATAGCAGCCTTTGCTAAACCCTGGGTCAAGCTCCATATCTACAGGTCCCCAGTGGTGCAAAAGTAGAACCAGGGGATCTGGTCTAACTTGTTGCATTCAGTGAAAGGGACTTGAGGCAGGGGTTTGTGGCAGGCATCATTCCTGGAATTGCACTTGTTTCAAAGTGACACAAGTCATCCCTTGCATCGAACCCTGTGCCGTGAGTTCCTTGTGCCAATCCAAAATGCTTTGTGAATCAGGCCCACTATAACACATTGGGAAAAGGAACTGAAAAGCTCTTTCAAAAATCAACATTAACTATCAGCTTGTATTTCTAATCAGAATTATACACTTTCTAGATATAGTACGATACAATATAAGAATTTCAGTGGAACATATTTTTCTTCATACAAATGACATAAAATGAATTTAGCACCTAACTCAGATTGTTGGGATTGTGGACACCTCAGTGCAGATGTTTTTCATTTATTTTGGAAGTGTCATTTATGTGAGATCTCAGTCTTTCAACACATTAAGAAAAAATGGATTTTTATTTTCCCTGTTGGCAAGACCCACAATTTACAATATTAGAAATATTTAACCAAAAGAGAATGGAACAAAATAAGGGGACTATTTTAAAAGCCAATATTATGGCTGTCAAAAGACTAATTATAAAATATTGGAAACATCCAAATGGCACACTATCTTTTCCAAAATCTGAATAGAAACAGCTATTTCTAACTTTTCTAAACAATTCAAATTTTTTCAAAGATAATGAAATCCTTTGGAAACTGTATAGTAAGGATGCAGGCGGCTGGAGACACTATGAATTTGAAAATGTAGAAACAGGGAATGAAGTTTTGTGTTTCACCTTTTTAACACTGTCTATGTCAAGTTTTATAAAGTTTGTCACGATCATCTGTAAGATATGAAGAATGGAACTATTAAATATTTAATACTAATATATTCATAAAGTGTCCAGTTTTTTTGCAGGAGTTGCACAAAATGCTATTTATGGCATCATATATTGACCAATCTCTGCATGTTCTTTTAATCTATTCATACACTTGTACTAGTGCTAAATGTTACAACCAATAACAATTTTTACTTCCGCCCAAAAACGGAGGGAGCCAGATGTAATTGCCCACCTGGGGATGAATGATCTGGCAAGGAAAGCTATAAGGGAAGTGCAGGATGGATTTAGGGAGATGTGGGGCGGGGCCTGAAACAGGAAGCTCACATAGTTGCATTCACTGAGTTGCTACCTGTGCACAGTTGTGGAAGGCTAGGGAACACCACATGAGGTCATTCAATAAGTGGTTGAAGTCATGGTGCAGGGATGAGGGCTTTGACTGTATCAGGGACTGGTGTCACACCTGGGTGATGGAGGTCTGTACAAGGGAAATGGCCATCATCCATCCAGGAGAAGACCAGCCAGTCCAGGGTGGAAGGTTTAAATGTTATATTGATGAGCATTTAAACTAGGCAAGTGGGGAGGCAGAAAGACTGAGGGAGCCAGAGAATGTCTCCTCAGAGACTAGTGCAACAGAGAAGGTTATCCCAGGGAGCGGAAATTCCCTGAATGTTAATGGAAGCAAAGCGAAGGGTTAGGCAGGCAAATCTGGAGGAGGAACTTCAGTTGAAAGAGGGGAAGGAGGAAGGCAGGAAGACCACATAGCAGAGGATGGCAGAACCAAGGTAGCAGGGGATGCTACATGTCAGTTCACTCAGTCAATGTGCTCACAACATTTTGCACCTACTATTAGCTCTAGGCCAGTCAGTCACTTCTACAAATTGTTCCACACATTCACTCCACCATGTAAATTTAATAAAATAAACTCCAGGTAGGTGCATTTTGGGAACAACCTGCAGGGAGCCAATTGACACAGTAGCTAATGTAGGGCATGACTTGTCACAGGGCAAAGAGATCAGTGGAATTGACATAGAAACATAGAAACATAGACTTTGACAGCAGATAAGGACCACTTGGCCCACCCAGTCCGTTCATTTCCCTACCTATTGGATAAGCTACAGGTTCTAGTTAACCAACAGCCTACTTCCTGCAACTCCCCACTATAATTGCCTTATGTCTGTCCCATGCATGTTTGAATTACCCCACTGTTTTAGACCCCACAACCTCCCCAGGAAGGTGGTTCCATGTGTCCACCACTCTCTCTGTGAAAAAGAATTTCCTCACATTACCCCTGAGTCATTCTCCCTCTATCTTTAAATTGTGTCCCCTTGTTCTTGCACATCTCTTTTTCTGAAAGATGCTACCCTCCTGGACTTTGTTGATTCCCTTGAGGTACTTGAAAGTTTCTATCATGTCCCCCCGTCCCTCCTTTCATCAAGGGTTTACATATTAAGCTCTCTCAGTCCTCTTCATATGATTTCTGATGCCAAACTTGCACCATTTTAGTTGCCTTCTTCGGGACTGCTTCCATCCTGTCTATGTCCTTGTGTAGATGGGGTCATGCCACCAAGAGGGTTAAAGGGAGGGGAAACAGGAGTGGGAGGCAGGTTAGAGGAGAGAGGTCAAAGAGAATGGAGAGCCATGTGTGCAATGCAAGGAGTCGAAACGAAATTTGCCCTTGAGATAATCATTGCAGAGGCAGGCCTGGATCTGGCAGCCTAATGGAATCATGGTCAGGGACACTGGCTTACTGCAGACACAGTGACACAGATGGAAACCCAGAAATCTGACTGGTCCACAGAAAACAGTGCCAAAACAGGAACAACATTTGTTCTTGGGAGGCTGTGATATGAAGCCCTTCAAAGTTACAGCACAGCAGTGTCCTTCTTTTGCTACTGCCTGTATTATGTGATCAAAAGTCTTGCTTTTCTTTCTGCTTTTATATCAGCTGAAGTCCTGGTGCATCTTAAAGTGAAAACAATTCTAATTCCTCTCTGATTTCTATGTGTAAGTATCATTTTGTAACCTTTTTATGCATTTGCTAGCACAGTGCCCATCACCTAATATTTTCAGTTTCAAAACAAAGTGTAGATCATTTCATCTGTACACTGTGAATGTATGTGCCCTTGGCTGCAGTAGCTGTTGGTCCAACCACTGAGGCTATACAATTTTAGTTTAAAAATAAACTAGAAACATGAAAATGATGAGCATTTTAAAGATTTGTAAAAGAGATAGTAGCTTGCTCTCTCTCTCAGCTGCTTTGAAAAATGGTTTCCAGATTTTGAGGCTCAGAACTGGACCAATAACATTCAAGTACAGCAGTAACAGTAGGGGTATTTGTGCTAATTTTATTAAATTTAAACTTATTTAAAGTAAAATGCCACCACGATCGGATCCAAGGTTTCATAGGGGTGCAGATTGGGAACCGAGCTGTTCATTTAAATGTTATAGTTATGTTTTCGAGGTTAAAGTCTGCTGCCAAATCTGTCTGATATACAGAAAGGTAACACCAGTAACATCAGGAGTATTTGTGCTAATAGATTACTAAATCTAAACTGAACTGATGTAAAATGCCATGATCAGATGCCATGTTTCATCGAGGAGGGTGGCAGGTTGGGAACTGAGCTGTTCATTTCACTATTGTACTTAGTTTGCAAGGTTAAAGTCTGCTGCAAAATCTGTCTGATCTACAGAAAGGACCACCACACTGAGAATGGGTGTTTGTCCAAGCATAATTGGTCCAGCCTGGAGGAATAGCAGGGCAGCCACACTGAGAATGATTCTAATAAAATGTTTTATGCTGTTCCTTGGTTTCTGAGCTTGCTTCTTTCCTTTGGCTGTAATATTTATTTTATCATATCATTCAGCTTGAGGGGTGCACCACCACTATCTTAGGTTCAGCTTGGGTGGTGTAGATGAGCAGCATTTTGCAAATCAGTGTTTGAAAGGCAGCTTCATTTTTCCACAGTTCTCTTTTTGTATATTTGGAGAGAGCTGCACATTAAATACACAGTCAAGAAGGACTATTACTATAGTGACAAAATATTGCTGTTATTGGTGGTATACTGGTTGTGTAGGTGGGGTGGGGACACTGGTTTTGTGTTTGTGTGAGTGTAGGTTGGGGGACAATGGCTGAGTGTTGTGGGGTGGAGTGGGGACATTGGTTGTGTTTGTAGGTGGGGACTTTGGCTGTATTGGTATGGTGGGGACACTGGCTGTGTGTTTTGTGGGGTGCTGACATTGGCCATGTTTGTGGGTGGGGACATTGGACATGTTTTTGTAGGGTGGGATGGGGTGGGTGTGGACACTGTCTGAGTGTTGGTGGGTGGGGTGGGGACACTGGCTGAGTGTTGGTGGGTGGATTGGGTGAGGACACTGGTTGTGTTTGTGGCATAGTGACACTGTCCATGCTGGTGGGGTGTGGGCATTGTTTGTGTTGGTGGATGGTGACATTGGCTGTGCTAATGGGGTGGGGACATTTGGTGTGAAGGTGGGGCTGAGTGGGAATACTGGCCATGGAGGTAAGGTGGAGTGGGGACACTGGCCATGGAGGAGGAGGGGACACTGGCCATGTTGGTGGGGCGGGGTGGGGACACTGTCTTGTTGGTGCAGTGGGGATGCTAGTTGTGTTGGTGGGCTGGGGTGGGAACACTGGTTGTGTTGGTAGGGTGGGGTGGGGACACAGGCCATGTGTGTGGAGTGGGGAGGACACTAGCCATGTTGGTGTGATGGGGTTACTGGTTGTGTTGGTGGGATGGGGTGGGAACACTGGTTGTGTTGGTAGGTGGGGTGGGGACACAGGCCATGTTGGTGGAGCGGGGAGGACACTAGCCATGTTGGGGTGGTACAGTTGCTGGTTGTGTTGGTGGGTGGAGTGACCATGTGCCACAATGTGTCTTTCCAAGGCAAAAGAAGTTTTTATGTTATTTTGTTGCTGCAGAGATCAAGCTCTGTGGGACCTGTAACTGTTTGGGGATGGTGTAGAGGTTGGTCGTGTTGGTGGGGTGGGATATTTTTTTTAACTCCTCTAATCTTCACAGTGCCATACAGTACATAAAGATACTTGTGTGAAGGTATACATTAAAATGTGTGCCCTTATGCTCCAGGTGGGAGTTGGGAGGGGGGGACATGAGACCAAGACCAACCAACTGAATGGTGAATCTAGTAAGATCTTTGCAGTGTTTGTGTTTTAGTTTGGTCTGAAATTAGTGCCCATTGCTGATTGTTTGCATTTGAGTTGTTCAGTGTGTGTGTGGCATACAGTCCTGAAGTGGGATGGGGGGGAGCGTGGGTGGGTTGGCTGAACGCTTGATGTGTTCTCCAGTGTTTGTCTTTTTGGTGCCTGATATCTTTTAATAAAGTCCTCGTGGAGGGTTTGCATCCAAGCTAGCTAAATGTCTGCTCCTTCCCTTCCTGCTCCCTACAGTTTTGAAGATCGGGGGTTAGCAGGGCTTAATCTGCTCTCCTGTGTGTTGTCAGCAGAAGAAATCAGGTTCATTGTGCAGGGTTTGCTGGCCCAAATCTGTACTTTTGATGGGAGGAATTGTTTTATTTTTTATATTCACTTACTGTGAAGCAGAAGGTTCCTGAGGCAGGTGGGTAGCGTTGGTACGACTGAGCTGCTGACCGTTAGCTCAGTTTTCTCTCCCACTGCATGGTTCACTTTCCATCCATGGTGTCTATTAATTTTTAAACTTTTTCCTTTGCTTGACTGATCTGTGGGCAAACATCTCAGAGGCCCAAGAGGAGACTACAGTGGGCTGGTTCAGGTAGTGGACACACTGAAATTAGGTAACACATTAAATCTTGGATTTGTCTGGGTTTGGTGGCATGATTGGCTGTGTTTGTTCAGAGCTATCTGTGCTGGTGATGGGGGAGCTGGTTGTACTGGTGCTGCCATGACATCTGAGAGATGCAGGACATAATTATGCTACTGCTGTCACATCTGAGGGATAGTAGTGTTGCTGCAATCTCACCCTAGGGGTGTGGGATGTAGTGCTGCTGCTGTTGCTGCCATCACACCTGGAAATGTGGGAAACATTAGTGCTTCTGCTCCTGCTGTCACACCTGAGGGATAGAGGCCATAGTGCTGTTACTGCTTCCATCAAACCTGAGGGATAGGGCTGTAGTACTGCTGCTTCTGCTGCCATCACATCTAAGGGATGGGGACATTAGTGCTGCTGCTGACATCACCCTGAGGGATGGGACCATACTGCCATTGCTGCTGTTATCACCCTGAGGGATGGGACCATAGTGCCATTCCTTCTGTTATCACACCTGAGGATTGGGGCCATAGTGCTGCCTGCCATCAGACGTAAGGATGGGTGCCATAGTGGTGGTGTGTTACAGCAGTCACATCTTGTACCTATTAAAATAATTTTAATAGATACAAGAATGGATGGATGTATATTAGTGGAAGTCAAATTTCTAAAATGCATGTTAGCAGAGTAAAAAATGTTAAATAAAGTACACAAAACAAAACACCAGTAAAACAGATTTTGGTTTGGCAGACACTGGTGACAATATTGGTTTTCCAATGTGCAAATGGAATTATCCCTTTCAATCATGGTAAACCAATGTCCCTGCTTTGGTGAATATACAACCACAACTGGGAGTGGACATCCCAGACAGTATCATATTCCAGAAGGACAGATCAAAGAGGAAAGGCAGAGGGTTATTTTATATGTGAAGGAGGGTATAAGGACAACTAAGATACAGGGGAACAGGAGGACAGTAAAAGTACTATGGTTAAACTTAGACATGGGGTTGGGGGCTATTATTCCCACAGGGTGCTGTACAGGATTCCAACATGGTGAGGATTTAGGCAGAGCACTGGGGAAAGCCATTAGCAAAATAGCCAGCAAAGGGAAATTTTAATTATGAGGGATTGTAATGTGGAGGATGTAGACTGAGGCATTCTGACTGCAGTTATATCAAGAGGTAGGGCCATCCTCAGCTCCATACCAGGGCATTTCTCAGATAGTGGGTTTAGATCCACAGAGATAGTATTGCCGGTATAACATTGGATTGTCCCTGGTACAAATGATCAGCATGCTGTGTGTTTTGGCATATGGGTAGGGCAGGAAAAACACACAATAAGATGAGGGTCCTGGACTTCAGGAGGCAGAGTTTAAAGAAATGGGAAACTGCAACAGAAAATGCATCAAAGGGGAAAGGTAGAGGAAAGTGGAGGCTCAATGGAGAAAGATTAAGAAGTGTATAGTTTGGTAATTGCATGCTGTTTGAAGGGCATTAGCAAAGGAAAGATGAGGAAGAGTCTCTAGTGTTCTCTAACAACATTTAGAAAGTAAGGAGACCCAGAAAGATGAAAACAGGGAGGTATGTCTAGTTAACAAAAAAAGAAGGCAAGAAGGAGGTTGAGGGCAACTAAAGATTAACAGAGGAGATGATAGCTAAGGAGGTCATACAAGGTACAATACCCTTCAGGTATATGGGTGAAGAGGAAGACAAGGGAAGGATAGTGAGAATCAAAGGGTAGGGTACTGTGTAAAGGAAGAGCAAGAGAAAGTGTAAATATTAAACAATTACTTCTGCTCAGTTTCACAATGAGAGATGGGGTGATGGACCAGCACTGCTGCAGTAAGCACCGAGGCGGTGGACCCAAATGTATTCTCAGTGAAGAGGGTACAGAAGGATTTGAAACCTTAATGAAGAATAAGGCAACAGGGCTAGATGGGATTCATCCAACAGTTCTAAAGGAATTGAACATGGTGCTGACCCTTTGTCTGCACTTTTAGTATTTCATTGGAGATGGAGAAAGTTCAGAGGGCTGCAGGAGGGCAAATGTTATCCCTCTGCACAAATGCCACAGAAGGGAGCATGTTAGCAATTACAGACCAGTCAGTCTCACATCACTGGTAAGAAAGTTAATAGAGACACTTCTAAAGGAGAGGTTTGTGGAGCAATTGAGGCAAATGGGTTACAGGATCACCTGCAGTATGGTTTCACATGGGGAGGTCATGTCAAACTAATGTCATAGAATTATTTGACTGGGTCACCCGGGAGGTGGATGAAGGGAGAGCAGTGGATGTGACCTATATGGATTTCAGTAAGGCTTTTGACACTATACCATACAGAAGACTAGTTAAGAAACTAAGCAGCCTTGAAGTGGGGGAGAAAGTGACAAACAGGGAATCAAACTGCTTAAGTGATAGGAAGAAAGAGGTGGTGGTAAATGGTAGCCACTCAAACTATTGGGGTGCCCAGGGTTAGGTTCTGGGATAAGTCCTCTTCAATGTCTTCATGACTGCTGTTGCAGAGGAGCTTGAGGGGAAAGTATGTATCTTTGTGGATGATACAAAAATCTGCAACATGGTTGACACTCAGGAAGGAATGGAAAGAATGCAAAGGGATTTGAGGAAACTAGAGGAATGGTCTAATGGGTGGCAGCTGGGTTCCAATGCCAAAAAGTACAAATGTATGCACTTAGATCTGTGGAAACCAGGCATTGTGTATAAGATGGGATGAGTGGAGCTTACTGTCACAAAGGAAGAAAGAAAGATGGATCATCATATTTGATGGCTTCATGTGGCTGAGCAGTGAGATAAAAGTAGTGGGAAGGTCTGGCAGGATGCTCGGGTGAATTGGGAAAGGATTTCTAGTAGGAGGAGGAGGTGATGCTGTCATTGCATTGCTCACCAGTGAGGGCCCCACCAGGAGTACTGTGTCCAATTCTGAGTCCACATCTCTGCAAGGATATTGAAAGGGTGGAGGTGGTACAGTGGAGGCAAGCCAAGTAGTTGTGGCATGGGGATGCACAAGAAGCCATTTAATTTATTTATTTGCTTTTATTTCACCAGGTATGCACTAGACAGCCAAGTGCCTATTTTCAGGTGCAACCTGGGAGATTACATGGTACAGACAAAAACATCAGTCATAGACAATTACAACAAGAGGCAGGAACTCAGCATGTACTCCCTATGAGAGGAGAACAAGAGGAACATGATTGAAACCTACCAGTACCTTACAGTACCTTACAGGAGTGAACAAGGTACAAGTGGAGGGTCTATTTCAGGGAAAGGAAGGCAATAGAACAAGGAGTTATGCAACAAAGCTAAAGGGAGGAAGAGTAGGAAAGATGTGCAGAAATACTTATATACAGGGAAGGTGGTGGATGTCTGGAAGAGTTTGCAAGAGGAGGTAGTGGGGAGCAAAGACTGTGAGGAGCTTCAGGCATGCATGGAATAGCCACCAGAGCATATTAGATAGAGGAATGGGAGCTAGAGTGACAGCTATGATCAACTAGGGTCAGTTGTGATGAAATAGGCAGGTCAAGGGCAGACTGGATGGGCCTAAAGGTCAGTTTCCTTTAACAAAATCTATGTTTGTATGTAAATAAAAGCATAGAAAGATTAGAGTAGCTGTAAGGAAATCAGGTTATGGCAGATAACGTGTTATAATTAATGGGTTCCATTTTTTCCTATTGAAAAGCGTGTATTAAATACCGTAACACCTGAGTAGGTGTTATGGCATTCAATTGAAAATGCTTGAGACGGAATGTAGCTCAAACTGTCACAAACGGTGTCCCTCATGAATTCAGTCACCCAAACACTCACCTCCTGAGCCGCTGTGAAAGGACAAGATATTTTCTCTTTCCCTACTACCTCAAAAAAAAATTAAAAGCGAAGCTTTATCGCAACTTTTTATCACGTATCCCTCCTCTGCAGGTTACTAGACTCACTGCTAAGCAACACCTAGCAACGCCATAGCAACCAAAAAAGCAACCGAGATTGAATCGGACTTTTTTTTCTCTTTGCTGTTAAAGTTAGTTAAATTCCCACTGTAACACTCTTACAAACTCCACATTTTACCAAATGAAGAAAATCACGAGACAAGGCAAAATTGTGTTTCATTCATTTTCTTACCTCTCAATGAAAAAATGGAACCCCTTCAATTATATAAAAATAATATGGGGTGCAGTGTAGTTTTATTCGATTTACACACCCTCGTTGTTGGATGGCTAGCATAAACCCCGAGGCTTCGCCCTCGGGGTTTATGTGCCATCCAACAACTTGGGTGTGTGTTAAATTCTCGTAACACACTGCACCCCATACTTTATCCTACATATCATATGGAACATAAAAATCAAGTTGCATGCATTGGGATAAAGAGTTGAAAATACTTACTCAGAGCACACTGACAGAGTGTGTGACTATCAAATACACAACTGACATGCATCTATTAGTATTGATTTGGGACTCTGTTCTTGTGTAGTGTTAGCGAAGACTAAGAGGTTAACTATCTTATGGCTGCAGGTGGCTGTTACTTAAAGTACATAAGTATGTTTGATCATAATGATTGGTGTGGTGGATGTAAATCTTTTAAATGCAGAAATGTCATTAATGTAATGCAGGACTTGGTGCATGTGTCTGTGTGTGTGGCGTCTTAATGGTACTGTATATTTATTGGCTGCTGCATTACCATTTATCCCCTGATGCAAGAAGGTTGGCAATAGTACAGGCTGTTGCTTTTTGGCTGGCTGTTTGCTATTCCTGGTGCTGAAAATGTGAGATGACAGGGGGAGAACATGGTTACTGCTCTGCATATTGGTATCTGTTTTATTTTTAAAAATGAAAATGAAAAGGTTATTCCTTCAGGCCTGTGATTATTTTCAGGTGCTATATAAGATACCTTAGATCCAGTGGATTTGTGGCATGTAGTGATCTGCAAAAGGGGGTCAGGAGCCACACCTTTGTAATAGCAGTAATTGGTGCAATGAGAATGGGAAGCAAGAAGAGGCTGATCACCATGGGCCCAGAGACCAGACAAATACAAACAGTTTGCCTAATGGAATGATTAGTGTGTCTGATCAAATGAAAAGTAGCATCGGGCACAACTGCACTAATGAGCTTAGGAGTAAATCTATAGCCTACCCCTCCTTTGTTTCAGAAACTAATTTGAAGTTACAAAAACATCTGGTCTGATGCATCAACAGTAGATGAAAAAAGAAACTGCTATACAAAAACTCACTATTTGGGGAGGTTGGTCAGGAATTTGACACAAATGCATTATTCTGCATTTTCTCATTGCCATGGGCCTTGAGATTGGCAATGAACTCTTTCATATCACTTTTTTTTCCCCTTCCTAAATTTGGAAAATTAATGCATACATAGCCTGGAGGTTAATAGTGTCTTGGGTCTGGCTGATGTATTTGGGACTAAAGACATGACCTAATGGCCATGTGTCCCCTCTCCTCTTGTGATCAAAGTGGAGATCTTCTACTTGATAATACTAATGGCTTTCTGTATGCAGTCTTATGTCATGTTTTACCCAGTTTGGGATCTCATACACAATTTCAACCTAACTTACAGGCATGCTCCATTAATCATTATCTGTCTTCATATGGCTATGGGACTCTTTTCCTTTGTTGTTGATACCTGGACCACATGCCAAGGTGGCACTGCCCATATCCTTGGTTGTTGGGCTGGAGTTGCATGTGCATCTCAAGTGAATTACAGGTTGGATTTTTTGTCAGATCTTACCTGGTATATGTTGCCATTTACTGCCCCTGCTATCACAACTGGTCTTTTTGGAAATTCCTTGTTGAAGATCTTTATTGGACTAGTTGTTCTGCTGTTAACCAGGGCAGTTATGAAAACAAATTACAGCCCCACTAGCCTGTAAGGTACTCCACCTACCACCTGATGACATACGTAAAGTATGGCAGTGTAGGAAGTTGAACTTATTATAACATTACACATGTATAGGTGGGCTTTAGTGTACTGTTTGTAGTCATCTGCCTAATACTTACCATAAACCTGTCTTGAAGTGGATAGCCTATCTATTTGTAGGAAAATGTGTTTGCACAGTTTCTAAGAAACTACTGTATGTACTGATTGGTCAGAGGCTGTCATGGACTGGCATTCAGCAAATAGTCACTTAAATAGTCATCATTTATCTGTAACCACTATTTCAGACAATTGCTTGCTCATACCTCATATTTTCCAGTGTAGCATCCTCCATGAACCCATCTCTGCATGAGATTGGGCTCCTGATTTACAAATTGTTGTCTCAAAACCTGTATAAACCATTTCCTCTGAAATAATATGACTTGAACTTGGTTTTTATGACTGCACTGTGTCATGATGCTATGCTGACATATTGCTATCAGAAGAAGAGGTCTGACCACAATTCCCAATGCAGCACAGCTGTGTTGTTACAAGGGAGTGGAATCGAAGCATAACTTCTTGAAAATCTGTCAGCGTCCTCCCATTCACTGCAAGGTGTTTCCTTCTTCTCCCCTCCCTCATCATACTATTTTCTTCCTCCTGACCCTGCTGCCTGCCCTCCAACACATCAAGTATCTCATGCAGAACACAGATATTTGAAAGGCTTGAACAGTGGCAGCAGCACTAAAATGCAACCCCTGTGAAGTTAAAAAGAACATGTTAATGATTTCATTGACTTGCCCACACACAAAAAAAGCTTGTTTTTTAATGGCAACTAAAGTACCCAATTACACTGTATTATTAAAGGAAGTAATGTATATTACTTACAGTGTCATATATCACCCCAGGTGCTATCACTTGTAATTAGGCATGCAAGAGCATTGTAGCATTTGCGTGTTGCTAAAATTAAAGCTTTTTCAGGGAATAGTCTGAAAAGTACATTTGCTTAGCCCCTTGAAAACCAAAGGCTAGAAGTAAAGACTTTGGCTCTTTCAAAAGAAGTACTGTGCGGTGGCTGTTAATACAACATTTATACTGGACACTGTAAGGTTCAGGAGTTCAGATCCATGCACCTACAGAAAATAAGTTTTTATAAGCATCTTGGAAAATTAAATTAAAATGATTGGAAAAAGATCTCCTGAAATTTGTACTGAGCACCAAACTAAAACTCCTTGGCAAAATGTATTTATGGGCTTGCATTACATGCAAAGTATAGTGTGGTGGCTCAGTGATACTGCAGAAGATTTACACCAAATGACTAAATAAACTGTAACAAATTATGCCCTTAAAGACATCAGTGCTTCAGTAGTAATGAACAAAGCTGATGCCTTAAAAGAGGTACCGTGCAGTAGCTCCATAAGAATGCATAAGTTTATACTTGATGCTGACAAGGGAAAAAAATAGTCATGAGCCAAAGGCAATCTTAAACATCTTAGAAAATTTAAAACAATGCATGAATCACATCAAATTCACAACTGAACACCAAAAATAAGGTCCCTAATGAGTTAGAAAAAAAAAACATAGACTCATGCTTTACTGAAGGTGATGTCCAGTGGCTCAGTGACAATGCTGGAGACCAATGCAAAGTAGCTTACATGATAAATGTAAAACTGAAATAAAATTTGTGTCAGGGTACTTGTAAAATCAAAAACACATGAAAAGTCCTATGTAATGAATTATGAAGGTCACACCAATAAGCTCTCCATCAACAGACACGTGCTAGCACATGAGGAAGTGGGAAAATGTAATAGATCAGTAAAATTCCAATTATTTATTCGTACATCCTCCTGAGTGCCATCCCCCCTTAGCGAGACATGACAGTGGAGCTGCATGTGCAGTGCCAACACAAAGCAGCTGGGCCATGGCAATCCAGGCTGCTCACATTAGGAGGCAGTTGGGAGTGGTGACATTACATCATTTCATATGCTTTCTGTAAGGGTTCTGCAGGTACTGTGATACCCAGGAAATAGGATTCGACTTACCAACACTTTATTGAGTTCTCGACTGCAATTCATGAAAATGGTTCCTTGCTTCCTGACATTCACCTAGCTTTTTACTGATAAAAATCACTGGCTGCATTATCTTTTTATGCAAACATAACAAGTTACAAAAGAAAATAAAGTCAACCATTCTTAGATAAATCATTTCATGTTTCTTGTTAAATATCATGACAAATGTTTTTCCTGATTATCACTGCCAACGCCAAGGTTTACCAAAAAGATGTAAAACAATTATACATTATTGACTGTGACTGCGGGCACCAGAGCAACTCTTCTTACACAACCTCTCTTGAGAAGCCCACCTATCTACAATTACATTAGTTAAAACATATTTAATTAGTGACTGCTTTGTGCCACTAGGGTAAACACAATCAAATTTGTATGAGGACTGTGCCAAATACTGATGTTTGACAAATGTCATGCCCCTATCCCAGCCAGACCCCTCACCAGAAACTCTAGTATTTCTTTTAATAGAACAGTAAAAGTACCCAACAGGACTTAGCACAAAATAAAGGGCGGCTGCTGTCTGTCTTCCAGTCAGGACAGGGAAAGTGGTTTCAAAGAAGGACTACAGATCCCCTTGTTGCTGTGACAGTCGGGAGGGTGAAATTGAGTTTAGGGCAGTGGTGCTACTGCACATTCCTGTTTCCTGATTTCAGAATCGGAAGCATAGACTCACAGCTTGTCCCAGTGAGGCAATCTGTGGACTTTTAGAGTATCCTTTCCTGAAGGATGTATCAGCAGGCACGCCAAATATGACAGCCTTCACAGAAGCAGACAGATTGATCCTTATCTGCTTGTGAAAGGACTTGCTAAAAAGAGCTTTGTGAACTGAAATATCAAATTGCCCTGTTACACTATGGAGACCTTTTCATTAAAAAGTACTTTCTCACATCCCTTCATTAATGAAGCTATTGCAGTGTTTCATTCTAAAAAGTAACATGAATCGAGCTGTTTTCAGTAGCAAAGAAACTGACTAGATAACGGGGTCCTGAACAAAAAGTAACTTGCTCCTTAATGCCTTTTACTGGCACCCTGCCAGGATTATAGGCAGGGGACCCATATATTTTTACAAACATCACCTATTGTACTAAGAATCACAAAGGAACATTGTTTTAGACTTTCACTCACAGCATATCTGACTAGTGTGCCTAAAAATAGCCCAGATATGAATACCAAAAGTTCAGTGCTTCTCAGCCATGATTTCTTTTTATTTTGTCATTTTACACCCACTCCAGTTGTATATGGGAATACATAATAGGTTACAGTGTAATAACATGTATACTGTATCTTCACTATTGAGTGGTAAGAACCATATAGTTATCAAGGTCTTACCACCTGAATGGCATTAACTGTGCTCTTCTGCCACAGCCCATTACATATTTGATATATACAGCACTACTTATTGTGCTTTCAAAAGGACAGTAAGAAGCAAAAAAATAAACAGTTCAAGACTGACAGACACAGAGAAAATAACATGGGCTGCAAGGTGAATAACATGTTATTCAGCCCTAGAAGTGAGTAATAAGTGCATAGCATGGAAAATATTAAAAAATACTCACCACAATAATCTTCTTTCTTCAAGGGGTCCTTTAGCATCAGTAACTTTTGCATTAGCTGGCTAGGTGCAACTGCCTCGAGGGTGTGCCTTTAAGAGATATTTAAATGAGCATAGGGCCAAGCCAATCAAAAGACAGGATGGAGTGTGAGCTGAGTGAAAGCAGTTGAATGCTTAAGAATTTGTTCAAAGAAAAATGAGGGCAAATGCCCCAAAAAAGAATCAACAGGATTCAAAAAACATGCAAATGTCTACAGAAGTGGAAATAGAAACAATAGCAATACGAGCTAAAAAAAAAACTCATCAATAAGAAACTCCAAATTTGGTAAAAGGTGACATAAGAGCCCTTCTCTGACAGGTGAACCAGGGAGGAAGCGTCGGAGCTTGCTGATGCTAAAGGACCCCTTGGAAGAAAGAAGATTACTGTGGTGAGTAATTTTTTCTTCTTATCCCAGGAGTCCTTTAGCATCAGTAACTTTTTTGCAGATTACCCAACAGTACCACATGGGAGGTGGGTAGAAACCTACTTAGAAAAGAGGATCTGCAGAACCGCCCCTGCCAAATTTGGCATCAGATCTGGTCTGCACATCCAAACTGGTGTTTCACAAAGTGTGCACCAATTTTCAGGTAGCTGCTTTGCAGACATCCAGTAGAGGAATGTCCCTTGCTGCTGCAAGTGAGGCTGCAGTGCCCCTGGTAGAGTGGGCCCTGAGACCCACTGGAGGTTGTTGACCAGCTTTCTCATAGCAGAATCTAATACAGGAGACCAACCCCATAGATGAGGAACAACTGAGTGGAAGAGCCTCTGAACTATCTAGTATGCTCTAGGTAGTGAAATATGGCTCTTTTGACATCCAAGCTGTGGAACTGTTGCTCACCAGGAGTGTATGTCTCAGTAAAGAAGACAGGCAGGGTAATGGACTAGTTCAAGTGAAACTCTGAAACCACCTTTGGCAGAAATTTCCTATTTGTCCTGAGATCAACTTTATCATTGTGAGGGATGATGTAACTCGACTCAGTGCACAGGGCCTGTAGCTCTGAGATCCTCCTGGCAGATGTAATAGCTACCAGGAAGACAGTCTTCCAAGTTACAAGCTTGATGTGGGCCGTGGACATAGGCTCGAAAGGTGGATTCATGAGCCCATCTAGGCAAAGGTTCAGGCTCCAAGGAGGAACAGGCTCCCTGGTTGGAGGTTGGAGGTGCAAGAGGCCTTTGACAAACTGTTTAAAAATGCTGTGGGAAAAAAATGATTTTTTCTTTCCCACTGAAAGGTAAGCTGAAATTGCCACCAGGTGTAGCTTGAGTGAAGATGGTTTCAAGCCTGATGCCTGTAGGTGTACCAGGTAGTCTAGCAGCTGAGGGTCTGAAGCTGATAGGGGTTTGATCTTTTCACTCTTGCACCAGAGGGAAAACCTTTTCCATTTGGCTGCATAAGTCTTCTTAGTGTTTGGTTTTTTAACCATCCTCAGTATCTTAAGGACCTGTTCAGAGTACTGTGAGGATGTAAACTCTTAACTCCTCAAGAACCAGGCCTTGAGGTGAAGACAGTGTATGTCTGGGTACTGCACTCCTGTCTGAGAAAAAGTCAGCAGGGACCGAGTTGGAGGCAGGTGAATGGGCCCATTGCAGGACATTGAGAGCAGGGGTACCAAGCTTACCTGAGCCAGTCTGGAGCCACTAGGATCATCGAGGCAGGCTGCTGTCTGAGTTTCAACAAAACCCTGAATATCAGGGGAAAGGGAGGAAATGCATATAGGAACCTCCCTGACTAGTCCAGAATCAGGCATCCAGAGGAAGTGTTCCCAGAACCGGGGCCTGCAACAGTACTGAGGAAGCTGAAAATTGAGAGGAGGGCAAACAGACCCACGTCTGTTGTGCCCCACCACTTGAACACTGTGGCTAGTACTTGCTTGTTCAGAGTCCATGCACTCTGACCTTGACTGATGTGGCTTAGAACATCTGCCAGAGTACTGAGTTTGCCTGGGAGGTGAATAGCTCAGAGGTTGACTCCAGGGAGAACGCTAGAGATGAGAGCTTCAGAGCTTCCAAACAGAGAATTCCTGATCTGGTACCACTCTGCTTGTTTATATAGAACATTGCAGTGGTGTTGTCGGTTCAAATTTGAACCACCTGCCCTTCTATGCTGGGAGTGAAAGCTTTGAGAGATAGTAAGATTGCTCTGAGTTCCAAAAGATTTATATGCAACTGTGACTCTTCGTGAGTCCAGTTGCTGCTTACTGAAGCACTGTCTAAATGAGCTCCATAACCCAAAAGGAAGGCATCTGTGGTGATCACCTTCATGGGAAGAGGAGCTTGAAAGGGAACCCCTGCCTGCAAATTTTCAGGGTTCTTCCACCACAGCAAGTTTTGGAGGAACTGCTCTGACACAGGTATCAACTTTGAGAATGTGTTGCTTCTCTGAGACCAGCAAGCTCTGAGGTAGGCTTGCAGGGTCTCATCCTGTACCTGACCCCTGGGACTACTGCAGTCATAGAGGCCATATGTCTCAGACATTTGAGAAAATGTCTGGCTGGTCTTGGCTATCCTTGGGTGAAAGAATCTGCCACTGAAAGGAAACTCTGAATTCTTTCCTGTGGGAGGAAAGTATATCCTTTCTGAGTGTCCAGCTGGGCCCCTATGAAGGTGAGCAGCTGGGTGGGTTCGGGGTGAGATTTCTTTAGATTTACCAGGAAACACAAGTAAACCAAGCAGCCCCTTGGGGAACCAGCATAGAAGTGGTGCACTAATGTATATGATATCAGCAGAGATCAGCTTGAAATTCAAAAGTGTTAATATAAAAAACAAAATTGTTGTTGTTCCCTTGTATTCATAGAATGTTTGCCACTTTTTGGATGTGGGCTGGGCAGAAGGGAGAAGAAGGAGCCACGGAAGTGGTGAAGGGGCACCACAAGTATTTCTGCTTGGGGCACCATTAGGTCTAAAACCAGTACTGTCTCCAGGACTCACCTCTCTCATGTTCCTCCCTGGCTTACCCTCAGGGCAGGGAGACTGGAAGTACCATACCTATGGTGGAGTTAGTGCCTGGTGTTGGGAGAGAACCGCGGTTGGCAGTGCAGGGTCTGAAGTGAGCTGCGAGCATCATCTCTGCCAAAGTCAGGGGTATTTCCATTTTCTGCCCCAGTTTCCACTTGACACCAATGGAGTATTCTTCCATGCATGCACATGCCAATACATCCTACATGTGACTGGAGCATGCCAGCATTCACCCTCCCTGATCCTTGGCTCCTGCTTGTAATACTACCTGTGGCCACCCAGGTGGTGGTACAGCAGCACAGACCAGGGTACTCCCTTCCTGAGGTGGAGAGCATCATTCTGGGACACTCAGCCAACCTCCCCTCACTGGCTATCTGATGATCCAGGCTTGTTCCCAAACCCAGGTCATCAACATTGCAAGTGGTAGCATTACTGTGGTGCCAGCAGGCTGGCCATACAGTATCTTTTGATCTGCTTAATGGTATTGTTGTAGGTCCAAACCACAGGATGCAGTCAGTAAAACAATGAGAAGATAACATAATGATATACAGCTGCTGTTTTCATGCTGTAAATTGTTTTCAGTATGAAAGCAACATACTATTATTGTATCTTTTACACAATATGCATACCTCTTTTCCTACTAACAACCCACAATTTGAATTTAACATTGTGAAATCAGTTTTGAAATCATAAGGAGCAATACCACCCATCATTTTGTGCCAACTCCAACTTTTGCTCACAGGCAGCCACTTGGATATCCCATTTGTCCTTACCAGACATTTCATCAGACTCTGCAGGGTTTTTATACAGTAAGCATTTGTGTATGTGTATCTATAGGGGGAAGATAAGTCTGCATAAGGTTGGCAAGAGCTGTTTCTATCTGTGGATGGAGAAGAGCAGGCCCCACTGGAGCCTGAACTTTTGAATACAAAAGTGGCTATTTATTTCTTGCATTGTGAAAGTGCATCGGTTTCCCTGTAGGGACTGGCACTTCTTCAGCTGGAATGATGTTGTAATTTCCATTTCATGATTTTTCTCAAAAAGAAAGGAAATTCATAAAAACATGTTAATGCACCAGGTAGGGTGCAACTAACTGCTGCAGAAGTAGTACTATATAGTGTTAAGGTTCCCAGCCTTCTTTCCACCCCCATCAGCAAAAGGAAAAGACCACACAAGCAACGACAGACATCATCATCAAGTAGGCCAAACAACATGCAACTGTTTCCAGATGACTCAAATGCAGTAGCACTGATGTGCTACCTTTGTGGATTTGTATCGGGGCTGTAAAAGTACAGACTCAGTAGGGTCTCTGCTTCTGTATCCAGAAGTGTATGTGTATGTCTTGCAGTGTGCATGTATACCTGTCACTGCAAAGCACTGACTCTGCAGGGGCCCATGTCTTGCAGACAGAAGTAGTGTTGTAATTTGGGTATCATGGATTTGTATCTGTGGCTGCAGAACTGCATACCACACAGGAACCTGTGCTTCTGCAACCAGAAGTCAATGTGTAGGTCTTACACTGTGCATGTGTATCTGTGATTGCAGAAGTGCTGTCCCTCCTGCACGGCTGACAGAAGAACTGTTGTAATTTGGGTATTGTGGATTTGTAGCTATGGCTGCATGAGCATGTGCTTCAGCAGACAGAAGAAGCAGTGTTATCTGAGTATTGTTGATTTCTATCTGCAGCCGGAAGTGAATGTGTATGTCTAGCAGTGTGCATGCACAGGTACAAACACACAATGGAAGCACATCACATAGGGAGGGTGGGTGGGTGGGTGGCAGGTACTGTGGCAGTATGGAGTTTCTAGTACTTAATAATTGCATGGCAGTGTGTAGAAGAAGACATAGAAGCATATAAATTGTCAGCAGAAAAGACCTCCTGGCCCACCTAGTCTGCCTTAAATTCCTAACCTATCCTGTTACCACAGACCCAACAAGATGTATGACCTTACCACCCTCCCGGCAATGCCACTGGGGTCCCTTGTGTCTATCCCATGCATGCTTGAATCCTGCTACTGTTTTGTTGCCCACCACCTCAGCTGGTAATCTGTTCCAACTGTCCACCACCCTTTCTATGAAGAAGTACTTCCCTACCATCCCCTAAGCCTCCCCTTCAGCTTAATTTCATGCCCCTTGTCCTTGAGCACCTCTTTCTATGTAAAATGCCACCCTCCTGTATTTTATTAATACCTCTGAGGTATGTTTCTATCATGTCTCACTTTCCCATATCACCTCTACAGAGTACATATTTAACTCCTTTAGTCATTCCTTGTAGGGCTTCTGATGGATGCCTTGCACCATTTTGTTTCCTCCACTGTACTGTCTCCACCCATTCAATGGCATTCCAGAGATGGAGCATCCAGAATTGGCTGCAGTACTCTAGGTGGGGCCTCACCATTGATCTGTACAGGGATAACACTACCTCCCTCTCCTGTGGGTAATACCCCTCCCTATGCACCCCAGCAATTTGCTAGCCTTTCCTGCTGCCATATCACACTGTTTTGCTACATTAAGGTAGGAAAAGGCTTGGAGATGTATACCCAGAAGCTCTGAAGAGAAGTGGGGGGGGATGATATAAACTTTCAATCTGAAGGTAATAAACATGGTAGATTTCCAGCAACTGTTCAGGCAATGTAAAGGCCTGTGATAAGAGGGCATATACACTGTGATGTTAGCCAGGATGCAGCACAGTAGTGCTGCATTATATCACAAAATGGACATGCTGCATTATGTCGGAGGAACAGTGTAATTCAGTAGCAATTAAGCCCTTTTACTGCAGTATTTTGGGAAATATAATTTACTGCAAATTATGGTATTGCATCATGTGTGGCTCCACTGTAACTATAAGCTAATGGTGGGTGTGGGATTTCAGGAGCGATGGGGAAATATGTTTCTTTGATGAGTGGTGGTAGAGAGTGAAACTGTCTACCTGGGAGGTTAATATTGAGATGTGACAGGCTTTATGACATTGTGGGATAGACACATGGGTAAGGTGAAAATAATAGAGGTGGTTGGAAGGATCGAGTGGGAACCCTAAGCTTGGTATGCTGTATGTAAACAAATCAAGTCTTCTTTTCCTGACCTGCCATGAGATCATCCATAAAATGATATTGCCTGTGTTTGATGATGCAGATGTAGTGTACAGTACTGCCTCAAAGTCTACACTTGCCAGGCTTAACTCCTTTTTCAGTCCATCTGTCTTGCCCTTAGTGCACCATATCTCACCAATCACTGCTCTCTATATGCTGATCTGTCATTACCCCTCTTGAGGCCCAGAGTGTCTCACACTGTTCCACCTTCATGGCCAAATACTGACTTGCCACTACTCCCTCTTTCTTCTCCTTTCTCCTGCAATTCCATTCTTCAACTACCCCTGTTCATCTGCTGTTTATTCCTTTCACATCCCTCACCGTAAATCCATAGCAGGCCAGTCTGCATTCTCTGACCATCTTCCTATACTTTGGAACAACCTCCTTTTTCCCATTCATCTCTCTTTTCTTCCCTACACTCCTTCAAACCACTTTTACTGACACACTTCACTAAAAAATGTGCCAGCAAATAGACTTCATTCTCTTCTCTTCTCTTCTCTTCTCTTCTTCTTCTCTTCTCTCTCTTCTCTTTCTTCTCTTCTCTCTTCTTCTCTTCACATTACATCAAGGGCAAAACTAGAATTTTTTTCAAGGGTAGCACTTAACAAAGAAACACAGAAACATAGACTTTGGACGGCAGATAAGGACTGCTTAGCCCATCTAGTCTGCCCATTTCCCTACCTACAGGATAGGCTGCAGATCCTAGTTAACCAACAGCCTATTTCTTCCTACCCCCCACAAGAATTGCCGTATGTCTGTCCCATGCATTCTTGAATTCTCTCACATTAGACCCCACAACCTCCTCAGGAAGGCTGTTCCATGCATCCACTACCCTCTCTGTGAAAAAATACTTCCTCACATTGCCCCTGAACTGCCCCCCATCTTTAAATTGTGTCCCTGTCTTCTTGCATGTCTCTTTTTCTGAAAGATGCTACCCTCTTGGACTTTGTTGATTCCACTGAGGTACTTAAAAATTTCTATCATGCCCCCCCTCTCCCTTCTTTCCTCAAGGGTATACATATTAAGCTCCTTTAGTCTCTCCTCTTATGGCTTCTCTTGCAGACCCTGCACCATTTTTGTTGCCCTCCTCTGGACTGCCTCTATCCTGTCTATGTCCTTGCGAGATGGGGTCTCCAGAACTGGATGGAGTACTCCAGATGGAGTCTCACCAACTGTCTGTACAGAGGATAACAACTTCCTGTTTTCTGCTGCTGATGCCTCTCCCTATGCATCCCAGTATACCCCTAACCTTCCCTACTGCCTTCTCACATTGCTTGCTAACCTTAAGGTCATCTGATATGATTACTCCCAGGTCCCTTTCCTTTTTTGTTGTTGTTACTACCTCCCCCCATTATGTAATCTTCCCCTGGGTTCTTGTTTCCCAGGTGCATTATTTTGCACTTCTTTGCATTGAATCCTAGTTGCCATACTTCTGACCATTTCTCCAACCTTGCCAAGTCCCTTCTCATCCTTTCCATGCCTCCTTGTGTATCAACCCTGTAGCAGATCTTTGTGTCATCTGCAAAGAGGCATACGTTTCCTTCCAGTCCCTCTACAATGTCACTTATAAAGACATTAAAAAGGACTGGACTCAGTACTGAACCCTGCAGTACCCCACTAGTAACCCCTCTTTCTTCAGAGTGGACTCTGTTTACAATTACCTTCTGTGTCCTGTTGTCCAGCCAATGTTTTACCAGGCTATCACCCTGGGACCCACTCCCAGGCTGGTTAATTTGACTATTAATCTTTGTGTGGGACTGTGCCAAATGCCTTACTAAAGTCTAGGTAGGCCATGTCCACAGCCCTCCCTGGTCTACTACTTTGGTCACCCAGTCAAAGAAATCTATTAGATTCATCTGACATGACCTTCCCGCTGTGAACCCATGCTGCCTTGGGTCCTGTGTCCCACTGGCCTCTAGGTACTCAACAATTCTTTCCTTCAGAAGTGACTCCATCACTTTCTCTACCACAGAGGTCAAACTGACAGGTCTGTAGTTTCCTGCCTCTGTCTTGGTCCCACTTTTGTGAAGGGGAATCACATCTGCCTTCCTCCAGTCCTCGGGTACCACACCATCCTCCCATGATTTATTAAAAAGAGCAGCCAGTGGTTTCATTAGTTCCCCTTAATTCTTTTTAGAATTCTGGGTTGAATTCCATCAGGCCCATTGCTTTGTCCACCTTCAGTTTTAGGAGTTCTTGCAGAACCCTTTCTTCTGTGAAAGGACTGGGATCGACCCCCTATCAAGAGTGCTTCTGTTAATTGGATTAGGCACTTCCCTCTCTTTGTAAATACTGAGCAGAAATATTCATTCAGTATCCCTGCTTTTCACTGCCCCCTCTGCCCACCCAATCGCTCATTCTATTCAGCCTCACTATCCCTCCCTTTGTCTTTCTACACTCTCTGATGTACCTATAAAGGTTTTATCCCCTTCTTAACCGAGTTGGCTATCTTTTCCTCAGTTTGGGCCTTTGCTATTCTGACTTCCCTCCCTGCTTCCTTCTGCCTTAACTGGTACAGCTCTCTGTCCTGCTCCTTCTGCATTTCCTTATACTTTTGGAATGCTATCTTTTTTCCCTGACTTTCCCAGCCACCTCTTTTGAGAACCATAGTTGCTTTTTCCATGAACAATGCAAAATGGTCCACTTTATAGCACATATTAGGCTAAAGGTATTACTTCTTCCTGGCCTAAGGAAATAGTAGGCATTATGTAGGCACTACTTCACTACATAGCTGGATCTGCTGGTGATTACAACAACCCATATCTGATTCATCTCAGACATTTTTGCCTACTCAGTTGTATAGCTTTTACAACTCAGTGTACCCTGTAATCTGCATGTGATGCTTCTATGGTTCTGTAAAAATGTCTTGTCAGACATTGGTGGTACATTCTTTAGCTCCAAACATGGCTACCGATAAACAATGTACATGCAAACTTTTTACATTGTTTACATCTTTTCTGAAATTCATTACATGTTCTATGATTTTATAGTACATGTTCATGCACCTATTGTTGTTACCTTGTTATTGCTATTTAACTCCCTGTTGTATCCCTTCCCAGGCTGCACCTTGAAACAAGCCACAGCGCAATTTGCCTAGTCCAGTCACCAAATTTTAAACAAACAAAATTAACCAACAAGTGGATCTACATTTTGGGAGCACTGCATAGGTCCTACAAGTGCTATACTTGCAGGAACAAATATAGGACTGGTATCTTCTGCCTGAATATTTTTTCATTTTGAAGCCAGAGGACCAAGGCCTCCTGAAATGACTCGTGATCAACATGTTATTTTTAAACACCAAGGTCAGTGTTAACTGTGATAACATGGAATCACTAATAAACTTTAACATTTTTTATGAGCTTAGAAGAAATTATTTGAAGTAGAGCCAGAAACCACCTTGATTAGTAACTGGAAACAGCAACAATTTAAAAAAAAGCACTTTTACAGACAGTTCACAAAACAAAAATAGTATGTCTAGTAGAATCATAATGTTTAAATGACTAATCCCTTATACTAGGAAGTACAGTAAGTACTTAATACAATGACAGGCTTCAACATGCGTAAAATACATTGTGACAGGATGTTAGACCCTTCCCAGGACAATTATAAGTTTCTTTCTTGATTTAAAATATTATTTAATATAACACAATTGGTACACATTATCTCATTTAATGGTAGGCAGTAGTTAAGGTACACAAATAATTTTGTGTATAATGGCATAAAAGCATTAATGAAAGAGATTACATAATACATTTTGTGAAAGATTTTAATAAATGTTTAGTCATGGTGACAGGGGCAGGAAACCGTAACCATTACCTTGCTTATATAAGAACATAATTATATCATAAAATACCATGATTACATTTTGTGTTCTCATAAAGATAATTGCTGAATTTACTTTTAATCAAAGGTAAACTTCCCATGCTTTATTACAAAGCAGAAGGTTATTTCTGTACTGTGGTATCAAGCTGTTTAAAAGATTCTCAGCCATGCACAGTGTACTTATTTGGGGGTAATTGATACCACAAGGATAAGTCACTCCTTAGGGAATAGAGACAAGTGATGTCTGTAAGCCCTGTTGCAAGAGAATGAGGTGTGACATTATTGTCTACACCTTCACACGAGGATATCCTTGTCAAAAATCACCCTGTTATCCTTTCTTAATGATATGTCACAAAGTCACAATGTAGGATTAACCTGATTGATCTACCATAAAATGGCTTTATCTAGTGTTTAAGAGAAGAATCACTTTAGAGTAAAACAAACAACAGTCTGTAAAATGTCTAATGTGACTTCTCAAAAGACAGCTGAGGCACATTTTAAACTGTTTTCTGGTTAAAGGAGTAGTCCACCCAGAATTTGCAAAAACATATGTCATGCAGAGTGTTTTGATATGTATGTTAAGTCCTAGTGTGCCTTCCCTCTGTCTGCTATTAGAAGTTTTTCCTAAATTAGCCTGCTAGCTGTATAGTAGTTTTACAACCTGGGGATCTCCATCACAAATAGGTTTATTGGCTTTCTTTCCTTACGATGCACCCTGTCTCATGTGATACTGATGTAGCCATGCCCTTACATTTAAGCATGTGCACTGCTTTAAAATCACTTTAAAATCAGTTCACAACAGCAGGTAACTGTTCTTATCCAGGGAGCACAAATGGCAACAATTACAGTTTAGCAGATACCTGAGAGCAAGCTAACTGGGGTTTCTGTGAGAAAACAGCTCTAAATAGCTGTAATTCATTATTTGTGTTTTTGGTGTGTGTCAGGTCTTGCTAGCAGTAGTATCATAGGTTGGACAGAGCTGAGAAGACTGTAGTCCATTTTGCTCACTGATATAATTTAGTAATAACCCTTAATTGACTTCTGTCTTAGAAACGTATCCAAAAGAGTTTTAAATATATTCATATTATCACTAGTCACCACAGAAAGTGGTAACCCATTCCAAATTTTAGATACACTGACTGAGAACCAGGTACTTTGATTTGTTTGGCATCGTTCTACCAGTAATTGCAGTGGGTGAGCCCTAGTATCATAAACAACTTCTCTAAAAAACAGTCCTAAAGAATCCCATAAGGTAGCATCATGTAATGCTCTGTACACCAGACACATATCACCTCTCAGTCTGTGATACTCAAGACTGTATAATCCAAGTTTTATTAGTCTATTATCATAATCCAGACCCTGAACTTCATTGATTCTTTGGTTGCCCTTTTGTATGTGTTCAGGGCATTTATGGAACCCTCTTGCCAGGGGACCAAACTGGGCACAGTACTCAACATGAGGCCTAACCAGTGAGGAATACAATGGCAGTAGGACCTTACTATCTGTACTTTTAATATGTTTATTAATACAATGGAGTATCCCCCCAGCTTTGTTAATTACCTGTTGGCAATGTAAGCCAAATTTTAAATCATTTTTGACCCTGATTCCCAGGTCTCGCTCATCGTCAACGACCTTAAGACATTTGTTGCCCATATGATAATCAGCTGAAGGGTTATTTTTCCCAAAATGCACTACAACGCATTTCTCAATATTGAACATGATTTTTTTTGTTGATGCCCAATTTTCAAATTCATTTAATGCAGATTGTAAAGTAGTTACATCCTCTGGTTTATTAATTGTGTAGCCTATGCAAGTATCATCAGCAAATTTAGCCAACCAGACATTAGAGGGAGATGTCAGTGAGGAGATATAGATATTAAATAGACAGGGTCCCAATACAGAACCCTCAGGAACCCCGCTAGTCACAGGTTGGTTTTCTGAATAGTAACCCTTTATACAAACACGTTGTGTCCTCTCAAACAGCCAGGACTCAATCCATCTTGTAATGTTCCCATCAAGTCCCATTTTTATCATAGTGTCAATAAGTTCTCCATGTGGCACCTTATCAAAAGCTTTAGAAAAGTCCAGTAAGATTACATCCACGGCTACACCCCTATCCAAGGCCAAACTAATTCCACCATAAAAGTCAAGCAAGTTGGTCATACAGGAGCGGGATTTAACGAATCCATGCTGTGATGGGTCAGGTTGTATAATGGTCTTTATCAAGTTTTTTATTATACCTTCCATGATTTTACTCAGGACAGATGTTAGACTAATCGGTCTATAATTTTCAACATTTAGTTTTGATCCTTTATTTTTCTATATGGGAATGACGGTAGCCTGTCTCCATTCTTCTAAGACCACCCCCTCTATGAGAGATTTAGTAAAAAGGGCAGCCAGTGGACCAGATAAGGGGAGTGCCAGTTCTTTCAAGATACGGGGGTGTATACCATCAGGTCCAGCCGATTTGTTAGGGTCAAGTCCCATAAGTAACTTCTCCATTTCCTCATCCTCAATCTTAAATTGTGTATTTATAGGATGAAAATTGTGATTCATAGTAGGGGTGGTTTTATAATTAGAGACTGATGTAAAATAGCTATTATAAACAGCTGCCATATCAGTTTTATCAGTTTGAAGATCTCCATTTTGGTTTGCTAATGGGCCAATAACAGGTGCGCCACCCTTTTGCTGTTTATATAAGTGTAAAAGTGTAAAATAGTAAGTGTTTTCATTTTAAAATTTTATTTCATCTACACACAACAATAAAAGCACAGAAATTGCCTCAGCTCATCAATGCTATAATTATTAAAGATTGTAGCTGTTTTCTTACAGAACACCTACTCAGCTCTCAAGTATTTGCTAAACCGTAAATGTAGGTACCATCATTCTGCTAGAAGGAACTGGGAGTTAGGGCTGATTTTGCTGTATAATATCACTTTCATTATTTATTTATTTATTTTTGTTACACATGTGAAGTGTCTTATTAATAAAGTATAATAATATGTATGTGTGAGTTATTTAGTTTGGAGAATATTTGTTTTATTATTTAAAAAGTGTGATACACTAAATGTGTAGTGCTGTGAACCATTGTAAAATGGAATCAAATGTGTAGTTGAAATAGTCAATGCCATCCTATTGCATTAATGCCATACTAGACACAAGAGAAAAACTGACTTCAAAGTATTTTGCAGTTTCTAGGCTGCAGCTTCATACCATACACTTCATTTGTAAAATAAATAAATAGATATGAAAATCTTGTCACAGAGCAAAATCAGCACTAACTGCTAATCGAATGCTGATACCTACATTTACAGTTTAGCAAATACTTGACATCTAACTGAGTGGGGTTTCTGTAAGAAAACAGCTAGAGTATTTATTAATTACAGGTAACATTGATGATCTGGGCAGTTTCTGTGCTTTTATGGTTGTGTATAGTTTGATAAAATTAAAAGTTTTAAAATTAAAACACTCCTGCTAGCTAGATTTGATGTACATAGAAAACAAAAAATAGTGAATTAGAGCTATTTAGTAACTGTTGTCTTAGAGAAACCCCAGTTAGCTTGCTCTCAGCTATCTGCTAAACTAACTGTTACCATTTATACTCCCTGGATAGGAACAGTTACCTGCTGTTGTGAAGTGATTGTAAACTGATTTTAAAGCAGAGCACATGCTAAATCTAAGGGCATGGCTACATCAGTGTCACATAAGACAGGGTGCATCGTAGGAGAAAGAAAGCCAATAAACCTATTTGTGATGGAGATCCCCAGGGGTCATAAAACTACCATACAGCTAACAGGCTAATTTAGGAAAAACTCCTAATAGCATACAGAGGGAAAGACACACTAGGACTTAACATACATATCAAAACACTCTGAGTAATATATGTTTTTTTTGCAAATTCTGGGTGGACTACTCCTTTAAATGTATGTTACATTTTCCCTGTGAACTTTTTACAATTTCATATGTATAAACATTCATGTTTGCAGTTCATTAAACTGATATATCAAAATCTTTATTTAACCAGGCGGTCACCATTGAGCAAGGCTCATTCTCAAGGGGGACCTGGATGTAACAAATACAGAATAAGGTATAATACACAATAATTACAATACAATAGCATAAACTGTGTGGAGATAAACAGAGATAATAATATGTGATACAGGTTAAATGAACATGTGTCGGGTCAAGCAGAGTGCATTAATGTTGAGACACAAGGAAAACAAGGAGATACACAACATTACAATGCACTAGCAAGAAAGCGGGGGAAAGAGCAGGAGTCGATAGAAATAAGTGAACAGCCAAACAAACTGTCCAGACAATTAATATTGCAGATGGCTTCCACAACTAAGATGCAAAAGTATGGGTTGTAAGGGGAAGGTGAGCTGACTGGAGACACAGGGTCACGTAGAAGGCTCACAAGGGGTAAGGGAGGGACAGGGTGAGGGGCAGGAGGAAGGGGGAAGGGGCGGCGTTTAAGAGTAAGGTGCACATTGCAGATTGTGTTATGAGGTCTTCTAGTAGTAAGAAAGATGGAGGACAGGGCATGAAGGAAGCCAGTGCAGTGCCGGAGCAGGTTGGGGGGTGGAAAGAGGAGGAGAAGCAAAGAAGGGGAAAAGGTGTGTGTGTGTGAGAGAGAGAGAGAGAGAGAGAGAGAGAGAGAGGGCCAGGCTGTAGCTGGACCAGTTATTAGGAAGGTTGCAGTGAGGTGGAAATGGGTCCAGAAAAAGGGTACATGATCAGGAGTGGCAGACATAAGGTTCAGTGACATGATTGGAGTAAAGTGTTTTGAATGTTCCTAAGCTGACAACATAGTTTAGCTTTAGAGATTTTTGCAGTTTATATAGATATAGATATATAATAAGTTATATAATCACTGTGCAATATACATTAAGTGATACATTCTGTTACATTTTTAACAGGAGACTGAGAAGTGAATGGCTGAGAGACATTTGTGATATGCACATTGGAATCCAAAACTGTTTATGATTACGCCAAGAGTAAATCAGGTAGGCAGTTACACATGACAGAAAGCACACTGGATCTGGTCAGAACACAATGCTTTGTTTCAGTTTACTGCATGACAAAAGGGATTAACTGCCATTATAACATGGGTTGGGGAAAAAAGAAACCCAACTGGCCAACCAGCATCACCTGACTGTGGATTAAGTAATAGCAAATGCACAGTTGCTGTGAATGTCCCTGAAGCAAGATCCCTGGAAACACAGAGAAATCCTACAGAAATTTATAAGTGAAAGGCAATCATTTTTCCCCTATCAGCCTGTTGAAAATATTAATGGGACATTCACAGCAACTTGCATGAAGAAGATTTAATCCACAGTTAGCTCATCCTTTTCCAGCAGTTGGGTTTCCTTCTTTGTGAAACCCAAGTCTATGTGCTCTAAGTCCCCAAAATGCTGTCACAGACAGTTAATGTGATTAGTACAGCATTCCTCTTCATCACCTGTGGCATCCCAGACACTTGTAGCATACCTGATATTCCAGTCTTGCAAGCACTGTTTTATTTCCCAACTTCTTTGTCATCTCTATTTCCCGTGCCAAGAATTTGTGCCCTCCATGCCCTAGTGCATGGAGCTCCACCTCCTTGGACTGAGAGAGGGAGGAGGAGAGAGAGAGAGAGAGAGAGAGAGAGATATTAAGACATGTACTTTAAAAATCCTGCAGTCTCCTGTCTGTGTCGATCATCCCATTTCTGTTTCCTGTGACTGTCCCTCCATCAGCTGTGGCAGCAGTGCAGAGAAAGAGAAAGATAAAAGACACAGACAGCGATCACCATCAATGCTGTGCAGAGATCCCCAATACACAGTGATCAGAGCAAGCAGTGCTGGGACAGGCAGAGAGAGGAGACACCTTACAAAAGACACTGGCAGTAAGAGAAAATACTGTGACAGAAACAGTGGCAGTCATTGAAACATTCCCTGTCTCTGACGTGTCTACATTGCTGACTGTGGGAGTCATGCAATAATTAAACATTCCCTGTCTCTCCATTTTCTACATGGCTGATCATAGGACACTAGAGAGAAAGAGAGAGAGTGAGAGAGAGAGAGAGAGAGAGAGAATGACAGCAAGAAACAGACAGTGCCCCCTCTGTGTCTCTCTCTTCTTCTCTCGCTTCACTTTACAGGCATGCAGTGAGGAACCATTCACTGTGCTTCACTTTGTACAGTACATGCTAAAGCAGCTGCATAGACTAAATATTACTTATTTCATTCTCAAAAGCACATTTCTCTGTATTTTATCATAGTCATTTTAACCCATGTTATAAGCACATTAACCCACTCCAGGGTATTGGTTATTGAGATTAATCAGCACCCAGGGTGCTGTAAGGCACTCTGCCCTCAGTGCACCAGGTGTTGATTAATCTCCAATTCACCACACCCTGTCGTGGATAATTGCTTACTTAAAATTGTCATGTTTCCTGCAGCGACTCTGCTGCAGAATGTTGCAGTATTGCATTGCATCCCAGTGGCTCTACTACAGATTATAATCATACAGGCATGATATTGCATACAATTGGGGTCATTTTGAGTGTTCTTTAAATGGCCATTTTCATTACTACTTATAAGTTGGCTGTCTTAGAACTTAGGACTGTAAATTTAACATGCTTCATCTGAGTCCTAGTGTCTACTAATGTGGCAAGTTTCATGGACATCTGATTGTCCGCTTTTGATTTAAGTACTGAATTTATGTATCTTTGCCCATTTTGAACCAACATTTTTGCCAAGGATAGAGAAAACGTACAAGTAGTTATGTTATGACACTTAGAGATTTCAATTTCAGTTTCAATTTCTTTATTTATAATACGCCTTTCCAAAACCGAGGTGCCTGTACAGTAAAACCACAAATAATAATCAGATTTAACTAAAACTATAAATACAATATCAACTTAATACTCAGTAAATGCCTGGCTAAAATATATGATTTCAAGGCAACTTTAAACTTTGGATGGTCAGGCAATCTTGCACCTAACGAGGTAGAGAATTCCACAGGGTCAGGGTCACAAAGCTAAATGCCCTTGCCCTGATGTATGTAAATGAATCCTGGGATCTCTAGCAATCCCTCACTGGTGGATCAGGAGAGTGGAGGATAGCAGAGGATAAAGAGATCTTTCAGGTAACTGAGTCCCTGATCATGTAGGGCCTTGTAGGTTAGCAAAGCAACTTTGAAGGAGCTCCACCACTGTATCATCAGCCAGTACAGTCCACGGAGCACAGGCGTATATGACTGGTCCTAGGAGTACCATTCAAAAGCCTAGCTGCCTCATTCTGCACTAGCTGCAATTGGTGGATATCAACCACTGGTAGCCTTAGTTAAAGAGCATTGCAGTAGTCAATGCAGGAGTAATGAAAGCATGGATCAAGGTTGGAAGATCATCGGTGGAACCAGGTGCTTCACCCAGGCGTATATTCCTCAGATGGTAAAGATGTTTTGACAACTGTAGACACCTACAATTTTAGGGTCAAGCAGTCATCAATAATAATGCTGAGATTCCACACCCAGTCTGAGGTGGTTAGCTGGACACCTCCAAGCCATAAACCCGAAGGAGAACCCACCAACACACCTGCCTCATGACAGCCTGGATCCACAATCAACACCTCAGTTTTTTCCGGATTCATCCACAGCCAGCTCATATTCATCTGGTCCTGGATCTCGGCAAGACAGCTGTTAAAGACTGAGACAGCATCACCCTGGCTAGCCACAAAGGACATGTACAGCTGAGTATCATCTGCATAGCAGTGAAAACTCAAGCTGTACTGCCTAACAATCACTCTCAATGGCAGCATATATTCCACAAACAACATGCGCACCAAGATGGATTCCTGCAACACCTGTAGGATAGGGAGAGTGGAGCTGAGGAAAACCCCGCACCACCCTCTGAGTCCTACCCTTGAGGAATGATCGAAACCACCTGAGGACTGATCCTGAAAGTTCATAGATAAACTGCAGGCAATCCAACAGCACACCATGATCCACGGTGTCAAATGCCATGGAGAGATCAAGAAGGACCAAGATGGAATGGGAAACTCGATCTCTCGCTATTAGGAGGTCTTTCAGTATCTGGACAAGGGCTGTCTTGGTACTATGTCTCTTCCTAAATCCAGACTGGAGAGAATCATAGATACTGTGACTGGTCAAATGGTCATCCAGCTGTGATGCCACCACCTTCTCAGTAACCTTACCCACAAATGGCAGGTTAGATACATGCATTTAGTTCACCAGACAGTCTGGGTCCAAGGAGGACTTTTTAAGAGGGGACAAACCACAGCCTCCATCAGGGGATCTGGAAAGATCCTCTCCAAGGATATCCAGACTATCTTGGCAAGGACCTTACTGATACTATCCACACAACCTACTAAAAGGTGCATGGGGCCCGGGTCCAAACTACAGTTGGTCGGACGCAGTGACTGGATTACTATCACAATTTCAGTGATTGTTGGCTGGCTGAAGTCACACCACACAAATTGGGCATCCAACATCTGCTGACCACTGCTACTCCCTAAAGAGAGGGTCGGGGATGCCGGACCTGATTGTGGCAGCCTTATCCAAGAAGAACCAAGCAATCTCCTCACAACATTCTTGTGAAAAAGCATTTCAAGACTGGAGACAGAATGGATTTCACAATCTGTTCACAGTCCAGAAAAGCTGGGCTGGTCAACTCTGCTCAGCAATAATTTCCCTGGACAGGAATTCTGCCTTCTTACGGTCAATTGCTGATTGATAGACTGAATAATGGTCCATCAAACTAAGTCTGTCACATTCCAGGCCCGAGCATCACAGCACCTCATTAACCTTCGTCCAACTCTCCTCAACTCCTCAAGGCCTCATCAAACCAAGGAGACCTGGGGCAAAGAGTAAGGATCAAACCCAAACAGGAGCAATAGAATCCAGGGCCTCTGTCACCACCTTATTATAGGCAAGTACCAGATCACCCAGATCCATGCATTCGCCGGCATGCCCAAAAGTCCAGCACCACCATCAGGCCATTGGGTGACACACCTCAAAGGGCGGTACTGGACCATCTCCATAGGGGCAGGCCTACTGGGAGGACAGGAAACTGAACCTGATGGTATGATGGTCAGACCACCCAGCTGGTTCCACCACAAAGTTGGATATCTCCATCATTGTTAGATGTTTTGGAGGAATAGGTCCTTTTTTGTGGTTTGGTGCAAAAATGTTAATTTATTTTGTAGTTATTAATGATATTTGTTTGAACATGCTCAGTTTGACAATAAAATAGCTTAAAAAACTACAAAGAGATGCATTTTGAAACTTACAGGTGTGTTAGATGTCACACAGCTAAAGGTCCTTTTGGTGGTTTGGTGAAAAAATGTTAATTCATTTTAAAGGTATTAATGATTTATTGTTTGCACATGCTCAGTTCACAGAAAAAAATAGCTAAATACCATATCTCATCAAGAAGAAGCTGCCCTTGAATCAAAGCCACACTCAAACACAAGTTAAAGATCAAAATAAATATATTTTTTTAAATTGTCCTCAAATACAAGTAGCTGCTTCTAGTCGTGGCTGAAGTCATGTTAGATTAATCATTGTGGATGGGACTTTGTGATTTTTTTTTATCTCTGTAAATAAATAGGCAGGTGCACACATACAAGCACTTGCATTGAAAATGCTCCTTGGTGCACAACACATCCATTACTATTCTAACAATATACATTCTGCCCAAGCAGAAGGCCCCTGGATTAGACTCACTTATGGAGTGCATTGGATCACTGAATCTTACTAGGTTACTAGGTTTTTGTAGGAAAAGAAGGCCAAGGCCCATCAAGATTTTCCCCACATACAAATGGGCTAATATAAAGAGATAGGATTGGAAGTGAACCAAGTATCCAGTTTATTTTTGAATGTACTAAAGTTCTTAATACTTATTAAATCTTGAGGCAAGGAGATCCATAATCTGGGTGCCTGAATTATAAAAAGATTATTCCTTAAGTTAGTATTGGCCTTCTTAATCCTGATTTGTTTGTTGTGGAGCCTAGGGACTCTTTGATAAGTGAAAAGGAAAGACCACATTGCTCCATTAAATCAAGGGATTGTAGAACCTTGTATATGAAGAGGATATCCCCTACATCTTCTATGTTGAAGGGTATGAAGGCTCTGAGTGCGGCCTCTCATGATAATTTTCATGAGAGAGTCCAGAAACCATTTGGTATCACATCTCTAGACACATTCTACTTGAACTATGTCACCCTTAAGATGAGGATTCCAGAATGGCAATCCATAGTCCAGGTAAGGTTTAATATAGGTTCTATACAAGGGAATAAGACATTGCTCAGTCCTAGACACAAAAGTACCTTTGATTTGTCTTAGGAGGGAGTTAGCTCCTCTAGTAATTTTTGAACAATGGTCGTGGGTGGAGAGTTTGTTATTTACCAGGATACTGAGATATTTTTCCTTACAGGGTGCTTTTAATGGGATATTGTTTATGTAATATACATTTTTTGGATTTTTGGGGCCAAAACGGAGGACAACAAAGTTTTGGACATTGAATTCCATATTATTGTTCAGAGCCCACTGATCGATGTTTTTTAAGTCAGAGGCAAGGCTATATACACTGTAAATTATCAGGGGTGTCCACTTTCCCCACCCAGTCTTGAGTCATCTGCAAATTCTGATAACTAGTTTTGGGAAGTGATCTGCATATCACTAATGTATAAATTAAACACCGTGGGCCAAAAGACAGAGTTTTGGAGAACCCCACTAGTTATCGGACATTGATCTGAAAGGGAGTTGTTAATGTTTACCCTTTGAGTCCTGTTTGTTAACCATTGCCTTACCCATTTAGTAAAACATGGTGAGAAACCAAACGTTTCCAGCTTGGTTACTAATTTTCCATTAGGGACCTTATCAAAGGCCTTGCTGTAATCCAGCAATATATCATCTGTTGAGATGTTGTTGTCCAAACCATGGTTGATTTTATCATAAAAAGCAACTAGGCTAGAAGTGCATGAATGCCCTGTTTTGAACGGTGTTGATTTTTATCATTAAGATAGTGTTCTCCTATTTCCTTTTCGATGAGGAATTTAATAATTTTTTCCATTGTTTTACATAAAATGGAAGTAAGGCTAATGGGACTATAATTATGGGCATTAGATTTACTACCCTTCTCTAATATAGTGGGTCACATTAGCTGTTAGCCAATCTATGGGGATTTGGGAGCTTTCAAGGGATTTATTGAAAATGATTTCCAAAGGAGTTGCTATTGATTTGACCATTTCTATCAGGAATCTTGGGTTGATATTATCAGGGCCAGGTCTGGTTATTTTCTTTAGGGTACACAAGACAGAAAGTATCATAGTGTCAGAAATTAGATTGGTGGTCGAATTGTTGGGTAACTTATAATTGGGAAGAATATAAACATCCTTGGGAGAGAACACAGAGGAAAAGTAGGAATTAAATAAGTTGGCAGTGTCTGTATCAGAGTTAACAATAGTATTATTATGGGTGAGAGGTCCAACCTTTCTGGTGTTTCCTTTTTTGTCATTTAAATATGAATATAGAGATTTATAAGAATCCTTAGTATGAGCCAGTCTGAACTCAAGTTTTGCCTTGGCTTGCTTTATCATGTGCTTGAGGGTACATAGTACAGTTTAGTAGTTAGAATACATGGCATCCCTGTTTATTATGGAAATGTTCTTTAATTTTTTTAATAGTTTTTACCTGAGCTTAATTAGGGATTTAATTTTATTGTTAAACCATCTAGGAATTCTGCCCTTGTTATTATACATTTTTGGATGGGGCCCAGGAGGATTCTAACTGGTCAATTAGTTTTTTTAAATATATTCCAAGCATCATTAGTTGATAGGTGATACATTAATTTGCCCCATGGCTTAGAAAGAAGTAATTTATTGATTTTTGTAAAGTCCTCTTTGTCATAGTTTTAATAAGTGATTTGTTTGTTTAAGCTTACATGCCCAGTTGTTAAGGAAAACAGAATAGCCGAATGGTCACTATTACCAAGGAGTGCTTTAATTTGTATGTCAGAGATGTTGTCCATTATATTGGTTATAATGATGTCGAGAGTATTAAATCCTCTAGTAGGTGAATTAATGAGCTGTGTGAGGCCAGAATCAGAAAGGCATGAGAGAAAGAGCTTCTCCTGATTGCTGGAACCTGATATAGATGTCCATTCTATGCCAGGAAAGTTAAAATCCCAGAGTATGATGTCATCTCCCCTGTCTGACAGGCATGAAATGTCGTCCAATAATTCTGACGAGTAGTTGAGATCTGATACAGGGGGCCTATAACAATTACCGATTGTAATTTGTGACTGTCCCTTAAATTGAACAGATATCCTAATACTTTCAGTGGAAGTTAGGTGCTGAATTTCATAGGAGTTAATGTCATCTCTTATATAGAGGCAGACCCCACTACCCTGTTTGTCCAGTCTGTATTTGTGATAACGGTTATGCCTTGGATTTTCTTTAACCAAATAGAGGAGGAGTCCCACCAAGTTTCTGTTACTGCTATCATCCCTAAGTTGTAAATTTTGCTGATGGCTTATAATTTGGCCATATTTAATGAACGGGTGTTCAGTGACAGGATTCTGTGGGGTGATGACTAGTATTAAGAGACTTGGGAAGTTTCCCAATCTCCCCCTTGTTTCTAGTTTAAAAGATTATTAATCATTGCTAAAATGCTTTTCCTAGAAGAGTACTGCCCCTCCTACTAAGGTGCAGCCCCTCCCAGCAATACAGAGAGGTTTTGTCTAGATATTTCTCCCAGTGTGTGATGCATGGTATTCCCTGCCTGAAGCATCATTTCTATAGCCATTCATTAATAAGTTTGATGTTACTGGTGACAGATTCAGTAGCTCTGAGGACTGGTAAAATTTCTAAAAACCATACAGTGCAGCCCTCGTCAACAAGTAAGTTATTTAATCTAACAATAACCTGCTTTATTTGTTTAGGGCTGTTGTTTTGTACATGATGTTATTTGTACCAGAATGAATAAGTATGATTAGGTTTACTCCTGCCTTATGTAAAATGTTTGGGATCATGGATGTGATGTCTGTAATCTTTGCCCCTCTAAAGTCGGAGCAGGTACAGTTTATTATATTTGGGTTACAGATAGATGCGATCAAGATGTTTAATTATAGAATCACCAAGCACAAAGACCTGTCTTGCCTGGGTGTGGGAATATGAGGAGGGTTTCCACAGGCAGAGTGGTGGGGGTAACTGAAGGAGATGAAGGAGGTGTAGATTTAGAAGGAGTGGGGCATGTACGGAGAGGTTTCACTACTTTCTGGGCTTTATTGGGTTTAGGCTAATGGGTTCATCAGTAGAAACATTGGTAGGGACTGGAGAACTGACTGGGGCTGGACAAGATCTTCAACTAAAAGGGTGAGGAATTTGTTTTGCTGTGGTAATGGAGGAGCATTGAAAATCTGACCACCTCTGCACCTAGTTTTGATTTGATAACTATGGCCGAGTCATCAGTACTCGATTGGTTGGTACAGGGTTCTGGAATTGGGGCTAGGGTTTCCACTTGTTTGGCCATGGTATCTATAAAGTTTTCAAGTGATTTAATCTCTTCATGAATTGGTCCCTTAATGAGAAGTCTGAAGATTTATTCCTGAAGAGTACACACTAATAAACATTTGTCACAAACAAATTCATGTGCTTCCTCACCAGCACAAAACATTAAACATTGAATACACATTTTTATAGGACCTTCCATGTTGCTACACTGTGGCATTATTTCTACGAACTGCAGTAAGTGACACATGGTATATAGTTGGTCAAACCCCAAGTAATTTATTTATTCTGCAGTTGTCTTTAAGACTGCCTGTATGGATAAGGATCAGTAATAAATGCCTGCCTATGTACAAACAATCTAGCATGCTGTCCTATCTTCTATTGCCACCTGTGCCAATGACGGCAAACAAGCCAAACACCCACTAGGCATGCACATCTTTATGCGTGACACCGCTCACCATGCTCGCAGCAGGGCAAGTTAAAATGCACAACAGTGACCTGGAAGATGTCCAATGAGATCATACAGTGTTAAAATCTTAAAAGTGCCCAAATAAGCTTAAATACCCTGCAAAAACCACTCATACATGGTAATGGCAGGTGTTGAGCAGGCTACAAGCAAACAAATTAAAAATGAATGCTCCTTTCTTGAGTAGTACATCCTGAGCATTTCACGGGGAACTACAGCGCACTCTTCCTGCTTCCTGTGACGAGGCTGCAGGGCTCACAGAGCACTGATAATGGTGCGAACAGCAATAATAGGTGTGGTGATGAGACTTGGCTATAGGTCTCCTATGAACACACCTTGCTTAGCTGACAAAGAGTTTCATCAAGTAACTCAGAAATTATACTGCTTAGAGACTTTAATGCCAACTGGCACTCCCTGATGCAAGCACTTACAGGGATGTAGTCTCAGCAGTTCATTTCACCCAGCTTGTAGAATCATCCAAGAGGTTGAACTACAGTACTGGTACATCCACTCTGCTGGACTGGGTCCTGTTCAACTGCCCTGAACACATATCATTCACAGTTGTACTCTCCGATTCTTTAAATGACCATTCACCTGTCCAGTTTCTATGATCTAACAATTTCTCTAAACCTCCTCCCAGAACCATGACAAACAGGGTTCTAAAAAGAGGGCACCTTGACCAAATGAAAGTTGATCTGTGACAGCCGGATTGGTCTACAGTATTCTCCACCAGCAATGTGAATATTGCACTGGAGAAAATCATCCTTCTTTTCAACTTGGTGTGCTAGGCATGCACAGCTTGAAACATGAAAAATAAAAGAATATTGCAATCCCTGGTTCTCTTCTGATCTTCTTGAATAGATGAAATCCAGGGACCATCTTTTGCATACAGTGTGGGCCACGGGTAAGAGAGACACTCAGTCCTATAAAAAGCCCAAAATGACTCACTCCCAGAGCCACATACTGCACAGCAAAAGAGCCAACACTACAAAGAAGCACTTTCTCTGTACATGGGGGAGATGGCAGAAAATTCTGGTCAAACCTCAAAGAACTCACAGTAAAAGATCCCAGATCTGCCCCCGTCATGCTAAATACTGATGACATTCCCACTTAGGATCCCTGTACCATTACAAACAACTTTAACAATGTGTTCTCAGACCTGAGTAGTGTTCTCCCCCCTGGATTCTTTCATCATGCCAATTTGAACCTTAACTTATGGACTGAGAGACAGCCGTCCTCTCACCCTCCCTTTCATTTCAGAGCTCTGACAGCTAGCGAAGCCAAGAAATGCTTCCAAGGGGTTTTAAGGAAGTATAGGTTTAATGGCAACTCCCTGGACCTTGAACTTGTTGCACATACTTTGGACGAAATACTAGCTCCACTAACACACATAATCAATAACTCTCTGAAGTTCTCACAGTTCCTGGAAAAATGGAAAGCTGCCTTAGTTATACCTATTTTTAACAGCGGGGATGGAACTTTGACTGGAAACTATAGACCAATCTCAATCCACCCACCACTTTCTAAAGCACTTGAAAGAATAGTGGCTGATCAATTAGAGAGTACCTTGAAAATATCAAACTACTATGCCCACAGCAATATGGGTTTCAGAAAGGACACAGCACCAATTGTCTCCTTTGAGTTCATGGGCTATATAAATAACACTTTGGACCAATTACCCTAGTCGGGCAGCTTCCATTGACTTAACAAAAGTGTTTGATACAGTTAACCATGACCTCCTTATTGAATAGCTAGCATTCTTAGGCCTCTCTGTTGATAATGTTGCATGGTTCAGAAGTTATCTTCATACCTTCTGCCAGTGAGCCAACATTGATAACGTCCCTATTAGACAGCTGACCAGTTCACTCTGGAGTTCCACAAGGGTCAATACTCGTCCACTGTTATTCAGCATATTCCTTAATCAGTTCCCATCCTGTATTGTCAAGTATGCATTCTGCTATAAGCAGATGATGCAGTCCTGTTCACCAGTCACCATGACCCAAAACACTGGAACACAACTTAGAGATAAATTTTATGGAGGCAGAGAGCTGGTTCAGTGAGCATAAACTCATCACGCATTACAAAAACAAAAACAATGTTGTTCTCCAGCACAAGAAGCAAGCATAAATCCTACCACCCTCAATCACAAATGCAGTGGGGACACCACTAGAAGTAGTTCAGCACTTTAAATACCTGGGAGTTACTGTGGACAGCACCCTGTCCTATTCCCAACACATCAATATTATGGCCAAGGCAGTTAATACATGCATTGGACTGTTATAAAGGTTAAAGAATTGTCTAACCCTTGAGGCACTTAGTCATGCCATACATAGTTCTATAGTTTTGTTTGTCATCTATGGCCTAGTGATCTATGGTTGTGCTACTGATACGGCTCTCCACCACCTCAAAGTGGCATTAAACAAAAAGGGAGGCAGTATAGCACAGTGGTTTAAGGCTCTGAGCTGCAAATCTGGAGACCTGGGTTTGAATCCCATAGCCACCACTTGCATACTGTGTGACCCTAAGCAAGTCACTTAACTTCCCTGTGCTCCCAGGTCACACCTGTAAACAAGCTTTCAGCTTAGTGTGCCACTCCTGGTTAAACAATTGCAAAAAAAAAAAACGGAGCATGGTGACTAGCAACTGGGGCAGCCTGGCTCACTCACACATGTGACCTTGTTGCTCAGGCAAACTGGCTTCAGTTCACAGGTAGATTCAGGTGCCAATCCTGCATTATGGCTAAAAAGGGAAACCTAAGCCTGTGTCCACTGGAGTACTGAATCTAGAGGTGGGCAAAGTGACAAAAATTCACTACATGGAGTAATTCATGAATTCTGCTCATTTGCGAGTAAAATGCTGAATTTTGCCATGAAATTTCACCTGCAGAATGGCAAAATTTCAACTTGTAAGGCAAAATTTCATTTTCCAAGGTGAAATTGGTTTAGAGGCAAATGTTGCCTTCCAAGGCAAATTTTGTCTTGGTGAAATCAGGCTAAAAAGGAAGAAATTTGTAGATTACTCCACGTGACAAAATTGGCCATTTTGTCAAGAATTTCACCGTGAATGTTAAATTCACTGCATCTCTAACTGAAATGACTCACCCCCATAGACCCAACTGCTGTACTAGAAGCTCTGAAAGTCTGTTCTTCAACATTCCCCACTCCAGCACCACACTAGGGCAAAGGTCCTTGCGCACCGAGCTCTTACTGGCTTAATGCTCTTCCTCTAGATGTCTCCTCTATGAGTAAATTAGGCCCCTTTAAGAGAAAGCTTAGAAGTCATCTAATTGTGAATTCCAGTTGTGATTGCCTTCCTTAACTCAATTTGCACAATATCTTATTGACCAGTTCTATCACGCACCAATAGGCCCTCATTTACATTGTCTCTCCGCCCTTCACTCTCCATCTGCTTATACCCCCACTCCCATTTTTTTCCCACTTCCCCTCCTTCCCTCCCTCCCCCAATGGCTGGTTAGCCTCGGATGTGTGATATTTCATTAATTTGAATTATGTCTTCTTTCACCTCTTGCTCTCTTCTGACAATGCCTTCTAGCTGAAGTTATTCTCTCATGCCCTGTAATTTCCTTTCATTAGCCCTGTGTTGATGATTTTAAAGTTGGCATACATTGTACAATATGGCCATTTACACATTGTTATTAAAGGAATAATGCCCGACAGGGTGGGTGTTATGCTGGGATAACATCCCACCTTGGGTGGTTGGGCCCGAGGCCAACGGCCGAGGGCGTCCAACACCCAAGGCGGGATGTTATCCCAGCATAACACCCACCCTGGAGGGCATTATTCCTATTATACAATGGCTCGTTAATTTTAAAAGACAGAAAGATGAGGAAAAAATGCATTTTTAAATACATTTTGTGTTTGATTTTCAATGTGGAGGTGTACTGAAGAGAAAAGTAGTTCTGTTTTGGCCAGTAGGTGGTGCTGCTGCTAAACAAATTGATGTGTTTTGAATGTGTCTGTTCCCCACACACACAAACAACTGTATCTTGTTTGCAGTTCTCTCGGTACAGTTTGCTTAATGTACTGGGACAGTATCAGTGTGGATTACAATTTGATCGGAGTTGCCAGCGTGTCACTGTCTGTGAGACTCCGGTTTTAGCACTGTGAACAGAAGGCTGTGACAGTATGGAAGTCTGTGACAGTACATGGCAGGATGTAGGGAGGATTAGTTTTGGAGATTACGAGGTGAGCTGGGATCGGGGACGCTGGAGAAAACTGTCAGTCCGTGACTGTTGACAGTTTGCGATTTACTGAGTCGTATGTGCGGTTTTGAGGTGGGGAAGCGGGCGCGGCATATTTCAAATTGGACGGTTCAACTATCGTAGCTGCAGAGTGAGGGACTTGGGCTTCCATTTGTTTATGTATTTTAAACTGTCTGAGTTGGGAATGTTAACGTTGTGGCAGCATGGTTACCAGGGTGGCGTGTGACACGGAGCACAGTTGTTAAGCAGGGCGGAAACTTCATTCCGTGCACAAGAAGAACTGCTGTAGCTGCTGCTTGGGACGATAGTGGAGTGATATTTTGTTTACTTGGAATGCGGTCATCAGTGCACTGGGAGTAGAGTCAGGATGTTATGCTGGGATAACATCCCGGTTACTGTCCCAGTCTGACCAATTGGGGACAAGGATTTTCTCTTGCCATTGTATAATATTATGTATTGACTATGCTAACCATGTATATCGTTTTGTTACTGCTTTCCAGTAACATGTTTATTTTTTTTTTGTCTCAAATCTGCTGTGGAACCTATATAATGAGCTTGTTCTCAAAGTTGTTAATCCAAGATCTTAATAAATAAATATACAAAATAAATAAATAATCGTAGGTTTTGGGTTTTTTCACTTTTTTTTATTATTTAAGTTGATGTTTCTTTTACTTATTTTAATAAGAAGTAGACCAATAACAATAAACTTGGTCAAATCCCAGATCTGTAATATTTTACTTTCAGCACTTAAAAATGTGATTTTTGCAGAATAATCCACTCTTGAATATAAGCCACAGGTAAAAGAATTACATTTTAATTAAAACTACTCAAAATAGTATCTGGATATTTTTTTTCTGTTAAGGTATTTATTTTCTTCAGTTGAGGGAGGCTGGCTCCCTTTAGATCTGTCTGTGCCACACATCCATTGGCTACCACCATCCCTAGACTCCCTTGTCAGCTATGTTCCCCACCAGATTGTCTCCCTTGGTGGGGCCAAAGGGTGGAGCCCCCCCATGTAGACATTGATCTGGTTGCTGCTGACAAGGCATCTAGCCTGCAGTTACAGTAGGTGCTTGCTTGTTTGCACTTATGGTCATGGAATAAATCTTTCTTCCAACTTTATGGCCCTGTCCACACTACACTGAAAACTCCCCTCTGTAATGTTACAGAGGGTCCAAACCATTATTGCAATGGTTTGCATTTACACCTGTAACATTACAGGAGGCATTTTCGTAACCATTATTGAAACCACTTATGAGGTGGATTCAACAATGGTTATGAAAATGGTTCTGCCTCTGTAACATTACAGCTGTAGTGTGGACACGTGAGCATGTAGCCCCAGCATTGCCCTCAGTGCAGTACAAACTGCATTGTGGGATAGGGTGCTGAACATAACAGTCACCTGTTACCCACAATGTGGACTGGCTGTATCGGTTCTGAACCATTATCATGACGGTTCACTGGCAGTGTGGACATGCTGTAATGTTTACCGTCTGTAATGGTTTGAAACTGTTACAAGGTTTTAGTGGTGTAGTGTGGACAGGGCCTATTTATTTTCAGTTCCTTGTTTGAGTGCACTGGTTTTCTGGTCATATGCTTAAAAAGGGGACTCTGCAGTGACATAGGTGAGATGCAAGCCTGCCCTGCAGTCCATTTTCCTCCCCTTGTTTCTCCCATCTCTGTAACAGGGGTATTCATGTTGGCACATATGTTTGGAGGCATGCACACAACTCAGAGTCCCACAGCTCCCTCCCTTCATGCCACTGCAGAGCCACACTACCACCAGACCTTGATCTGGTGGCAGTCCTGCAGCAGAGCCAAGAAACCCTATCTTCTCTGGAGTGCAGAACAGTCCATCAGATGTTTTATTCCCCCCCCCCACTGACCTCCAGCAATCCGAGACAGTTTTTGATATAGGGTTGACAGCATCATGGCTGGTAGCTCTCCTGCCACACTACTGGGATGGCCTGTACTTAGAAATCTTTAATTAATAAACAAAATGTTTACACAGGAATCCCTCACAAACGTTTTTGAAAATCTACCTGCAGCAGAAATAGTTTGAACATTCACACAAGGGTTTTCAAAATATTCCTGCTGCAGCATGGTTTTCAAAATCTACATGAGGCACAAGGGTTTTCAAATCTGTGCTGCTTGACAGTTTCCAAAATCTTCATGCTGCATTATGTTTTTTAAAATCTACTTGCTAACAATGGTTTTCACAAAACAGAAATCCTACACATAGGGTTTGAAAATATACCCGCTGTGTGACTTTTTTTTTTTAAATCAACATGCTGCATAATGGTTTTCAAAAACTGCTGTTGACTGAAGGTTTTTAGTTAGTGTTTAAGTTCAAGGTGACTAAAAACTTTAACGTCAGATGACTTACTAGATACTTAAACGCTAAAGGTGATACTTTAGAGTTTGTGGAGGAGAGGTAGAATGAGAAGCACAATGACCCCCTATAGTAAGATGATTAGCACAACACTGACAAGCATACTGCAAAGCTAACCAGACTCAGTGCAACTGGGCAGGATAGGGACCATATCTAAAGGGTACCTGGCACTGCATACTGTGTATGGCACTAATACACAGATTACACTGCGATCATGCAATTAAGGGTGCACTGTTGCATATGGATGTAATGCTATATTCAAAGGCTTTTACTAGTGGTTATAGGCAGCCAGAGCAGCCTTAATTAATGCTTGTGAAAAACTGCTTTCATCAATCTTCACAGTAATGTGTGACCCCTACTCCCCCCCCCGCAGTAGCACTGGCGCTGGCAACCCCCACTTCCACCCGCTTCTACCTACTGTAACATGATACCTATCTACTAGCTGTGCATACAGTTTTGTTATAAATATATGTTTTAAAATTTCTGCTTACAAGACATAGCAGGGTCATCAGACTAGCTTGAAGATACTAGTTTTAAAGAGGCCTGACCTTTTGACCCCAACAGTAACTGCAGTAGTAGATGGCTAGCTTTCTTTCTGTGCTGACACATAGTTGCAAGCCTTCCTGGGACTATAAAGACTTCCTTCAAAGGCCAGGTTATAACAGTCATAAACTATACCTTTACTTTGAACTGTAGGGACAAAGTATGCATTTTATGACCGCTGAGGAAAAGGCAATTTTAACTGATTTTTGTTAGCTTGTAAAACTTCAATTACTTTGAAGGCCAGGAAACTTCAGGTGACATCTAAGGGATAATTTTGTCTGTCATAAGGCCTTACTAATTAAGAAGAAGGTACATTTTTTTATTGGAATGTTTGAACAGTGGGCTGAGATGTGACTGATAAATTAACTCAGTTCTCAGGTATGAGTGACCTCATAGCCAGCATCTATGAGCTGTGTCATCAGGGAGGAGGAGTTTTGAAAGAAGCACATCACCAGCAGCTGGGAGAAAAAACAGTACATTTGATTTTTGGTTTTTGAGCATTTGACAGATTTCTCCTGGGACTCCTGACAAACTCTCACAGCATTTTAGGTAAATTCAACCACCTAGTTATTTATTTGAAACCTAGGGTAGCAGAAATTCAGTAATAAGGCTTTGTTTTGTATAATTATCCATTTACTTCAACATACTGTAAACCCAATTTTATATGTTCTGTGTTTTGTATTTTATCTATTTTTAATTTTCAGTAAACATTATTTTTCTTGAAATTCTGCCTGTGCCTTTTCTCGGTTTCTTTTGTATGTGAATGCTGAAACAGTGTTAATTCTGACAACTGTTAAGGGCTTAAAAGTGTGTTACTGTCTTGATAAGTTAAGAAATTACCTAGGTCTCAAACTGAGTCAACAGGATAGAGTTCTGAACCAGGCTGGGTGCCCACTGGGTTAAGTATTGCACTACCTTTCCCAGAAAAGGGTGCGATATCTGATCCTGTTAACTGGTGTGCTAGCAAAAAAAGTTCATATTTTACCTCAGGACTCGAGGCTAGTAGGTGATTCGGACCCAAAACAGACAGGAGGGTTACCCTGTTTGTCACCTGTTCACATATTGCACTTTGAGGTTTGACACTGTGGGAGCAGAGGGCCTGACCTGTGGAGTGCATTTGTGACACTTACCACATCCCTGCTAGTTCAGAGCTTTATTGCAAATCCCAACCCTGGCAGTTTGGCAGTTCCCCTACCAAGATTGCTTTTCAGAACTTGTTGTTATTGTAATATTTGAGTACCAATAAAAAGTTTCATGGAAAACGTACTGTGCAATATTAAAGATTCTAACCCTGTCTGCCTAATGGACACCCTCCATCACCCAACCCCTGAGAGTATTGTATAACTGCACTAAAATTATTTCCTTGCAGTACAGTGGACCCTCCTTAATTGAACTCTATCAGTATTGTGAACTGTAACCAAGCTCCTCTTTGCAGGCCAATGAACCCCTTTCCTCACTTGATCCCTTCCAGTGTTTTGGAACTGTACAAAGCCTTTTTCTGGCAGTCTAGTGGACCCTCCTCACCCTATCCAGTACTGTGAACTGTATTTAAATCCATCCTTGGCAATCTAGGGTTATCCTCTGATGGATTGCTGTCAAAGACCCACTGGTTGACCCACTAATCACTCACCACCCATACCCCTATCAGCTCCCTATTCACCCACTTGTCCATAGGTCCACCACCATCTGGTCCTCACATGACAACTGGCACAGATCCTCCTCTCACCACCTCAGAAGGCCACTGTCTGACAGATAAGGAGTGAATGCATGTATTATGTAGAAAGAACTATTTCTACCGTGTGTACACTCACTACCTATCAATCAGATGGCAGATGGCTGAGGTGGTGAGTGAGGATCATAGCCTGTCAGTGTTTGAGAACCTGATAGCACCTCACATATGGATTGATGGGTGAGTTAGAGGATTGACAGGGAGTTGGAACTGAGTGTTTGCTCAGTGGGTGGACTAGGGAGGGAGGCTTTCACAGTGGGTGGTTGGTTGGGGAGTAACACCAAAGTGCCAGGAATGGAAGAGTACACTTCCTCAACACCAGATCAGGGGAAGGATCAGGGTCCACTAGCCTGCCAGGGTAGGGATTTACTACTGTTCCACATTAGCAACAGAGATATGGGGCAGGTAGAGGGATCCACTGGGTGGCTAAGGAAGTGTTTTAGTATAGTTTTACAATTCCAACATGAATCAGTTTAGGGAAGGGGTTCTGCTCAACTGCCAGGTTTGGCATAGTTGGGTAGGGCTCCATATGGGGAGAGGCTGAAGCTCTGTACAATGCCTCCCCCATTTACGCAAAGACACATTGTGCTGAGCTGCTGATGGCCACATAATGACATGCAAATGGCCTCTTAGCACTGTACATACCATAAGTATGTGGTATTTAGCATGCCAGCCAGAGAATATTGCTCACAGAAGTGATGACATTATTCTAGTTCAGACGGGCTATCTCCCTTTGCTCCTGGGAGCCTGTTGCCAACAGGGACTGTGGTAATGATGCACATACTGAACGCATCATGCATGAATTGTAGCAGTTGGGTCCTGACTACATAAAAACACTTGTGCTCCCATACGCTGGTTTGGCTCCTCCACTCAACAGGAGAGAATATGCTGGTGGTTTCCTGTGCTCCTTGGAAATCATTGGTAAACTAAACTTTTCTGTAACCACCCCACTCATGTGGAATGTTATGCAATACACTCAGTCTTTAGCTAGTTACTTTTCCTTTCCTTTTCATTCACTCTTTCATGAGCTTTGCTTGGAGTCTCTTTGGTCGTGTAAGAAACAAATCATTATGCTACATGATGGGTTATTGTTAGGTTTACTAACATATTTAGAGTTACACACAAGGGAACATGGCCCTAAAAATTGCCACCCATGTCAACAATGCAAGACAGGATCTATTCAGCCCCTGGACATACAGTAAGTCAAACCCTTAGAGTACCTTAAAAAGGTTTTACCCTTTACCCATCTCTTACAAGAGCCTTATATCTCCTCTTATTTCTTGCAATGTATAAGTGTATTAGGTTTTACACCAGGACAGAGCCTTTTCTCTTCTACCTTCAGAATTTACCAGAACTCCCACCTTATACGCTTTGGTATAGAACAGGTATCACCACATCCAGAAAGTGTGGCAGTGCTGGTTATGTGTGGCTAGCCCCAGACATGGCAATGCAATGAAGACCCACACTCAGGAAACATGAACCAGGATACCATATAGCCATGAACCAAAGTTTATTTCAGTACCTGAATGGTGGTGGACATCCATGCACTGGCACTTCAACCAGAATAAGTCTTCGCCAGTTGGCATGTTATATTGTACCTATACAGTCATACTTACGAAAAGTCCTGATTTAAAGGGATAGTCACACATTGTGAAAATGAATTGTTTTCATAGCAAAGCATAAACTTATTGCTTAGGACTTGTGCACAAAAACAATTTCACATTGACAAATACATAATTATACAAAACTGATTTAAAAATCAACAATTTAAATAATTGAATGCATAGTTAAATCCAGAGATGCCACAATATAGGATTTGGCAGGAAAATGGTGGGGGACTAAGGAGCATAGTCACAGGAACAGGTTACGGATATCAAAGAATGGTGACTGGAAAAGGAAATGTAATGTATATAGGAATTAGGAGAGAAGCAGACAAGAATAGACACTTTAGCTACTGCCAAGATTACAAAGCAAATAAATCAGGGACTTTGGATCAAATAATTTCCTTGCTATTTAGTGAAACACAATAGCATTCCTAAACTTGAAGCTTAACAGCAAAAACATTCTATGTAATATCCCATTGAATATAGTCATTATAATATGCAGTCTTGTTGTTACACCAAACACAAATGAGTTTTCTAATCCATTTGATTCTAAATCATAGTTTCAGTCCAAGTTACTCTGCCTGAAAGAAATATTAATAACACAAAAAATTTACACCAACAAACACATGACACTGGTAACACACAACACTGATGAAATTCAGGATGAAGTCTAAATAATGAATGACTCTACTAAGAAGGGTCTATACACCACTTCTTCATTTAGTCTTACCATCTGTGTAATATTAAGGCTTAATATCCAGCAAGCTTCTTTTTACAGTAGACATATGGTTCTACCCCCCCCCTTTTGAAGGGTGGGATGGGTTCAAGGGCTATGAAAGCTAACAGAGTTGAATCTGAGTTGTAGGCATCTCGAAAGTGTGCACCCAGGGCACTCCTATCAATGCCATTTATAATGGCTCTTACATGATCCTAAATGCATATTTTAAGAGGATGAATAGTTTTGCTCATGTAGTGTTTTAGACATGAACACCAGGCTACATACACAGTGAATGAGGTGGTACAGGAAATAAATTGTGTGACGTAGATAACTCTGTTGTTTGAGTGTGTAAATGCAGTGCCTTTCTTGTACATATTTGCATGTGTTACAGTCTCCACATCAGTGAAAGCCCACAGGTTTAGGAGGTAGCCAGTTCAAATGTTTGTTGCATCTGGTAGCTACTAAATGGCTTTTAGTGAGTAGATCCCCAAGATTTTCTGCCTGTCAGTCTGGGTTTGTTGCTCACTGCCTCTTTGAGTACATCATCCTTTAGTAAGACAGGCCAGTGTTTGTGAATGATGTTATCTACTTTTTCTGCAATACTATCGTATTCAGTGCCAAATGTGACTACAGAATCAATATTTCTGTTTTTATTTTTTTTGTGTTAACAAGCCTTTGGGTGCTCTCTCATTCATATCAATCAACATCTGCAGCCTCCTTCCTAAAATGGATGCCCTACAGGCCTTCACCAGCCAAAACTGCCCTGACATCCTGGCAGTTGTCAAAACCTGGCTCACGCCATCAGTACCAGACCATGCAATCAGCCTTCCTGGCTACAACGTCTTTAGGCTAGATCGCCTCTTCAAAAGAGGTGGGGGCTGCGCTCTCTACCTAATAGACTCCATACAAAGGCACCACATCATTACCTCGCTCCAACCCACAACTGTTCAGATACTGCCAGTGAGCATCCTCCTCAGAGCCCAAAACCCTCACTGTTGCCACCATCTACATCCCTCCCAAAGAACAGGGAACTGGTGTAACAGCTGTTCTTGACTTTGTAAAGTCACTCCCACCAGACACCGAATCCATCCTCCTAGGAGACTTCAACATCAACTGGCCTTGGCCGATGCTGGTGCACACAGGGATACCATTGCTGCAGTGAACCTCACACAAATTGTTGACTCACCAACCAGGAAAAATTGCAGGAGGTGCACCAGCACACTCTTGGACTGGATCTTTACCAGTCACTCATTGCAGATATCTAACACTAAAGTCCTCCTTGACTCTCTCAGCAATCACTCTCCTGTTAGCTGCACCTGGTCAAATAAATTAATCAAACAACCACCAAAAACAATCACCAGCAGGGTTCTACCCAGTGGTCATCTTCCTTGACTCAAATCCCACCTCCTCCATCAAGACTGGTCCCCTATCTTTAATGCAACCAATGTAAACACTGCCCTTGACCACTTCATAAACATCTTCACTGTGGCCTGTGACACATATGCTCCTATTAAGAAACGCAAAGTCAAATCACTCAGTAACCCTTGGCTCACAGGTGACCTCCTCAGGATGCTAAAAACAAGAGACCACCTATGGGAGATGGCCAGAAACTCTGGAAGGCAAAACAACATCCAAAACTACAAACATGCCCGCAATGACTGCACCAAAACCATCCGGCAAATGAAGTCCACCTACTATAAGCATGCCTTCACAAACTCCTGGGGCAACATCAATGGAACCACAACCCTCAACCCAAAAACCCTTGCAGATACCTTTAACAAAGCCTTTACCGACCTCAGTGCTGTCCTAACTCAGGACTACTTCAAAGATGGTGAAGCCCCTCTGTCTGCAATGAACACTACTCCCACCAGCTCCCCCTGCTTCTACTTCAAAGCAGTCAAGGCTCACCAAGTACGCAAATATGTTACCAAAGCCCTTGGTATATCAAGATTCAGTAATGACTCCCTCGATCTCAAAATCCTGTCTCTCACACTTGATGAAGTGCTTAGTCCTCTGACCAGAATTTTCAACCTCTCCCTCAGCCTTAGCCAGTTCCCGGACAGATGGAAATCTGCCACTGTCACCCCAATCCATAAAGTTGTGACAAAACTGCCCACAATAACTACAGACCTATCTCCCTACTACCCCCACTCTCCAAGGCACTAGAACGCATCATCTCAGACCAGCTCACAGAATATCTGGATATGTACAACATCCTGTGCAAGCAACAACACAGGTTCCACAAAGGTCACAGCACCTCCACAGCCCTACTTGAATTCACCGGCACAATCCATAACGCACTTGATTCCGGTTAACTACTAGGCTCAATCTCCATTGACTTAACTAAAGCCTTCAACACCATCAATCACTGCCTGCTACTTGTCCAGCTTCAGAACACTGGGTTGTCAACTGACACAATTGGCTGGTTTAAGAGCTACCGTGAAGAACGGTCCCAAACAGTAAGAATCGCTGATACACTCTCGGACCCTAGACCGGTCCGCTCAGGAGTCCCCCAGGGCTCCATTCTGGGACCCCTCCTCTTCAGCCTATTCTTAAACTCACTACCGGACAGCTGCCCAGAACAAATAATTCTCTATGATGCTGTGATCCTCACCTCGGACCCTGATCCAATCCAATTACAAAATAAACTTCAGCGGGCCTTCTCCTCCATCGAATCCTGGTTCCTAAATCATAAACTGCTTCTCAATCAGAAAAAAAACAAGTCTATGGTCTTCTGCAGTGCCCACAACAAAAACAAACAACTCCACCTCTCCGTTGCAACCAAAAAGGAGCCATCCTAGAGCAAACACAATCGTTCAAGTACCTTGGCACCCCCCTTGATTCCCACCTCTCATACGTTGTCCATATCAGCAATGTTGCAAAGTCTGCCAGTGTGAGGTTAGGCAAATTATTTTGGCACAGGAAACACCTAACTCCAGAAGCACCATCAGTGGGCGTCCAAAGCTCCATTGTCAGCATCATAGACTATGGTCTTATCATATATGGGTCTGCAACTACCACCGCTCTCAAACGTATCGTGACCTCCCTGAATAAGGTCTGTTGTCTCATCATTGGCTCACATCGCCGTACCCACACTTGTGACCTTTATTCCCATTCTGGATGGCTTCAACTGGACAAATGCATAAAATACCAAACCTGCATCACAGCCAAGAAAATTATAATGGGGCTTGCCCCACCTGGTGACTGTGCCCTCCTTAAGCCTAGACATAGTAATGTCACTACAAGGAGATCCAATTCCCATCTACTGTACTACATATTCCACGATGTCGCACAACCCAAGGACAAAGATCATTCACCTATTGGGCATCCAACTGGCTCAACACTCTTGGCAGCGACATAGCGACCGCTCCAACACTTGGCCTCTTCAAGTCCAAGCTGCACCTCTCACTGCTTTTATCCTGCAATTGCCCATCTTAACATTTCCACCATTCCAGCTGCACATGCCCCAGCACCCAGCACTTACAATCAGTCTTTGCACCCCAGCACCTTACCTGTCATATTCCCTCGACAAGGCCCCCTGGCTGCACTGTCTCCCACCCTCACCCACCTCCCCCCATATCTCACTCCTGCCCCTGCCCCAACCACCTCCTGTACTCCCTTACCCTCTGCCTCCTCCCCCCTTGATCTCCTACCCTCACTTCTCCCCACCTACCCCTCCTCCCCTTGTCTTGCTCATAGCTCAAGTCTTTGTACTGGTTATTACATGTCTGTAAGTCAGTGACTATATGTTTGTAACTAAAAATGATAAGTGTTGCACATGCTGACATGCAACCTTTGTAAAAGAGCCTCGGCTCAAAGGTATTGTAATCCTAGATCGAAATAAATAAATAAAAAAAATTAAAATTAAGATCACATGCTCTTTGAAAGTCTATGTGCAGGACTGTTGCCTCATAGCCTCGTGCCAAAGATCTGTTTGTTATGTCAGTGGCCTGCTCCTCAAAGACTTCCATACAAGTACAGTTCATGCTCAAATGCGAGTACTAATTTTACAGAATAGCATGGATGTTCAGATAAAGAGACAGCCGTCCTGGAAGACAATGTCTTAAATATTAAGTTGAAAGACGATTTAATGTTTGTATTGCTGAGTTAATGAAGGCACTGTATAGGAAGGGCAGAAGAGATTTGGTTCCAATTAAAGAAGAGATAAAATACATTCAAGATAAAATTAGACTTGTGCAACACTGTCCTGAATTTACAGAATTAAACAGTTTATTAACACAACTACAAAATCTGAAACTGAACTCTGAGATGCAGAGGACTATGAGACAGGAAGTTGTTAAATACTGTAGGAGAGACAAAACAATTCCCAAATCATGGTAGACAAAGAGCAGAACAAGAGTTTGGCACAGATGGTCTAATAGATCTAAATCTATGACCAAACCAAGCTCTCAGACATTTATCAGCAAAAGTAATACTAATAACCTTGACTGACATAACTCTGAATGTTCTGAACTCTCCACTTCAGCAGCAGATCCTTTTTATCCAAACTGAGGAGTCCACACAAAGCCAAAACAAACCCCAAAACACAAAGAAAGGCTCAAAAGTACAAAAGAAGGCAGAATGGGCAGAGACAAAAACAAGTGTGAAAAGAGTCTGGTGGGGCAAGTAGAGATGCAGCGAACTTAAATTTCCCTGGCGAGGTTGTCACGAAGTTCCAAAACTTTGACTTTGCAAAGTTTCTATTGGTATCACCAACTTTGACTTTACTGTATTTAATAGCTGCCTAGAGGAAATCAAGAGCTGGATGTCTCAAAACTGGCTTGGACTTAACCCAAACAAGAATGAGGTGCTAGTGGTGGATCCAGATCATCGTGGTGGGGGATGATTAAGATGACCCCCCCTGTCTTAGTGCTGGGGAGGATTCCTCTTACCCCATCTACTCAGGTGAAGGATCTGGGCATGATCCTAGATGACAGCCTGACTCTTGATGCTCAGATGTTGGCCACTGTCAAAAGTGGATATTATCATCTGAAAAACATTGTTTGGATCCAGGCTCTGATTCCATCTGAGGACCTGCCCATGCTGGTACAAGAATTTGTCACATCCAGGTTGGACTACTGCAATGCCCTATACCTAGGGTTATCTGGAGGCAACTTTTGCTGACTGCAGCTGGTGTAGAATGTGGCAGCAGATTATCATTAGTGTAAAAGAAACAAACATATTATTCCTGTCCTCTGTGAGTTGCACTGGCTGCCAGACAGGTGGAGGATTGTCTTCAAGTTAGAGCTCCTTACCTACAAGGTCCTGAATGACCAGGGACTGGTCTATCTGCAAGATCTCCTGGTGCCCCACCGGCAGACCAGGTCTCCATTCTGCCAAGGGTGGCGTCCAAGGAGTTCTTAGGCTAGGTTGTGGCATGCAGGGGATCATGTGTTCTCGGTTCCCCGCCTACCCTGTGGAACTCACTACCTAGGTATTTATGGGAGGCACCATCAGAAGAAGCCTTTAAAATAGGTCTTAAAACACTCCTTTTCAACAGGCATTCTACCCATAATTATTTATATTGGGTGCTGCATTTTAATTATTGATGATGGATGCATTTTAAGAATGCTTCTATTTCTGATGATCTGTTATCCGAATTTGAAATTTTGTTATTATAATTATTGTATTGTATTGACTTGTTTTAATGTACAGCACTCCAAATCTCTGGAGAGAAGTACTTTATAAATAACACATCTATCTATCTATCTATCTATCTATCTATCTATCTATCTATCTATCTACTTCACAAAGATTTTCAGCCAAAGTGGCACTTTTTTTCAATGAATTGGCAACTTTGCAAGTGAAGTTTGGTCATTTTGTGGAAATAAATACCACTTCTCCTGGCAAAAACATTGCAAAGTGAGCACTTTGAACTTCACAAAGTTCTGATGAATTGAAATTTTCTCAACTTAGTACATCTCCGGGCAACAGCAAACCAAAATTAACCTCAACAGTTTCAAGGTAATGGAACCACAAAGAAGCTTCTAGCAAGAGGATTTTCCTTTATCTTATCTCCAAGCACTGATATTTTCAACATTAAAGCTGATGTATTAAATAAATTAGAAACTGAAGCTGAAATACTACTGTGCCACAAAATCCAATGTGGGACGTACAGAGAAACTATAATGATTGGAGCACATCAAGCCAAACAACAATCTGCTTTTGTTCACACTGACTTGTTGGAAAATGGGGACATCAGCATTTCTGAAAATAAAATTAAAGTAAAATGAACATGTTTTTACAACAAGATGACATGGACTTAATAGACAGGCTTAACATATGAGAACTGTTAGCGGAAGCAGATAAGAACATTTCTCTGAGTAATGATCCAATTACAACAGTCAGTAGGAGAAAAGATAAATTCAAACTGAAATCTATTTTTTCATGTGTCATTAATAGACGGTCTGTACATGCATTTGAGAAACCAGTTCTTTCTGATATTGAGAAATTGGCTCAAGAGATTTTATTTTGTAAAATTTAACAATTTACCCGCCTTAGAATGAGTGACCCAAGAGAGACACAAGCTTATGATCTCACGCTTAGTAACTGCCACATTAAGCATCATCACAAGCATTCTAATAACATTTAATGTATACCCAGTTAAAGAACAAAATTAATTTATGATGTCCAGAGGAAACTGGGTGGGTGACATACAGTAAGATGTTGTCAGCATACACGAATGTGGTGTAAATGTTCTGACTCAGTTTGATGCCCTACAAGACAGGTCAAGTATTTACTGTAGCTATAGATAAGGGTTCTAAATACAAGTTAAATAAAAGGGACAAAAGGGACAATCCTGTTGAGTGTCTCTGCTATTAAAAATAGGGTCTGAATGGACTTCATTACATTCTAGCCTGAAGATTAGTGTAAGAAACCAGATTCACTGAATAAAATCTTCAGGAACCTGAATTTGGACAATATTGCAAAGAGAAAAGGCCATGTTGCATGATAAAGGCTTCTTTTGCATCCATGGAGACCAATGCCACAGGATTGTCAGGCTCCATGGAGGCAAAGAATTAAAGCTGTATGGAACATAAAATCCTGCTGGCAGAATGCCTCTGGAATTACTGTTCTGAGTCCACAGAATTTTGAGGAGTTTGCACAAAAATTATTTGGAATTTTGCCAAATGTTAAATTTCAGTTATTTGGTCTAGTTTTTTAAATACATTTCCAAATAATACCACACTTAAAAGATATACAGGTACTGATGGTTTGAATAAGTGTGCTATATTTAAGAGTCCTAGATAGAAAGGGAGCTGAATTAAGGGTGGACAAACATTTAATCTAAATGTCATTTTCATTTTTTTCAGCTAATTTTAAAATTTCGTATCCACATTTCTCCACCATTTCAGGATTTAGAGAAATCTGCAACATACAGTAGTTAAGAGCATAAAGATTTAAATCTCAAGCTTTAAATGGTGCTGAGCTACAGGTAGCCAAACATTTTGCCAAAATGTATATTTTAGTTTAGTATAATTTTGAAACTTGTCATTGAAGTGTTATAACATGTTGTGGGCATATGGGTTATTATGACTTTATGTATGTACTTAGTTTAAGATTTCTATTCAAAGGTGCATGAGTTACATGCAGGTAAAACTTTTCATGAAATTTCCACCAAAAATAAAGTGACAGACTTTGAACACCTATCATTTTGAGATGAGTGGTCTTATGTCATTATGGTTGGAATGCCATAAGAACTCCTATCAACAAGCAATCATACCAAATTTCAGATCTATAGCTCAATAGAAGGCTAAATTATGGCCATATTAATAAAACTGAAAAAAAAAATCCAGAGTATATCATTACATTTTAAATTTTAGTTATTTTGGTCTAGTGTTCAAAGTATGTATCCAAATGATACCAACTTTGGCATGTATACAGGTACTAATGGCTTTCATAAGTGTGCCAACTGTCATAGTGCTATATTGAAAGTGGACTAGTTGAGGGTGGCCAAACATTTAATCAAAATTTAATTTTCAGTTGTTTTCATCTAATTTTAACAATTTGTATCCAAATTTCTCTACATTGGCAGGAGTTAGAGAAACATGCAACATAGGTATGCACACCAAGTTTTAAATATCAGACTTTAAATGGGCTATGCTATGGGTAGCCATACATTTTGCCAACATTTTCATTTTAGTTATTTTAGTATAATTTTGAAAGAATTCATCACAATATTATAACATGTTGCAGGTATAAGGCTTATTACTACTTTTAGATATGTACATAGTTTCAGATTTCTAGCTCTGAAGGTTCTTACATTACATGGAGATAAAAACCTTCATGACATTTCCCATAAAAAAATAAAGTGACAGATGTAGAGCACATATAATTTTGAGATGATGCACCCCAATATCAAGATATTTGGTAGACCACCAGAGCACCACTCAGTATGTACTCATACCAAATGTCACATTTCTATCTCAATTGACAGCTGAGTTATGACCAAATTGTTACACTTTAAAAATAAAAAGGAATCCAAAGAAATTCCACCAAATGTTGTCAATTTCATGGGATTCCATCAACATCCCATTAATTCAGACTTTTCTCATTCTGCAGTGTTCTACAGAGAAGGTATGATCTAATTTTCTCAGATAGTCAGAGAACACCATGCATGACCTAAATCCCACCTGACTGAGACCCACTAGAAGTACTATCACTGTGCATTATAGCACATCTACTACCTAAGTCCATATAAATTAACACACAATTATATCACAATAATACAACAAATAAAACAATTACACATCTGGTTAATGCATCAGACAGCTGTTTTAGCTCTAGCCAATGCTTGTTTGATGTTGGAATCAATGCTGACTGAGAAAATCAAAATGACATTCAAATCACATCCCAAGTTACTTGAAATAGAGAATTGGCTCAAGGAAAGTGTCATTGAGGGTTGAAAAAAATTGGGATCTGGCTAAGTTTAGTATCCTGGTGGTGAGAAAGGAACTGCATGGAGACCCTTAACACGGTTTTCAGTGAAAGCTAGTTGGTGCAGAACACGTATTAGGCAGGTACAGTTCCAATGGGGGATCGAGATTTTAGAGGCATAAAGAACTGGGTCATCAACATTCAAGTGTATATTTGCTGAGACACAGGCCAAGGGAAGTTCATTCAGGAAAATTGAGAAGAAGTTGCACCCACAGTGAAACCATGAGGCACACCAGAGTTATTGAGGAGGGGAGCAAAGAAGGCTTTGCTGATCTGGACAGACTGGTTATGACCAAAGAGGTAGAATTGGACCAGTTTATTGTGGAGACTGAGAGCCCAGTACCTCTCACTCATCTAGTAGTACAGGAAGAACTGCAGAGTCAAACACCTTTGCCATGTCAATTAGGAAAGTGGCTGACACATGACCCTATCCATCCCCTTTAGGCTTAAATCAGTGACATATAGGAGGACAGAAACTGTAAAATGGGCTTTAAGGAATGAAGCCTGAATGAGAGAGAGAGAAAGGAGGAGGAGTCAGGAAAGTTGGAGAGCTGGGAGACAAGAAGCTTTTCCTAATGTTTATCGAGGGAGGAGAGTAGAGAAATAGGGCAATAGTTCACTGAGGTGCAGGTGTCATCCCCTTTGAGGAGGGATGGAACTTTAGCCTGTTTCAAGCAGGAGGGAACAGAGCAAAGCTCAAAGGAGAGGTATAGAATCGGAGAAATGGAGCAGTGATGGCAGGGGCAGAGAGATGGAGAAGTTCAGGATCCAGATCATCTGTACTATGTCCATGGAAAGGATTAAGAGAGAAGGACAGACAAAACAGCAGAGGCCAAGACTGGAGAGAAAGGAAACAAAGAAGAGGAGGGTCTATAAGCAGCAGCAGATAAGGAAGCAGAGGATGGAAGAGTAGAGATAAAACAGGTAAGAAATGAGTGTTGAAAGCGGTGGCCACCTCAGGCACAAAAATGGCCACAGGTGGGTTGTTTAGTTTAAGGTAGGTGTGGCAATATGGGAGGGTGATTAAAGATGGAGAGAATGACCTCCAGAACTTACATGAGGAATTAAGCTTATTCTGAAGGTTCAAGATAAAGTATTTGGCTTTTGCCTTCTGATAGAATTTATGCAGGCATTACACCAGATGATCCTGTACCCTTAGTTTTCTGTGTTACTCTACACACATGGCAATAATATAACAACAAAACTAAAGACTTACATATCAAGCTAATACAGAAGCATCTACAGTATGTAAGGGCCCCATGGTGGTCCTGCAGCATATATGCCAGGGAGTGGAGCATTACAATTTAAATTAAATATTTAATGTGATAGGAAAAAGAAAGGGTGAGTCAAAAAGAAAGAGTATAATTTCACTGTTGTAACATTAAAGAGACTGATGGTAGTAATGTACCACCAGTTTTATGTGGGCAGATCATATTTGTAGCCAATTACTGATAACTTTAACTTAATGAACACTAGCTCTTCAATGTGTTGAAGGTCCAACTTGGAATGATGTGGCTCAACAACATCACCAGCAGTGATAAATATCTTCTAAGATGGTACACTTGTAGGAGTGCAGCTAAGGTATTTTAAGTCACTGAGCCTCTAGAATGGAACCTGAGGAGTGCTGTATTCCTGTGTAAAATGGCTGTTTTCCTGAGCAGCTAGAATGTTTGGAACTAAATGGTAACACTCCAACTTGGAGTGTAAATAACTAAAAAGCATAACTCCTATCACAAAACTTACAGCATGAAGTTTGCTCACAATAAAAAATCTTTAAAAATAAGGGGTCACATATGTTAGTAGCATTAACCTTTTTTTACAGAGCATGTAACAATGACAATTTATGTTTTTCTTTTTAAAAACTAAAAATAAAAACACCTTAGAAGTTGCAAATGTCTGTTGTATGATGGTTTTCCATCACACCAACATCTGTGCATTACACCATCATAGTTTAGAATATTTCTGAGCTGTTTTACATAATAAAACAGACATTAACTAAGGCATGTGCTGAAACATAACGCCAGTAAACCGACTGAATTCGGAAAAATACTATGCACAACTGCCCACATGACTCACAAACCACAATAACTAAACAAGTATGCCTCCTAACCCCTAGACACCTGCATGGAAAATTTTCACAATAACAAGAGCTTTAAAATGATGGGTCACTCATGTTAGTGGCATTTGCAGATATTTTTTTACAGTTCCTGAAATGTTCAAAAAAGTTCATTCTTTTTCATTTTGTTCCCAAATAAAATCTTACATCATAAAAAGTACACCTCCTAGACCCCATACACCAGCATGATAATTGTCCACATTCAAAAGACCTTTCAAATGATGAGTCACACACATTTCAAGCATTTACAGTTGTTTTTTTTTACAGTATCTGAAATGGAGGAAAATCACATTTTTACACTTTTTTATCCCCAAAAAACTAAAAGAAAATTACACCTCCTAGCTCCCAGACACCAGCATACTAATTTTTCACAATGAAAAGAGCTTTCAAATCAAGGATCATATGTTTTAGCATTTACAATTTTTTAACAGTACCTGCAATGGAGAAAAATAACATTTTCTTACTTTTAACCCAAATTAAAACCTAAAAATCTGACAGGTAGCAAATGTGTCCAATATAAAGTCAGTATTCTGGTAGGTAAGATGTTTCCTACTGACCTGCACTTACCAATAACCTTATTCCAGATTGGTCGATCCAGAAAGTGAATAAGAAGTGCAGGACGTACTATGCGCTCTGGGGATGAGATGAAGTGAATACCTGATGCACATATGCACTATGGGTACTAGAAGAAATTTCTGATGATGCACATATGCACTATGGGGCTGAGTGAGTTAAAGAGTTGTTCCACATGAGGAGATGAGTTCATTTTCTGAATCCAGTAGCCTTGTGGATTAACTTCAGATGTTCAGCTTGTTTTGTATTAGCTGTTTTGGTGGTCGCTGTTTTACTTTGCTGTTTTGACATGGACCCCCTGATCTTCACCAGTATCATCTGATTCCAAATCTCTACATCAAGAACCTGAGCTGCAGCATCATCTTCTCTTCCAACAGACTCACTACCTGTATGACACTATTTAACTCTTCATTCACCTGTTGTCTAAAATGAGTCACCCTGTGGCTGTCTGTAGCCATATGAAGAATCTCACATTTGAACATAGGGTCCAGCATGGTAGCAAATATGTGTTGGCAGTTATCCATGACTGTGGTGAACCTTGCATCAAGTTCTGCATCAAGATGATTAACAAGCTCAGTGACATCTTGTGTACTCATTGTATTGTCAGCCAAAAACCACTGTAATGATCTTTTGAGAATATGCACAGCTGGGATAACCTAAGTAAGTTTGGTAGCACTTATGTCACATGTACTCTCTCAAATGGCATAAGAACCTTCACAAGCCATCAAGAACTAACCAATCATGATGTTCTAGGACCTCTCCAATGTGTGTCTCCATAGACATTTCATGTAGTGCCCATTTTTGCTCGAGCAGTCTTGAAAGCATCAGGTATTAAGAATTCCACTGAGTGTTAACATCTTGTATTAGAAGATGTTGGGGAAGACCAAGGCATTCTGGAACTTCTTGTAATTTGTTCGTGGCTTTTACAGAATGATGGGAATGGCTGTAGATGGAATAGGCTGTGGATAGTATGTTGTTGGCCCTAGTACTGTTACACAGTGCATGAGTCACCACTAAGTTCAGTGCATGTGCAAAGCAATGAATACTCACAAAATGCCCATCATTGATGGCTTTCACAATGTTTGTGCCATTGTCATTAACACAAAAAAAGCTGTTAAATTAGTGTTAACACCAGTCCAAGACTGCAATATTTCTTGCAAGAATGTGAGAATATTATGTGCTCTGTGGTCTTCCTTCATCAGTCTGACGTTCAGAAAAGCTGACCTAATGTGACTGCCAGATTGTGGTGTGGGGGGCAAGGGTGAGTCACAAGGTGATGTATTGGAAGCAGCAGCAGCAGGCTGTTACACACACCAGTGTGCAGTTAAGGAGAGATAGGCATGCAGGGAGATGTCTCTAGTCCAGATATCTGTTGTGCAGTAAAAAACACCACCAACAGCCTCTGCAAGCACAGCATCAACAGCAGATCGCATACCATCATACAGTCATGGCAAAACACTCTGTAAAAATGTAGTATCAGGTGGCATTTGATAACATGGGTGCAAATAGTGGAGAAGCCGTCGAAGCCAATATCTTCCACAACTGAGATAGGCTCTGGAGATCCAACGCCATCATCTCGACAATCAGCTGTGTGATTTGAGAGTATCCATTATTGGAACTACCATGGGAGACATTGATGTGGACCGCTTCACCAGTGGTGTGCGGCGCTGATAACTGTCTCTGCCTTGTAGTATCACTGGAGTCAGAAGTAACCATAGTAGAGGGACTCTATGTTGGTTAGGGGGAAGACTGCCATGAGCACTGGGTTGCTTGAAATCAGATCTGTCAATACCAACACCACTTCCAAGAGTACATGCCTGTCCACTGGAGGGGTTTGGTCTTTGTGAAACCAAGGGTTCAAATCCAGACCCAGATGAGCTTCGATATAGTTAAGGGTGTTTAAGCATCAAGTGGTTCTGTAATGATGTTGTGGTTAAGTTAGAGAGTGATTTCCCTTAGCTTATAGTGCTCTTGCAAAAAGAACAGCCCATCTTCCTTGTGTCCTCCTTTAACATAGTAAAAAGCTGCCACTCTGTACTCAACACTGTGGATACCAGTGATTCTGGTAGAACCACATCCCCCATTCTTTTTTCAACAAATGTACCTGTCTTGTCCTCATGTTCTTACCCTGAGACCACTGGCCCTATGGTGCCATGTCAGTGCTGCCATCACTGGACTGTCCTTCAGGCTGTGATACAGCCTGCTGAACAAATGTCAGTTTTGCTTATTTGGGTTTCTTAGGGGGAGGGGGATCCTTATGCTTACTGCTACTTCTACTACCCTCGGTACTAGTGCTACTCCTAGAGGCTCTTTTGCAGGCCATCTTTTTTTTCTGCCTTCAAGGTACATAGCATACTCTGCCTCATCCTCAAAGTCACTCACATTTACCTCTGGTGAAGAAGATGATGTGTCACTGGGCAACTCATGTGGAGGGAAATACTCAGAGCCAGATGACTGCTCCACCTCTACAACTTTTTCAGGAATACTGAGAAACTGAGGAGCAGAAGGCATAACTGAATCAGATTTAGTTGTCATACTGTCAATATTCACCATGGCAGGGATAGCAGACTGTGGTGACAGTGTTACAGTAGTGGGAGTATTGGAAGGGTTCATAGTGTCAGTAGTGGCTGGAGTGACTGTCACATTTGCAGGACTGGCTGTAGTAGTCATGCTGCCAGTTGTTGTGGAAGACAGGGTCTCTGTGGTGGTGGTGGGGATGATGGTTCTATGTGATAATGGCGATCGCACAAAGGCGATCACCATTACGGTGAATGTACATCAGCGAAAATCAATTTCGCCAATGTACACCTCGGCGCATGGCAAAAGGGTACCAGGGACTTACATTTTGTTTGTTTATGCAGGGGGCTGAGCCCTTCACACCTCCCTAGTAAAGGATTCTCAACTCCAGGGGGGGTGCATGTCAGGGGGGTGCAAATGATAAAAATAAATAAATTTGGGCCAGGCGCAACAAAAATGTATGATCACCAGGACCGAACCGGCACCCTCACAGCTGAAGCCTGCATGACCACCTACCATGCCACGGGCAGCTCAACATCCCATCACCTCAACACACCACAAATCCTCCTCCCTTCTGCCATGCTTGCTCCCCCACACAAGGGCACGATGTATATATAACGACAGGTCGTCGCTTATAGCTGGTAGTCGCCACCCATCCAGTTGCTATCTGATAAGGCACTGCTATTGAGTCTCCTTTTTTGGTGTGCACTCAATAGCCAGCACCCTTATCACTGGATACTGGGGAGGACAGATGTGATGGTACTGGTGAGAGATGGGGACATATTGGTGGCTGTGGGAGTAAATAACAGTGTTCTTCTGCTTGTGCTTCTCGAATCACTTTCTCCTGTGTCAGCCACAGTACTACTATTGCTGGAAGAAATATGCTTGGAAGGGGTAAAGAATAATTCTGGGCTTCGAATACAGCCTGACCATTGCACACATTCAGGTTCACCATCACCAACCTGTTCCTGCATTGTAGATTTGCATGGGCTGAACCAAGTACACTTTTTATCACTTCTAGCTGCTATTGTCTATGCTAACAATTTCTAAATACTCTCAACTACTGTAATATTTTTATATGAACAGAAGTACTGATTTATTTTTCCACAGAACAATTCTTGCAAGTGGCATGCAAGCAAGGGTGTGTGTGCAACAGTGCAGCGCCACCATGGCCCTAAAATGCAGGCGGTTGGAGTGCAGTCAGCCAACTGCCCTCCAAGACTGCTAGTTGCTATTGACTTTTGTGAAACCTGAGCCCAGTCCCAGATTACAATACCAATATTTTTAAAGACAGATTTCTACATCAGAACTACTGTAATGTTTTCTAAATGTACAGAAGTACTGATTTATTTTTGCACAAAAAACTCTTGCAAGCAGCACAGGAATGGTGGAGGAAAGGCAGTGCAACCGCACAGCATCACTACTTGGCCATAAACTGTGGGCAGGGAGTGCAGTCAGTTGACTTCCCTTTGAAACTGCTGGCTGCTACTGACTTTCGTGAAACCTGATCCCAACCCCGGATTACACAACCATTATTCTTATAGACAGATTTCTACAGCAGAACTACTCTAATACTTTTTAAATGCACAGAAGTACTGATTTATTTTTGCACAAACAAATTCTTGCAGGTGGCACGCAAGGCAGGCAAAGGTGTGCATGTAGTGCAACTGTGTGGCATCATTATCTGGTCTTAAATGATGGGTGGTGGAAGTGCAGTCAGCCGATTGCCCTCCAAGACTGTTGGCTGCTACTGACTTTTGTGAAACCTGAGCCTAACCCCAGATTACACTATCAATAATTTTATTTTAAAGACAGATTTCTACAGCAGAATTACTGTCATACTTATTAAATGTACAGAAGTACTTATTTATTTTAGCATGAAATAATTCTTGCAAGTGGCATGCAGGGCAGGCAATGGTGTGCATGCAGTGCAACTACGCATTGTCACTACCTGGCTCTAAACTGTGGGCGGTGGGAGTGCAGTCAGCTGACTGTTCTCCGAGACTGCTGGCTGCTGGTTGCTACTGACTTTTGTAAAACCTGAGCCCATCGTCAGATTACATCAATATTTGTAAAGACAGATTTCTACAGCAGAACTACTGTAATATTTTTTAAATTTGCAGAAGTACTGATTTATTTTGCACAAAAAAATTCTAGCAAGTGGCATGCAGGGCAGGCAAGAGTGTGCATGTAGTGCAACTGTGCAGTGTCACTACCAGGCCCTAAATTGTGGGCAGTGGGAGTGTAGTCAGCTGACTGCCCTCTGAGACTGCTTGGATTACTAACTTTCATGAAACCTTAGCCCAACCCCAGATTATACCTCCAATATTTTTGAAGACAGATTTCTACAGCAGAACTACTATAATACTTTTTAAAAGTACAGAAGTACTGATTTATTTTAGCACAAAAAATTCTTTCAAGCGATGCAGGCAGGCAGGTGCACATGCAGTGCAACTGCACAGCATCACTACCTGGCCCCTAAACTGTGGTGGTATAAGGCAATCAGTCAACTGCCCTCTGAGGTTGCTGGCTGTTGCTGACTTTAGTGAAACCTTAGCCCAGATTACATCCAATTATTCAAGTCAGAACTAAAATACTTATAAGTGTACAGAAGTACTGATTTATTTTAGCACAAAAACATTCTTGCATGTAACACACAGGGCAGGCAAGGGTGTGTATAGTGCAACTGTGTAGCATCACTACCTGGCCCTAAACTGTGGTGGTGGGAGAGCAGTCACTGGACTGCTCTCTGAGACTGCTTGCTGCTACTGACTTTCGTGAAACCTGAGCCCAACCGCAGATTATATCACCAATGTTTTATAGACAGATTTCTACAGCAGAACTACTGTAATACTTTTAAAATGTACAGAAGTACTGATTTATTTTTCCCACAAAAAATTCTTGCAATTGGCAGACAGGGCAGGCAAGGGTGAAGGTGTAGTGCAACTGTGGCATCAGTACCTGGCCCTAAATTGTGGGTGGTGGGGTGCAGTCAGCTGGCTGCCCCAGAGGTTGCTGGCTGCTACTGACTTTTATAAAACCTGAGCCCAGATAGCACCCTATTATTCAAGCCAGAACTAAAATAACTTTTAAATGTACAGAAGTACTGATTTATTTTAGCACAAAAAAATTCTTGCAAGCAGTACGCAGGCAAGAGTGTGTGTGCAACTTCACAGTGTCACTTCCTGGCTTTGAGCTGTGAGCAGAGGCCTGGGAGTGCAGTCAGCTGACTGCTTCCGAGATTTCTGGCTGCTACTGGCTTTTTGTGAAACATGAGCCTCCCAGGATACTACATTTACACCACCAAATTAAAGACAGATTTGTTTTAAATAATACAGCAGTCAAGCTGAGACATTAGAACTACTGTAATTAATATGTATAAAATAGTTGCAATAACACTATCTTTTTCTCCTTCACCTCCATAGAGTACAGAAGCCTGTGAAATCAAGTTAGTGAGACTGCAAGTGTCTCTCTGCACAGCACCTGCTAAATAAATCACTAGATCCGACGATTTCTTTGGGGGAAAAAACTCCTACTGGTACCAGGCACTAAAAGAAACACAGTACACTAACAAAATAACAAAGGTTTTGTGATACAATATAGTTTGTTTGTGCTTACTCTGTCCTACTCTCAGAGCTCTCTCTACCAGGTCTTTCTTGGTTCTACCCTCAGAACGCACCAGCGTTACGGTGCCGAGCCATTAGGGCTTCAGTCGGCAATGTTACCGCACCCCTCCTTGTGGAAGGCTGTTCCCCCCACACACCCTCATAACTTTAGATTCCAACTCTGTGGAGAGAAGGACTCAGGTGGGGGTAAAATCCTGGATTTGGCACCCTGATGGCTCGACCTCCTAATGCCAGCGTCCTGAGTACTGTCAGTGGTCTTTCTCTGCTGCAATGTGGTAGTCACATGATCTGGCTTTGGCAAACATTCAGTGACTGGCCAACAAGTTCAAGTTCAAGTTTATTTCATCAGGAAAACTCCATTTAACATGCTCATTTACAAGGATGTCTTGCATAGGACAATGGAGTACATCAGATACAAAATGCACAGGATTGGTACAGTCCCCCACTTATAGCGTCCATGCTTTATGCAGACAATCACGTTTTGTGGGCAGATTGTGGCTTCCATTTGCCCAATACATAGACTCCAATGTAAAAATAGCTGGTTATAGTGATCTATGCCCGCCTTCTATTAGAAGGCGGTCATAGAGCGCTAGCTAACTGTTACTCAGTCCTGTTAATGTAGCAACTGTGAAGGGAAGTCCCGGCTTTAATGCAGTGGCAGTGAAGGGAAGGGATGATCCATCTTTGTCTCTGTATGGAAAAGAAAACCCACAGCAAATGATGCTTTGCTTTGGAATGGAGCTAGAGTGCTGCAGGAATAACCAAGGATGGGAGCAGAGTTGTGGAGATGGGATAGGTGAGTGCAAAACAACCTAAACAGAACTTCTAAATCCATGCAATACAAACTCACTCTTACCTACTGCATTGTTCCCTATTGTTCCTCCCTACCCAATGACAAGCTGTATACTATGAATATGAACAGGAAAGAGTACAGGTGTGCCTTTAATATAAAGTACTATAATAGATTTACAGCGTGGACTAGCAGGACTAGCGGAATAATAATAATCAGCATGGTGTTTAAAAATCCTTGGTTTTGTTTACAGAGACAACTTCGTTATAATGGGCAGAATCTGCTTACAAGATACACCCATTGTAAGCAGCTTTGACTATACAATACACATTACAGAAAACATGCCAGTATGCCAGTAGAGAACTTATCACAGAGCATTACAAGCCCAAATGTTTAGGCTTGGTGTTGGGCATGTCCCTTTTCCAAAGTATTGTTCTGTGTTCAAAAGTCTGTTTGGGGCTGGATATAGGTAAAACACAATGCAACGATTTATGACAGAAACCAGCCATACTCCAAGAAAGTCATGACATTTTCCTTCTCTTTTTGTTTCTCAAAGCAAATCATCATGTCACCCAATGTTTCACCCATATGGCTTCCTCAGGGGAGAGGATCTATGTATAATCAATATTTCACAATTATTTTACATGTAAACACATCACTGTAATAATTTAATATTCAACTCTTAGCAAAAGAAAAAAAAATTCTATTCCTGTAATTTCCTGTTCCGACTTTACATTTTTATAATTCTATGCATGCTCTTAGTTTCTTCATGTATGTATCCTTACAATGGCTATGTTAAACAAACACGAAGCAGCCCTGAAACATCTAAGTCAATAAATAGAGACATGTATTTTAAGAAAACAGGCAGTAATATAGTGCAACACTTTACTTTGTAGGAGACCATTTGGTAACAGCAATAGAGAAAATAATGTATAGAAAGTGAAAACTGATTTAACAAACATAAGATATGCAAACTCTTTAAGTTACCAGAAAATATAGACAGACTGTTAAGAATGAATATACATAGAATTGCAATGCTGAAGTGAACAATGTCTTATTTCTAAGATGTTTGTGAAACACAAGTTAGGAGAAAATGAAGCTGTGATTTACACCGCTTTTGTAACAAAATTCAAAATATAAAGGCTGCTAAGCAGTGAGGTAATGTCTTAGTAGGCAATTAAGAACTATCAGTAAGTATTTATTAACAACATGTGATAACCAAGAAACGAGTATAGAAAAGCGCTTTGAATCAGAAATGAGATGCCTTAACTCAAGTTGTGAAAAATTATATTCATTAATTCAAGTCTGGCAAGAGAATGTAATAAATTTATTGTAAGAATGTGTTAACATGGAATTAATAGAGAGAACATAATAGCCAGTGCTTATCTAATGTAGGGAGTGCAGGGCTGAATTAGATACTTACAAGTCGTAAGTAGCAGGTAACTTCGCATAAATATTAGTACCTTGTGTATGAGATCATGGATTTAGTCAGTAAATGGCAGCAGTAAGCAATGTTATGTATAAGGATTGAAAGGGCCTGACAATGTGAATATTTATCAATTTCCTTAGAAAATATGATATTCTTTGTGTGTGACATTAAGAAGACACAGGTCATTTGCAAGAAAACTTGCCTGGATATACCTGACAGTGACAGCATAATAGGCATGATGAATAATATACACTAGTGATATTAATTACTCCGTGCTAGCATATTATGGAATAAGTATCATTTGCTGGAGGCTGTAGATTTAATAATTGTAGCATTATACTAGTTTACAGAGAAAGAAAGAGGTGAAATCATGAGACTATGAAGGAAGTAAACAGTCTATGCAAAAAATAGCATGTAATATAGGGAGAACCACATTCTATATTTATTGACTTAGTTGTTTCAGGGCTGCTTCATGTTTGGTTAATATAACCATTGCAAGAGCATATATGAAGAAACTAAGAGCATGCATAGAAATGTGAAAATGTAAAGTCGGAACAGGAAATTACATTGAGAGAATTTTTTTTTCCTTTTACTAAGAGTTGGATATTAAATTGCTACAGTGATGTGTCTGCATGAAAACTAAACTGTGAAATATTGTTTATACAAACATCCGCCCCCCCGAGAAAGCCCTACGGGTGAAATGTTGGGTGCTATGAGGGTCTGCTTTGAAAAATAAAGAAATGGTCTGGCCCAGTGATGCTGAGGGTTGAGGCACTGGACGTCATACCTCATGCTACACCAGTGGCCAAGGTTCAGGAACAGGCCCAGGTCACCGGGGTCATCTGGAGGAAGGAGGATTGAGCATCCAAACCGATGATCTCCTCTGCGGGGTTACCAGGCAGTGGACTCCATAGCACTATTTCTGGTGGAAGCACGTGGTAGGGGTTGTGGCACCTGACAAATTGTCCCTCCAAATTGAATGGAAAACTGACAGTCATGGACAGATACTTCCTGTTGACAGCCTTTACAAAGGCACCTTCCAAGGATGGCCCAATACCAGAATTGCCCCAAATGGCACCCTGTCTATCCACCAAGCCAACTACAGACATACCAGTTTGTATATCCTTTCTGCTTTGATTGATCCCACCTTTTGTGACAAATACCCAGAAGACTCTGCAAGAGACTTTTGTATTTGCAATTATATGGCTACTGCAGCTATGTTCCTGTCTGTAGTACCCCCTACTGAAGCAGAACTTACTGACTGTCCCGTACAGGAACCTAGACCACTTAGTTTCTGACTGCCACCTCACATCCTGGCACACTTGTAAACAATGCATAATTCATGCACATTCCTGTCATTTTCAATCTCACACATTGGAATATGGCCGAATTTAGTATGTGTTCTAGAACTAACACTTCTAGGTTTTATAGTACTATGTTATTAGATAGTCTTGCAACATATCAGATATGTACACAAGACCCAGTGGCTGGTCCACATACTACTGTACACTTAGAATTATTCTGATCTTGACCCAACCCCAATAACAAGAAAAATTCCTCATTACACAGGAGGTGTGCCACTGCTGATGTCACTGGTTCAACTTGCACCATTTCCATACTTTTTGTCAGCAGTGCACAGTGGGTTGCCAATAAGGGTATGGGAACCAAGCCTAACATTCTCCCCCTTGTTGCCTTACTGAAAAGGCAACAACACTTTGTGAAAGTAATGGGCAATATCCATTGTTTACAGACCCTACAAATGAGCCTTGTAAAGGAAATGGAGTTGTTCATGGTGTTGTTTTAGAGTGCCATAGGCAGCACAGTGTAAGGAGCAAAAATAGAATCAAAAATATTTGAATAATAATAACAAAAGCTTTAAAGTTAACTCTAACCATGTATTGAAAGTGAAGTGCTTAAACATCCTCCCAGATAAGGGTGTTATGGGCCTCCAACTTTGTAGATATTATTGCTGATGTAGATGACATGGGTATCCTTTCTATCTAAAAGTGCCTTAATGACAAAGTTAAGTTATCAGTACAGACATTAAAATGGATAAATACTGAAGCACAGCAAGTAGATATTCAGGGTAAGTATCAATAATGTCAGGTTCCAGGATGTGAACAGGAGTAATCACAGTATAATCAATTACAGTAGTTTGATGAGGAATGAAACAGAAGTTAGGATATGGTATGTCACAAGTTTTGGACCCATAAGCAAAAGATTTATGATTAGTAACTACACAATACTGGCCATCCGAATTATATGACACTCTCACTGTAAGGATCCACCACTTCTGCAGTTGAATTGGGCAGGTGAAAGATTGATTTGTGAGTCTGGTAGTGAAGCAATGAAACTCTTCTGCATAGTTCTGATAGAGACAGTCAGTGTTGCTCACTGGTGATGATGTAGCTGAAGTTGAAAATGCTGTTGCCCTAGCGGTACCAGTTTCATTTTAAGAAATGTCAAAATCCAGAGTAAAGGACCAGTCAATACTGTCTGGTGAATATCCACAAACTGGCTTGATGGTGTCAAACACATGACTTCAACATAAGTAGTGGTAGCCCTTTTTGGCACAGCAGTCTGTATCAGGCACCACCCAAACTTCCAGGGTGGGATGGAAGACCAGAAGAGGTGGGATGTCTATTTTCTCTTGGTAAATGTCCTCATTGAGATACCCAATGGAATGGATGGAAGCCAGTCTGTCAAAGATGGCAGTCTGTGGATCAAAGCATGGCAAGAAGACAGTGAAGGTCACAAACATGGTCTCATGGATGGTGCAGTGGTTGGCAATGTAGCATGAGCCCCTGTTGGGATGGCCTGTGACATAATCTAAATTTCTAGTAGTAGATATTGGTATAGCAACAGATTTAGACATACACATTGTAACACAAATAGTGACTCTACAATGTAGACAGTACATTTAGCAAGTCATCTATCAAGGATAATATCTGGAATACATCCAGATTCCAAATCCCGGAAGAGAATATTGATAGTGGTTATAATATAAGAGCCATAAGCAGAGCATAACATTTCCCTAGCAATACATTGCTTGTCTGCCTCCTTGTTATTCTGGCAAAGAAGTTCATTGATTTTATTCTTAGTGTCATTAAAACTCTTGGCAATGTCATGCATATTATACACAGTATATCACTCTTCTTGAATTAGCCCATCTACACCATGCAATAAAGGGGGTTAAACATTACTTTTCATGCCAGTCTGGAATGCAAACTGTTTGGCTTTTAACGGCAATGTCTCATGTCCATCTGCAACTGGTAACTTATAACCTAGTATTCAGGTAGGTGTCTGTGCCTTCCTGAACATTTATTGGGAACATCTATGCTGACTCCTTCAGGGATGGTGGTGGGTTTGTTTCATGGAGTGTTATATTTTCCTCTGGGTGTCTGAGAAGTGGAAGGAGTCACTTTAAATGTTGGTTGTAGTTGGATATAGTTTTCATATCCTTGCCATTGACAATAGGGAGCACTTCAAGAAGGATGATCAAAGCAAGATAGCCATTCAATGTGCCATGTAGGGAAAAACGAGAAGGCCACTAGGTACTATTCGCCCAGTGTGGTTAGGAAAAGTAATTATTCTCCTTTATGCAATTTGAGCAATTAGTATGCAACCATTTATCAGTAGCTTTCTTCTGGTGAATATGTTTAACTTGGTAGACTGTGGGACTGAGTTTATTAATGATGGGGTAGGGTCCTTCCCACTTATTGGAGAAATGATGAGTAGGTGTGCAAACCTGAGTACCATGACCTGGTCTCTGACTTGCCAGTCCACTTCTTATATGTGTTTGTCAAGTGAATCTTAGATTGCTGTTGTGCTTTACCCATATGATGTGTAGCATACAGGTGGGTCTTGATGATGTCATCTCTCAGTTTTGGGACATATGTGTCTGTGGACACTTTGTCTACAGTGGGTGTATTCAGATCAATCAACAGGTGCTCAGGTAATCTCATAGTTCTATCAGTCATCACCTCAAAGGGTGTGCACTGGGTGGTCACTGAAGGAGTACCCCTACTTGCCATAAGGAGTAAAGGCAAAAGGGAATCCCAATCCTTGCTAATGTCCTAATTGAATTTGGATAACATCTGCTTTATCCGTCTGTTGGCTCTTTCTATCTGACCTGAAGATTGCGGGTGGTAGGTAACGTGAAACCTCTGGTGTACTCTAAGAAGTTTGAGTGTTTCTTGAATAAACTCACCAGTAACGCTGAGTCCTTGATTGGAGTCTACCTTGAGAGGTAGGCCTCACCTGGAAAAGAGTTGTTCTATCAGGACTTTTGCAGTTGCCTTAGCTGTGCATTTGTGAGTGGGAAAAGCCTCGACCCATTTGGAGAACAGATCAGTGACAATGAGGGCATACTTGTTGTTCCTGCTGGTGGTGGTCAGAGGGCCAATGAAGTCAATTTGAATTGCATGCTAGGTACCAGATTTTCTCTGGAAAAGTAATTTATCATTCTTTTTGTTTGGGGCAGGATTGTTTTGCACACAAACTAGGCAGTTTTTGATGTAATGTTTAACATCATTGGTGATGCTGGTCCACCAACCCACAGATTTCAGGCTTTGGACTGTACCCCCCCAGGTGTCCACCAGTCGGGGTGTCATGGACCTGGTGGATGAACTCAGATTGCAATGATTCAGGAACTATCCACAGCCTGTGGTTCAAGTCATTGGGCTGATATGATATCAGCTTGTTGTCATGTAATAGATGCAGTTTGTCTGCATGTCTTTTGTAGGGGTTGTTGGTTGGCAGTTCTTGTTCATTTCCTTTGTCTAGGTATCTGAACACTTCTTTCAGCCGATGGTCAGATTGTTATGCTGTGTACAAGTCCAGTGGCACAAAAGATTCAGTTTGCTTTTTTTTATAGCAGTTACATGTGTAGCTGCCAAAGCCACAGGGTGAGCCATATCCCATGTGTCCCCCTCAAGCACTCTCTTTGCAAAAGTGTCTGCTCAGTTGTTGAACCCATGGTATGGATCAGACTTGGAGTGGGCCTTCACCTTGTGAATAAACAGTCTGTGCTGAAACTATTGGGTCAGAGTGTGAATGTATACAGAATGGTTTGTATTTCACAGGGGTGCCATCAGAAGAGGTGAAATAGTTCTTCTCCCAGAAAAGCAAGTATTCAGTCAGAGAGCAACAGACCCAGGTACTGTAGAGTCTGTGAAAATGATAGCATCTGTGGAACCATGGTGTATCAGTTCAAGAGCACAGGCCATAGTTGTCAGTTCTGTGTACTGAGAAGATGCAACACTGCAGTGCTTGGGTGCGTGAACAGTGTTACCATTGGGGTACATGATTAGCATTCCAAATCCAGCTACCTATTCTCCTTGGTAGTACGTGGCAGAGCCATCAGTAAAGACATGACACAGGGAAGTGTCAGCAAGGAGTTTTGAAGTAGTGGGAAGAAAGGGTCCAGGATCAGGCAAATCAGGAGGTCGGAGTGTGCAGTAATGTGGGGATCCTTGGTACAGGACATAATGGGCCAGGATTGAGGGCATTTTAGCAGTGTGGATCTGTATGTCACAGTCCTGGAAAAGAGGAGACCAATGAGTTAATCTGGCATTAGATACAAAAGTCATCCTTCACTCTGTCTGACAGTAGGAAGTTTGTGGGGGTGTGATTGGTGTGCAGAATTATGCGTGAATACCCAATGATTGTCAGAAAGTGCTTAACAGCCCAGTAGGTAGCCAGAAGATTTCTTTCACATAGACTGTACTTCTGGTCTACTGGTGCAACATCTGGGATGCATAGGCAATAGGTATCAGAATGCCATTAACTTTTGAGCAGTACTGCTGACACAGCAGTGTCTGAAGTAGTCATTTCCAGATGGAAAGGTAAGACTGGATTGGGGTTAACCAATGCTGGAAAAGAGGCCAAAGACTGTTTCAAAAGGGTCACAACATTGGTGTGAATGGGACCCCAAGTCCAGAGGACATCCTTTTCAAAAGCCCATACAGAGGGTGGCCTGCTGTGCAAAGTCCCAAATGAAATCCCTGGAATAGTTTACCATTCCCACAAATGTCTGAGTGTTGCTATACTGGTAGGAATTGGCAAATCCTGAGCCTTGGATCTTCTTCTAGGTTGGGCTTCTGCTTTGTTCTGTGATACACAGACCAAGGAAAATAATATTTTTCTGGCACAATTGTGCTTTTGCAGGGTTGGACTGGAGGCCTGCTCTCTGTAAGAGAGTCAGTAACCATCAAGGAGGTCAAAATGTTGTTCCTAGTGGCAGTTGCCAAGACTAAGTCATCAACAAACTGCAGAAGACACTGTGGGGCAGAGAAACCCTGCAAGGTGTCCATCATGTGTAGATGGAGGAGGTAGAAGCTGTTGTGGAAGCCCTGTGGGAGGGAGATCCATGTGTACTGATGATCCTCACAGGTGAAAGCAAACTTGTATTGGTTTTTCTGAGCAAAGGGCAGTGACCAAAACCCATCAGAGATGTTGAGGGTGGTAATCCACTTATGATCTGGTGTTAGCAACTTGAGCACATCTGGTGCTGATGTTACTCTAGGGCAGCAGCTAGGAGTAACTTGATTGAGCCTCCTGTAATCAATAGTGAGCCTCCAAGATCCATTGGGCTTTTTCACCACCCAGATGTGTGAGTTAAGGGTTGTTTCAACAAGGTCTGATCAGACCTTGCTGAAGAAGGGACTGAATGGTTTCTTTGAGTGAAGGTAAAGCCCCTGAAGGAAAAGGGTATTGCCTTTGCCTGGCATATTCAGGGCCTGGAATTTCAGTGCTGGTCTGCATTCTTCCACAATCATGTCTGTGTGTTGCAAAAACATCAAGGTGGGGCTTCTTCAGAATGGGCAACAGTTCATTGAAGAACTCATGTGTCTGGAACAGAACTATGACTTCATATTCCTTGTCATTGACCACAATGGCAGCCACCAAGTGGAAATCAGGATCCATGACAGTATGGTATTGTCCTTTGACTTGAATCAAGATCCAATTTTCTAACTCCACTACATAGCCATGTAGTGTTAGGAAGTCAATTCCTAGATTGCTGGGATGATGACGTGATACCATGAGGTCAAAAGTGTGATTCGTGTTGAGGATTTTGAACACTAAGGGAAGGACAACAGAGCAGTAGGTAGGCAGTCTAGTGCCATCAACACCTTGAGCATTGGTCCTCCAGCCAGTGGACCAAGAAAAAGAAGCTGGGTTCCCATCATGTAGTATAAACACAGCTGTGCCTGTATCTAACAGCACAACAATATGGTGGCCCCCGACCATGGCCTTGGTACAAGGTCGTCCATTTGTGTCAATAGTAATATTGTTCACAATATGGACTGGGGCCTGTAACGTCAATCTGAACTAGTACTGGTGTCTTCAGGTGGGTCTTGAAAACGCATGCCAGTAGGATCTTGCCAGGCATCTTCCAAGTCCTGCATTGGATACAGGGAGTTCTGGGTACTGGTAGTAGCTGCAACAGGTGAGAAGTTAGAATTAGGGCCTGCTGCAGCCTCAGCAGAGGAGGTTCCATTATCTCCTTGGCCTAACGAGGACTGGGTCACCCACTAATCGCTGCAATGGCCTGCTCTTTGATAGACTCTGCCACTGACTAGACTTTCCCATGAAGTGTGCAGAGGTTGTTATTCTCCGCTACTACCTCAACTGTCCCCATTGTTCCCTGCCTTCTCAATCACCCCCTGCTGCCCCTCCTGCCCCCATCTGATCCCCATGCCTTTGCACCCCACACCTACTCTGCTGAACTACTAACTGACTCTCCTTGTTCCCCTGCTGCCCCTCCCTCCCCCACAAACTATCTTTCTGCCTCCCCTTCTTGACACCTCCCTTCCCTATCTTCCCTGGCTTGGGCATCTCTTTCTCTTCCTCTCCCCCCTGCCCCCACTCCCTCTCTCCCACAATTACCCTGATGTCCTCCCTGTTTGCATCTACCCTGCTGCTGGCCCCTACTTTACTCGACAGCACTTATTGCACTATTCCTCAATACCCTGACAACAGGACTGCTTTCTCTTAAACAAATCCTGGCTTCTATCAACCGTATTGTGATATTATGTTTTGGTAATCTAATTGATGACCTTGCATGGTCACCTATGTGTATTGTACCTTACACGATCACCAATGAGTATTGTATATACCCTCCATCTGCTTCTACTGTACTTCATGAGAAACTATGGATAAATATGATGTTTGTATTGTCTTCCATTTACTTGATGTAGAACCTTCGTAAACGAGTCTATGACTCAAAGGTACTTCTGAGATTGTAATAAATAAATAAAAACAAATATTACCCTAATTTTTACTGTGCGCACAGCAAACTTAACAAGTTTCCTCTTGCTGCTACTAAACTGTTTAATTCCTACATACGTTTAGTCTCCCTGCTTATTGCAAGTCTCCCCTCCTCCTCATCTCCTTCGCACTCCATGAGTTTCAATCTCCTGGCCCCTGGAGCCTGCCTCTCTGTAGCCCCCAACTCTGATCACACAGCCATCCTCTCAGTACCTTTTGATCACGCCATATCCATCTCCATATCTTCTAATCCCTCCTCCTTACTGTGCCCATAGTAAAATCGTAAAATACACAATCATCTTTCACTGCTTCTAAACTGTTTTTATTTATTGAATTATTTATTTGAAGTTTCAGAAACAACCTTTAAGTAAGAACTCTTTTACAAAGGTTCCAAATCATAAACACAGTACATAAATTAGAGACATATAGTTTCAGCAGGTGTACAGACTCTTATGGTGGGAAGGCCAAATTGACAACAAGGTACAAAATAATGCAGTTTGCACTTAAAATTATAAATATAAACAGGGAACATAATATTCATATAGTGCAGCCCCATGGGAGCCTTGTTTAATATCTCTTTAAGAAGAGAAATGGTCACAGAATCAGTAAAATGGGAAGCAGTAATAGGTAAAAGAGGGGATGGAGTGAAGACAAGCAATGTAGTAAGGGTGAATGGAGAATCAATACTGCCTCAGCCTTGACCAACAGCTGAGTCCTGGAGGGGGAAGAAGCAAGGAGGGTCTGGGAAAGAAAAGGAGGGCATAGGCAAAGAAGGGGGGGAGAGAGAGAGAGAGAGAGAGAGAGAGATAGATTGAGTGTGAGGGATAGAGAGAGAGAGAGAGAGAGAGAGAGAGAGGAGAATAAGAGAGTGTAAGTTTTTTAGGTATGGTATACCCAAACACAGAGGGATGGGAAAAGAGGGAGCTTCTGGAGGGGCTCAGTCCGGGAGAGGATGCCAGGGAGCTGGGGGGGGGGGGTGGAGTGAGTTGGGTGGCCATGGAAGATATCTCAGAGTCCGGGGAGTGAAGTAGACCCGGAGGTGCATCAGGATCAGATCTGGCACTCACATATACTCCTGCTTAAATGAAACTGCTTCAGTTCTGATTCAAATGAAAGGGGATTTGCAGTATATAATGAGGCTGCTGGGATTTTAAACTACTCATGCACTTTTTAGTCTGTTCCTCCTAAATTACACCTCTGGGCAACTGCTGCCCCATCTGGGTCTCAAACCCCTGTTCTCGGGTAACTTCTCCCTACTGCATGCAACACTAATTCCCTAGGCCATCTCAGCTGTAGCAACTCTTCCTAGCTGGCCCCCACCCCCATTAACCACCACATGAAGTTTTCAGGTTAGTTCCACCTGCACGTAAATACTAATACGATTTACAATTGACCATTAGACAATACTGTGAAAGTGGATATTTATTATGTATATTCTTATTTTCAGAATAAGCTCTACAGTCTGATGAAGGAATTTTTATTCCGAAACATTACTGGAATATTATTTGATGGAGCTCTTGAGAAATATTGGAATGAGATTTTTGAAAATGGAACTTTGATGGAAACCCAGTATACTCTGCCACAGATGTTGACTCCACCCTAGCCCAATTCCTACACATTTTCACAAGTGTCAGGGACTCCGATGCCCCACTAAAAAAAGCCAGGGTAATGACACGTAACCACCCCCTGGATCACTGCCCCAGTAGTGGCCCTCTGCAAAGCCCATGACAAAGCCTGGTCTGCTTTCAAAACCTCCCTAACCCCACAATCTAGACAAGCATACAACACCTCCAGAAATGCATGCACCAGCCATAAGTGTGCCAAAGCTGAGCACTTTAAAACATCTCGACACAGCACACCCCTCCTCTTTCTAGAAGATACCTATAGTCCACTCCATTGTTGACCCACCACCTCAAACCAGCACCACCACTGAAAGCACAACAGCATCACCATATCTGACTCTGTCCAAGTAGCTATGCCCTCAACATGTTTTTCATCACTTGCACCATCCTTGACCAGTCCACGCTCCCACCACCTGTGGCAAAATTCCCCAAACAAAACAAGCCCCAAACACCTTCCTGCTTGCCCCTGCCTCTTCCAAAGAAGTACTGGATGCAATCCTATCCTCAACTCATCAAAATCTAGCCTGGATGGCATTCATACCAGTCTGTTGTACCTCTCTGCTCCAGCCATTACCCTCCCTCTCTCCTTCTTACTAAACCTATCCTTCTCCTCAAGCACTGTCCCCAAAGAATGGAAGTCAGCCTGTATCATCCTTCCACAAGGGCAGTGAGCCCTTTTCACCTGGCAACTACTGACCCATCTCCCTCCTCCCCACTCTGTCCAATTCTACAAAAGTGGCTAGTAATCCAGGCAAACTGATTTCCTTACCTCCACTAATTTCCTCTCCTTACCAATTCAGTTTAAGAAAACACCGCTGCACCATATCCTCCCTTCACTGTGTCACAGGCCAAATCCAATCTGCTGCTGACTGAGACCAACTCACCACCACAGTCTTCACTGACTGGCTAAGGCCTTCAACTCTGTATCCCACCCACTGCTTTTAGATACACTGGAGGGTGCAGGGCTCGCACCCTGCCATACAGTGGTTTCACTCATACCTTGTAAACAGGCATCAGTCAGTTAAGATCTCAAATTCTCATCCCCTCCCTCCTCATTTTAGTGGGCATCCCTCAAGGCTTAATTATTGAACCTATTCTCTTTTCCTAGCACTTGCTCTTGACCCAATACAGTAATTAGCACTTCTCTCACCTCTATACCTCAGCATGCTCATTCCATCCCTCCCACTACTACTTTTTGACCCCCCGTAGCCCTTTCCTCCATTCCAGCTAGACCCCAATCCTACTGTATCTATCCAGGCTCACTGCTATCTTAGCATAAGGACACTGGTGATGCCAAGATTCCTTGGCTTGCTCTATACCATCTACCTGCTTTATGATTCTTTATGTATCCTGTTTGCTAGTACTTCCTACCTAATTATAGGTTGTTCTTTTTGCTGTTTTCATTGCATTCCTGCATACTTGTACCTCCTGCCTGATTGTATATTGCTTGTGTGTTGCTACCTGACTGTATATAGAAACATAGAAACAGAATTTGACTGCAGATAAGGACCACTTGGCCCACCTAGTCTGCCCATTTTCCTACCTACCAGATAAGCTGAAGATCCTAGTTAACCAACAGCTTACTTCCTCCTACCCCCCACTAGGACTGCCTTATGCCTGTCCCATGCATTCTTGAAGTCCCCCACTGTTCTTGACTCTATGACCTCCTCAGGGAGGCTGTTCCATGCATCCACAACCCTCTCAGTGAAAAAATACTTCCTCACATTACCTCTGAGCCATCCCCCCTCTATCTTCAAATTGTGCCCCCTTGTTCTTGCACATCTCTTTTTCTGGAAGATGCTACCCTCTTGGACTTTGTTAATTCCCTTGAGGTACTTGAAAGTTTCTATCAAGTCCCCTCTCCTTCTTTCCTCAAGGGTATACATATTAAGCTCCTTTAGTCTTTCTTTGTATGTCTTCTGGTGCAGACCCTGCACCATTTTGGTTACCCTCCTCTGGACAGCCTCCACTCTGTCTATGTCTTTGCAGAGATGGGGTCTCCAGAACTGCACACAGTACTCCAGATGGGATCTCACCAACTGTCTGTACAGAGGGATAACAACTTCCTGTTTTCTACTATTGATATTGTTAATATTGCCTGTGCAATGCTTTTTATTGTATCTTGTATATTTTTTATCTTATGTCCCTTTCCCCCAGCTCGCACCTGGAAAAAAGCTTCAGCTCAGTGTACCATTCCTGATTACCAAATGTTTAAATAAAAAAAAAATTCTTGATGGAATCATATCATCCACACAGAAAAGAGATTACACTGTGTGTTGATGCAGGAGGAAAAGTATGTACTGTTCTACCTCTTGCTCATGATGATGCTGTACAGCAGATGATATAGAAGTGGACACTGAGTCTGCAGAATAATAATGCATACATAGGTGTCTGCAATGACTGAGTGATGAGTCTTGCAGTGTAAGACAGACATTAGTCGATGAAGTGAAGAAATTTATAAATCTTTTTGTCATAACTAAAAGGACAGAAAGATATAAACTGTTTGAAAAGATTGACCACTGTGAAATTCATTCATGTTCTGGACTGATGGGCCATTCTTTGACATGCTTGCACAGTGGTGTCTGTAACAGTGTTTTCCACTAAATGTACATGATTGCTGTACACAACACAGCTATGAGTGCATTTGTTCTCAAAATCTATTGAGTGAGGTATGCTGTTGCAAAATTTAAGCAGCTTAATCGCTTACTATCTGTAGGTGACATGAAAGCTGCTGCTGTTCTCATTGGAGAAACACATCAACATGCATGTCCTTCTCATGAAGTATCAGATGATACTAGAGATGAACACTTTTCTTCTGTTTCTCTTACAGAAACTGAGATTATTTGAAGCTTTGGAAAGTACATTGCAAAGTCTGAGTTGTCAAAGAGACAGAAATTCTACTTTGTTTGTGTCTCATGTAAGTGACTGTTTTACAGAGAAGACACTGTGAGGGTTGACCTGGAGAACATTAAATCTATCAAGCTCATGTGGGGTCATTTGATAGCTTACCTACTCCTAAAGTATACCTTTGACTTAGAGCAAAAGGTCACCACATGTAAGTTCAGTTTTGGGAAAATAAAACATAATGTGTTGGATGGAGTCATGTGATGCAGGCTTCGGGGTGACAGCAGACTTCCTGAGCTCCATCACTTCGCTTCTACAAAAAAAATAAAAAGATTCCTTCACCTTTCAAATTTGATTTTTCACTCAAGTTTGCTAATCCTAGACTTCATGGCATCTTTGGAGCAGAGCAGTATGGATTTACCTACTGCTATGTGAGAAACATTACTTCAGCGGTCGTCACAGTAGAAAGACCCGCACCCTATGCTGGAGCTAAATGGCCAAGACATAGCTCTTCCCTGGCTTCCTTGCCTATTCTAGACTCAGTACAGGATGTTAAAAGCCATTCCAATGCTTACTTGGCCATGGAACTCTCAACCATCAAGGAAACTGTATTTGCCATCTTAGCAGTTCTTAAAGATATTAAACTGACCCTAAAGGAATTAGCGATTTGAGTTGGGCATGCTGAAGCCCATATATCCTCATTAGAGGATAAGAAAGCCCAACTCAAGCCTGAAGTAATTTAATTAAAATGACAAGTGGGGAAACTAGAGGACAAGGTTGAGGACTTGAAGGGCCGCAGCAGGCATAATAACCTTGTCCTCTTAGGGATCTAAGAAGGAGAAGAAAGAGCTAACCCTATTGAATTTATTCAGAAATTGTGCTTTAAAATCACTGGTCCAAGTCCAAACAGCTCATGTTATGTGGTGGAAAGGGCTCACCAGGTGCTTTGAGCTAGACCAACTCCAAGATCTCTAATTTTTAAATTGCTTAATTTCTTGGATTGTGATCTTATTTTGTGGGTGGCAAGACATTTGCAGCAGTGAATGGGAAGGCAATTCTAAAATCATGCCAGACTTGATACTAGAAGTTCAACAAGCCATGCATGCTTATAAGATTATTATATTGAAGCTGTGGGCTGCACAAATAAAACATTGGCTTATGCAATGCATCCAGCAGTTGGAAGTCTCATTGGAGTCAGGAGGTGCTATTTTGACTCAGTGGACCTAGTCCTCAAAGACGGTGTTCAGCTCCTTCCAAAACTTTTTGGCAAAAGGGCACTTAAGAGAGAGAGAGAGAGAGAGAGAAGGAGCTAACAAACTGGATAACTACTGCTGTGGGCTACTAAGGTATATTGTATTATTTTCCTTGGGCAACTAGTACCTGATGTTGACTCTCCATGGGACTTGGCTTGACAACAATTAGCCATTATTAAGTGACTTTATTTAAATTATGTATTACTTAAGTTAGTGACTTCAAGACTGGGAGCCCTATCAGACCATTTGTAATACTGTCTGGAGTTTGCTTCGATAAGACAGTGCTGTTTATTTTTTGGCATGTCAGATTTGGGAACTAGACTCTTTCTGCTACCTTGATTAGTATATGCTGCTATAAGAAAGCATTACCGAATGTGGGAGAAGGCTCTAGAATTTTCAAGTACATACTATTGTAGTGGAAGAGACTGGGAGTCATATGGGATCTGAGGCCATCTACTGGCAAGACTAGTGTTTTTTTTTTCCTCGACTTGAATGGACTGGTTCGCTTATTGAGTTTTTGCAATGTTTGATATGACAGCAATTGTGTCTGCTACCTAGTTCTTCTATCTCATTTGTTCTATGGGGGACCATAAACCACTAGACACTTCTGGCACTATGCTTGGTCATGCTGATAACTATACTCATCTTGGATTGTCGTGATGTTTCATTAACGTACATTGGCTTTCTCATCCCAATAAAGTTTACCCCGGACAACAGAGCTGGAGAATTTACTGTTATTGCTATAAAAGGGGTGCACATTTCTTTATAGGCAAGAAGGACAGTAACTTGAATGGGTTACAGAGGTTACATTATATTGATTATAGAAGCCCATCTTAGTGCTATTGGCAAACAAATGTTCTTTTCATTCATTTCTCCGCTTAGTTTTGTATTTGCTTAGCAGTGGCATATTTATTTTATAGCAATTCTGCTAAAGTTTAAATCTGTGTGTATTGGCATATAGGGGTCACATTATGAAATTCATCCAATACCAAGTCCTGTTTTTAGTTGCAGTGTGGAAAACACCAGTTAGGATTCCTCCCCATGTGTTATTTTAGTATACAAAGGGATCCTTCTTGTTTTTATTCTTTTATTAAAAATTGTATGTTCATGTATGGATGATAACGTTTGGGAGGGAAGGAGTATTATGTAAATTGGTAGGTGGAGGACTCTTAGATTTTTGATTTACACTGTTCAGATTAGTCTAGCGAAGAGGCGGTGGTCCTCAGTCTGTTTCATGGACCTGGACAGTGGCAGAAGGTATAAGGCCTGGGGGAAGATTCTTAAATTTTTGTTATGGGTAGTAAAACTTTGGATTTGCTCTCTATTTTTTTAGGCTTAAGGGTATTTTGGGGAAAGTATATAGCAGGTTTTCATAACTGATAGTGTTATTGGCTGTTCTGTTTTTGATATCTGAGGTTGAATGTCTCTTTAAAACTAATGAAGTTTATTGAATTGCAAAAAAAAAACATAATGTGTTGCCTCCTAGGTCTATTTTAAACAACATGGAGGCTGTTGTGACACCTGCAGAAACTGCTGCACTAATCTTGTTTAAATGGATTCTCATACAAACTAAGAAGCTATTCCAGATCTTTCTGCATCTTAATACAAGGATGAAGAATCTGCCCCAAAAGAGCTTGTAAAATCTCTTAAGGGTTCAATTATATATCTTTCACTACCTCTTCAAGACAATGAAGCAATTACCCATGAAAACAGCCTGGTAATTCTAGTTAATAGTGTTCCCACAAAGTCCAAAGATATCTGGAAACATGTTGTCAGTGTTGAGAAGGTCGAAAGTGCTCTAAGATGTCTTAAGAGCAACAACCATTTCTATGAAGATCTCAACATTGATGACCTTTCTAACATGGGTGCACAGTTTGGAATAGTGGAGAAAAGAAAGCCGATGATCAAGAAATTTGATATCAGCACAAGTGAGAATGTGTATGAACAGTTCACAATTCATCTTCTACATGGCATGGATCCATTTGTAGACAATTTTGACCTCTTTCAGATGAAACAGATAGAAGGTAATCCTGTGAGTATTTGGAGGGCACATTGGAAGCACAGTGTTTCCCTGATTTGTTCCCACATGGCACAGGAGGCCGTTTGGATACACATGAAGTGCAGGTAATTGGTGCTGAATACCGAGCATCTAGAGTGCCGAATATAGATATGAAGTTCAGGAGGAAGATTCAGTATTTGTTCCACCTGCTGTGGGAGAGTGAACTAAGTATAGTCTCCATATCCATAGCACATAATCTACAGCTTACAACTTCTTTGGATGGCATGGCAGACATTGAATTTCTGCAAAAGTTGAGAGAGAGAGGCATAAGACACTGCAGGTTAATCTAACTTCCATTCTTTCTAGTATGCATGTAATTAAGAAATCCTGGTACCGAAGACACTCTGAGGTTATATGCATGCTTCAAGAGTACAGTTGAGCTATATGGTTTGTAACTCTGAGTTGTTGAACACCATTTCTGGAAGGTGGAATATCAGGCACGTGGAGCTCCTCATATCCATATGATACTGTGGGTTAAGAATGCACCACACTTTGGTGAAAAAGAGGCTTCAGAAGTTCTCAACTTCATCAAGCGCTCAATTACTTGTCACATACCTGATAAGTATGAGAGTCCTACACTATGGAAGCTGGTACAGAAGTTCCAGTACCACTTGTGCAGCAAATATTGCCACCATCCACTGAAACATCATGCTCAGTAGTACACCAGCTGTCATTTTGGGTTTTCTAGGTGTGTTTGTGACCAGGGGTACATGAATGACTTGTACCCAGCAATGCACCATCACCTGAAAGTGATGTCTATAAAGAGGACATATGAGTTACCCAGAAAGGAGAATGTGATTACAGCCCTGCTCTTCTCCTGATATGGCAAGTTAACTTAGATGTTCAGTTTGTCCTGAACAATTATTTAGCTCTTGTACATTACATGACTTTGTATTTAAGAAAACATGAGCAAGCACGCTTGCAAGAACTTTGTGAGGAACTTGCAAACACAAGCAGACCAATTATGTCACATTTGTGGTCATTGGGATTGAAAACACTGTCATACAGGGAATGTGGTGCATATGAAGCAAGTGGTCACCTCATTGGGACTTGCTTGTATGAAGATTCTGATCCAGTTTAGTTTCTCAGTGTCAACTGCAAAAAGAAATGGAGGAGAGTCCTAAAGCCACATGGTGAAATTGAAAAACTGACACTTACAAGACCATCTTCAAAGTATATTTTAAATAACAACTTGGTTGACATGTATTACCAAAAACAACACAGTGTAATGGAAGATATGTGCCTCTTTGAGGTTACTAAATGGTAAGATTGCAAAGCTGATGTTGTGGCTGATACAGTGAAGGACATCTACAAAGTCATGGGCTTGAAATGTTGTCTCTGTCAAGAGACAGAAACCTTGGTTAATTGATCATTGCAAGCTAAGTCTCTTCACTGCTGAGAACAGAGAACATTATTACTTTGCTCTTTTTATCTTGTTTAAAATTTTGGAGGAATTAATCATCACTGAAAGGTGACAGCAGGACATATGAAGAGCAGTTCACCTTGATGTATGAGACCTTCAAAGTAGATTACTCAGAGGCATACATTCACCAAAGAGAGTTGGAGAAGTAACGGATAGAAAAGGCTAGACAGAAGCTAGAGGAAGATACTCCTGTGAGTTCACAGGATAAAATTGACCCAGAAGGAGAGGGTGTTCTTGGAAAACCTCTTCCAATGTATGATCTCTAGGTCCTTATGGCAGAGGTCGAAAGTGCAATGCAGTATGGTTGTTGTGGACCCATGGAACCATCTGTTATGAAAGAACAGTTGAACTGACAGCAACACTTGGTTTATATTGTTGTTACTTTAGTCAGTGAAGCATGAAATACTTCATGAACAAAGTCAGTGTGATTGTGATAGGTACACACACAGCTAATGTTTGTCCGTGGCTCTGCAAACACAGAAAAGAGTTTTCTCATTGATGCTAAGTGCTTATATCAGGAAACACACTGGCGCAACAATGTCAATTGCTAACAGTTCTCCAGTGGGCCTTGGCTGCTTACAATCCTTGAGGTTCAACTCTGCACCTGTTGTTCATGCTCCCAGTGGAACATGGTAAAACTAGTGAATACCACAAATTGTCATTTCAAGTTGTGGCTGAACTTTGCAGCATGTGCAGGAAGATGAAGTTGCTGATTATTGATGAGATCAGCATGGACTCAAACATCATGTTTGTTTGCATACACCTTCATCTACAAGAAATTCTTGGAACAGATGATGGTGTTCCTTTGATGGGTAGTGTATTGGGTGTTTAGAGATCATCTTCAAGTTGCACCCATGAATGGAGACCATGTGTTTTCCACATTGTCAGTACAACAAGCTAAACGAATCATAGGTTGCATTTGAGGTGTCAGCCTATGGAGCTATTTACTTATGTTGAGCTGTCAGAAAACATGTAACAGAGTGGTAATCTCATCTAAAAAGGTTTGTTAGATGAGGCACAAATTGAAAATTTGTCTTTATCAAATGTGTTCTATTAAACACACATAGGATCAGTCCTGTTGTGATGTCTATGTCTGATGCATGTGATATATTCAGCAAAGCGTACTCAAATAGTACACAAATAGTGTGGTTGATGCCTTGACTTAGACCCTGTACACATCAGGCTAGTTAAAATTTTTTAAGGTGCTTAAAACATTTTAACTAGTGCAAACACAGTGCCTGTCTGCATTTAAGCATGATTTCAAAGCGTGTTAGGAAACCGTGCTTAAACCCTGCTGGGAACTAGTCTCAAGTCTGTTTTTAAACACAGTTTGATGAGGGAAAGCATGTTACCCTGTAGTGTGGATGGGCATCTGCATATTGCTCCTCTAAGAAGTGTGTTAACAGTCATGGAGAACCCATTTTTAAAAACATTACTGGAGGCAGATGCGGATGGAGTCAGTTGTGGTATAACCAGTTAAACTCGGTTGAAGACTGATCTGATGGGCTGCTGTGGTGAGTTAAAAATGTTTTTAAAATGTTTTTAAACCGTGCAAAATCTTCAGCTCTAATGTGTATAAGGCCTTAATGCAGAGTTCAATGACAATGCTGCACAGAGAGGGTCAAGATATCATGACAATGCATTCCATTGATACTGTAGATGAGGTTTGCTTAAGTCGCAATATGGTGTCAAGAATTACAGAATGGCTGAATGAGCTAAAATCTGATGTATCCATACAGCTGGCCTAGAAGTAGTTCTTATAGTGTGCAGGAATGTCCAGGAAGGAGTGTTATGCTGTGTCAAAATCCAAAAATCTTGATACGGATCATGGACTAGTGAATGGTCCAATGCGTCACATTGTGGACTTTCAGTACAATATTCAAAGAACATTTGTAGAATCACTTCTAGTGAAGTTTGACAATATTGAAGAGCCACAATTCACAGAAAGATCCACTGTCAAATGTCAGCAGGTAAAAGACATATATGTGATGAGAAAACAATTTCCTATCTGTGCTGCATATGCTGTTTCAATACACAAGTCACAAGGCTTAAGTTTGGATTCAGCAATGATTGACATTGGTCATGGCATTTTCAAAGATGGCATGAGTTATGTAGCACTGTCACATGTTAGGACTCTAGCTGGATTGCACATCACTAGCACTGCACCTCAAAACTTTGAGCTGACAAGATGCATCATAGAGTACAATCGCTCATGAAATCTCACACAGACATGCCTCTAATACCACTCACCCAATGATGGTATGGCATGAAGTATGTGTACAGGTTTATGACACAGCACAAAGAAAGATGCCAAGCAAAGATGAAATTTGTTCTGCAAGGCATGATAAGGAATGTAGTACACGTGATGATACAAGGCCACTTCCTCAAAAAAAGGTACTTGGCCTGACAACTGTCCCAAAATTTGACAACAGTACTGGAGTTAACTGCTATGCAAACTCTGCAATGTGTGTTTTCCTCCTTTACTTTGTTTGGAATGTAGCTGTTTCACTTGAGACTAACACTAAAGTACCCTAAGTTTCCTACTCTAAAGTATCCTATGTTTTGTGCATACAGTGACTCATTATATCCTATTTTGCTCATATGTAAATATGCTCACATGTAAATATATATATGCTCATGTAATTATGTAGTCACCTGCTTGCCTTTTATGTTTCTCCTCTGTGATTACCTTGACCCTTCCAGGTCCACCTTGTAAATGAGTTTCTTCTTAATAGTGTTTCACCTGGTAAAATAAAGATTTAGTTGATTGTTTGATTGATTGAGACTGATCTGTCAAAGTCTTTGAAGTAAATTGTAAGTGCTACTAGAAAGCATGACAATACTGTTCATTCTGTGGCACCTTTGCATCTTGTGCTAGGTGGTTATGATTACCATAGGACTTTTGTAGATAACATCCAGCAAAATGTGACAGAGTTTATGATGGCTATCATAAACACACTGGAGGAAGAACACATTCCAGTAAGATGGTACTTTACTGTCTGTTATGTCACTATGTATAGTTGTCTGTCATGTGGTCATTCAGAGAGAAGTTACTGATGACATGCTGAGAATTTCTCTCTATGTTCCTTATACACAATCTGTGAAGTTCAGACAGCTGTTTAATCATGCACAATCAGGCTGACAGTGCAGAAGGTATGGTGGGGAGTGTACTGATCCTTTGAGACTTAGATCCTCCTCTTAGTATTTTCTCCTTGTATTGCAGTGGTTTGACTTGCATGAAGTACGAGTTGTGACATCAATCACCAACTTTATAGCAGGTAGAGTTGTGTTTGGTCTAAACAATTTTGATACTCACACAATCATTTTCACAATGGACCATCTCTGCGTTCAGGTCATTATGTGACTTGGCTGAGGTACAGTACAGTACAGGTTGGGTGGACTGCAATGACTCAGTATGCACCTTTAAACAGAGATTGTTGAGGAATCTTAAGGATGCATATATCCTGGTTCTCAGATATTACAACGACCTTCACCGAGCAGAAGAGTATTTTAACTTTTCAGCTCTTGTGTGTCTGACCTCATATGTTGCTGGCAAGTAGACATAACTTGCCTGAATGATCTGCATATGACTTTGCTGCTTTGGTTAAAAAAAGAAGAAAAATGTACATCAGCATACCAGTTTTGTATCAATCTACACATTATGGCAGGTGTGTTAGTGACTTACTGCAATATGCATGGTTGAAGTGGGCCTGTATAGCAGAGTAGACTGTGTGCTGGATTTTCAAAGCCCCGACGCAAGCTGTGACAACGCAGCTTGTGCCGAAGTGTGTGCACCCAGGACCCTGCGCCTGAAATTCAATTGTACAGGGTCCAGTGCCAAGTCCAGCAGCATGTGGCAAAGGGGATGAGTGCTGGATGAATGGCTTCCCACCCAGAATGCTGCAATGACTGTGGGGAGTCTGCAGCACCCACGGACAGGGCTGGCAACTTGGCATTGCCCCCCCAACATCATCGCCTCACTGGCACTGGTGCCACATTACTGTCCAGTACCCTGGTGGGCTAGTGCCTCCCCCAGTGGAACCCTGCACAGCACTCCCATCCCCCTCCTGTTCCCCGATCTGGTGACTGGCATTGCCCTCCACTCGCCACCCTGGCTGGTCGCCGAATGGGCAGTCCATGTGCATACTGTATACTGTATACAGTACACCCACTGACAGCTAATTCGGTGGCTGGCCATGATGGTATGTGGAGGGCAGTACCAGTCACTGGATTGGGATATGAGAGGGGGGTAGCAGTGCTATGATGGGTTCCATGGGGGGTTGGCAGGATGCACAGATGTGGGTGTCAGGGACCATGACGGGGTGAGGGGAGACCACTAGACCACCAGGATCACCCACCAGGGACGGATCGGCAGGCCACATGGTGGCATGTACAGGATGACCCCGAGCCATCTAAGTCTTCTTAGACCAGCCCCTCACTGGTCTAAGGGTACTTGGCACTTGGTTCCAGGGGTCTTTCAAAATCTGGATCCAAGGGCTGTTTAGTCTAGGTCTGCCACAAGCTCCCAGCACCATGCCACAGTCACTTTCGTGTCACAGGGATGGCGCTGGCACACTTTGGTGCAGGCAGCCTGCTGGGTGATGCAGGCTGCCTTTCAAATTTCCACTTGGCGCAGCCCTTGGTGCAAGGTGCCCTTGCATCAGACCTGTTTGACACAAGCACCTTGCATCAATCTAAGGCCTTTGAAAATCCAGCCCCATGGGCTGGGTTTTCAAAGCCTCAACGTAAGCTGCGACAATGGCAGCTTGCACCGAGTGCAGTGCGCCCGGGACCCTGCACCCAAATTTCAATTGTACAGGGTCCCAGTGCCTAAGTCCAGTGTTCAGGCAAAGGGGTGCTGCACTGGATGAATGGCGCACCACCTGGATTGCTGCAATGGCTGTGGGAGTCTGCAGCATCCATGGACAGGGGTTGGTAACCGGGCACTGCCCCGCAACACCACCGCACCACTGGCACTGTTGCCGCATCACTGTCCAGTACCCTGGTGGGCTAGTGCCCCCCGTGTTACCCATCATAGCACTCCCAACCCCCTCCCATACCTTGATCCAGTGACCGGCACTGCCTCCACATGCCACCCTGGCTGGCCACCAAATGGGCAGTCCGTGCGCATACTGTATACTGTATACAGTACACCCACTGACAGCTCATTCAGCAGCTGGCCATGGTGGCATGTGGAGGGCAGTGCCAGTTGCCAGATCAGGGTATGGGAGGAGGTGGGAGTACTGGAGATGGGTACCACCTGGGGATTGCACGGGCACACAGACATGAGCGCCGGGGACCATGATGGAGTGAGGAGGGACCACCGACCACCAGGGACAGATCAGGGCAGGCCACATGGTGGCACCTATAGGATGACCCCCAGGAGCAGTCTAAGTCCCCTTGGACTGGCCTTTCTCAGTCCTGAGGGTATGTAACACTGGGTTCGGGGGGTCTTTCAAAATCCAGATCCGAGGTCTGCAGCAGTCTGGGTCTGTCACAAACCCCAGTGCCATGCCACATTCACTTTCGTGGTGCAAGGATGGAGCTAGCACACTTTGGTGCAGGCAGCCTGCTGGGTGACACATGCTGCCTTTCAAATTCCCACTTGGAGTAGCCCTTGGAGCAAGGTGCCCTTGTGTCAGACCTGTGTGATGCAAGCGCTTTGCGTCAATCTAGGGCCTTTGAAAATCTGGCCCCATGTGTGTTAGTACTACCTATGACACACTTAGTCTGGTTTAGAACTTTTATGTCAACATCTATGTATTGTATACACACAGATGTGTTGTATTAATTCAATTCACTGTACTATATCTATGAACTCTGAACAGACACTATTAAATAGTGTCAAAGATTCAGAAAGATTTCCTAATTGCTTACAGATGTGCCTTTACAATGTCCTTATACATGTCGTAAAGACAATCTGTCAATGCCTTTGAAAGACTGTATGGGTTGAGAACTCTTTATTATGCAGGTCTCGTACCAATGTACTGATCAATGGTAACCTGCATTGTATTATTCAATACTACAACACTGTCGGCATAATTTCTTAACACAACTACAGTTATAACATGTAGCGCTGTGTTATTTATGACAGATGTCATATTAATTGAACACATTTCTTGCTAATAGCAACACTGTACTACTATGTTTTATTATGTTCCTTTACTTGTAATACTACTGTATTTATTTCTCTGTTTGTACAGCTGGTACTCTCTTAACTGTAAATATGTTTATATTGAAAGATCAACGATACATTTTTATGTAATTGTTCTTGTATGGATTTTTATATTTTTACAGAGTTTTTCTTTTGCATGTATTGTCTCGTATGTTGTACTTTTAGGACCTGTTTCAATTTAGTATCGTTTAGTAATCTTGTCTTATTCTTACTATGCTAAATGTTTCATTATGTATTATATTGCACACTTGGGGCCCCATTTTCAAAAGGATTGGGTGGTGCAACCTGAGATGCTCTGTCCAAACCTGGAAAAGCGACAGCTTTTGGGGCATGCCCATATCCGAAGGGCACAGATGTGCGGTGCACATTGGACAACACCGAATGACTATTGTTCTGCACCTATGTAAATGATGGGTCACCCATGCATCGCGAGTGCATTAACATTGAAATGATTCAGAAGCACAAATCGGGCTTCTGAAACCTTGTCTTAACTAGTGAACAGACCTGACTTCTCACTGTTTAATCCAGGGAACCCTGGTGGTACAGTGTCCCTCCCTATCCCCAATCACTTTGCTATAATTAAATAGCCTCCAAATCCCCACATCCCCAGTAGTCTAGTGGATACCTCCCAGCCCCAATCTGTATATTAATGAAAATGCTCTGATCCCTGGTAGTCTAGCGGGTCCCCCTTCCCTAGCCCTGATTTGTATATTAATGAAAAATTCCTGATCCCTGGTAGTCTAGTGGGTCCCCCTCCTAGCCCCAATCTGTATATTAATGAAAAAGCCCCAGCTCTCTGGTAGTCAAGTGGTCCTCCCCACCCCATTAGGCAGTGACCTGCCACCCAAGTCCCCCTCAACCTGACTGGAGCCAGTGACTGGCACAGCCCACCTCACACCACACAGGGCAACAACCAACTGAACATTACAGGGCAGCATACAGTATTCAGTACATGCCCATTGGTTTACTGACTAATGGGCGTATACTGAATACTGTACACACTCCTGTACTGTTCAGTTGGCAGTTGGCCAGTGCAGTGTGAGGTGGGCTGTGCCAGTCACTTGCTCCAGTCAGGTTTGGATGAGTGGGGTGGGGTGGTGGGTCACTGCCTAATGAAGTTCTTCCCATCCACGATCCCTCCCTTGCACCTCTTCCTCTCCCTCTCCCTCTCTATCTTCTCCGCCTTCTCTCTCTCCTTCCACAAATTACCTTTACCCAGTACAATTTTATCCTGTATCCTTTTCCTCTCCACCCACTACCATCTCCACTCTCCTCCCCCTCCCTTTATCCTATTCCCCTTCAATAGCTTGGGAGTGCCTGGTACCTCCACTTCTGTTGTAATTCAATTTATTTTGTTATTAATTATGCCATTTATGTTATGTGTGTTTCTGTACCTTGCTATGTCCTATTTCTTTATCTCATTACTGCGCTTTAGTTGATATTATGTAATTATCCCTGGCCCTGCTCCCCAGGACACATCTGGAAATGAGCTGTATGGTTCAGTGTTTCTTTCCTGGTAAATATCTTTAAATAAATAAATACAAGGGATCAAGGACTTTTATCAAATATATGGATCAGGGCTGGGGAGGAGGGACCAACTAGACTGTTGGGGACTGGAGAATTATTTATTACTATACGGATTAGGGCTGGGAGGCAGGACCCACTAGACTACCAGGGATCCATTAATTTTTCATTACTATATGGATCAGGGCTGGGAGGGGGACTGCTAGACTACCAGGGTTATGGAGATTGGGAGGGTTCTTTTATTATAATGCCAGTGATCTTGGGTGGAGGGACTGGCTTGGTGCACTCCATGGCAGTGCAAGCATGAAGATGAGCCCATAATGGGCATGCAAATAGCCCCATTACACCATGCACGCCCAATGGCCTAACCTGCATTTTTAGGCTGAATATCACCCATGGGGGTCCCAATGGGTGTCGCCAGCCCCACACCCTGCTTGTGATGCATGAAACATGAGGATCCCCTGCTTTGTGTCACATAACCAGGGGATCACCATGTTTCATGCATCACAAGCAGGGTGTGGGGCTGATGACACCCGTAGGGGCCCCCATGGGTGATATTCAGCCTAAATATGCAGGTAAGGCCATTGGGCATGCATGGTGTAATGGGGCTATTTGCATGCCCATTATGGGCTCATCTTATTCAAACAGTACGCATTCTGTCTGAATATGGCACCAGAGCTGGCTGGCCCAAATTTTATGTGTGGCACACCATTTTGCACATGCATCCGGCCTGCTCTGAATATGGGGACCATGGTCTTTTTTTTTAACCAGGAGACTCACACTAAGCTGAAGCTTCTTTTCAGGTGTGACCTGGGAGCAGAAGGAAGTTAAGTGACTTGCTCAGGGTAGCACAGTATGCAAATCTAGACTGTGGGATTCAAATCCAGGTCTCCAGAATTGCAGCTCAGAGCCTTAAACCACTGCACTAAAACATTTAAAAAGTTATTATTTATAGTTCTGTGAAGGCAGCACTATAATGAACACAATCTATTGTGCTAACTTGTTTTTTTTTACAGTATGTGTTCAATGTCATGTGTTATTTATAGGATCTGGTATAAATTCTTATGACTCCATGACTGTGTCATGTTATTAGTAGGTACAAAGTTTTATTATGTATTTGAAATGCACTGTTACATTTTACTGTTCTTGTTTTTTAAAGTTGTTATTATGTTTTGTAAAGCAAGAATTCTCATCTCATATATAGCTCAAGTGGTGTTCCTGAATTTTTTTTTTAATGATTGCCTTTATTAAGGGGTTGAGTGTGGAACTGTCCAAGTGCAATGCTGTAAATATTTGTATATAATCTAATCATGACAGTTGTGTTTGGCTCCATGTATACTAGGTTTGCTTTTGTAGCACTTGGTTTTCACCACTCACTTAGGAACATAAGTACTTGTCTAATTCAAATTGACATTTTTCAAATACATTTGAAAAAAATGATCAATTGTGTTGTGTGTTTTTATGCTGTGTTTCATTGCTATATACATTACAAATCACATGTTATAGGTTTGTACCACTTCTGCACAAGATTTATTATGTCTGGGAAAAATAATTTTTACTTTTTATTCATACATGGATAAGTGTTGTTATTTTGCTCTGTACATGGGCTAGAATATCTCACAGGTACAGTATTTAATATCATTGGTGTATCTTGATATACAAATGTAAACAGAATATAACATAGAAAATACTACATTGTCTATGGTGGTGAAACAACACATTCTGCCACAGAAGGCTGCTGATTCCCTCTGATGTTTGAAGTGACGCTCAAGATGTTTTTGAGAGTGAGGAGTCGGTGGTGCTTAAATACATTGATTCTCCATTAAGCTGTTTATACTGTGCTGTCTCATACTACATATTATTATACAAAATGAGTGCATCACCCTTTCTTCTATTTTGTACAACAAAACAGACTTTTGTAGTCTGGACAGATTTCAGATTGCAGTTGTACAACAAAAAAGATGCAGTCAGATTGCATGACCTTTGGCGTGTGCTATAAGAGCATTCACAAAAGAATAGAATTGGACATGGAAGAATACTGCAATATATATTATTGGTTACTATTTACATAGAAACATAGAAGTTCACTGAAGATAAGGACCGCAAGGCCCTTCCAGTCTACCCATTTGTTTACCTTATTAACGTGCCATAGGCCTTTACTCTATCAATCGCCTATCTATTCGTACTCATCTGTATTGCTCTTTATGCCTATCCCATGCCTGTTTGAAGCCCTGCACTGTATTCGTATCCACCACTTCCTGAGGTAGGTCATTCCATGCATCCACCAACCTTTCTGTGAAAAGAACTTCCTCACATTACCCCTTAATCGGCCTCCCTGTAATCTCATGCTGTGTTTTCTTGTCCTGCTATATTTCTTATATTGAAGCATGTTAAACTCTTTCACCTTGTTAATGCCCTTAAGATGTTTGAATGTATCAATCGTATCACCTCTCTCCCTCCTTTGCTCTAGGGTATACATATTGAGCTCCGTTAATCTGTCCTCATATGTTTTCTGGTGCAGTCCTGCACCATTTTGGATGCCCTTCTCTGGACTGCCTCCATTTTTAATGTCCTTGTGCAGGTGTGGCCTCCAGTACTTCATGCAGTACTCTAGATTAGGCCTAACCAGTGTCTTGTAAAGAGGATTATTACCTCCTCTTATGACTTGTGATACCCCTACTAATACACCCTAACATCCTCTAGCCTTATCTACTGCTTTAGTGGTCTGATTGGATGATTTCAGGTCATCTATGATGATGATGCCCAAGTCACTTTCTTCTCTTGTGATTGCCAGCAACTCCCCTCCCAACCTAGAGGTAGCTTCAGGATTTCTCTTCCCTATGTGCATGATCTTGCACTTCTTTGCATTAAACCTCAGTTGCACCTTTTCTGACCATTTTGACAGTTTTTCCAGATCTCTCTCATTTTGCCCACCCCATCTGGATCATTTACTCTGTTGAAGACAGATAAACCTTACCCTCCAGTCCATCTGCAATGCCACTGATGAAGATATTGAAGAGGACTGGTCCCCAGACTGATCCCTGAGGTACCCTACTTGTGACTGGCATCTTTTCTGACTTTATACCATTTACTGCCACTCTTTGTTTTCTGCCTGCCAACCAGTTTGCCACCCAGTTGACCAACATCTACCCAGCTTATTAATCAATCTTCTATGTGGAACAGTATTGAAAGCTTTGCTGAAGTCAAGGTAGGCTACATCAACTGCACCCCTTTGGTCCACCACTTTGGTTACCCAGTCAAAGAAATCTATGAGATTAGTTTAACATGACCTTCCTGTTGTAAACCCATGCTGTCTTGGATCCTGTGCTCCTATGGATTCCAGGTGTTGCACTAACTTTTCCTTAAGGAGTGCCTCCATAATCTTGCTCACTACTGAGGTAAGATTGATTTTTAGTTCCTTGCCTCCTCTCTGCTACCACTCTTGTGCAGTGGGATCACATGAACCCATCTCCAGTCTTCTGGGACCTCTTCTAGTACCCAGGGATGTATGCCATCAGATTCCATTGCCTTGTCCACCCTGAGTTTAGCAAGCTCCTGTAAGAACCTTTCTTTTGTGAAGAGGCTTGTGCACAACTCCCTCCCCTATGTCCATGGTGCTAAGCAGTGGCATTGCCCTACCTTCTCCCAGTAAATACTGAGCAGAAGTATCTATTTAGGATAGATGGTTTTCTTGGTCTGTCTCCACACACCCCACTTATCCCCTTTGAGCTTAACAGTATCCCTCTGGACTTTCTCCTTTCACTAATGTAGCTATAGAAAGTTTTGTTCCCTTCTTGTACTGTTTGTGCTAGTGTTTCCTCAGTTTGGGCCTTTGTCTGCCTTACTGCCTTCCCTACTTCCTTAGGGAAGTTTGCTATGCCTCCTATCTTTCGTCCACTGCTTTCCCTTATACTTCCTGAAGGCCAGCCTTTTGGCTCTGATCTTTTCTGCTACTGTTTTTGAGAACCAAAGTGATTTCCTCCTTCTTTTGCTCTTGCTTTCCTCCTAACACATTGGGATGTTGCTTCAAGTATTGCATCCTTAATGCTTGCTCACTTTGCTTCACCCCTCTCCTGTATTTTGTCTTGCCAGGCTAGCTTAACTCTGTTGGCCATCTTATCAAAGTCAGCTCCTTGAAGGCCCATATTTTGCCTTGGAATGGACGAGTTAGTTCTAGTGTCCAAATTGAACCATACCATGTGATGATCACTGGCCCCCAGGTGACCTTCTACCTGGAGATCTGTGATCCTTTCCCCATTAGTCAGTACTAAAGCTAGGATAGCCCTGTCTTTTGTGGGTTGTTGTATCAATTGTTTGAGGACCTCCCCCTGCAGGGAATCCACTATGTGTCTAGTTCTGGTGGATGTTCCTGCTGGTATTGAGCAATCTGTATCTAGAATGTTGAAGTCTCCTATTAGCAGAACCTCCCATTTAGTTGTTATGTTTTGTATATCTTCTAACAGTAATGTGTCTATGTCTTCCCCCTAGTCTGAAGGCCTGTAGACAACCCCAGTCCATATGGTTGTTCCATTTCCTATTGCCAGAGTGACCCACAGTTCTTCTGGCTCCTCATGTGTATTCTGAATTTCTCTAGCTTATATATTTATTGACATAAAGGGCCACTCCACCCCCCTCCTTTTTGCACCTCGCTTTCTTCTGAACAGTACATAGCCAGGCACTGAAGTCTCCCAAATGTGGTTAGTGGTGAATCATGTCTCGCTAATGACTACTATGTCCAGTTTAGCTTCTGTCATTGTTGCCTCCAGGTCTGGGATCTTGTTTCCCAGACTGTGGACATTTGTGTACATGATTTTCCATTGACCAGATTTCATCATATTTTCATCATAATGGTAACTTATTAGATTATCATGATTCTTTAATATCACTAGTAACATTATTTGTGCAGCTTAGACTGTATCTCATATTAAGTGTTCCAAAGTCTGACTTCAGAGAAAGAAAGGAAATTCATGACAAAAAAACTTTGTTAATGCATCAGCTAGGGTTCATATTAAAGTGATGAAAGTATGGAAATGTAGTGTTAGGGTTTCAACACTAGTTCAGCATCCCATCCCACCCCACCCCACCCCGCACACACAAGCAGTGGAAGGGGCAAGGCAACTGAGCAGAGACAGCTACCATCAGGTAAGACAAACAACATACAACTCTCTGAACATAACAGATGCGATATCCATCATCATGGTTCACCAGCTGCATGAGGTCCGCTGCCATGTTAGTGTCTTGAGGTACACTCATGCAGGGCACCATGGGGAAAGGCCACTGCATGCACTGCTTACCAAAGTCCTCCCAGAGACTTATTGGGAGGTTGACAGAGTTGTGTGGATGAGCATGTGCATCATTGGAATTACTCCAAAATTGACTAGAACAATTATTTTTATTAAGTAGATGATTGCTGTACGCCCCTCTATTTCTCAACATTTTTCACTTTAATAACTTCACAACCTTTCAACTGATTTTCATGTAATTTTGCATGCCCCAATGAGACACTAAAGATCTCTTGATGTGCCAGGTCTCAATGTGGTTGGATATGTGGGTAGGAAGATACGGAGTGTAACAAATTTCCATGTTTTGTAACAGTCTTTGTCATGCTGCTGTGCAAAAACAGCTTGTGATTTTGGTATGAGATTTTTAGGGTAGAAAGGACTTAGGTCATAGATGTGCCTTTAGAAGATTTGGCGAAAAAAGTATTAATCCATTCAAAGGTTATTACATTTAAAACTTTCCCATTATTTTTAATGAGAAAAGTTAGATGTGAGCCTCAAAACAGGATTCTGTGTCACAAATGAGCAATCCTGTGTTGCAAATGTGTAATCCTTTGCTGCAAATAGAGACTCTTTTTTCTTGCTGCTGCCATCTTGTTTCTTCTTAGCAAGGTAAATAAAGTAAAAAAAAAGAAAAAAATTATGTTTTCTTAAGTAACCAGCACATGTGTTTTGCTAATAGGGACCCATTCTATCAGATTCTTGTGTTAGTGTTTTCATAAATCACCTGGAAATGTGTTTTTAGCATGCCAAAATCATTTTTCACAAATTTGAGAAAAATAATCACAAAACAGGATCCTATTTTGCAATTTGCAAAAAAAAGATTTTTCTTTTTCACAAATTGTGAAAAAAGAAAACTTGAAACAGGATCCTGTTTTGCAGTTTGTAAAAAAAAATGTTATACAGTTGTTTTTTATCACTTCACACTGAAGAAACAGTTCAGAATTTTGGTCTGAAATTTTCAGGGTACAAAGGACTTACTCATAGGTATGCCTTTTGCTGGTTTGGTGAAAGCAGATTACATTGCTGTGGAATTCTGGGGATTTAAATTTTCCTTTGTTTCCCATAGGATAACACTGTTATATAAGGTGCACTCATCATTAAACATAGTTTAAAAATAACCTTTAAACTTTTAAAACATGTAAGGCTTCCTTTATAGCAGAAGATTCATAGTAGCACTATAAATTGTGGGGAGCACTATAATATAATATCCTGGCAATGCCAATTTAGCTGATGTTATCTTTTCTTATGTTAATAAATGCATTTCTAAAATGGTGCTGAAGTGCTGCCATTGGGCTGCCACCTTCTTCCGCCATTCACTATTTAGACATGTGCTGTTAACTACCCTGATTTGGCACAGGGTCATAATATCACAAGACATTATGCCACATGCATATATCATGTTGCCAAAACAGCACAATATATTACATGCAGCATAAGTCAATATTTATGGAGGGGACTCTGCTCCTGAACCCCCCATTACAGGGGTCTGCAGCCCCTGAACCCTCCCAACCCCCTAACTAAAATATCTAACTTCGGGGGGGGGGTTCAGTAAATATCACACAAAGTGCAAATAAAAGAAAAATTTAATGTGTCTGGGACTGGGAATTGAACCCGGTCCCAAATGCTCTGCCTGCATCCATCCCTGCCAGTGGCTCATCCCTTCCAGCCATGGCAGCTGCTTGGCAGAAGCCCATCCCAACAGAGGTAATATCCTCTGCCTCCAACAGTGAAAGGGTGCAGTACCACGCACAGAACCATTCACAGTATTGCACCCTCCTGCTGTCTTTTACTGCACTGTTGAAGTTTTGGGGTTTTGTTGTATGCTTAATAGCATATGACATTTTGACCCTGTAAGCCCGATTTTATTATACATCAGTGGTTGATCACAGAAAGTCTATCACTTTTGATAACCTGCCCGATGCCAACTTAAATATGGGACTGCGTTTGATCTGGGTTAGATACAGTTTACCTATATAATGCTTTTATATTAGTGGCTGAGAAAAATTTAACCAGTTCAGGTTGTTGTTTGTTGTGACTGTAAGCATATGGGGATTACTATCGGGTTAGCAATATTGAGATAATGGGACTTTACCACTCTCCACTAGTGGTCTTAATGTAGCTCAATGCAGTTATTTCTATTTGGTTCCATGTTTGACTGCTGTAGGCTTATATTGTAACAGATGTCAGAAATGTTTAAACTATCTAGCCTACCACCCATATGAACTAAATGGCCCTCTTCTGCTGGCTTTGTCATATGTATGTTTGTATGTATGTATGTAAGTTGACTCAGAAGAGAGATTGAATAACACTGTGTTATTAACATATGTGGCTTAATATGTATAATCTGACTCCCTGAGTGTATGTGTTTGTATTGCATTATTTTATAATAATAAAATATAAGTTCAAAAAAATGTGAGGTGTATGCAGTTGTTTCTTTGTCACTCCACTGTGAAAACATGGCTTCCGATTTTTGTATGAAATTTTCAGGGTACAAAGGGCTTGTGCTACAGATCGGCCTTTTTTTCTGGTTTGGTGAAAAGATATTCATTTGGTGTGCAATTATACAGATGTCAAATTTTCCTGTGATTTCCATAGGATAACATTGCAATGTGAGGTCTGTTGTTGGTGCTGCACAGCACAGGATGGGAGACGACTACAGTATCTTTAAAATTATGGATGAATGGGATGGCAGGGTCCTGAGGGCCCTGTGCTTCGACATGCAAATATGCATATTGTTGTGGACAGACTGGAGTGCAGAGCTGAGAGGGCCCTGTGCTCCTAGAAGGAAATAAGGATACTATTATAGTATCTCAAAAATTAAGAATGATACCAGCATAGGGCCCAGAGGCCCTGCGCTCCCACACTCAAATATGGATACCATTATGAACTGATGAGAGTAAAGGACCCTCTAGATCATGTGCTCCCACAGGGAAAAAAGGATATGATTGCAATATCTCAAAAATTATGCACAGATGGGAGCTCAGGGCCCAGAGGGCCCTGCACTTCCACAGGCAAATAAGGATATGATTATACTATCTCAAAAAGTAAGGAGATTCTTTGAAAACAACTCCATTAATGCACTAGTTAGTGTTCGGCATCAAAGTATGGAAACATCATGTTGGGGTTTCTGGCCCTAACACCCCACCCACACCCAGGCGGCAACAGGCATGGGATATGCATGGGATTGTCAACCCAAATGCTCACCCCATTCTCATATGCCATACCCATCCCAGTTTATTTACTCATTGAATGGGTGGATGTTAGGCTGACAACCCTCAGGCACACCACACCTGTTGCTGCCTGCAGGGTGGGTGGGATGTTAGTGTTGAAACCCTGACATGACATTCCACTACTTTTCATGCTGGATCCTGAACTAGTGCATTAGTGAAGTTTTTGTTAAAAAGTCTATATATATATATTTATAAAATGGGTGGTAAATCATAGAAATTCCAGTAACATGATTGGACAGAATGCATCACATGACCGTGCATTATTTCCCAACGACTGCACGCCCCAGTACCTAATCAAGACCTAAACTACTTTTCCAGCCCCAAACCTTCTCACCAGCAGTGAGATCACTCCACGCCTAATGCAGTTAAGCAGCCACATACAAACACACACACACACACACACTGTTACTACTGCACACTGTCACACCACCCTAAATTCTAAAAAACAACATAATGCAGCCCATTTAACAGAAACCTGTGTATAAAAAAAAGACAAACTACAGTTCTCTTACTTCCTACTCTCACTTTCAGTTAAAAAACTCCTTTCTACACAGACTTGTCTGATCGCTCACCACTTTCACTTTTCCTACTTGAAGTAGGGTGATCGAGTAAGGCATTTGCGAGTAAGTTTAGTTGAAGTATTTTCTTTGAGTAAAAGATAGGTAGCTTCTTGATGTCTTTCCTTTATTTCATTAAATACAGAGGTATATTAACGGACGCCGAGGAGCCGGTAGCATGAAGGTAGACGCATCAGAGCCAGTGCTTGCTAGACAACTCTCGCCTGGCTTGGCGCCTGCCTTTCGTAAAGCTGCCGACTCACCCGGCGTCTCCTCGCTCCGTTGTACATACACTCTGCAGCTTGTTTTAGTGAAATTAAGGGAAAGTCAAAGCAGGGAAAACACTTTTTATCTTTTTTTTAACTCAAAAGGACTTACTTTCAACTCGTAACAGCTTCTCACTTCCCGCAATGCGCACCGCTCGGTCACGCTATACTTCATCACTCGCTTTCACTTCGGACTACTTTGTTAACTCTGCCAGCATATAATTTACTAGATACACAGAGGCATTATTATAAACCAAAACAACCTAACAGGAGGCACACACTTTTCATCTTTTTTAAACACAGGACTTACTTTGAACTCTGCCAGCATATCATTTACCAGCTAGACAAAGGGATTATTTTTCCACCCACCCCCCAAAACATGTGTGGCCATTTTATAAGATAGATATACCACTCTAGGGTGTGCGGTCGCGCTCTGATATACGCACGCCTTGGGTGATATCAGAGCGTGACCGCACACCCTAGAGTGGTATATCTATTACATATACAGTATATATATATATATATATATATATATATATATATTTATAAAGTGGGTAGGAAAAGTTATCCCTGCTGGTTGGTTGAAACACATCACATGACCATGGGTACATCAGACGGTGACTGCACACCTGCACTTTTACCCCCCTCCAAAACAATTTTGACATGTTATAATATAGATAAACCACTCCGAGGTGTGTGGTCACGCTCTGATGTACATACGCCTTGGGTGGTTGATGCACTAGGCCTGTGGTCCTCATGCATAACAACGCACACCAAGGCATGTAAATATCAGAGCATGACCGCACACCTCAGAGTAGTTTATCTATAACATATATATATATATATAATTCATGGCTCTGTTTAATGCATCAGTTGGGGTTGTTCACAGTGACAAAGTGAGAAATTTGGTGTTGGGGTTGCCACCACTGCACCCATGCCCTCCCATCCCCTCCAACAAGCATCAGGTGTGTGTTGGGGTCGTTATAAACTCTCACCCCATTCCATATGTAAATAAGCTGAGGCAGTGCAGCATAGGAGAATGGGGTGAGAATTAGGACCGATGACCCCAACACACACCCCGATGTCTGTTGGTGGGGATGGGGTGGGTGTGGGGTGTAAGGGATAGAAACCCTAACACTGAATTTCCTCACTTTGTCACTGTGGAACAACTGTAACTGATGCATTAAACAGAGTTTTTTTGCCATGAATTTCCCTTCTTTCTGAGAATATGCACTATAAATAGTGAATGGAATGTGGTGGTGGGATTGTGGGTCCTCCACCATGTGATTTTTTTTGTCACTTCGCTGTGCATAAAGTGTATGACTGACTGAAATAAAAATTGTTAAAAGAAGACATGTACCATGGCAACCATGTGTCCAGAATTGTGTGTACATCCATTCAACAGTCACACAGCCATGAGCAAACAACGTAAGATGCACAATTCAGTAACCATTAGTGCCAGTGACCCAAACATTGGCACAGTGAAAGATGAATTAAAAATCTTTGTACATTCCAAATGCCAGGCAAATTGAACACATGGTTCAGAAGTTATTGAAGCTAATGAACCAAATTTTCATTTGTCAGAGTGGCATAATTCTACACCTGTTAATGTTTTACACAAAACCACTGTAAGGCACTTCCATGCCACTAGGGCTACCTATGCTATAAATTTATAGGCAGTAGCACCATGCAGAATGCTATGTGCAAAATGTTAACTGCATCACACAGTGTCTCCATAGTGAATTATTTCACAAACATGTAAACAACATAATTCACAGCTCCAGTACATCCACTCAACACCCTCCAAATTTCATGTAAAAAGACCAAACTGTTCCAGAGATATTCAATTTTTATGTTTCTGTACCTTTAAGAAGTCTTCCTCCACAAAATGGCAGAAATCATAGTTGAAAATGTACTAAAATGGTGGACCTGGTGGCCAGAAAATCAGTAACTGCAAAGCTGGCCAACTTCAAATGGCCATAACTCTGGAATGGAACAACAGTTTTTCACCAGACAAAAACTGGTATGTTCCTTGCAGAAAGGTATTTCTACCTGTCCAGTTTCAGATCAATCAACCACATACTTTCTGTGCTATGCATTGCAGAAGACAGTACAGAAAAACAGCAAAAACCTAATGTTTTGCACTGCACTACACAAACACAAAAACACAAATGGTAATGTTAATGCAAACGGTGATGGAAACAGTGAGGTAAAATAAAATAGTAGCTCAAACGCAAGTGCAAACAGTAATGCACATGGTGACTCAAACGTAAATGATAACACAAATGGTAAGAGAAACACAAGTGCAAACGTTAATGAAAAGAGAAATGATAATGCAAACAGTAACACAAATGCTAATGGCAACAGAAATGCAAATGTTAATGAAAACAGTAACGCAAATGCTAACGCCAATGGAAAAGCAAACGCAAACCGTAACGAAAAGGCAAATGGTAATGCAAACACAAACAGAAATGCAAATGGTAATGGCAACGGCGACGCAGAATGAAACAGTAATGCAGTCAACAAGGTAAACGCTACTGAAAATGCAAACGCTAAGGCCAACAGAAATGCAAACAGTGATGAACACGCAAATAGTAACGGTAACGCAGTTAGAAACACAAGCGGTTACAGTAACACCAACAATGATGCCAAAGGGAACACTAACACAAACAGAAATGTGAACACAAGTGCATACACAAACTCAAATGGGAACTCTCATGGTCATGGTAATGCAATTAGAAATGCAAATGCTTACGGTAACACCAACGATGATGCCAAAGGAAACACAAATGCAAACATAAATGTAAATGGAGCCACATTACACAAGCGGAAATGGTAGTACACAGTGATGCAAAGGAAACACAAACAAAAAGTAATGGAAACATAAATGGTAAAAATAGCATGAAATTAGCGCCAAAGCAAAGGATAACGCACATGGTGACGCAAACGTAAACGCTAATGCAAATGGTTATGGAATGCAAGCCTAAAACGCTTAACTGTAACAGTAACGCAAACGCACACACTTTTTCCCCAAAAGGTGCATTCAGAAGCACAGTGAATACAAAGAATGTATCCATAATAATGGCCCTTGGAGCAGAAATGAACACTTGGAATACTAAATTGCTTATATTTTAGGAACCGTACGACACAGAAAACATTTTTAAATCTTATATTATTTATAACTTTCTTGGCTAGTTTTGCACTTAGCCCCCTTCTTCTGACTAAAAGTCCATATCTCAAAGCATTTTCGAGATATGACCCCAAAAGGTGCGGCGGACGCCGTAATGTTAGCCTATGGGAAAAATTGTTAACTTCAGAGTGCCGTAACTTTGCAGCCCTCTAACATTTTGTCACCAAACCACCAAAAGGCACATCTGTGGGAGCTTGGCTTTCTTCCCTCCAAATTGCAGCCCAAAAGACCAAACCATTGTTTTGCATCAGGGTGGCAAATATTCCATATTGTTTTGGGCATAGTGTCACAAAGTAGTGTCGCAAATCATGACACTTTTGCAAAAAAAGTGTTGAATGTGCTACATAACTTTTTACAAAAATTTAGAAAACATATTTCTGGGGTGTTTAACCCCCCCAAAAAAGATATGGCTAGCATCCTCAGGACTCGGCTAGGTGAACACAGCAAGAATTGTATCACTACAGGGTCCCAAATTTAAATGGCAAGCATTTCTGTGATCGCCAACTGAAAACAAGATGGCAGATTTGTAACACTACAAGTGTCATTTGCAACACTAAAAACTGCATTTGTGACACTTTCGCATATTTTGTTAACTTTTACCATTGACTATAATGGGAAATTTGTTTTTTGAATAACTTTTGAACCATTTAATATTTTTTCATGAAATCTTCAAAAGGCACATCGGGAACCTGTATGTTCCCTGAGGGTTTTGGACCAGTCACACAAACCATGCAACCTGTAGGCGCCAGCAAGGAATGTGCAAAAATGGGTAATTTGTGCATTTTTCAGTTCTCTGTAGCTCCATAACCGTATATCTGATCATTACTTGGCAGATCCAGAGACCTATGGTACCAGACCATGCATGCCACATTTCAGGCAAATGCATCATACAGTGGCAGAGTTGTTAAGCTGCCAAATTTCAGATATAACCTTAAATGGGGTACTCAACCTTAACTATAGTGGCACTACCGTACCACTATAAAATATACATATACATATATATATATATTTGTCTTTTTAATAACTGGGTAGGTGTACTAGACAAAAAATATGCCAGTTTTTAAGCATGACCTGGAAGATTACAAGTAACAAACAATCAAGAATCATAGCACCGAATAAAAACAATACAATATACATTGTGACGGGTAGACTAGTTACAGATAAAAAAGCAGTTAAGGAATAAATACATTATAACACGGAGAAGTCAGTACAACAGCAGCATAAACAAAACAGTGTAGCTAAACAATTTTAAAAACATGCACAGATTCTTGCAGAAGTGCAACATATTAAGCAGCAATGACAACCACTAGTCAATACGAGGTCACCTGCACTACCACCTAACCAGCTGCTATTCCGCTTCAAAATGGTCTCTGAAGCAGAATCTAGGAAATACCTTGAAAAGGTCCTCAGAAAATCTAGGCACAGTGGGGATTCTTTGGAGCTCAAATTTGTTCACTTATCACTGGATGAAAAACTTGGACCACTAACCAGAACTCTTAACCTATCCCTCTTCCACTCCCAATTCTCCCAAAGGTGGAAGTCTGCTACAGTAACCGCTGTACACAAAAGTGGGGACAGGTCCTTACATAATAACTACAGACCAATTTCCATTCTCCCACAACTCTCCAAGGGTCTCAAGCAGATTGTGGCTGACCAGATGGTGAAATACTTTAATCAATACCAATTCCTATGCCCAGAGCAACATGGGTTCTGGGGTGGCCACCAGTCCTACTCGAATTTACTGAATACATCCATAACACCTTAGACCAAGGCCACCTTGTAGGGGCAGTCTTCATTGACCTATCAAAGGCATTTGATATGGTTCATCATCCGCTCCTTCTCAAGCAGATATCTGACATTGGACTTGCACCTGAAACTGTGAACTTTTTTAGGAGTTACTTGAGCTGCCGCTCCCAGCAAGTCAGGATTGGGGGAAGTGCTATCAGACAGCCGACCTGTCTTATCTGGTGTACCACAAGGGACCATTCTGGGACCATTGCTGTTCAATGTTTTCTTAAATAATCTCTCAGCCTTCTGCCATTGCTGCATGCTCCTACATGCTGACAACACAGTGATTTTTACCAGCAATCTGCATCCTGAACTCCTTGAAACTGATCTCCAAATGGCTTTGCAACAGCAGAAAACTGGATTAAAGAGCAAGGACTGGTCATAAGCTATAAAAAAACAAAGACCATGCTCTACTCGATAGCCCAAAGCAAGCAAAAAAAACTACCCCTCCGGGCAATAAGGATTGACAGCAGTGACACACTGGAGCTTGTCTCACATTTCAAATACCTGGGGGTTACAATTGACTCCTCCCTGTCCTTCTCCCAGCATATTGATATCACTGCAAGAGTTATTAATACCAAAATCAGGATCCTCTACCACCACAGGCATTGTCTAACCCATGAAGCTTTAAATCTGGCAATCAGCAGCTCAGTTGTCTCCCTCAAAGACTATAGGCTGGCCATATACAGTTCTGCTACCAACATGGCACTCCAAGAGCTCTCAGTTGCCTTAAACAAAGCCTGCCACCTACTCTCAAATGCACCAAGACTCACACACACCTGTGAACTTTATGCTCGGGCTGGTTTCAACTGAATGACAGAATCAGGTATCAAACCTACCTTCTTGCCAAAAAAGTCACATTAAATGTGCTTCCAACAGGGGTGAGGAACCTGCTAACACTGCCTATGAATACCAGATCAACCAGAAGCTCTGCCACACACATTTTCCAAGTGCCCAGATGCCACACTACCATGGCACAGCTTGCATTCTCTCACCATGCACCCCTCTGGGTAAATGCACTGCCCTCTGACATCTCTAGCTCCTCGATGATTGACTCTTTTAAACTTAGACTGGCCAGCACATCTTTGATACAAGTAGCTGCATGTGGCCCCCCTAAGGCTCAGCATGCAGCAACACTGTTCCTCTAGCACTTATTTTTGCCTCTGTCATGACAGGATAGTCAAACCATAGCACTTTACCAACCTACCTACTCCCCCGGCTCTGCCCCTTGGCCCCGAACCTCTCCCTACCCTCCTTCCTCCTTCCCTGTCTTATGTGCTCTGCTCACCTAAATCTCCCACTCCCATTGTTTCTTTCCTATCCTTGTCTGCTTATCTTCTTGACACAGGCATACATTGTACAATGCCTCATAATAGCTTTGCTTTATGTTTGTTTTCTGTAACCTCCATGAATATTTTCTCAGTATTTGTATATTTTTGCACTGTATTGTACCTTGCTGTCTAATGTATCTGACATGAAACATTTAATGGAGCATCCACTCACAGGTATTATCCAAGAACTCAATAAATAAATAAAAAATAAAATAGGTAAGTGTAGTTTGGGGATCAAAAGCAAGGAAACAGGTAAAGAGTCAAAGATCAGAGATAGTGGTGTAGCTCCTTTGAAACATGCATGAGAGAAGGAGAGTCAGAGGGACAAAGGCATGGAGTTACAAATTTGGGGCAAAGTGGAAGGTCTGGGATCCCATGGTGGTCATATATCTATAAGCAGTGAGTAGGGACTGGTCAACAGATTGAATGGGGGTAGGGGAAGCTCATGGGAGTCAACATAACAACAAAGGAGAAAGGAACCTTAGTTCTAATCATTTTGTCAGTTATGGTGCCAAGGGCATAGAAGCAGCTGGACACAGGAGACAGCCAGTTTAGACCTCTGTAAAGCTGACAGCAGTGTGTAAGATGATTGGATGCCCATGCAAAATAACAAATATTATTATAAGTGGTGTTCCATTTGTGTAGGTTGGCTTTTGTAGTACTTGATAAGGTTGCAGAGCCATAAATTTGGATATATAGATAGATAGATAGATAGATAGATAGATAGATAGATAGATATCTATATCTATATATATATGCAAAAAAACTGTGTTAATGCATCATTTAAGGTCAAAACAAAAAAGTCAGGAAATGAAAAATCTTTAGAGTTGCCCCTCCTCCACCCACCAATCATCCCCAGATTGACAGATGACGGGGTGTGTCATTGGGGTTGTGAGACCTAAACGTCACCCTATTCCATGTGTAACCATATTGAGAGGGACAGCAAAAAGAGCGGTGTGGCATTTAGGCCTCATAACCCAATGACACACCCAATCATCTGTCAATCTGGGGATTATTGGTGGTGGTGCAACCATAAAGATTTTTCATTTCCCAACTTTTTTTGTTTTAACCCTAAATGATGCATTAACACAGTTATTTGCATAGAATTTCCTTACTGTTTGAGAAAGAATACAAAACTAAGTACTTACGTAAGTTGGTGGGAGCACGGGCCCGACCAACCTACAAAACTTGTTGGGAGCATAGGCCCTTCAGGCCCTGCCCTCCCACCAACTTGCAGAAGTTGGTAGGAGCACAGGCCCTTCGGGCCCTGAGCTTCAACCAACTTGTAAACATATGTGTACCATCAACACCCGCCAATTTCAGTATAAAATACCAAACCTTGTCCGAGATATAACATGTAAAAGTTTGAGATTTTCATTCATCAGAGATGTAGAATTCTGCACCTGTTAACATTTAACAGGCACAATGACTGAAAACTACATCCATGACACTAAGGCTAGGTACCCTATAAATTTCAAGCCACCAGCAGAATGCAAAACGCTG